>CM034701.1:322019485-322049385 GCA_020142125.1 Phrynosoma platyrhinos
TTGTGTAACAGTATACAAAAGGGAGAATAACCCCCCCTTTATGTGCCAGATGTCATGGCCAGCCATGAGGAGGACAAGGAGGACAAGGAGGAGGATGGGTCTCCTCCAGAGAAGGAAGAGATACAGGCTCTACCTGGCTCTCATTCTGCTCTGCCTGAGCCAAGCCCGGTTCTCCCAGCCCCAGAGCAGCCAGGTCCTAGTGCTCCTTCCTTGGAGGCTCAGCTGCCTAGTGGGGAGAATCAGGAAGATACAGCAGAGCCAGTACCTTCCTTTAGGCAGAGGAGAGCTGAGAGTGCTGGCAGTCGCAGGTCCAGGAGACTGGCTGAAAAGCAGCTGCTTAACAAGCCTCAGCTGGCACTGAGGTAGGATTTGACTATTTAAGGAGTTGCAAGAGGCTTCCTCAGTGCTAAGATTTATTGTAGTTTCCTTGGGAGAGTACGGTCAGTGGGGCTCCTTGTGTGCCTCTCGCTCTTGCCTTGTGGAACTCTGTTGCCTTGACCCTGGACCGGACTGGACTTTTGCTGATTGCTGCTTGCCCTGACCTTAGACTGATTGATGCTGATTTCTGGACTCTGCTTTGCTGGTGTTTCGACTACAGGAAGGTTTGTGGCTAGCCTTGCTGTTTGCAGCTCACCCTTTCCATCCCTAGCAGCTGTGGGAACTGAGGCTGGCTGTAGTCCAGGACACCACACAAACAACAAGTAACAGCATAGCTCTATGAACAGGAAAGAGTAGCAGCGAACACACATAAGTAAGGAGATGCACCTACCTCATGATAGTCACCAAGACAGACTGTCTTCTGTAGTAGCTCTTTCTCAGTGGCCTTGATGACTTGGATGCAGATTTTTGCAGCAGTGGACACCCCAATCTGAAAATGCCGGGCCACACGACGGTAATTCAGGGGGGCCGACAACCACCAGATGGTGATTGCCACCCTCTCCGGCACGGAGATGGCCCTTCTCATTATGGTGTCCTCGGCCTCAAGGTGAGGGCGCAGAGCCTCAGCTATTTTGAAAAGGGTGGATTTGGACATGCGAAAATTCCTTATCCACATGTCCTCATCCCACAGGGCCATGACCTCCTCTGCCCACCAATTCCGAATAGCCTGTGGCCTCACCCACCACCTGCGTGGACGGGGGACACTGGCTCCATGGAAACCCCTACCAACGAGGTGGAGGACACTCATAATCCTCCATAGCAAGGCATGTGCAGAGAAGCCCACCAGGCCACGGTGCCTCATCCACCGACAGACGCCGCCAAACACAGCCCTGCGCCTCTGCTCATGCTCCCTCTCCACCATCTCTACCTCATCCAACAACTGCTGGATCTGTAGTACAGCAGTCTCCATGCCTACAGCGATGAGGATGACTACACGAGTGGAGAGATGTCAATGGCGACCACACAGCAATAGCGATGGCGAAGCAATGGCGAAATTGTGCTGCGGACATGACAACAACAGCATCTGATGGGCGTGGCTACCATCTCCGGGGCTGCGCATGTGCAGGAATATCCTTGCTGGGTTCTGCGCGGAATACTCTCGCTTGTGTATGCTCAGCAAATACACTTTCTGGGGGGCGCTTCATCACGCTTTCGTTAATAGCGCAATGATGCTAGTTGCATGTGCTAGCCATTTCCGTCTTTTGGAGTTGCTACTGCTATAGTACTGGAATGATGCTCATATCGCTTTCTTGCCGCTTTGAGAGTCGCATGTGATAAGGTCCTATGCCTCTTTCTGCCCAGTACAAATAAGCTATGGTGCTACTGCCATTGTCCCTGAGAGATTCTCCACAAGTTTCACCTATCCATGCACCCACCCACCCCACATACACTACTGCTGCTGTACAATAGTTGTTTGCCACATTTAATCTGGTTCCTCAGCAAAATCCTGTCTGACAGGGGAGATCCTACCAGCAGCTCTGCTACTGTCAGCATAACTCTTGCCTTACAGGACCATGCAATCTCAAACCATGGAAAGGTTGTGCCCTTGGTGCGGCAGTATTCCTACCCCTATACAATGTGCTTCTCAAATATAATTTCACCACAAAGCCTTAAATGCACAATTGTTAAATAATAATTTGGGAAAGTTTGAACATGTAATTTACACTACCCCCAGATCCCCTATGTTTCTGACAAAGTGAAAAATTACTTTCTTGGTGACTTATATACTTGCCTGTAAGCATTTGCATAACAGCTATATGGGTGCACAGTAAAACGTGTTTTATGCATATGGTGAAATAAGCAAAATCCATTTGTTGATGAAATGTAACATGCTAAAGATTGTCAAATGGGTAAAATGTTCCTTCTCTAGCAAAATAAGTATCTTTGAAAGAGCAACTGTGCTGCTCCAGTTTAATGTAAATCAGCAGGTGGACAATGCTGCATATTTTTCAAAGAGGAAAAAAAACTGTTGTGCATCATGAATGCCATGGAGCTGGGAGCTCAAAATAAAAAGGACACAGAAGATGGTTTTGGGTGAAATGCATGGCTATGGTCTAAACTGAACCTACTAAGGTCCAAAACACACCACAGAAATAATCCAGTTTGAGAGCACTTTAGCAGCCCTGGCTCAGTGCTAGAGAATCCTGAGAACTATAGTTTATTTTGGCACCAGAGCTGTCTGACAGAGAAGGCTGAATGTTTCACAAAACTACAGTTCCCAGAATTCCTTAGCATTGAGCCAAGGCAGTTAAAGTGGTCTCAAACTGGATTATTTCTGCATTGTATTTTGGACCAAAGTCAGAAACCTAGGCTGGAATTGCTAGAAAACAAAGACCTAGCCAAACAAAATGAATAAACATACCTAAAAGATGGAGATAATAGAAAAGCAAGTGTTGCCATGCCAGTCAATTCTTTGTATACTTTGCTGAATGCTAATTTTCCACATCCATAGTTTTTAATATCATAGCTGGATCAAACGTAAATATGATTCCATAACTAGATTTCTAGAACTTGCTCACCATTGACCTGTGACCTCTGCTAATGAAAAAAAACTGGACATGCTTGATTGCTCCATGCTGAAAGAGAACATGTTCAATTAAGGCTTACATTATACAAGACTGTGGGAAACAACACATATGGAAATTAAACCTTTTCACTCTCCATCTGCATTTGAACATTCATAAATTGAAATAAGTGTGAAAGAGCTCTACTCCATCAATTTCAGTTCCATTCCCTGACCTGGCTATTTTATGCATGTCAATATACATTTCTTTAATTAAATGTGGTTCAGTGAACATTAGTAGTAAGGAAAATGGATCAACTTTTGGCCTCTTATTTCTCTCCAAGGTATTGCTGGGAGGGGGATTGTCAGTGTGTGGAGGGTGTTGTAGTGATGCTCTTTGGTACCATGCAGAATCTGCAGGACAAGCTGGCTACTGTAATCCACAGCCACTTTGTAACTCTTGCCATCAACTGGCTCAGCTTCCCTTCTTCAGGATCCTGTCTTCGTCAGTCAAGAAGACACATTGTGAAGTCCAAAAGCATAGTTTATTTAATGCATATAAAAGTAAAATAAGATAGCTAAGTAAAATCATTGTGATGAACTTGTCCATTTCAGCCATGAAAGGTTACATCTTTAACAATCCCAAAAGCTTAGGATCTCAACTTGAATGCAGTTGAAAGCACTGCTGTCAGCCACACACTCACATCTTGAACAATAAACATTCTTAAACACAATATTCTCTAGGCCCTTCCCATACTCCACCTTCTAGGTGTTAACCTTATGTTGATTGGATAATGCCTGTATGATGTATATTAACCCAGTCTCTTGCTGTCCATCATCCACCACATGACTGTTTTCCAAGCCTAACAATATTTACCTTTTTGATATCTCTTGCTACCCATAACAAAGTCTGTGTCCATAAGTTCTACCTTTGGGAAAGTATATGTTTATGTCTTCTTGGCCATCTGGTGTTAGATTCACTTTGTTTCTCTAGATGTTGTTTTCATGAGGAAATTTCCACACACACATCTCTATATTTCACCTTTGACTGTATAACCTATCTATGGGGGTTGCAGACTGCCAGAAATAGTGCAAATTGAGTCCACTTTTAGGGTTAGGGAATCATGGGAACTGTATTTTATTGTGGCACCAGACCTCTCTGACAGAGAAGGCTCAGTGTCTCAGAAAAAAGCCAATTCCCATGACTCCCTAGCACCAACCCTAACCCTAAAAGTGGACTCAATTTGCACTATTTCTGGCAGTCTGCAACCCCCCAATATTCTAAAAGGGATAAGTTAGGGGGGATGAGAAAAAATAGATTCATGGAAATGTTGCTTTGACTGAAGCTAAAACTGTTGTGCACCTTATCATAATTATCTTCCACACCTGGCAACCTCAAAGTAAGATACTAAAACCATCATTAGTTTTTTCCTTGATTATCCATCATAAAGCTAACAATTGAAAAAATGAGACAACAAAATATGTTCTAGCTATGGAGTAAACAAAGCATTCAGTATTGAGCACATGCTCTTTATTGGTTTGGTTGGTAGTGTGGGGGAGGGAGAATTTCATACTCTTGTTAGGTAAGTAAAAGATGATTCATAGACCACTGAAATTCCTTAATGAAAGGAAACACCTTTCACTCTGATCTTCTTTTTGCTCTTCTGAGATTTTTCCTCCACTTCCATCAAAATGGCCACCTGCACAACAGTTCTTTATTATTTCTTCTCCCTTTGGCCTTTTCCCTTTGTTTCCTTGTGCAGACAGCAGTAGAGGCACCCAATGAAGTCTTTCTCCAGCAGTTCTTACCACATGCATCACACAAGTGCATGAAGGAAAGAGCATTTTTGTCGATATTGTCTGGTAATGGAAGACCCCACACAATGACAAGGTATACAGTGCTGTGAAGTGCTGATAATGACGTTAGAAAGCATTAATTAAGTTTCTTACTGAGATTGCTTTTTACTCACTGTGCTGGCACTTCATGGAGAGGAAGGGGGAAGATGGCAGTCTGGAAGTCTGGAAAGGTTATACAGTGCCACCAAGGGCCATACAGACTGATTCACACCTGCTTGGAAAGCATGGTGATAGTGGTGAGAATCCATTCCTTGGTTAGTATGCCTTTTCATCACCTTTGCCTTTGTTTCCCATCTGCATAGCAGAGCTATAGACTGTATGACACTTATGATTCATAAGGAACATAGCAGAGTGCATGGTTGAAAACATCTTGGTGTGCAAATGAGATTTAGATTATCTTGAATACTTGTTCATATAACTGTCAGGAACAGATGGTGAACAACTTTTTCTGTCCACTATGGATAAATGTGTTGATCCTGGATGGAAAAACAATAATGGTAGGAATGTAACAATTCCCTACAATATCCAAAAACAAATTAAAACCAGCAGATCAAACATGCAGGAACAAACTCTTTGGACTAGCTTGGACAAAACTGCCTCTTTCATTTACTCTGGCACCCTCTGGCAATTTCAGTCATCTTGTCATCTATAGCAGGGGTAGGCAACCTTTCCCCTTTAAGGGCTGAGGGACTTCAGCTCCCAGAAGCCTCAGCCATGTTGGCCAATAGTCCCATGTTGGCCAATTGCTTACCCCTGATCTATAGCATGTCATAACAGGCCCCTTTCTAGCCTTGCAGAATTTCTGCCAATATTCTATCTTGGCTGTGCTATCTCTCAGTGGGATTTTTCATTCAGGCAACTAGGCCTGTATAGATAGTTGCTCATTGGAACTGAGGTATAATTTGTAGCCAGTGAATTTGACACATGAAAACTCCTGCATTTCTTCTACATGGCCAATGCTATTGCCTATGGGTAAATGATAAAATTTTGATTTAAGTATTTGGAAAGATTAAGGATGGGGGGGGTGCTCATTTCAGGATGCTCCAATTTCCCTTGCCTTGTGTTGTTTTGCTCTAGCAGTATACTCCACATTTGCCCTCATATCCTGGGAATGAGGATCCAAGGAAATAAATGAATAAAACTATAGGCCACAATTTAATTCATTTACATGTCAGAACTATAATATTTGTAATCAGCTGAAAACTCAATGCAGGTATATTTGCTGCTAAGGTGAGAGCTTAGAGTAAGAGCTCTAACCATTCTCCTTGTATGGGTCTTTGTTTATCACTAGTCTTTGCTTTTCTTGGCATACCTACTGGAAAGCAGTGCAGAGAGGCATCATCATCATGATGGAAATTGCAGTCACCAAACTGTTAGCATCATTACTTCTAAAGTGGTGAGCTTTAACATCAATGAAGTCATCAGGGCTTAGGGTAGGGAAGTATTTTATCCGCTGCGGCGGATAAGTCAGTGAAAGTGCACCCTACGGTTTTAGGGTGCACTTTCACTGACTTGTGAAAGGAGTGCTGATTTAGCGCTCCTTTCAGAGGCGCCGACGGTGCGCCTCGGTGCGGATGCCGCGGTTTCGCGGCGCACCGTCCCAGGGTGTCCTGGACGCCCTCATCTGCTTCCCCCCTACCTTTACCTTTTTACCTTTAGGTCAACACTAGCACCTTGAATTAAGCTCAGGATCAAATTAGAGGCCAGTATATTTCTTGCAGAACCTAAAATGCACACCTGACACCAGTCTGGCTACTGCATTTTGCACTAGTTACAGCTTCTGAACACTTTTCTAGAGCAGCCCATATACGGTGCATTGCAGTAATCTAATCAATAGGTAACTAAGCATGAACCACTGTGGACAGATCTGCCTACCTCAAGAGAAGACACAGCTGACACACCAACCAAAGCCGGGCAAAAATGCTCCTGGCCACTGCAGCAACCTGGCTTTCCAAGAACAGTTCTTGCTCCAAGAGCACTAGCAAGCTATGAACCTGATCTTTCTGATGGAGAGTAATCCCATTCAGAACAGGCTGTGATCTCAATCCCAGATTGGTATTCCTACTGACCAGAAATACTTCTGTTTTGTCTGGATTAAGCCTCATTCTGCTCACCTGCATCCAATCATCCACTGCATCTAGATGATTCAATACTATCAGAGCCACCTTGACATCAGTTGTAAAGGAGAGATAGAGCTATGTATCATCAGTCTACTGATGACACCTAACTACAAAGTTCTGGATGACCTTTCCCAGAGGCTTCATGTAGATGTTGAAAAGCATAGATGACAGTACCCCATAGGCTAATGGCCAAAAGGCTGAACAAGAGTCTCCCAACATCAAAGACTGGAATCACTGCAAAGCAATGTCACCAAATCCCATATCAGCCAGATGAAGGATACGTGGACAATATCAAATGCTATTGAAAGATCCAGGAGGATCAATAGATACTCTCCCTGTCCAACTCCTAGTGTAGTTTATCCTCTATGATGACCAAGGCTGTTTCTGTTCCATAGCCAAATTGGAATAAAGCAATGTAATCCAATTTATCCAAGAAAACCTGGGGTTGTGTTTGATTAGAGACTGGCAATAATTTACTTAGGGAGGTGGGGTCCAATGAAGTTTTTTCAACTAAAGTCTAACAGTTGCTTCTGAAAGGTCCACTTAAACAAGGAGAATGAAAAAAATAGTAAATGGTCTAAAATGTAAGACCTTAAAAGGAATGGCTTCAGGAAATGAGTAAGGTGGAGTAAACTTGTATTGGGCTGCTTCAGAAAGCAGGACACAAACCAGCAGATTTAAATTATAAGAAAAGGGTCTCCAATAAACATTATAAAGCTTTCTGTTGGTAAGAACTTTTTGATGGTGGAATAGAGTACCTTGGAAAGTGCTGAACTGTCTTTCTACAGAAGTCTTTAAACAGAGGTTGGATGCCATCTTTTGGGAGTGATTTAGCTGTATAGGAGGTTGGCTGCAAGTTAAACTAAATGGCTCTTGAAGTCCCTTCAAACTTTATCATTCTAGAATCAATCCTACAATTTTATGATTTTATAAACTGCCTTTTCAGTATATTCTAACCCACACCATCGCTATCCAAAGTTTGTTGAAGATGTTAGGTGTCAGAGGTTGTGAAAGATCTAGGATGGCTCTTATGTGGGCCTGTGGTGTCAACCCCAGTTTGCATGTTCAAAGAAAACAAGTGTCAGCATTGGGCTTTTCAGGATTATGTATTCATAAGGATACAGACAGACTTGTCTTCATAAACAGTAACATCTTCTTGAAATGTTAAAGAAAAGAAAAACAGAGTTCAGTGTGGCAAAGTAACAATTCAAATGTTGAGGGTTTTTAAAAAACAATTAAGAAATTGCTTCTCTTTTTCTGTAGCCTGAGTTTATGAAAACAAATCACTATAACATTTAAGTACCTCCTTCAGTGATAAGTTTGAACAGCAATGTATTGTGAGAAACTTCAAGGTCATAAATACTATTATGATTTGCTTTTTCATCTCTCCACCCCACCCCCCCATGGATAGAGAAGCAGGTGCTTGAAATTGACTGACCTGTATTTTGACTATAAGGGTATTGACATCCAGGGAAAAAAGGCTTTGCTATTGTATTTCTGCAGGGAAGGCAGGACATCTAGAGTATAAGTTGTAGGTTAATCCTGCTTCTGGTTAAAGCTCCCTATGGATATTTTCCCCAAACTGATCAATTACAATTACAGAGTTCTCTAAAGTAATGCTCTTTGAAAAAATGTATGTGTCCTTATCAACCTGTGATGCACAGTGATGTAACAGGGATCAGACCTTATAAGACAGAAGTGTGTTAATGGCTTTTCCTGATTATAATAGACTTTGGCATATTGTTATTCAAGTGGTGAGATTCCCCTGCAAATAATTGCACAGAGAAGCCAATAGACTTTTTAAATGCAGGCCTTCAGTCCATCTGGCAAAGTTTCTTGATAAATGAGATATAAACATATCACATAAACACACAAACACATATATATATATATATGCACACACACACATACATCTCTTTGCCCAAGCCCTAAGTAATTGTTGGTATATATACCCATTCTCTTGGGATCACGACAAAGGAAGCAATTTAGAGAAATCCAAGATCTTAAAATAAACCTTATTCCTGTGGACACTTACATATCAGAGAGCCTTATTGTAAGGACTGAATTTAACTTCTGAGTAAACACAAATGTAACTGAGCTGATTGTCTTTTGTGTTGTATGATGATGCTTTTAAACATTTTCCCTCATTGCTCAACCTTATACTGCAATTATGTTTGCTAGAGAAGGTTCAATTGTGGAAATTCAGTACTAAATAAAATATTCTACCTGGTTTGTCCTCTTGCAATAAGCAAAAGCACACTAATCTAACTCATATACCTCAGAAATTGTTTCGAGGCAGTTCTGGGATATATATATATATATATATATATATATATATATATATATATATGTCACTACCCCCATTATAGCTGTTTTACAGTGGCAAAGTGTTGTCAGTTCCATCACACAGCTTAGTGGATTTTGTGCAACTCAGAATTCAAGAAGCAATGAGATGCTGGAGGACAGTGCCAGGTCTGCACTGAAAGATCTGTCTACTGTCCTCTAGAGCTGCCTCTATACTGCAGAATTAAAGCATTTTGACATTGATTTAACTGTCATGGCTGAATGCTATGGAACTTTGGGATTTGTAGTTTTATAAGATATTTAGCCTTCTCTGCCAGCCTATGGGTGCCACAATAAACTACAAATCCCAAGATTCCATAGGATGAAGCCATGAAATTAAAGTAAATCCTGAAGTGTGGCAGCAGCCTAAAACATATTTCTCTTCACAGATACAGTAGAGGGGACAATGATCAAGATCCTCTGTATGTATAATTCCATGTTTTCACTGATCCAGCAGCTATCATGGTCTAGGAGGGCTGTTGTCAGTGTATAGTGGGGAGGTGAGGGAGGGAGAAATGATTCAGACCTGAGAGAGCTGCCTTGCTAGTCTCAACTCAAATGCAAAGGAGAAATGAGGTTGCACTCCAATGAAGTGTATCTGCCTGTTCCTTTCTCTGGGAGCATAGAGCAGCTGGATCATCGTGGTCTGAATTGCCTTCCTCCCCTTTGGTCCCCACAAGTAAGCCATTGCAGCAAGGGCTAGTTCTAGACCTTGATAGATGCTGTGCTGTGGGTGGTTTTTTGGAGGAAGTGTAAAGACAAGGGAACAGCAGGTAAGCTATCATGAAGGTAAATTGCACTTACGTGTATGTAAGTCACTAACAGGATGCTTGCCACCATCTCTTCCCAAGTGTTCAAGAGAAGTTTGTCTCATTGCCTGCTCTACATAGAACATTATTGCTTCAGGCAACAAATCCTCTTAGCACTGAACTCAGTACCTCATGGAATTAAGCACACATAAGTCTTCAGAATTTCTAGAATCATAGAAGTACTGAGTTGGAAGGAAATCCCAGAGTCATCTAATCTACCCATTGTCCATATGAGACAACCACATTTAATGCATTTTTGACAGATATCCATCCAATTTATCTTATTTTTTTTTAAAAAAAGAAAAAAATAGCAAAAAAAAAAAAAAAAAAAAAGGAGACCCCCCCCCCACCACCACCACTACCACCTATAATCTGTTCTGCTGCTTAAGAGCTTTTAGGAAGTTCTTAATATTTAATTGAGATGTTTTTTGTCTCATTTCTTATAATTTTTAATTTGAATCTATTGGTTTGTGTCCTACCCTGTGCAGCAGCAGAAAACAAATCTTCTTTATCTCCTGTATGACAGCTTTTCAGCTATTTAAAAATGGCTATCATATCAACACTAGTCTTCTCTTCTCCAAGCTAAATATACCCAGTTCTCTCAACTAGGGGCTCATCTACACAGGTCAAATAATACCCCTTCCTAACAGAGACCTGTTTTCCCGATACAGGACCCAATCCCCGATTTCAGTGCAGACTGTCTTCATAGTGTAATGCTAGTTCTGCACTAAATCCAACTCAAAAAAAGGTTTCTGTTTCAGGATATAAGCAAAATAATATATAAATATATAAATAAATAAAATATTGAATTGATTGTAAAGCTTGAGTTTAAATCAGCTACTCTGCATGAACCAAATCATTATACATAAAAAAAGATTGTGAGTAGTCTTTGAGCAGAATGCACTTGTTACTGGAGTAAACAAGGGGAAAAACCAAATATTTTAACAAAATTAGAACTTAGGCCAGAATCCAATGATTTCCATGAGTGGAAGTAGCTTCTACCAACAGAAATGGGAGGAAATAATATCCTCTTTCTTTTCTGCCAGCCTCCTGTACATCCTAAAAATTTATTCCAAAGACAAGGAAATCTTCCAGCAGAAGGGAAGAGAATACCAGTGCTACTTCATATGTAGCACTGGAGGCAGCTTTTTTGCTTTAAAGTGCTTGGTATCAAATGGTTTGAAGTTGATGTGATATGAAAAAAATCTTGGGTGAACCCATCAGCTCTATACCTCTTTCAACCCCCCTCCCTAAAGATGAGCTATTATGCTTTGCTTTGTGCTCAGTGGAAATAAACCATCCAGTGTTTGCACCCCACTGCTCCAAGAAGCATTAAAACATCTTTACTAGTCAAGTGTCAGATACTATTACTAGTCTACCTTAATTCATGTGAGAGGAAGATTTTTTTTCCTTAGCTAATGCCATTTTGTTTTCTTTTTCATGTTTCAGGTTTTGTTCATCTTTTCTTTATTTGATATAGTCTGTAGACTGTTTCAATAAAGATTTGTTGTAGCTATAAATAGAGGAAAATATTCTGTAGGCAAATTTTAGGAAGATTTTTGGTCACCATTGCTCACAATTGTGACAAAAGCCAGCTCTGCGGGAAGCACTTAGCATTGAAATAGTGATGAATTGTTAAAGGGAACCCTTCCTAACTTAAAGCAACCAACTTTGATTTTCTCTGAGTTTTACAGCTTGGTGAGTCCTTGAACTATGATAACAGCAAGGAATTGTTCCTAATCCATAGAATAGTACTGTGATAATTAAATTGAAAGTCTGTGTAGTTCTTATAACCTACCCAAGGAAAGTTAAGGTACTTCCAGTTCTGTATTCCTTTTTGAACATTTCCAGAATCATTCAAGTCAGTTAACTCAAGTTGACACATCTATTCCTATCAGACATGCTGATCAGAATTTACTATGGCAATTACAAATGTATAGTGTAGAGCTGAACCCTTGACCTCATCCAAACTGCAGAAATGATCTGGTTTGACCCTGCTTTAACTGCCATGGCTCCATGCTATAGAATTCTGGGAGGTACCATAGGACCCATAGCAATGGATTCAAACTAGAGGAAAAGAGATTCAGTTCAATATTAGGAAGAACGGTGAGAACTGTTCGACAGTGGAACACACTCCCTTGGAGTGTGGTGGAGTCTTCTTTAGAGGTTTTCAAACAGAGGCTGGATGGCCATCTGTTGGAGGTGCTTAGATTCCATGTTCTTGAATGGCAGGGAGTTGTACTGGATGACCCTTGGGGTCTCTTCCAACTCTGTGGTTCTATAATTCTATGCTATGTGGCTACAGCCTCTGTGACTGGTTCATATTTGCTATCCCTACATATTTATTGCTTTAGGGAATACGAAGAGACCATGAAGCTTGCCCAGTCCCAGACAGCAGTGAGCTATTGTGCAATCTCCAGTGCAAGGGAAAATTGTAACAGGAACCCTGCTTCTGGCTGTCATAATGTCACTCATGGGAGAGGGTGGGAATATCAATCTTCTAATTCCCAACTGAAAGAGGAGTAGAACCCTATCACTCATAGAGGCTGCTGTTCAAGGTCAAGAGGACTTTGTTGATCAAGTGAAATCTCATACCAAGTGGAATAACTTTTAAAACCGTTGTTGTCCTTGCATTCAAAGAATATTATGAAAATATGTATAAAGATACAGACAACTCTGTTGAAATACGAGAAAAGGTTAAGAAATATTTAGAAAGTCAAAAAATTAATACTCTACATGAAGAACAGGTTAAGAGATTAAATCAGCTGATTACAACAAAAGAGGTTTTAGATGCCATTGGAAGGGCAAAAACAGGAAAATCACCAGGCCCAGGTGGCTTGACACAGATCTATTACAAAAAAATGAAAGATATTTTGGTGGAGCCATTGAAACATTTGTTTAATGACATTAAAGAATTTGGAATACCAGATACTTGGAAAGAAGCATGGATATCGCTGATTCCAAAAGAGGACAAAGATTGCACGAAAATGAAAAATTATCGTCCGATTTCATTAACCAACAATAAGATATTTATGTCTATTTTGGTTGCAAGATTGAAGGGAATGATAAGTTCAATTATTCATGAAGATCAAAATGGATTTATTCCAAAGAGACAAATAAGGAACAATGTAAAAACAGTCTTGAATATAATAGAATACTTTGAATGTCACAATGAAAAAGAATTAGTGCTCATCCTATTGGATGCTGAAAAAGCATTTGATAGGGTAAAGTGGTGTTTTTTGAAAGAGTTGGTGATGCAAATGAGAATGGGTAAAACATTTATAAGATGGATAGAAGAAATATACAAAGAACAAAGTGCACAGATAATTGTAAACCAAGAAAAGACAGAAAAGGTAAGGATCGAGAAGGGCACTAGGCAGGGATGCCCTTTATTGCCAATATTGTTTATTATGGTCCTGGAGGTATTCAACAACAAAATAAGAAGTGAAAAAGATATAGAAGGAGTAAAAATTAAAAAACAAGTATATAAAATTCAAGCCTCACGGATGATCTTATATGTTTTCTTGAAAAACCAAAAAATAGTATAAGGAAATTGATTCATATAATAGAGAAGTTTGGTATAGTGGCAGGATTTGATATAAATAAGGATAAAACAATTATACTGATGAAAAATATGGGCCCAGAAGAGGACACGGAATTAGAAAATATATCAAAATTCAAAGTTAAAAAAAGGTGAGATATCTGAGATTAATTCTAACCAAAAGAAATATAGACTTGTTTTATAACAATTATTTGAAATGCTGGGAGGAAATGAGGAAAGACATGGCTAGATGGTAAAAAAAATATATTATCCATTTTAGGAAGGATAGAGACAATTAAAATGAGCATATTACCAAAATTAATGTATTTATTCCAGAATTTACTGGTTATTAGTGATGAAAAGAAAATAGAAGAGTGGCAAAGAGAACTGATGAAATTTGTCTGGGAAGGGAAGAAAGCAAGAATAGGATGGAGACTGTTAACAGAAGAAAAAATAAAGGGTGGATGTGGTTTACCCAATCTGAAGTTATATTATAGAGCATCATGTCTTAGCTGGTTAGAGGAATGGATAGAATTGAAAAATGAAAGATTACTGACATTGGAAAGCTCTAAAATGGAATATGGATATCATACCTTTATGTTTTATGGGAAACTAAAAAATAATAAGGACTTTGCACATCATTTCATAAGGAATGCTTTGTTAAAGACATGGATAAAAATTAAGAATAAATTTTACATACAAATCCCCAGCTGGGTGTCAACACAGGAGGCTTTTTTTGGGAGATCTAAAAAGGAAGAGGTTAACTGGTTAACGTATAAAGATATTATTAATTGGAAAGGAGATACAGATGATCCATTTAAAACCAAAGATCAATTGCCTGTGAGAGTAAGGGAGGACTGGTTTTTATATAACCAATTGAGAGAAAAATACAAGGTGGATAGCAGAGACCCTAGTATAACGAACAACCCAAATGAATTAGATAAAATCATTTTGATAGAATGAGAGGACATATATCTAAATATTATAGACTACTACAAGAAAGAGATCTGGAAAAGGAAAAAGTGACAAATTTAATGATAAAGTGGGCTCAGGATATTGGGAAGTCAATAGAAATAGATAGATGGGAAAAAGCATGGTCTAGTACTAATAGATTCACTAGATGTCAAGATTATAAGGAAAATCACATTAAAATGACATTTTGATGGTATTTATCCCCTGAAAAAATAAACAGATTATATAATATGGGTAAAGATTGTTGCTGGAAATGTAACAAGCCAAAGGCGACATTTTACCATATTTGGTGGAATTGCGTAGAGACAAAGAAATACTAGGAAAATATAAAAGAAACAATATCCAAAATATATGAGTCAAAATACCTATGGACCCCACCTTTTTCTTATTAAATATGACAGAATCACTAGATAAAGAACTAGAAAAGAGAAAGAAATGTATTTTATTGTATATGGTAACTACGGCAAGAATATTATTGGTGGGAAAGTGGAAACAAAAAATAATACCAACAATAAGAGAATGGATAGATAAAACATGGGAAGCAATGGAGTCAGATATACTTACAGGATTATTAAATGGTAAAGCGGAACAAGAGGTGGTTGAAGAATGGGAAAGATTCAGAAAATATTGTGATGAGTAAGATGAGTATAATAGAAAATAAGAGTATATTATGTTAAAATGTAATAAGAAGTAAATATTATTACAAGTAACACTATACGGAAATAGGGGGAAGGGAGAGATCAAGAAAAATTAGGATAAAAGTGAAATAGAGAGGATATAAAAAAGGGGTAATAAGAAAAGAGTTAGAGTGAATAAAAGGCAAATATTCAATTAATGGAAGAATATAGAAATAAGAATGGATTCAATTATCTTCAGTAAAGCTTTGTTTTTGTTTTGTTTTTGTTTATTTTATTGTAATGTTAGTTCTATGTTATGGTTATTGTGGTTATATGTTAGTTGATGTCAAGAAGTATGATGTGTGAAATGAAGTGTGAAGGGTTTGTTGGAGGGTGGTTGGCTGGTTTTTGTGATATTAGTGTGTATTAGGATTAGTAATGAGTGTGTTGTTTATTGTGATTAATGTTAATTAATATGTTGTCTATTGTTATAAATGTTTCAGGTTTATATGATACTGTAATAGATTATATACCATGTAATATGTAATATATTGCTCTAATATTGTCTTGTGTATTTTAGAAATAAAATAATTAAATTTTTTAAAAAAAACACCTTTGTTGTCCAGGATGTCCTTTTATCATGAGATACATTCCTAAGAACAGGCTCTATCAGAAAGTTTGTTCTTCTTAACTCACAAAGCTGGGATGTAGGATGTGAGCTTGTGAAACTGTGATGAATGGCCACGTGAACTAAAGACTGAGGGCCGATGCAGACTGGCCTAAAGGGCTGGCCTGGGAATGGAGTTGGGGTGGGGCAACCACACACCAGCTGCCCCGACTTTGCCCCAATGCTGCTGTCACACTGTGCACCCGACTGCACAGCGCACAGCGTGAGGGCACCCCATTGGTGCAGCGTGCACACACACTGAACAAAAGGGGCGAAAAAGAGCTGCCGCCACAGCTCTAAGGGCAGCTTTTTTCCGCCCCCAAAAAGAGTGGCATTTGCCAGCTCTTTTTGGAGTGGGAAAAAGGAGAATCAGGGCCATGGCATGTGGTTGCTGCAGCCCCAATTAAGTGCTCCTAGGATGGCACAGAGCCACCCATTAAGAGCTGTCTGCATAGGCCCTGAGATTCCCATTAAAGTGAACTTCCAGTGTAGCATAGTGGTTTGAGTGTTGGACTATGACTCTGGAGACCAGGGTTTGATCCCCCACTCAGCAATGAAATTCTATGGGTGACCTTGGGCAAGTTACATGCTCTCAGCCTCAGGGGAAAGCAATGGCAAATCTTCTCTGAACAAAGCTTGCCAAGAAAACCACGATAGATTTGCATTAGGGTTTCCATATGTCAGAAATTATTTTAAGACACACAACAACAACAACGATAACAACAACAGCAGCAACATTTTAAAGGGCCAATATGATAGAATTTAAAATGAATATATAAAACCAGGAGGCAATGAACACTTACAAATTTTCACAGTCCTGACAAAAAAGGTGTCCCTATACATCCAGACACCTTCACCAAGAAAGGAATCAACCATTCCTTTTTCACATTTCCAGACTTTTTAGTATATATTTATATGTACCAAAAAAGTTCTGTGCAGAAAAAAAATGCCTGCAGAAAAGACAGTTTTCTGTGCAAAAAGTTTGTTTATTGCAGCAAAAAAGTTCTTAACATAAATATTGTGTAGAATACAATGGGGTGTTGCAGGCTGCCAGAAATAGTGCAAATTGAGTCCACTTTTAGGGTTAGGGTTAGTGCCAGGGAATCATGGAAATTGTTTTGTTTTGTTTTTCCTGACACATTGAGCCTTCTCTGTCAGAGAGCTCTGGTGCCACAATAAAATACAGTTCCCGTGATTCCCTAGCACTAACCCTAACCCTAAAAGTGGTCTCAATTTGCACTATTTCTGGCAGTCTGCAACCCCCCTATATCCACCTACTAAGCACCATAATCATCATAGTTAATGTAGTGAGGTAGTGTCTCCCAGCATGGCCCCACTGGTCTTCACTTAACAGGCAGCAGTCATTGCGATCAACAAGGGTCTGTTCCCCTGTTGATTGAGAAGCAATTGACTGATGTTTCCATGTGACATCCAGAAGCAGAGTCCCTGCCGCAATTCCCCTCATACCAGAGATCACTTGTAGGATGGGTTGGAGTACATTAAGAACAGTCAGCATCTTTTTCTTGATTGATGAGAACAGAATCCTGTTGCTTGCAGCAGCTTGTTAAGTGGGGACTAGAGGACTTTCATAGTTTCTATTGCACTGGCACAAAGGACAAGTGATGCCTCTTATGGGTATAAACAGGCCACAACTTTATTTTGCTGTACAGGTTCTATTTACAAACAATTTACAACTAAATACATAATGCTTTGTCACATGTGTAAGTGAAGGTGTAACCAACCCAAGTGGGTGGTCCTTCACATCATGTGACAAAGCAAGTAAATAACAACAACAAACAATTTTGCCCCTTCCAACCGGAAATGTCATATTTCGTTATATGACGTAGCTAATATTAATGACGTCATGCACTTAACAATTGATGTCACTTCCCATAATTTAATTTAGCCTAATTAATCTGAATTAATTTTTAATTAGCCAATTATTTGCCTGTGGATAGGGGGTTGTTACCCGCCCCCACTAATATTAAGACTATAACTTTGAATCAGACCCTGAGTCCCAAAGTTGTGACTAATAATAATAAGAATAATTTTTATTTATAGCCCGCCCCTCTGCTCAGCAATCGGGGCAGGTTACAGCATTTAAAATAGACAAACAAGTTAAAACATTCCCACTCCCCCAATCAAACCCTCCCAAACCCTTAAGATTAAACTAGAAAAGATTAAAATACACTTGTGCATTAAAACAATAGCAATAAAAAGTCAAACTACAATGGGGACATAATAAAGATGAAAACTGAAATCTCATTTCCCTAGGGCAGATGCTATTCCGGGAAGGCCTGCCGGAAGAGATCCGATGACTAAGCTAGAAATCATGTAATTAAGCAATTAACAATTAACTTGCATATCAAACAGACATCACAAAACTTGGAAATAAAACCATAATAGAATTACATCCAGAATATGACCCAAATCCAATGATCTAATAACAAATTAATCTCAGGGAAGGCAAAAAATCCAGGGGAACAGCCCTGGGAAAAAATTCCCTCCCAGCCCCCAAAGGTGACCAGCATAAGCCTGAGAGTAGCCTAAGACCAAACCTTAAAATTAGGGTGGGTGGGTTGGGTCGCTCAGCTGCTGCTCTAAAATGGCTTCCACCACATGGCAGCACAGGGCTATATAGCCCTAAGTTCCCACAGGAAATCTCGTGTTGTCTTATGCACCACAAGATTTCCCAGTGTGCTTTGCAAGAGCTTGTACAATAGCTGATTGGCTAAACGTGGAGGAATTAAGGCAGGACTTCCTGCATGCCCAGCCAACCAGTCGTCCCTTGTCCCAAAATGGCCAGCACAACAAGAAACCCCTCCCGAGGAGTCGGGGGGAGGGTCTTTGCACCGGCACAAAGGACAAGTGACACCTCTTATGGGAATAAATAGGCCACAACTGTATTGTTATACAGGGTCTATTTACAAACAATTTAAAACTAAATACACAATGCTTTGTCACATGTGTAAGTGAAGATGTAACCAACCCAAGTGGGTGGTCCTTCACATCATGTGACAAAGCAAGTAAATAACAACAACAAACAATTTTGCTCCTCCCAACCGGAAATGACATCATATTTCGTTATATGATGTAACTAATATTAATGATGTCATGCACTTAACAACTGACATCACTTCCCATAATTTAATTTAGCCTAATTAATCCAAATTATTTTTTTTAATTAGCCAATTATTTGCCTGTGGGTAGGGGGGTCATTACCCACCACAAGAGGGGGCCAGCCTAGCTTGGCATCCCCTCTCCCCCTCCCCCCCACAGACCGCTTTCTTGATATGCTAAGAAAGTGACTGCAGATAAACATCTGAACCCTCCAAAGAGAGGTGTACCCCATCCCCCCTGTACAGCTGAGGCATGGATATCTGAATACCGACGTGGTCAATTACAAAATGCCCAATCTGGTCAGTTGTTTAGATACAGAACGATTGAGCCAACACTGTGCGCCATTAATGGCAGCATCTTTAGGGGCCCCGGGCCAGCTATGCCTTGGTAGTAATTTGGTCCATAGCAAGACCACACCAGGAATGTGCTTCTTTATTTGTTTCGCAAGCTAGAGACACGGAATCTTCACTAGGTCATTATCCCCCAAGTGTATAACTAAAACCCGGGGGTGAGGATGGGCCCTTGAAAGTTCAATAATTGTGGGAAGTAAGGCTCCCCATTGCATGCCCCTGCAGCCAAACTATTGCAGGCTGCCAATGTTTGCCAGTCCCAAGGTGGGATCATATCGCTGTTGCACTATATGGCATTCTGCCCAGAAGACGAGACTGTGGCCCACTAGCCAGATCTTCCCACGGAATAGGCCTGCTTAAAACAACAAATAAAATCAATTAGATTTACCACAAATAGTCAGTTCCATCAAGTGCGTATGTAAGATTTGAATGTCCTCGATCGCCACTGACCAATTCAGCAAATATCAGCTTCACTTAGACCATGAACAGCTGCGGCTGTTGCTGCACCAATGCGGAAAGAATGAGAAGAAAAATGAGAGGGAGGCAAGTTGGCTCGCCTCAAAGTCTCCTTCAAAACCACCCTAAACTGAAACTGAGTTAGTGGCATGCCTGATACATGCACAAACAAATATCCTGGCACATTCGGTCTAAACTTCAAGTATTGTGCCAATGCCAACACAGGGCAAATCTGACCCTCAGATGCCTTAGCTAAAGTAATAGACTGACCTCTAGCTAACTGGTCAGTCTTTGAATGCCTGATGGAAATCTGAATCCCATGCTCTCATAATAGGACATCTGAAAGAAGAAGTGCTCTACCAGATTGATCATTGCAAGATCCAGGGACAATCTTGCTAATTCTCAAGGCCGCAAAGAAAGCTATAGTGAATACGGCCTTATTCTTTGAGTGAAAAACAAGTATTGGCTAAATGTTGCCATAATTTTGCTAGACTGGGCCAGTTATTGGCAAACGAGTGTCCTTAACCACAGGGGATTCCCTAGTCCAGCCCTCCAAAGCTCTCCTAATCCTAAAATCAATGGTAGGATCAGGAAGGCCACTGGCCCTGAGTAAAATGCCAGGGCAGCCAACCTGCCCCTGATAGTAACAGGGGACAGACCTGTTTGCCTAAGATGCACTATGAATCAAAGGACGAGGTCCACCCTAATGGGCCAGACCTCTACCTCCCCTATTTCTGACAAAAACTGTCTAAATGCATTCAAAGCTGTCTGATAAGACTTGCATGTAGATGGGGCGATAGATTGAAGGATCACCCTGTCAATTTCAAGTCTCCAAGGCTTCACAGAAGTGTTGGTACCTCCAATGGGTGTGTCGAAGCCTTGGGCGCCAGCTGCTGGAACCTGGAGAACTGAAAACGAGAGAGGGCATCCGCAAAAGGGTTAAGCAAACCAAGCATATGGTGAGCTTGAAACAAAACATTAAACTTCAAACATTGAATCACCATAGCCCTGACCAAGCTCATGACCCTGGAGGACATGGAGGACTGGGAATTTACTTCCTGAACCACAGCCTGGTTGCCACACCAAAACCAGATGGTCTTGTTAGTAAATTGATTTGCCCATAAGTGCACAGCCACAACTATGGGAAAAGTTGCAAAAACGTCAGGTCTCTGGTCAAACTGTGTTCTGTCAAAGCAGTAGTCCATCCCTCAGCAGCCCACTGACCATTCCAATAAACTCCAAAGCCATGGGCACCAGCAGCATCAGAGTGCACCTGAAATTCTGCCATCAGCAGAATTTCAGACCTCCAAAATGAAATCCCATTGAATTGTTCCCAAAAGGACTCCCAGACCTTCAAGTCCTCATGAATGCATTTGGTAATTCTTATATGATAATGTGGAGCAGAAATCCCCTTAGTGGCTCTGTACAGTCATGTGCAAAATGCTCGTCCCAGAACTATTAACTTATATGCAAAATTTAACAAGCCTGTAAGGGATTGAAAATCATAGAGTGTAGCTT
The DNA here is from genome assembly GCA_020142125.1 of Phrynosoma platyrhinos. Classification (NCBI taxonomy): domain Eukaryota; kingdom Metazoa; phylum Chordata; class Lepidosauria; order Squamata; family Phrynosomatidae; genus Phrynosoma; species Phrynosoma platyrhinos. The sequence goes on from CM034701.1 coordinate 322,040,797, forward strand.
TATGCTTCCCTATCATTGACCTGACCTGCTCCCTCATAGCCACTAGCTTGTCATTTGGTAAATGAGATATCCCAGCTATGGTATCTATCTCGATCCCCACTAAGGTAAGCCATGTGTCAGGACCCTCTGTCTTCTTCTCTGCTAAAGGAACTCCCAGCTCTGCCATTAAAGCCTGAAAGGCAGCTAAAGTATCACTGCATCTTAACGAATTGGGAGCTCCAGATATCAGGAAATCATCCAAGTAGTAGGTGATTGCAGTATTGCCTGACCTCTTGACCGCACACCAATGCAGGAAGGTGCTAAATGTTTCAAAAGCTGAACAGGAAATAGTGCACCCATTGGCATGGCTTTATTGAAATAATACTTCCTTTCAAATTGAAAACCCAAGAGATCAAAATCATCTGGGTGTAAAGGGAGCAGCCTGAAGGCTGATTTTATATCACATTTTGCCAACAGTGCTCCCCTGCCTAACACCCTGACCATCTTAACCGCTGAATCAAATGAAGCATACTTAAGAGATGTAAGTTTTGGGTCTATGCATCATTAACAGAATCACTCTTTGGGTAAGATAAGTTGCGGATTAACCTAAATTCCCCTGGTGCTTTCTTGGGCACCACACCAGAGGGGATAGGTGAAGGGTAGGAATTGGCAGGTAATCATGAGGGCCTGAAATCCTCCCCACTGCAACCTCTTTTGCCAGCTTGTCCCTTACTATAGCCGGCAAATCCTTCACAGAATGAGCATTAGGCGCATAACGGTACACCCTGGGACCTGAATAAGGGATGTGAAAACCCATAGAAAACCCATTGATTATATAAGAGGCAAAGTCCCTATTGGGGTATATCCGGAGCCGTGCCACCAGTGCATCCAAATTAATTGGTGATGGTGCTTTTCCCTCCTGGTCACAATGTCTGAGGTCTGCCTCCGACTCCTGACCTCTTGCCTCTAACACAGGAAGTGCCAGAGTGACTCCCCCCCCAGGTGTTGCATTTGTGCTCAAATCTGCAGGGTTGTCTCTTGCACTTACCTGCATTGAAGTCCCAGCAAATACCAAATTGCTTTCTTTCTCCCGTGCCAGGCCTCAAATTTTGCCCTCTCGGCTGTGTAAGCATGGGCACAAACCCATTGTCACATTGGCTCAATGGGGAGGCCCCCACCATTACATCTGCCCACAGCTCTGATTGTACATGTCTCCAGGACAGTGAGCGGTCTTGGGCAGCCCTCATTCTGAACTGCTCATCATATTGGAACCATGCTGCACCTCGTGAATTGTGATGGCAGTTAGTATATGCTTTAATCATGATCTTCTGATATTTGGAGAAATCAGGTGACCTATGAGGTTCTTTTTCCTCGACAACTCCCCTGTAGATAGTGAAGCCCATTATCCAGTTAACAAAATTATGCTCAAGATTAGGGCATTTAAATGCCTGGAACTCTTTAGGGAGGATAAACACTATTCCATCCTTTACCATGATCCTTGGTTCAGGATCTCAAAAGTAAGGGAAAATAAGTCTATATATTCCCCTTTCCAAATTCTTTCTTTGGTGGTAAGCAGAAGGTATGAGCCCAGGGTAATGGACATCCCAGCATATGGGTTGCATTCCCCTGCTCTGTCCATTCCAGTTGAACCAACCGTTCCCAAAGAAGACACTCTTGGTGTATCACCAACCAAGGAAACCACTGGTTGCCCCACCTGTACCTTCGAATTATATGCCTGGGAAGACTCAGGTGTCATTGAGGGTTCCCCAGCATTGCAACCCAATTCTTGGTTTTGGGGCCGCTACCGTGAGCACCTCTGTCCTGTCAGGATTCAGTTTCAATCTGTTTTTTCTCATCCAGCCTATTACTGCCCGAAGACATTCATTGAGAGAGGGGATGCCATTGGAGGCCAACGAACGAGACATGGAGAAATAGATCTGGGTGTCATCAGCGTACTGATAACACCCAGCTCCATAACTCCGAATAATCTCACCCAGTGGCTTCATATAGATGTTAAATAGCATCGGGGACAATATAGCACCCTGTGGAACACCACAGGTGAGCTCCCTTTTACTGGAGTAACTGTCCCCGAGCAGCACCCTCTGGGACCTGCCTGAGAGGAAGGACCGAAAGCACTGCAATGCAGTGCCCCCGATACCTAACCCCCTCAGCTGGTCCAAGAGGATGGCATGATCTATTGTATCAAAAGCTGAGAGGTCTAAGAGCACCAACAGGGTCACACTACCCCATCAATGCTCAGACGCAGATCGTTGGTCAAGGCAACCATGGCAGTCTCAGCCCCAAAGCCTGTCCTGAAGCCAGTGTGAAATGGGTCTAGATAATCGGTTTCCTCCAAGACAGCTTGGAGTTGAAGAGCAACCGCCCTCTTGATCACCTTGCTCAAGAATGGTAATAAAGAGACTGCCCTATAGTTGGTCATATCCAGGGGATCCAGGGGAGGTTTTTTCAGAAGCAGCCTTACAGCCGCCTCCTTCAGATATGACAGAACATGTTCCTCCCTGAAGGATGCATTAATGATATCCATAAGGAATCTCTTCAATGCATCCCCCCCCCCCGGACGGCCAGCCAGGATGGGCAAGGGTCGAAAGGGCAAATTGTTTTCCTCACACTACCAAGGAGCTTGTCCACATCATCAGTACTCACAGATTGGAGCTGATCCAGAATAACTTCATCAATAGAGTCATTGGACACCTCGTCTGTGGTTTCTGTTAGAACATTGGCGTCTAATCTAATATTAATTTGTTCTTGTTGAAAAATATGAGGAAAGGGGAACAGATATCTGTAACTGGGAATATTAGGTTTGGAATTGAAGAAAAGGTTAAATATTTAGGTATTACTATCTCAAATGGTAACTCAAAATTATTTCACAATAACTATGTCAAAATCTGCAATGATATTACACAGAATTTATAAAGATGGAGTAAACCAAGATTGTCATTATTGGGTAGAATTTCAGTTATAAAGATAAACACCTTACTAAAGATGTTTTTTTCTGTTTCACACAGTACCTATTCTGGCAAATGATATACCATTTAGACAAAGGTAGAAAGATGTTTCACAAATTATCTGGCAAAGCAAGAAACCCAGAGTTAGATTTAACATTTTACAAGATGAAAAACAAAGAAGGTGCCTGGGACTTCCTGAGTTAAAACTCCATTTTTTTCTGCCTGATGTTTAACTTGGTTGGAAGACTGGAATAATCGTTGTAGTTATTAGTTTGTAGTTAGTAGCTTAGGTTAGCATTTTTCTGTTTTTTAAGTTTATACCCTTGTTTGTTTTATTTTATGACCACATTGTGTTAAGAAAGAAAGAAAGAAAGAAAGAAAGAAAGAAAGAAAGAAAGAAAGAAAGAAAGAAAGAAAGAAAGAAAAGCAATCAATACTACCTGATGTATTCAATCTAGAGTCCTTGAAGATAGGATTCTAGGCCTTCAGGGCTGTTATTGTTAATCATCTTTAATAGTGCCCAGCTTCTTCCTTTTTCCTGACAGGTTGCTAGCTCTGCTTTTGGACACCTAGCCTATACATCTGTTTATCACCCCATTTGTCAACTATGCTCGAGCCTTACCCCTGGTCATTTCTATGGAACCAAATCACCACTTCAAAAATTGTATCATTCAGACATAGCCTTTGCTGGATAGGGTTATTTACAAGTTATTGGAACACACTATCACATGTCTTAGTTTTACCCTTTGTTATATTTAAAGTTTAATAGGGAAATTTACAACATATGGATGTGGCTTCAACTTGTCTTACTGTAAGACCACACAAATGCCTCCACTACTACTACTAATAATAATAATAATAATAATTTTTATTTATATCCCGCCCCTCTGCTAGGCAATCGGGGCAGCGTACAGCATTTCGAAACATCAAAACAAACTGGGTGGTGCTGGGCTTAGTTAGTGTCTCTCCCCCAGATGACTGGGTGGTGCTGGGCTTAGTTAGTGTCTCTCCACTGCGCTTTAACAACCAGTAGCCAGATCCAGCAAAGGAGATCTGTTCTGCTGTTGCTCAGAGTGAAAGTAGTAGGATGTTTTTAACTCCCTCCCACCAACGAATGAGGCTGTGACCATCTGAAACAGAACCCTCATTCAATTGTCCATGCCACTGAGTCACTCACTGGCAGAAGGGGGTTAGAATCAACTTCCTCCTTGCACCTGAACAGAACTCCTTCACCCAATGTGGCTACTGGCTGTTAAAGTGGGCTGGGGGCACTCAGTTGTGTATACATTACTTAAACACACAAATACCTAATTTATTTTTATACATTTGTGTTTATAGAAAGTCCTAGTATCTTATTATACATTTATTGTATTGTCATAGCTTTGGCTTAATAATTTTATTATATTTTATTATATACCAACACCAAAAGTAGCATCTAAGACCTGATACCTAGGACATTCTAAGCTCTCCACATGTTATAGATCCATTTCTGGTCTATCTTTGGTGGGCCCTGACATAGCAGATGATGAAAACCTGGTGATTTTGATTTAGAATGCCTGTGGCTTTTAGGTTATTTTTTCAGAGAACCCTAAAAATGGAATAACCTCATGGTTCAATGAGCATCACAGTGAAACAAAGTCCAGCAGGATTCTGACAGGGAGAGGAACCATAAGCAGTTCTGAGTAACTTGTTTAGTCAGATCATCACTGTAATTCTTACTCATCTCTATCCATGAAACATATTAATATATCAATGATTTATGGAGACGCCTTTTTCTTCCTCTTTTTTAGCAACTTGTTGAACATAACTAAGGTTAAAAAAGGGCCATTTAGCAACATCACTGAAGAATTTAAAGATTGCCCTTTTAAACATCATGAAAAAGGGTTAATCTCCTATGTTCCCTTGGTATTGTTGCAGAATAAGGCAGAAGAGTAGGTTCATTTGTACCAATTACTGTCATTTTTACAAGGTTCATCTGGAAAAGGATAGCATTTATATCCAATATACATTAATTTATACTCCGTACACTCTAGTAATCAGTTATGCAATTTGATTCTCCTCGCATATGAGATATAAAAAATGATTTGTTAGCTGGAGAGCAATGGCTGCCTTCAAAAATAAGCTAATTTTAATCTCTTTAATTCCAGCATGTATTAAGGTGAAAGCCAAGATAGTATTGGCCATATTCAAGACATGTGGCTTAGAAACTGACATTGAAAAATGAGACCAAACTGAAACAAATTTATAGTAGAACATGAGAAATCACAGTGAGAGTATAAAGGTTTATCTAGGACACAGCTGAGAATTTTTGGCCCTGTAGATGTTTTGGACCATGGCCGGCTATCCTGAACACAAGTGAGCAAGTGCCTGAGGAAGTAAAATATGTCAAATAGTCAATCCATTTCTTGTCAGTCACAGGTTATCTGAGCAGGATGAAAGGAGAAGCTCAAGGGTTGTAGTTAGCCAGTCCAGACATTCAAATACCCAAGCCAACAGGGTGTAAGCAGAGTAGTCCAAGCTCAAGACAAAACAATTCACTGTGTTTACTAGTTGCTGTTTTCTGTGTGTGTGGCCTCTGCAAGCTCTGTAGACTCCCAGATGGCATTCAGACAGTTCATTCCCACTTATATTAACCTGGTTTGGGATTCACTTTCATTCCAGATCAGTGAATCAGTTCCAGTCGATGCGTCGATCCCACAATGGAAGTGTGTCTTTTCTTTATTCACTTCTTTTTTGGTATGGTTGTCATTCCCACTAGTTTGTGCCACTTCAAAATGCCTGTCAATAATCTATGCATCATCGGTGATGCAACTGGCAACACATTTAAGAAAAAACGGGAGGAAGTCATGGGTGTCATAGGCAGAATTTTCCCCTGGGATGCAGGCATCTATGGCTGTCATGGAGGACTCTCCCCCGAAATGCATGCAATTTTTTAAAAAATGACAATATATGTGCACCATTGGTTTTGCAATTACTTGTCTCACTGATATATATCATGCATCCATAGGTCACACCACAAAGCACAAAGGCAGCACTGAGAGAGGGGAAAATGGTGGATTTCCCCAAAACTGGTGAGGGATGTGCCAATCCTCTGGCATAGCAATCCCTCCCCTTCAGTTTGATGTGGCTCAGGTCCATCGTTCCCACTTGCTGAACATGCTTGCTAATTGCTACTTTTCAAAAGGACCAGTAAAAAACTAGTGTCTGAAAAAAGCAATGGTTTTTTATTTATTTATTTATTTTGGCATTCATCAAAGGGAGTACAAATTATTGCAGTCACATCTGAAACTGTTTCAAATGAGGACAAAGCACATTTAAAGCGATCAGAAAATTGATGTAAATCATAGTGGGAATGAGCCCTAAGCAGCTTCCTGGCACACTGAACATTCTTCCTCCTCAGCTAGGTCATCCAGCGGGGTGAGTTATGACATCTTCCTGTTCTTCATTGGATTCATCCAGGGGTTAAATTATGACACCAGCATCCTGTCAGTGACATTTGAGTGTCTATATATGCCTTAAAGTCACCTGCCAACTTATGCCAACCTCATGAATTTCATAAAGTTTTCTTAGCCAAGGAACACAAGCATAATTCTACCTTATATTTATGAATGAACTTTTTTGGTCTTTGTGAAGGTTGATATTCTCTTCCTCCTTCTGCAATGACCAATCCCCCTTGTGATGCACTATATCTCTCCAATAGCCCCCCTCCAACAGTCATTCAATTGTTGGTGGAGAGCAGAGGAGATTGGAACAACAGCAGGTTATGCCCCCATATACAGAGACAGACCAATAACATCATCTGCTGAGACCTCTGAAGGACTCCAATGAATCACAGTGAGAGATGTCTTTGGTCAGCTTCTTTCTATTTGAACATAATCAGATGCTTCCCTGATTTCCCTCCTATTCTCTACCAGTCATGGAATGGCCATTGGGAAGGGGATATCAAAGCAACGTGGTGAGCCTTGGGGACAAGGGACTAACATAAGAGTTCTGCATGAGGAAGTCTTAGATTACATTCGGCTATGCAGCCATGAAGTACACAGATATAGGATGGGATACACCTGGCTAGACAACAGTTCATGTGAAAGGGATATAGGAATCTTAGGGCCTTTACAGACTGCCAAAAATAATGCAACTTGAGTCCACATTAACCGCCCTGGCTCAGTGCTAGTTAATAATGGGAATTGTAGTTTTTTTGAGACATTGAGCCTTCTCGTCAGAGAGCTCTGGTGCCACAATAAACTACAGTTCCCATGATTTCCTAGCACTGAGCCAGGGCAGTTAAAGTGGACTCAAATTGCATTATTTCTGGCAGTCTGTAAAGGCCCAATGGTCCCTTTCAGAATCATCCAACTCTATGATTCTATGTACAATCTTAGTCTATATCTCCTACAACCCTTTATCACTGGACAAGATGACTAGGATTTCTGAGAATTAAAGTTCAGTACACTGCAAGGCCAAGGTTTTCCCAGCCTTTATCTAGATCTTAAGCCTAGTGTAGCTGCTTTGGGTACCAATATTGGGAGAAAAGTGGGATAAAAATAAATATAATAATAATATAATAGATAATGATGGATATCATGTCACCACTCAGTTTTCTGTTTTCAAAGCTAAACATACTGAGCTAAATCATTTTTCATAAAACTCATTTCCAGACTTTTGATCATCTTGGTCATCCACCTCTGGACATGTTTCAGTTTGTCAATATCCTTCTTGAACTGTGGTGCCCAGAACTGGACACTGTATTACAGGTGAGATCTGACCAAAGCAGAATAGAGTGGCACTGCCAATTCCCTTGATCTTCACATTATGTTCCTGTTGATGCAGACCAGAATTGTGTTAGATCTTTTTGGCTGCTGCATCACAGTATTGACTCATATTTAGCTTGGAACCTACTAAGGGGGGTTGCAGACTGCCAGAAATAGTACAAATTGAGTCCACTTTTAGGGTTAGGGAATAATGGGAACTGTAGTTTATTGTGGCACCAAAGCTCTCTGACAGAGAAGGCTCAATGTCTCAAAAAAAATTCCCATGATTCCCTAGCACTAACCCTAACCCTAAAAGTGGACACAATTTGCACTATTTCTGGCAGTCCGCAAAGGCCCTAAGACTTCCTAGATCCTTTTCACATATACTGTTTCAAGCCAGGTACTGTTTCCCATATTTGAGCATTTAATTTTTCCTGCCTAGATGTAGAGGAGGAAAAATGGGAGGTGTCTCAAGAAACCAGGATGGATGACTAAGGAACTTGCAACTGAACTATGTTTTAAATGGAACATGTATAAGAAATGGAAAAATGGGGAAATCACCAAAGAGGAATTCAAACAAATAGCTAGCACGTGTAGGAGTAAAGTCAGAAAAGTTAAAGCGCAGAATGAACTCAGGCTTGCTAGAGAGGTTAAGAACAATAAAAAGAGCTTTTTGGGGTATGTCCGCAGCAAAAGGAAAAAGAAAGAAATGGTAGGGCCACTGTGTGGGGAAGGTGGCAAAAAGTTAACAGGGGACAGCGAAAAGACAGAATTACTCAACACCTTCTTTGCCTCAGTCTTCTCACAAAAAGAAAAGGGTGCTCAACCAGAGGAAAGTGAGCAGAGGGCACAATAGGGGAAATGCAACACAGAATAAGTAAAGAGGTAGTACAGGA
>CM034701.1:322049485-322060512 GCA_020142125.1 Phrynosoma platyrhinos
GTCAACAGTGTGATGCTGCAGCTAAAAAGGCCAATGGAATTTTAGGCTCCATTAGTAGAAGTGTAGTATCTAGATCAAGGGAAGTAGTAGTGCCACTGTATTCTGCTTTGATCAGGCCCCACCTGGAATACTGTGTCCAGTTCTGGCCACCACAATTCAAAAAGGGGGTTGAAAAACTGGAATGTGTCCAGAGGAGGGTGACTAAAATGGTGAAAGGTCTGGAAACCATGCCCTATGAGAAACAACTTAGGGAACTGGTATGTTTAACCTGTAGAAGAGATGGTTAAGAGGGGATATGATAGCCCTTTTTAAATATTGTAAGGATGTCATATTGAGGAGGGTGCTAGCTTGTTTTCTGCTGCTCCAGAGAATAAATAAGACCTGGAACAATGGATGCAAGGTACAAGAAAAGAGATTCCACCTGAACATTAGGAGGAACATCCTGACAGTGAGAGCTGTTCAAAAGTGAAACACACTCCCTTGGAGTGTGGTGGAGTCTCCTTCTTTGGAGGAATTTAAACAGAGGCTGGATGACCATCTGTCAGGGATGCTTTGATTTTGTTTTCCTGCATGGCAGACGGTTGGACTGGATGGCCCTTGTGGTCTCTTCCAACTATGAATCTATGATTCTATGCTATTCCTCCTCCTTTCCTGTTTGGCCTATTTCTCTTAAAAAGGTTATACCCCTCTATTCCTACATTCCAATCATGAGAGTCATCCCACCAGGTTTCAGTGGTACCTATTATATTGTATTTGCTTTGTTGTGCTAGGAGTTTAAGGTCATCTTGTTTATTTCCCATGCTCTGTGCATTAGTGTAGAGACATTTAAGACCATATGTCCTCCCCATTTGCTGCGAGTTTGCCTCCCACTGTTGGGGTCTTGCATTATTTCCCTTGTCCCCTCTATAACACTTTGACTATCTCCAGCCCATGATGTACTGCTGCCTTCCAATATACCTTCCAAGATACTGTCTCTCTCTCCCCCACATGACTCAGTTTAAAGCTTTCCTGATCAAATGTTTGATAGTATTGGCAAAAATGTTTCTGCCAACTAGTGAGAGATGCAGCCCATCTCTTGCCAGAAGTCCACCCTCATGGAACCACAGCCTATGATCCAAGAATCCAAATTGTTGTTGGCAGCACCATCTACGGAGCCAGTTATTCACATCTTCTATTTTCCTCTCCTTTCCTGGACCATGCCCTTCAATTGGGAGAAGAGATGAGATAACAACCTGTGCATCCAACTCTTTCAGCTTCCTATCCAAATCCTCTTAATCCTTCTGATATTCTGAAGGCTATGCCTTGGAGTATCATTGGTTCCAACATGGACCTAGAGAAAGGGGAAATGATCAGTAGGGTTGAAATTTTTTGTCATCCTCACAGTCATATCACTGATTTTTGCCCCAGGGAGACAACACACCTCCCAGTGTCTTAGATCAACAATCTAAGATATGCAGATGACACCATAGTATTAGCAGAAAGCCTCACAGATATGAAACACCTACTAAGGAAGATTAAAGAAGAAAGTGCAAGGGCAGGCTTAATGTTAATGTTTAAAGAAAACAAAAATAATGACCACCAAGGACCTTCACAAGTTCAACCTAGACAATGAACGAATAGTAAAAGAATTCCCATACCTGGGATCAAACATTGATAGAAATGGGAACTGCTGTCAGGAAATCAGAAGAAGATTAAGAATGGGGAGGGTGGCTATGAAAGAACTTAAAAGATCATAAAATGCAAAGACATACAGTGGTGGAAGGAAGCAGAAAGAGAGAAAGGCCACATGCCAGATGTGTAGACTCTATTATGGAGGTCACAGGTATCGGGTTGCAGAGCAGTGGAGGGCAGAGGGTCTTGGAGATATCTCATCCATAGGGTCGCTATCAGTTGAGATCGACTCAAGGGCAGTTAACAATAACAAGTGCAAATCTGATCTTTACATGATTTTTCAAATTCTAAGGTAATTGTCTTCAGGTTGTATTTTGGAATGATGATGGACTTAATGTTCTTCTTAGCTTTATTATAATTTTTCATTATAGCAGCTCATGGTCTGTAGCACAATCTGCTCCTGTTGTTTTTGCTGAAAGAATGGAGCTTCTCCACCTTCTGTTTCCAATTATGTAGTCTATTTGTTTTCTATATCAACAACATATATAGTTGCTCCTCAGGATTCCAGACAATTGTGTTTACAATAATAAAAAAAAAAAACTGTTGATCTCACAAAATGTTATTATTAGTATTTCTTCAGCTTCATTTATTGATTCTAGGCCAATTTATCCTAAAAATCTTTAGTTCTGCTCTGTTTCCTACTTTTTTGTATTTCAATTTCCTTTTATTATCATGTCTTGTGTTGACATTCAATTAATTTCCTCCAAGAAAACTCATGCACAATCTTTTGACTTTTTCATCTGCCCACCTTATGGTGGGATCATAAATGTGGGTTTCCCTGAAGTCCTACTGATATTATTCAGTCAGATTTGGCATTGCATATCCCGTGACTACTTCCACTACATTTGCCTCACTATTGATGCCACCCTCATTTCTACTTTGAGTGTCATTTCCAGAATATGACATGGTTTAATTTTCTTCCTGACAATGTCCTGTTACCATAGCAATATCAAGTACATTTCTATACCACTTATCTGTGCACTTTAGCACTCCCTAAGCAGTTTACAATGTGTAAGCTAATTGCTCCCAACAAGCTGAGTACTCATTTTAGCAACCTTAGAAGGATGCCAGGCTGAGTCGACCCACAGCCCCTGGCTGGTATTGAACTCTCAACTTTATGGTTTGTGAGTGTGTGGCTGCAGTACAGACATTTAACCAGTGTACCACCATGGCTTTACCGCATTCCATCCACTTACCTTATTCACACCAAATATGGCTATGCCTATGTATTCCAGGGAGCCCTGGTGGTACAGTGGTTAAATACTGGTACTGCAGCCACAAAATTGTAAGTTTGATCCTATAGGAGTGCTCCAAAGTCTGCTCAGTCTTCCATCCTTTTGTAGGTTGGTAAAATGAGTACCCAGCTTGTTGGGGGCAATTGGCTTACATATAGTAAACTGCTTAGGGAGTGCTAATTCACTGATAAATGGTATAGAAATGTACTTGCTATTACTATTCCACTTCTTTTTTGTGTGTGTGTTTTCTAATTTTCCTTGATTCATGTTCCTCACAGTCTACATTTCTGCTACATACTTTGGGCAGCTTTGGACTTTTTCACCTTTGAACATGTCAGTAGTTGAATGTCCTTTCACCTTGGATTCACTTGTGTCATTAGACACGGTGCTACTTGTCCTTGTCCTCTGAACTTCACAGTAGCTGGCTGAATGCCTTCTGGCCTCTGATCCTTGCCTTCCACCACTATGTTTTGCTTAGTTTTGGACTGTCTCATCATAGGGTGTTTGAGACAAAAGGTAACCAGGAGTACTACTGCATTATTTTTCACAGTACTAACTCCTTTAGAGTTAGCTAACATGCCAGTGCTATTGTCTCTGAAAGATCCCCTGCCAATGTCAGCCCTTGATACCGTTGTTGCCCAGTACCTTCTCAGCAAATATCAGAACCATGCCTGTGTGCATGGATTCTGTCAGGTTTTTATTGTTGGTGGGTTAAATGTTTTAGTATTCTATTAGTTGTAGTTGATAGGGGATTGTGGGTATGTTAGAAGTTAGTAGCAAATATGTTAGTTGGTATGGGGGGGTTGGGACTATTGGTACTGGACTAAGATAGTTTTGAGAAAGGCCTTTGGAATGTGTGAGCTGTGGGATGCGTAGAGTTGGTGTCTGGATGTAACTGGAAGGAGGGGTTGGGCAGAATGCCTGTGCTGAAGAGAGATACCATTGGTGAGAAGGTCTGGAAAAGGCTATGGGAATTGGAGGTGGGTGCTGGTTTTGGTGCCAAGGGTGTTGGGTGGAGTTTAATGGTTTGGTGGTTTTAAGATATTGTTTGGCTTGGAGGGGGCAGTTCTGGCTTAAACACTGTTGAATTTCCGACTATGTGTTCCCAATAAACTTCTTGTTGGTTCAACTTACTGGACTTATTTATACACAGAGTTCCTGAACTTGCTCAAGTCTGACAGCAAAGGCTGACTTATGATACCATTCTAGGTGTCTAGCACTCTTCTAGCACCAATGCTATCATCCACTTTGGTGCACTTCACTGGAGCACAGACTCCCACCACTACAGGAAGGTAGTGCCAAGGTAGGAAAGTTCAATAAAGTGGTACTGTTACTTCCCATAGTCTGGAGACTATGCTCCTGTTGATGCAACTTAGAATAGCATTGACATTTTTTGGCCAGTGTAGAATAAGGTAGCTTCAAATGCCCCTTCTTTTTCTTTCACCCAATAGCTGCCTTTCTGTGTCACAGCTTCCATAAACAATCAGCATAACATTTCTGTATTAAACATCCATATTTCTGAATGAGAAAGTCAAATTTGCATTTTGAGTCCTTTTTTAAAAAAAAAATCAGATGCCTCTTGTCACATCTTGATTTTCACAGTCTTTGAATGCTGACATAACTTGTCAGATTCTACCTTAGACAGAATTCTGGATCATAAATTCATGGTCTTAGACAAAAATCTTTACTAGCCAAGGTTACTGAGTGTTTAGACTGAGCCTAAATATATTAAAAACATTTTTTCAACTACTGAACTTTGGACTCTTTTCCTTGTCATTCACTCCAAGGTTTTCTTAATAGCAATAGATCACCTTCTTCATAGATGCTCCTATCACATGAACTACCTGGTACCTTTCTTAAAGAGGGAAACTGTGCCTGCAGGTATGTAAATGCTTAAAGGGTTATATTAATTTTCATAGTCCCTTTTTTCATAAACACTTTTACCACCAAAAACAGCTGAAAAAATATGCTTCTGGTTATTTTATTTCATTTGCTGTAGATTTACAGGAGATTTAACTGTTCAGAATTCCTTGATAGATTAAGTAATAATAAGGCAAGCATGAGAGTAATATATTTTATTCCGTAGAACAGGAGCATAAAAATCTTTGAGGGGAAAACACATGAGATGGAATCTTTTGCAGCGGTTCATTTACTGTTGGCTATAAATACTTCTCTAATGGCGCAAAATGTTTCAAGGTGGTAAAAATGTATGAGCTAGATATTCCACTGGCAGGATTTCTCTTATTAAATAAAACAAACAGGGAAAGCAAGAGCCTTCTCATACACACACACGCACACACACACACACATGAGAAAGCTTGTGTGTGTGTGTGTGTGTGTGTGTATACACACACATACATACACACAGGTATGAGAAAGAGGATATTCTTCCTGAAAGAAATGGGTGTGAATTGAATTTCTGCTATCATGGTACTTCTTTCATCAGTGGGAAACTAGTCAAAGGAATCATTATAACATATTACGTATTTGTGAAGAGCTCAGGCTGGTCTATTATATGCTCAATAGTATTCCTACACCTGTAGAACTCCCTCCCTCCAGAGAGAGAGGTATCACTCTAGCACTAAAAATGAAAAATCTAAACCTAATTGATAGCTCCAACAGGGGTAGTCCCATTAAGTCTATGGGAATTTGTTAAGTCAACACTTATGCAATTTCATTAATCTAATGCAGGGGTTCCCAACCTGGGGTGTCCACATATCCAAGGGGGTGTGAGATGGGATTTAAAGGGGTGCAACAAAGATACTTGTGTTATACCAGACTCAGTTTTCTTTTGTCAATCAAGACAAAAGCTAGGAATCACCTGAATCTACAGGCAGACCTAAGGATTGCGGTCAGCAAGAAAGTTCCACGTTTTGTCAAAATTATGAATGAGAAGCAGGAGCAAAGAAGTCATTGAATTTTATATTCACAATTGGGATTAATTTTACTATTTACATTTTCTTCTGAATAAATTAGAATCTAATTGCTCAACTTAGATTTTCATTTAATGCACCGAGTTAAAAGCTTTTTTTTTTTAAAAAAAAAAAGTTGAGTTTGTTCACCTGTGGTTCAATTTGTAGTTCAAAAATTAAAAATTAGACTTCTTCATCTTCAAATTAATATTTTTTTTGTAGAGAGTGTAAACATTAACTAAACATTTCCTAGGGGTGTGGGTCATAGAAAAGGCTGAGAACCACTGATCTATTGGATCTACTCTAGCTGGGACTAACAATGGGATTTAGGCTATTGATTCCAAACTGTATCTGGTAACTTGAAAAATTCTTCAGTTGCTGCTATGTTTTCTCTCAGTCCACCACTGCTGCCTTCAAATTGGTATTATTCTTCCATGGGTTTAATAATGTTGTAATCCACTTTATGAGGAAAGTCCATTCTTTTAAATATTATATGTTGGCTTAGCTTTGTAAAGTTGGGGTTTTGAAGTATTTGCCCTGACAGACTATTTTGGCGTGTTTTAAGAATATTTTGATCTGACACCATGTTTGTATTGGGATTTGTAACCTGAGTTTAAATGTCCAGATGTGGGAAAGTGACAAAGGGTTCTACAGGTCACTTTACAGCTTGCTAGCTAGAAAAGTTGTTTGCAGCTGGGACTCAAAACATCTTAGCAGTGTCCAAGGTCAGGATGTGCCAGAGAGCATGTAGACCAAGTGTAAACATATTATTGTAGTGGAAAAACCAACTGTTGCAAATTAACTCCCAGCATCCATGGTTCCTTGCAGAGCTTGAAGTAGAACAGGAGACACAAAATAGTTTAAAAACATAGATTTATTGCCAGCAAGTCCCAACGGAATTAGCATTCTGATCACTGGGCAAAAGACAAGCCAAGATGGCTGTAGTTTTATGCACTCACAGACAAAGAATCAAAGCTGACATTCTATTGGATGCTCTAAACTTTAAACACACAGAATCCTGAGCAATGAGAAAATAGAATTCAGAATACATTATAATATGCTTAAGTTACCATGTTGTAATGCCAACCACATACCAAAATCTCTTATCGGTAAATAAACTGGTGTGTACCAGGCAGAAGGCCCCTTTGCACAAACAAGAGTAGCTTCCAAAGATTTATTATGACTCTCTGGCCCATGCTGGCTTCTAATGAAGGTCTTTAATGCATTAGGTTACCAGGCATGAGGTCAAGCTGTATCTAAATAACCCTCTGGCATTCTTTAAGTTTAAACCTTCCAGCATCTTCCTTAGAGACCCACTTCCCAGAATCCCCTTCACATGGCTGCTTGACCATTATTTTTTATACATAATAGCACACATCTCTAATTTAGCATATAAAACATTAATTAAAGAAAATCTCCTGCCTGAATTATGTCATCAAGTGACACAGGAAGAAGTCACAGGAAGAGGCTGGACTTAGAGGCCGCATGGCCGCATGGCAAGTGTCCATAAAAAACCGAGACCACAGTGTGTGGGTTGTCATTGGTCAGTGGTGAGTGTATATAGTTTTGTACATATTGCAACTAAAGAATAAAAGTGACTCTTTGGAGTTAAACCTTGGCTTCAGTCTGTTTTATCAGAAGCAGGGAGGATACATTCCAAAGCAGCCAGACAGCTCCAAGGTCACCAGGCATTTTTCTCTGTAAAGTGAAGAAAGCTTCCAAAGATTTTGTATGCACACTCAATTGCTTGACTGTCTGGTGTGCTCTGCTGGCTGAGGTGGAGCAGCAAATGATGCCCCTCCAGAGTCACAGAAGGCAAAGGAAATCATTTTGACACCCATCCCCTAGCAGTGACTATGCAATAATTATAAATTAATATCCAAAAATTCAAAATTCTGCTGCTTGAAACAGATTGCTTCATTCTGACTGATGCTAGGGTTTGTCCATCTTTCACCACTCACTGAATAATTTTCATGAAGAAGCCATCACTCTCTGTGAACCTGTTAATAAATACATGCAATGGTCTCCCTTAGGAAAGCACAGAGGGTGACTGGACTCATCAGCAAAAGCTCAAACTTTTCAAAGAGATTACTCACACAGTGGACATGCTGGCTTGCCTGTCATAAACTAGTGACTAAACAATTACAACAGATGGTAAGTTGGATAGATATTATCCTGAAACTCAGAATGATAAAGGAAAATAGACCTTTGTAAATTGTTATTTGAGATTACCTGCCCTGTTCATCTTAGATTAAGAGTGCATGTCTCCATTCTGAAGAATCCTGGGATTTATAGTTTGGTGAGATGTTTAGAATTTTCTGCCTGAAAGCTTTGGTGTTTTCCTCTGACCACTAAAGTCCTCTAGAAGAAAATTCAAAGTACTGCAAGAAACTATAAATCTCAGGATTCCATAGGATGTAGACATCACAGTTAAAGTTCTATCAAACTGCTATAGCTGTGTAGTACAGAAAAGTCAAGGAAGAAGATTATGCCCCCTTCTGTATGTTCTCTGATTGGAATTTCCAGCATTCTTCACCACTGGCTGTGCGGGCTATGGCTGCTGGGACTTTGGAGTCCAGCAACATCTAAAGGGCTGTATGACTCCCACCCCTGAGCTGCACTCTTATGAGCAGGTCTGAACTCACTGGATTTTGCACTTCTTCAAATGTGGTGATAAAGTTGACAGTTTACTAAATATATCAAAATACATGTATCTGGAGAAAATACATGTCTAAATTCTTAGCAAAAGCCATATTTAACAATATATTTTGAGATAAATTTTAAGTGAGCAGGTTAATCTGAAGACAAAACAGATCAGAAAGGTGTATTAAACATATAAGTGAGTACTAACCAGAGAGAGAAATAATAATATATCCCTAACTAAAGCTTTGGTTGCAGAGGCTACTCTGCCTAAAGCTTTGATTATGTTGTATTGTTATGCAAATGTTACCTTGGTTTCTAATTTGTTGGCTGTCTTTTTTATTTCTTCTTCTTTCTTTTTTGGTTTCCAGCAAATGCTTGAACATTTGAGGAAGGGAGCAATATGGCATCATTTGCTTTTGAATGTAAAACCAGGCATTCCAGCTAGTTTTATTCCAGGGTTTCCTGTTTCTACAAAAGAGAAAAGATAATAGTTTATGCAGAAAAAATGAACTTGCTTGCTTAGTCTCCCAGGCAGGAACAGCAGGCCTGCTCACTTCAGGATGCATAGATGGAAGAGGAATCATTGCTATAGCAACACTTACAAATGAATTTTACAGTTTATTTTAGGGTTGAATTGAAACTGCTCACTGTTTGTCATTAAAATTATTGTTTGCCTTGAAAAAAAAAATCTTTCCTTTTTTAATATTGCATTTTTTTCTCATATTCATTTACATTGCCCCAATTGCTGTCACTTTCAAGTGCTGTCATCACACAGAAATATATTATTGATCATGTAGCATAGTGATGCACCCACAAGTATAAAAAGAAAGGGTTGCAACCACAGATGCTCAAACCAAAAAAGACCATCAGAAATACATAAGAAAAACACGAAAAAATGTTACAGAATACAGGACCAATTGATATTGAAAATAATGTATACAACCAATATAAATAACAAATGAACAAGAATACAAAAATACAGAACTGAGTGGAATACTCCAGCTTACAAAAAAAGCCCTCGACTCAATCTTAACTCATGACGACCCTATGGATGAGACATCTACAAGACCCTCTGTCCTCCATTGCTCTGCTTAATTCCTGAAAACCCATACCCGTGACTTTGTCCATCCATTTGGCATGTTGCCTTCCTCTCTTCCTGCTTCCCCCCACTTTTCCCAGCATTATTGTCTTTTTCAGTGAGTCCTCATGATGTATCCAAAGTATGACAGCCTCAGTTTGGTCAGCTTGGCTTCCAGGGAGGTTTCCGGCTTAATCTGCTCTAGGAGCCATTGGTTTGTCTTTTTGGCTATCCATGGGATCCTCAGCACTCTTCTCCAGCACCACATCTCAAATGAATTGATTTTCCTCCTATCATCTTTCTTAACTGTCCAGCTCTCACATGAATACATGATAATAGGGAATACAATGGCTTGTATGATTCTAACTTTTGTGCTGAGTTGTATATCTTTGCATTTTAGAATCTTTTCTAGTTCTTTCATAGCCACCCTCCCCATTCTTAGGGCCTCTACAGATCAGCCCAAAGGGCTGGCCTGGAGGAAGAGATGGGGAGGGGCAGCTGCACACCAGCCACCCCAACCCCAGCCCGACAATGTCCTGATGCCGTGTGCTGTTATGCATGGTGCACAGCATCAGGACATCCTCCCAGTGCAGCATTTTTATGTGCTGTGTTGGAAGGGGTGCTAAAGAGGGCACCCTTAGGGCACCCTTTTGCCACCCCTGAAAGAGCAGCAAATTGCCGCTGTTTCAGGGGTGGCAAAAAGGTAGATCAGGGCCACAGCACAGGGTTGCTGTAGCCCTGATCCGTGGCTAGCAAGGACAGCCCAGAGCCATCCATCTGCATAACCTTTTAGTCTTCTTCTGATTTCCTGACTGCAGTTCCCATTTCTATCAATGTTTGATCCCAGGTATGGGAATTCTTTTACTATTTGTTCATTGACTAGGTTGAACTTCTGAAGGTCCTCGATGGTCATTTTTTTTAAAGTTAACATTAAGCCTGTCTTTGCACTTTCTTTTTTGATCTTCCTTAGTAGGTGTTTCAGATCTGTGAGGTTTTCTGCTAATACTATGGTGTCAGCTGCATATCTTAGATTATTGATATTCCTTCCGCCTATTTTCACTCCTCCTTCTTCTATGTCCAAGTCTGCTTTTCTTATAATATGTTCTGCATACAAGTTGAACAGATAGGGTGAGAGGATGCAGCCTTGTCTGACCCCTTTGCCAATTGGGAACTATTCTGTTTTTTCATGTTCTGTTCTCACAGTAGCCTCTTGTTCTGAGCACAGATTCCTCATCAGGACCATCAGATGTGTTGGCACTCTTATGTCTAAAAGGGTATTCTTTGGCTTTTCATGATCTATGCAGTCAAAGACTTTGCTATAGTCTATATAGCACATGCTGATTTTCTTTTGGAATTCCCTGGTGTGCTCCATTAGAGCAAAGCAAAGCAAAGTAGCTTCATTTATATACTGCTTCATACCATGCTATGGAGTATCTAAGTGGTTTACAACTGTAAGTTCATTGGCCCCCAACAGCTGGGTACTCATTT
>CM034701.1:322078066-322099401 GCA_020142125.1 Phrynosoma platyrhinos
TTATTTCTATTACTGTATGTCCCATGTTGCTTTTTCCTTGACATCCCCCATGAAATGTACCCCAATCACCCACATTTACACCCCAATATTACCACCTCTGAAAACCAACTTCAAAGTGATCCAAACCCATTTCAAAAGAAGCAGAACGATTTGACTCTTTCAACACCTTGGATTTTGCCGCAGGGCAGAAATTCCCTTTAAATATTGGTGCTTTTCATTTGTTCATTGGCTTAGTCAAGAAGCTGGCAGCATTCTCTCAGTTTGCTTGACTCTGCTTCTCTGCAGCTTGCCCAACTCCCCTGTACCATGGAAGCTGCAGTGTCCTCCATCTCATTCAGGACCCTCAGCAATTGGACCTATTCAGGTGCACTATCTCCCTGTAAGCCTTATTCTATTCCCATCTAAAACCTTTGAATTTCTTAGTCTTTGTGAGTATGTGTGGTTGTGTGTTCTATATATGATTTTTGAACCCCCCTTTAAAAATAAAACTCATTACTTGTTTGGAAACCTGACTCAAGAATTATTAGTCTCTGGACTTGGTATACATAGGGATTTGGTCCCAAGACTAATGGCCTTTGCAGACTGCCAGAAATAGTGCACATTAAATTGAGGCACTGCCGTGGCTCAGTGCTAGGGAATCATGGGAACTGTAATTTATTGTGGCACCAGAGCTCTCTGACAGAGAAGGCTCGATGTCTCAGAAAAAAAAATACAATTCCCATGATTCCCTAGCACTGAGCCACGGCAGTGCCTCAATTTAATGTGCACTATTTCTGACACTTTGCAAAGGCCCTAAGTAACCTAGCCACTGTACAGTGCTACCTTTGAGCTAACTCATAATTCCCCAAAACATACAGTGGTGTTTGAGTGTCCTTTTTTGAACAGGTGTACAACCCAGGGTTATATGGAGTTGTCAGGGTGAGAATTCTAAATGCCCCTCCCTAAACTATAATTCCTATAAGATGGAACTATAGCCAAATAATAGAAGTAGAAAAGTAAAATAATAGTTGTCTGGTATGAATAGTTGTGTGGAGTGAATGAGCCCCAGATTGTTTGTCTTGCAGGTTTTCAAATCAATCTGAAAGTGGAAACACTCCAGGACTAGTCCAAGGCATTTTTCTGCCTTAGTAGGGGGCCATATTGTTGCCCTGATTCCACTCATTCCACAGAGAGAATTCACTGCACTCATAGTCATATGTAATTTAATACTAGTGAAAGGATAACTTCTTTAATCAAGGTTGGTAGAACTTAGGTAGAATAAGGTGGATTTAGGGGACTCAGAGAAAGTCTTGGGAGAGCTGACTCTCTGTTCCCAATAACTTCTGCTTGAAGCAGCTTCCTCATTCTGCCTGACAGTGGGACTAGTTATGCTGACCTCAGTTATCAGAAATGAGAAGAAAGCTGATACAATAATCTGCATGTGGCTGTTCTGAGTCCCTGTGAGGTCACTGGAGCCCTTCCATCCCTTCATTGCTTGAGAGGTTTTGCAATGGTGTCCAAATTCTTTTGAAAGTAGCCATTTTAAAAGATGGAGTACTTTCTGAGGGACCCCTCCATCTACAGGAGAAAAAGTTCTGTCTGCTACAGTTAATACTTATCTCCTTGCCTGCTGTGCCAGCTGGTAATTCCCAGCAGTCAAGAATCAATGTGCTGCATCTATTCAATAGTATCATGCCAGCTGCTTCAGAGGGTGGAAGGCATGATATATGATTCCAGAAATTATGTACAAAAAAGGGGGGTTGAGTACTCAAAAAGAAAATAATGAATTGAGAAGTTACAAAATCATCACAACAGTCACTCTTCCCTCTGAAAAAGCAAATATATCTTATGGCAAAGTACTATCAGGTAACAGGAAAGCCCTATTCAGACATTAATTTTCCTCTTGGTATTAGAAATGCATGTATGAGCCTGAGGGCAAGCACATTTGTGTTGTCCCTGCTGCTATTCACATAACCCTCCAAGAGTTAGGGTGGGTCTACACTGGGCTGAATACTCTGGGATGATTCTGAGGTATTCTGGCCTTGAAACTGCCCTGACATCCTTCCATTACCTGGGCATTCCAGAATGATGCCAAATGACTGTCTACACACATATCCTACTGTGCCACACACTGCTGGCACAAGTCTCTCCCTCTGAGGTTAAAAAAAAAAATGAGGTGCCCTATATTGATCGCATGTCTGGGCACCTTGTTGTGATCTCAAAGGAAGTGACTTGCACCAGCAGGACCAGCGGTAGGAAACACAGTGGGATGCATATGTAAACAGCTGCTCGACATTGATACTGAGTGCTCCAAATTCTCCTGGAAATGAGATTAAAAAAAAAAAAAACAGGTCAAGGCAGGGATTCTGTTTGGAACTGGCCTTCCCATGTGAAGACAGTGGGCACTTGCATTGGGCCTTTGGTCCAACATTGTGTGAACAGGGTGACATGTGGGTGGGAGGAAGCCAGTGTAAATGGCTCGTATAGACATGCCCTTAGAAGATGACTAGCATAGGTTGCCTTCTGTAGATAGAATGAAGAAGAAATGTGTTGGATTTTCATTTCCTTACAAACATATTCATTTCATGCCTTCTAAGAATGCCAGAGATGAAGGACATTTTCCCAGAAATCAAGTCATACTAAGGATTGTGATGCATTCTGGTAATTTTCATTTATTTACTTATGGCCAAACCATGGGTACATTTTTAGTACCATACCATACACTGGGAAAGTGTGCACTTACAGGCAATACTCAGTACAGAAGATGTGTTAAAAGTGTATGGCACTAAAAATGCATGTTAAAAAGTTATACTTAGGGAGGAAAAACATAAAAATACATGCAGAATTCCATGATGGAAAGGGGAATATTGTAGTCCAATACAAAACTGGGATGGTGTGTTTTGTACAAAAACATTACTGGAAATAGGTTTTCATTTTGGAAATAGTTTTGTGTGTGAAAACTGTTTTTTGCAGAAAAATATCATTTTCACACCAATAAAATTACACATTTTTGTGCAGAATAATTTTGCAAAAACACTTTTGGATATGTGAATACAGGGGGAACATGGGGGATCTTGGAGAGCTTCAGAACACCTACTGCAAACTGCAGCACTTGATTTAAAAAACAAAAACAAAACATTTTTGTCCCAAAATCCCTCCTGCCAATTGGGCTATTGCATCATGTTTTTGCCCTCCTGCCAACTGCATTACATTCTTTGTTTTAAAGAAGGCCTTTCTTCTGAGCCATCCAGAGCTGACCAAAATCATGGCAGAACTGCTCCCCATTGCTGCCATGGGGATGAGTGAGCTGTTTGTGATTAATAAAAAAAATTACAACTTTTTTTTTTTTTAGTTACAGGGGTGGGGCGGGGCTAAAAGTGGGCCAGGAGGATGCATGCAGCCTCAAACCCATAGCAAACATGATCCCTGTGCTCCGCATTGCCCCCATACATCCTCCAGCTTCCACTGCCTCAATTTCTGCTCTGTGTGCTAAATCGGATCAGGCCTTCTCACTGTTAAGTAAAGCTTCTCATGTGCATTTAAAAGGCAAGAGTCCATTTTTTCTAAGTATATCACAAATATATTTTGAAGTGATACCATCTGAACTGCTGTATCACATGAATGCCCTAGCCTGGACATTTGTATTGCAAACAACATTTTGCCATAGAGAATAGTGGTAATGTAGATACTGATTTTGGTACCTCAATGGCTACAAACTGTTATGATGAAAAACTGGCCCTGTATCCCCCAGTGCCACTCTACTTGTCTATTTGGCCTTTTATTCTACAGTATAAAAATAACTTTGGATTGTATAACAATGGCAGTGCTTTGTGCATTCCCATTCTACTGCTCATGAGTATGTTTCCGGTTTACTACCACTCAGTTCAGAGCATCCTAATAGTAGAAGAACAAAAACAAAAACAAAACAAAAACACAGTTTCTTTGGGCGATGGCAGTAGGACAGTATTGTTGTTTTTTTGTTGACTGCATTTAAGGTGCTCTAAAGAGAAAGATAAAATCACTTTCAGTAAAATCAAAAATACATAAGCATCTTGCAGCCAGCTTGTATAAAGAAAGAGATGTGTGTGATTTTTTTTTTGTATGTGTCTGAGGAATTTATCACATGGGGACCTATGTGCTTCCATCCCAAAAATGGTTAAAGCACGCAAATGCACAAATGATTTTCACACACACAGCACAACAACGCATTAAAAGCATATTACTAATGCAAGCATGTGGGTAGAAAGTGCATTTGGTTTTCACACAGATGGGGACAAATCCCGTTTATGGTTTAGAAATAACTTTTTTACACATGTGCACAGAAGCAGTAGTTGTGTACCAGAAATCATCCAGAGAAATAATTTTATTTACACAATTTTATTTATAAAATAGATACTGTGCTGCCCTTACTTTCCAAGAATGGTACCCAACTGGAGTAAAAAGAACAGAACATTATCCAAAGAAGTAGAAAAGGAAAGAGAAAACTTCTGTCACACTCTCGCTGTGTCCCTGCCTTCCTCACCAGCTGATCCTTTCAGAGCCCCAACTCTCTGTGCCTGATGATCCTTTAAGAGCCCTGACTAAAGCATAAAATTCTGTATCCCTCTCGTCTCTCTCAGCACAACAAAACACAGCAAAGCAGCAAAGAACCATGGGAAATCTGGCAACGAGCACAAAAACAGGGAGAATCCTACAAATAGCTTTCACACTACAGCAATTATACAAAGAAGTGAATTTGTGAATGAAATGGAAATGAAAACAGTATTTTCCTGAAAACATTGTGTGAAAACCATTTGTGCAGTTATGGCTAATACACTGGATAACCATGGGTTCTGACCTGTTTAAACTTCCAATTTCCCCTGTGTGATAAACTCCTGAGAGAAAGAGCCAGTGTGGTATGGAAGCATAGAGTTGGAAGAGACCTCAAAGGCCACCCAGTCCAACCCCCCTGCTTGCTGTTTTGAAAAACCACAGAAAAAGCATGGCTGGGTCCTAACTGCATATGGGTTGCATTTACCCGGCTGCATCTGTGTGTGATAATACCTGGTTTTAAAATTAAACACAACTGTATCCCATTGAGGATAAGTCACTTTAAATACAATGTGATAATCTCCTATGTTGAGATGAATAAAAAGAGCTCTTAATTGACCAGACATAAATGCAAAGCCTATTATACATTCCTTGTATTTCCAATGTTCATGTGTGACTGCCATTACTGATGTAGCAAAACAAAACAAAACCTACTTTTGCACTTCGAATACAGACTGTAGCAGTTTGCTTCTGCCTGAGGCTACTTGGAAGATCAAGATTCTGTCCTTTCCTTTCCTCACCTGCTGAGTAAGAGCCGATGCACACATTCACTTTGGGGCAGCAGAGAGCTGCACTGGGTAGCACTGGACTGGGGCCATGGCAACTCCATGCTGAAGCCCCGATCCTTCCTTTTGCCACTCCTAAAAGCTTTTCTGTGCCCTTTCGGCACAGCGTGTTTAAACGATGCACCACAAGGACATGTTGGCACTGCCTGGCATGCGTAGGGCCGTGTGGTGTCAGGACAGCATTGGGGTAAGGTTGGAGTGGCCGTCGTGCAGCTGACCTGCCCCAACTCCACCCTAAGGCCAGCCCTTTGGGTCAGTCTGCAACAGCCCTTAGTTGAGTGCAAACTAGTTTTGTGCCTTCAAATTTTGGAGCAATTTAAGTAAACTGAGGATAAAGGGGGAAAGTGAGAGGAGGAGAAATAAATTGATACATTTTACAAGCTGCTGAAAAAGTCGGACAATACAGGATTAACTGGGGCTGTCACTACCCAATTGAGACTGTTAGAGGGTATGCTGAATAAATTTACTCACTTTTCATAGAATGCTGACTTACCTTTGGATAAAGGTAATAAAAATCCAGGAATGGAATATCATGGAGATGGAGCATGGCTGAATGCTTGAACAAAAACACTTCATGTTGTGATAATTTGTTGTAGGCTCCCTTTGTCTTACCTAATTATCCAGGGCCTTTAAGATGTCTAGGAGTTGCATGTATATTAAGTAAAGCTTCATGATAGTTTTATTTTATTTCAAAGTACAATTAAAATCTCAATTAAACCATGCAAACAAATCAATTAACACTTCACTTGAAAACACCACAGTAAAAATTTGAGGCAGCCCAAAAAGCAGTTAATTTCCACTTTGACAACAGGCCAATAGTCTGCATGAATAAAAATGCCTCTGAACCCTAACAAAAGAAAAGCAAGGAAGGAACCATTTTCTAAACTTCCTTTGCAGAAAATTCCATACTTTGGGAGTAGCCTGGCAGTCTGCTTAGGCCCATAATTTCTGAACTCACTCTTTCTCTTTGTCGAATTTTTACTGTGGTGTTTTCAAGTGAAGTTTTAATTGATTTGTTTGCATGGTTTAATTGAGATTTTAATTTTGCATTTTGAAACAAGGTTGCAGCAATTGTAAGCTGAGGACAAAGAGAGAAAGGTGAAAGTAGCTGAAAAAGTGGGTTGGCAGAGAATTAATCAGGAACACCCCTGCCAGATCAGGAGAATTGGATGATATGGGATTCAGATTTGAGGCAAACTGATTTATTTGTGTGGGTGGGGAAGAGAAAGACATACAGTAGATTTTCTGGAACTACAAATATCCAAATCAGAGGAGTTTAAATCTCATATGAACAAAGTGAGCCCTGCTAGATAAGACCAAAGGTCTATATACTTGAATAGCCTGTGGATGCTACCGACTGCCATTAATGCAGTTCACTTTATCTGCCATGGCTCCATCCTATCAAATCATGGAATTTTTAGTTTATTGTACACCAGAGATCTCCAAAAAATAAGGTTGGTTTTCTCACAAAGCTGCAAATCCCATAATTCCATACTATTGAGCCATGGCAGTTAAAGCAGTGTCAAACTGCATTAATTCTGCAGTGTAGATGTAGCCTGTGTCCCCAGAGTGATCAGCCAGAAGCCCACAATGAATTTGTTCTTGTTCCTTAACAACTGGTACTCACATCATGTCAAAATTCTAATAATATCCCCAGGATATTGAGACATGAAACCAATGTACACCTTGGGTAACTTTAATGAGAGCCCCTTGTGTTGAAAGGTGGGCCTGGGAGTGCTCTGTAAGTTAGTCTCTGTGCTGCAAGGAAGTTATCTGGAGAAACGGGCATGCCAGAAGAGCTTGTGAGAGAAATGCTTGCTTTGGGTGAAAAGAGGTTGACAAATAAAATAAGGCCTGTTTTCCTCAGTATCACTGTCTTCTCTTGGAAAATAACCTGCCTGTCTCAGCTGCTAGGGCAGCCCACAAATTGCAAAACAATATTATAAACTATCTGAGGTTGAAGCAGGACAGTTCCCTCTCCCTTCAGATTTTTCTTTTCTTCTCTTTTTCCCTCAACTAACTATTTTATTGTACTGGAGGTCTTGGAAGTAAAAAGTTACTCTTTTCTCTTACACACTGGGTCATATAACTCCCATCTCCCCATCCTATCAGAGTCTACAGGTTTGGTGATGGTAACAACAACAGGTATTTAATTGAGGCCATCCAAAGAAGGTTTGCCATCACAGCGAAAAGGAGCAGTTCATGAATAATGATCTCACTTTTTGCCACCAAAGAACTCAATTTACCTCTGCCCTGTGGATGACTAGCATCAGACTCAAAATTTGTCTTTCTTTTGAGCTTAGTCTGATTTGGCAGTAGTGGTGGTGTGGAGTTAACTGTGATGAGCTTGCTAAAAATTACGGGTGGTGGTGGGGATCCCAATTTCAAAAGACAAAAATTGGTTTTGGCTGGTAGTTTCAATATGGACACTCAGTCTTGTCCCTTGTGTATAAGGGCCATTCATCACACACATCATTGTTCTAGGTGGCATGGCATGAAAGAGGGAATGTAGGAGGCCACTATTGCTCGATCTCTGTGTTTTGCCTGATTGGTAATATCCCACTTGGAGAAGCTAAGCTCTGTGTGGGATAGAATTAATAATATATAATAATAACACAAGGAAGGCTGGCCACACATTCTTACTTAAAAACTAAATGTGAATGCTGGTTTTCAACCCAGTGGCTGCTCTATTTCATGATTTCTGTTCTGTAGAGAACGTTCTTCAGCAAATACTTCCTCTTAAGCTTCTGGCTGATTTGGATATTTCTAGTTCTCTCCCTCCCAGCTCTGCAATTAAGTTGTCAAAGATTAAATTTGATCCTCTCACTGCTCTTCCCCCTCCATGTAGAACAGAAATGGCAACTTTAGGGACTTCAGGGACCAATTTTCAGTTCCTGGGGCTCTTTGGGGGCTTCTGTCAAAAATCTCCTCAAAGGTAAACTTAAGTAGGCAGATACCAGATGGATTTTTTTAGTATGAAGTAGTGCAGAACAGGCTGTAAGCTATTTAACAGGTAAATTCCAATTCCTGGAAACTTCCATATGATTCAATTTACCCTTTGAGTGAGGAACCAGAAAATATATCTTGGGAGTCTGTAGAGGTTAAAGTCGAGGTTAAAGTCTGGAAGAAAAAAAAAAACAGCCTTGGGAAGGCCACATCAGATGACAAAGTTGTACTTTGTCCACTCTAATGTAGGACTAAGTCCAAAGGATGATCTGGTCAGACCTTTAGTGGGATCCTGGCAAACGTCCTCCATACAATAGCACCAGGCAGTTTCATTTTAAATGAAACCACCATAGAAGGCCAGAGAAGAAGGACTTTACATTATTTATTCTTTTTTTTTTCTTAAATACACCACCTCTTCCATGTCAAGGGAATAACTTAAAGGGATCAAGAGTTCCCAATATTCTAGAGCCCTTTTTTTCATTTGGTGTTGCTATTTTCAAATAAATGGTGCTATAAAATGTGGTGCTCTTATTGTGCTAGTAGTCCAGAAATATTGGTGGCAGAGGCCAAAATTGAGAAACCTTTGGCTAGCATGGACTGCTCAGTGGAGCAGTAAAGAATATCAGCCACAAGCAATTGTGAAAATCACTTCCAAAAATCATCCTTTTACTACAAAAGATTATAGTACTGAAGGTGAAAAAAGACTCACAAGAAGTTTGGTGTATATTACAATGATAATTGAAAGTAAAAGATGACTGAAGCTTCAAAAGTTGACCATGTGAGCTCAATAACTGGCTTGAAAAATTTGAACACAGTAGATAATGAGCTTCATATAAAATGATTTACTGTTGCAAGCATGTTTGTTAAAATGTGTCAACTAATGAACTGGGAAATGTTAAGCTGCATTTAATAATAGATGTATTTGTCATCACACTTCTACCTTTGTTTCCAGGGGGGCAAAGAGAAGGCTGAGGACCTCCTGCATTTCAGGCACATTATTTCATGGGAAGCCCACTGAGTTATAGATAGAGCCATGGCTCCACAAGCTGAATCACCTATGGTGCTTGACTGCAAACCAAACAGTATAAATGTCACTTCTGTTTAAATTTGGTTCTGCTAATTAGAAACCTTATGGTGAAGATAATCTATTGGCATCACTGAGTGCCACAACATGGGTTTTTCTCATTCTGTGACTTTCAGAAGTCAGCCCAGCTTCTACAGACAGTTGCTTAGACATGATGGAAGCAAAACAATTGTTTCAGTAGGAATAATCCTGCAAAACTCTGTCTGGTTAAATATGGGTATGCAATCTACAAGGATTTGTGCAGCATACCTGTATAATATTAGAGTATTATGACCTGCCTGGATCTCAGTCCTTCTCTTTTAAGGGATATAAGAATTGGTCAGATGTATTCAAGGAAACACATTTGGGACTTGAACTCTGAGGTAACAAATACCTCAGTAGGGCTGAAGCAGGGCTGATAACTCCAGTTAAAGCACAGTAATAATGATTCCAAATCGTGTGTGTGTCCATCCATGTGTGTGAATGCACACTTCCAAGTCACTTGTTGGCTCATGGCAACCTCATGAATTTTATATGGTTTTCTCAGGCAAGAAACACTCAGAGGTGATTTTACCAGTTCCTTCTTCTGAAATATAGCCTACAGCACCTTGTATCTGTTGGTAATCTCACATCCAAGTACTCACTAAGGCTGACCCTGCTTAGCTTCCAAGATCAGACAGAATCTCGTGTCTTTAGTGTATTTAGGCCTAAACTCTTAATTCATTTAG
This sequence comes from Phrynosoma platyrhinos, assembly GCA_020142125.1. NCBI lineage: Eukaryota > Metazoa > Chordata > Lepidosauria > Squamata > Phrynosomatidae > Phrynosoma > Phrynosoma platyrhinos. Next base: position 322,088,158 of record CM034701.1, read on the forward strand.
ATATATGAAGGACTGTATCTTCCCATATGAGCCTGTCCAAGCTGCTGGTGCTGGTGCTGGTCCTCTTCCTCCTCCTCATTGCCATTATCATTATCATTATCATTATCATTATTATTGTTTATTTCTACAGCTTCATCAATATACATGACATTTTACAAGTAAAGAACCCTGGCAGCTCTGCTAAAGATGTACAGTCTAAAATACAGAGAGAGAGAGAGAGAGAGAGTAGTGAAGGACAGAGTATTCCAAATATAAAGCTACACAATACAATTATGAAAAAAGATAATCCAGACATAATACAAAATATACACTATAAATAAAGAAAAGTGACAAATATATATAATGAAAATATACAAGATACTAAGGGCCTAAGCAGACGGGCAGCCGTGGGCCGCCCCGGGAAGCTGTGGATTGGGGCCGAGGTAGCCGCACTCCTTGGCCCCAATCCGCAGCTTCTCAGGCCCTGGAAGGAGCGCTAAAATAGAGCTCCTTCTGCAAGACGCCAAAGGTGCGCCACAAGAGGCATTGGGCGCACCTTCGGCATCTCTTCCACCACAGCATGTGTGGACGCTGCAGCGGAAGTATGTCATCGGAGCGCTGGTTGTGCAGAGTGACAGGCACTCCGATGACATGTTCAGGAAAGGGTTGGGGTGCCCAGTGTGAGGCTGCCCCTCCCCTTCCTTGTCTCCAAGACAGCGCTAAGCGCCATCTGCTTCCCCCCAAGACACCCAAGATCTTCCAAGGAGGTACTTCTCTGTATCTTTTCTGCACTTTTCACATGTACAGTTGGTGGGAATGTGGGAGAAGGTCTTCTCTGTGGATGCTCCCACACTTTGGAACTTCCTCTCTTAGGGAAGTTAGAAAGGCTGCTTCTTTGTTTTCCTTTCAGTGGCAGGTTAAGACCTTTTTGTTTTCCAGCAAACCATTGGAAACTGATTTTAGCCAGAAAAGTGGTTTTCTGGTACTGTACTGTTTTTAATCTTTGTTTTAAAGTAAGACTTTAATTGGTTTTAATTTTCTTATTTAATGCTGTTTTAATGCTTTTTTATCTTGTTTTTGTATTTTTAAAAGTCAAATGTATTTTATTGCCATATATACTCATGTACAAGTCAACCTCATGTATACATCAAGGGAAAGTTTCAGGGTCAAAATCATGGATTTTGATATGACCCGTGGATAAGTCGAGGGTAAAACTTATGGGGCCATAATGAAGGATGGAAAGGGAGAAATACCACTTCTGTCCTTCCTTCTCCTTCTCGTTCTTTGGACCTTTCTTGACCACCTAATACCGATTCCCAGATGCTGGAGGAGTGGTTTTAACATTGGATTGAGAAGGGAAGCAAGTGGTGTTTAATGGGGAGTTTCTTCCATGGGAAGAGAAAGCTTGCAAATTGGACTGGAGATGGAAGGAATTGGTGTTAAATGGAGAGTGGGATATCAGACCTGCTTGTTTTAGGACCTTTCTAAGAGTACTAGTGTATTGACCCATATATGAGTCAACCCATGATTTTAGAGTCAATTTTGGGGCATAAATTTCTCAACTTATAGTTGAGTATATACAGTATATTTTCTGCCTTTTTGTAAGCTGCCTTGAATCCCAGCCTGGGAAAAAAGATTAAATTTAAATAGAGTGATGGATGGATGTTCTGTATATAATTTTCCAATTGTCCATCATAGAGCAGAAGAGAACACAATAAATACTTAGAAGAATTAAAGATAAGGCAAAGAAAACAACATATTGTAAGCCTATGTTTGGAAAGATTTAAAAGATCATGCAAAATATTGGTTTCAGGGTACAGCTATGCCACAAATGTATATTGATTTTATATCAATTTAACTGTTGTTGCACAGGCTCTTGGGAACTGTAGTCTGATGTGAGGAGTGCCAATTCTCTGGAAGAGGTCAAGCTCTCTCACAGAATAGTTCTTAGGGTTGCTTCTGGCAAGGATATGGCCATTCAAGCACTTAAGCCTGATTGGTTATTACCAATATTATAATCTTTGCAGAGGTGAAACATCTTCTTGCCTGAAAATTAGTCTGAGCTGAAAATTCTCACCTTTTTTGTGGGCAATTATTGGAGGCATGAAAAGCAGCAGCCTTTTCAGCAATTTTCGAGCAGTAATTGATTTTTAAAAAGTGTTCATCTGTTCAGGAGAATAATACCTTCACTCTGACATGACTTTTTGTGTCCTTGATAACATCACCACACAGCTGAAAATGAGTACTTCTGCAGCACTGTGACTTGATCCTCAAATAACTGGCACTAGTTATGTGACTAATACAGGAAGAAAGGGAAGCTTCCAGAAATTAAGAAAATGATGCTGACACACACACTGAGAGAGGAAACAATGAGAGTTGGTGGGATTGCAGAAAAATGGCTAGCCTCATTTTTTTAAAAAAAATGTTCCCCAAAAAAGTTCTAGGTCAAAAGCCAGCTGAAGCATAAGGCTGATGCAGGAATATACATTTCCATAACTTTTATTGTCACAGACAATAATGAATAATTTTTACTGTTTATCTCCTCTCTGTGAGAAAGGTATTTGAAAAATGTGAAGACTATTCACAATTTAATAATAATAATAATAATAATAATAATAATAATAATAATAATAATAATAATAATAATAATAATTTATATCCCGCCTTTCTGCAGAGCAATCGGGGCGGCTTACAACATTACAATTTCCATTAAACAAAACATAAAATCCCGAATCCCACCCATCCTTTAAGAAGTAAGGGTTCTTCTTATTCTAGGCTGGGTTAGTCAAAATTTAGTCAAAAACTGTGCAAAAAATGTACATGGGGGTCAAGCAGAACTGCCCTGATCACTCCAGTACCATGGTGACTGGGTGCCACAGTCCTGAGGCCAACTGCTGCCCTGGTCCTGAATGCACTGCAGGCAGAAATGGTTTTCCCCCACTCCCTTTTCAGCCAGGTTCAGTTCACCTTAGACAGCCTCGACATGGCTTCTGGGCAGTTTGGGGGCATATGTCATATAAACACCACGCCCCCAATGCAGCCCGAAGCCAGCACTTTTTGCCTGTCTGTTTCAGACCAAGGTTTTCTTATGAAGAAAACTACTTTTGGCTGCATGTGATTTTCTCCATAGAAAATACTGTGCAGGAAATTTGTTTTCTGTCAATTAAACTTCTTTTTCTTCCATAAATATTTTCTGTACAGAAAATCCATATTTTGCATATGGAACTTCTATTCTTTGCAGTAGTGTTTTCTGTGCATGAATGTTGTTTCTGTGAAGATAATGCTGTTTTCTGTGTAAGAAACTTTTTTACTGCACAGAAATGTTATTTTCTGCACACAAAAAGTTGCCTTTCCCACACAAAGATGCCCTCATGCACTTTCTCACAGAATACAACCTGACTGATGAGAGTTCTTGGCTCTCTAGAATTCTTTCTATCAGTACTTCCTGACACTCACAAAACTCAAGAAGACATTTTTTCAGCCATTTTGGAAGGAATATTGGTTTAACTATATTGATTAAACAAGTGGTAACAGGTGGGAAAATGCTGCAGGTACAATGATGATAAAGGAAGTAAAGCATAGGAAAAGTAGCCTGCTTAGAACCAGCTGATTTTGCCTGCTTTCCCATGGCACCAGAATGGGAAAAATGCTACTGCTAGAGTATCACACAAGATTTTGGGTCCCATTTTGATTCCCAAATTGAAATTGGGCATTTGGCAGGGCCATTCTAAAAGAAAAAAAGCATGGCATCTAGAGCTTCAAATAAAAACTGAAAAGTAAATAATTTAGCAGAAAAGTGGAATGAGAAAGTCTGCTTTGAGCAAACATGACTTCAATTCACTTTTTACTCATTAGAAAGATAGAAGCCTTAGGAATTCACTGGGAAAATGGTAAACAATTGAACTGTCACAATCTGATAGAGGTGCTGAAGTGTAATTTGTATTTGTAAAACATGTTTAGATTATTGGATAAAAGTATAACCTACCCTGGTTAATAGGAGCTGGTGCCCAAAGGAATGTAGAGAGTTAATTAAGATATCCTTTAAGGTGAATTATTTGAGATAATCTCACTTGAAAAGCATGCTTTCTCAACAATCCTATCATCAAATAATATAAAAGTGGAATGTTATGTTTATGATCTTTTAAGACTGAAAATTTGTTTTGATTACATCAGACAACATCTGCTTAGCTTTATCTTCTCTGAAAGCAAATAATAACAAAAGAATGCATTTGTAAAGTTTGTGGGAGGTGGCAAATGATTTTGCCTCTCATGAAAACTGACAAATCTCTAAAAAGCTGAGAAGACTTCAAGATGATTTTTCCCCTTATCCACAATTTACTTGGAATCTTTAATATTTGCATTGCAACTAATGGACTTCTTCTGAAAGCTCAATTCTGTTGTTCTTCCACAATCATCTAACACCTCAAAGTAACCTGAACAAATTTCAGTGATATAGTAATGTTTCTGAAAATAAATAAATAAATAAATAAATAAATAAATGTTGTCTGGATTCATGTGTTCTAGTCAATTCAAATAACTATTTATTTATTATACCCCTCCTTTCTCCCAAGTGAGACTCAATGTAGTTTACAGTAATTATAGCATTATTACTGCACTTAACAGTCATGTCTCCATCCTATGGAATCCTGGGGTTTATAGCTTTGTGAGGTGGTAGTGCTTTCTAGCTGAGTATTCTAACTGCCAATTCCAGGATTCCACTGGATGACACCTTAGCAGTTAAAGCAGAATGATTAATAAGATGATTCTATGATATGAATGGAACCTTGTTACTGTCATATGCAGAGCATACATGCAGTTGTGTCATTTTATAAGTCTGGTAGCTTCATGTGCAATGCTCCTTATGCCCCTCAAGCCTACTACAAAGGGCAGAGAAGCATCTCTTCAGTCATTTACTAGTCTTAGGAGAGTGTGGCTTGCTCATAGGAAAAAGCATCCATCTCCTTCATAGCTCTCCAGTGGAGAGCCAGGAGAGACAGCTGCTATTTGGTCAGTGTCACAGAGGAAGATCCAGATGATCCCCAGGTTTTGTGCACTCTCCCTCCAGCCTCTACACAGCTGAAGAAATGTGCTTCTGCCTTTTCAAACTGGCTTGCAGCCATGGGAATCAATTGGTAAGTTGGAACTACATGGGCATAACATTACTCTCTGCTACCTGCAATGTAGGGTCTCAGCCAATCAGAGTTTTGTCTGAATGCAATTGACTTCTCATGTATTGTGACTTGTCAGGTACCTAATGATCCTCTCTCCACATTCCTGTGATCCCAGGGAAACAAAAAGAGTTTGACGATGGACCCTATATTGCTGATTGGTTACATGTAGCGCATGGCCATGCCAAGATGATCTATATTCAAAGTACAGTTTTTTAAAAATAATACTGCATCAGACATGCATACAAATTTGTTTAGTATTGTATTCTTCCTCTTCAATAGTGAAGTCATAATTTCATGATGGTGCTGCTGTATTTTGGAATTGACTGTAGCTGCTTTGGTGTTCAAGCTTTAGTTTTGTCAATGCAGCCTTTTTTATGAGATGATTTGGAAAGCTTCTTATGTCCCATTGCCTTATGTTGCTCTTTTCAGACCTTGAAATAACACATTACCACAGATGATGCTGTCTTGGCAGCACAGGGGGCTTAAGTGATAACATTGTCTACTATGGCAGGTCCTCATTTGGCAAATATGGGGTATAAAATAAGTAAGGGGCAATTGAGTTGTCATAATATTTACCCATTTTAAATTGCCAGTTACCATCCTTAATGACTTTTGCAGTCATAAAAGATGGGGGGGGGGGGAAGAGAGAGAGAGAATGAAAGAGAGAGAGATTATAATGTTTCTGTACTGGCACTGCTGCAGGGCATGTGGTAATAAAGAGCAAAGCAGCTTCATTTATAGCAAAGCAGCTTCATTTATATACCGCTTCATATCGCGCATGGGATGTCTAAGCGGTTTACAACTGTGAGCTGATTGCCCCCCAACAAGCTGGGTACTCATTTTAGCGACCTCGGAAGGATGCAGGCCTGAGTCGAGCCTCAGCCCTGGCTGGTATTGAACTCGCAACCATGTGGTCTATGAGTGAGTGGCTGCAGTACAGGCATTTAACCACTGCGCCACCAGGGTTAAATGCCTGTGCAGAAGATGCAGGGGAAATCCTTGTTAAGAACAAATTGTAGTGATTTTCAAGGGGTACTGTGACAAGTAGGCACACAGACAAATGAATGTCAATGTCAGTTGTGAGTGGCATTTCATAGAATCATAGAGTTGGAAGAGACCACAAGGGCCATCCAGTCCAACCCCCTGCCATGCAGGAAGCATTTGTTAGACCCAAACCTAAGGCCCTGATCTTATCATCATGGGGATGGTAGACCACACATTGCATGTACAGTAATCATGCTTACTGTACCTCCTCAGCCATTTGTATGACCCTGCCTACTACCCACGTTCCCACTACCAAAAAAACCTAGTGATTCTAGCAATACAGATAGTGAAAATATCTGGAAAATGGTAAATAAGAAAAGAAAAGGGAAAAAGAGATGTTTAACAAGTGTTAAAGGCCCTGGAAAGAATAATACTGGGATGACCAGGATCTTCACAGTTCAAGTCTTATTTAATGCAAAATTCACACTTCACTGCTTTGTATAGAAAGAAGCACTTTTCTTCATAGAGAACAATATTTATGTACAGAAAGCAATATTTTTTTTAAGAAAAATATTTTCTGTTCATTCTATTCTGTGAAGTATTTTTGTCCATTATATAACCATGTGCAATGTTTTTGCACAAAATAAATTTTGAACAGCAAATGATCTTTGAAAGATGCAGTTTTCAAAGGCTTTCAAAGGCTTTCTTGCAGTATGAAGAAAATTGCAAAAATTACTCATTGCTTCTTTCAAAAAGAAAATTAATGAAAAACCACATCCCTATCTAGTGAACAGCAGTGACAGCAGAATAGAAGATAGTAGGATGTTTCTGGCAGTAATGCAAGTCAATAGGCTCCCCAGGTCCAGAGAATTGCCCACCCTGCTTTTAAATGCAGACATTGACATCTAAGTCACAAGTCTGTGGAGAATGAGGTCTTTAGTTTATCAGCATATAGAACAAAAACCTGCAGTCACACAGAAGTGACTCCATTCTCACAATAGTCCTACACCCCAAATGTCTTAGATTAAATCAGTAATATTCCATTCTTTCCCTCCCCCATTATTCTTTCTCATGTTGTTGTTGTTGTTGCTGCTGCTGCTGCTGCTGCTGCTGCTGCTGCTGCTGCTGTTATATGCCTTCAAGCAATTTGGACTTATGGTGACCCTAAACACAGTGAACCTATCACAGGGTTATCCTGTCAGAATTTGTTCAGAGGGTTTTTTGTCCTTGTCTTCCTCTGAGCATGACTTGCTGAAGGTCACCCACTGGGTTTCCATGGTCAAGTAGGTATTGAAACTCTGCTCTCCCAGTGTCCTAGTCCAACATTCAAAACACTACACCATAGGATATTTTAAAAATGTGCATCCCTGTTCTGAGTGGCAAAATCTTCAGGCACCTAGCACTGATGCAGGATGTAGTTTCCTTAAAGTAGGTGACTGGAGATTTAACAGCATTTCAATTATAGCTTTATTATTAGGTTTTTAAATTATTCTTTTTTTGAGCCACCTCAGTCCCACTCCAGAAGAAAGTCAGAATATAAATAAAATTAAACAAAATAAGGAAAACAAAAAGTAATTTGGCTTCGCAAAGTTGCCACCACCTGCTTGGCTGTTGAGCATGATTCTCATCTGCATGCCTTGATAGAGCATGACAGGATATGCATCGTGACAGATAAGTGTGATGTTTGTGGATGGGGCTATGGCAAGCTAGTACCTAAGCCAATGCCATCTCAAACTTCAGAATGTTCAGATCTTTTCATTCATCCTACATTTCTGACCTAACTGTCAGTGTAGGTTTATGTTGTTTAAACCTTACATAAATATATGCTCTTTTATTGAGATAGTAGCAATGGAGTCTCTAGTTTTAAAAACTAAGTCCCCATCATAAGGACATCTTACACAGCAGAGCTTGGATCTACCCATGAGGTATCTCCTGTGGATACCTCTCCTCTGAGGCACAGACACACCTATATTGCTTTCAGGGAGGTTTACATGTGTGTCCTCGTGTGGCAGTTGTGGAGGAAAGATTTGAGAGAATGGAGGGAAATAGAAGTTATTTCTGAGGTGAATAATCTATAGAAAGATCCAGTAGAATCATCTATAGATGCACCTAGTAGAATGCATAGAATCTGTCTTTCCAAACCTATAATCAGTACTGCAGTGTTAAACTTTGAAGTTAACACATCTATCATGGCATTCCTCATAACTGACACAGCAAAAGAGAGATGAAAAATTCAAGCAGCTAAGTTAATTCATATTATTAAATATTAATATGTGTCATTAAATACCAAAGTCAGAATTACCTAGGCCATAGTATTTTTTTTTTATTTCTATGTATGGTTGTGAAAGCTAGATAGTGAAATCCTTAAGAATAGAAAAACTAAGATCTGCAAATGAGAAAAAAAGTTATGAGTAGAGATACATATCTGGAAAGGTATAGAAATTTGGATAATAATTATAAGCAAGTATATAAATACAAAATTTCTAAGTTTACTTTACTGTATTAAATTGATGATATGGCATGACTATTTAGCTAATAATATAACTGTATGATTATATTCAGAGTAAGATAGCCTAGTTATTTTCATTAAAAGCAAGAACAATTAGGAACAAAGTCAATATTTAGATTCTTTTGTGTTTTTGTTTTTGTTTCTGTTTTCTCTTTAGTCTATATCTACTAGTCTGCTTTGTTATTATATGTTAGTTTTTGTTCTAATCTGGGTTTTACAGTAAGCAATTTTGTTGCTAAAGCTTATAATGGTACATAACTAGAAGCTGTAAGATGCTTAGTTGATATTGATTTCTAGGAAAATGCTGCACTAGTGTTTAACTGCTACTCTGTTGTATTGTTCAAGCATTGTACTATTTATCTTGGAAAGGTGCCCTTTAATTTGGCCTTCATTTGCCCATATGACCCTAAGATCCATTTAATTAAGTGTAAACTCAATACTTTGTATCTAAAGGAAGTCAAAGGGCATTATGATGGTTTATCCAAAACAGATAGTGTCAAAATAGCTTCAGAAAGATGGGGGATTTATGCCATTTTTTGAAGCTATTCAAAAATTATTCTTTGTATTTAGACTTAAGAACTCAATAGCTTGAGCCTCTTATTCTTCATATTAGATATATTCTCCTCAAAAAACCTGGCATTTTGATTAGCAGAATAATTTTGATAAATGTATTAATTGTCATATTTATTAAAATAATTAATCAATAATTTTGATTATTAAAATTATAGAATTTTAGATAAAATTTTAGATCTTGTACATTTCTATTATCAATTTAACCATTTCATTTTAATCATCTTTGAATATGAAACTGGTTTGTTTCATTTTTTTATAGTTGCATGAAAAAGCTTGCTTGGTAAATGCACAATAAACTTGACTTGCTAAATGGAGGGTATGCAGCTGACACTTTATTAAACACAAAAAGAAGGGCGAGAATGTACAGAGCATTTGAGGGCCATTGTCAGATCTTCTAGAACCCATGCCCTAGAACTACTCTTTTGAGGGATCAGAAGTGACATTCTAATTACTTCCAATAATTTCTGGATATAATTTTTGGGGTTCTTTGGGCTGGAATAGTTCACCTCTCCAGAAGCAAATTTTAGCTGTAAAAAGTGTTTTTCATGTTTTTGTTATAATTATAGGGTGGGAGAGCTGTGAGTATGCAGGAAGATAGGGATGTAGCTGGGGAGGGGACAAAATGAAAGCATTACTTCCTCAAATAAAAATTCTGCCTTCAAATGAAATTTTTCCTCATAAGCCAACCTTTTAGCCTGGCCGAGGCTGAGATACTGAAAATTCTCATACCTAGAAGTCTTCTATTTGTTGGATTCTCATACTCTTGGTATCTTTGTTTTTCCCCTCCCCAGCTCTGGGATGTCTAAACTGTATTTCTCAATGTTCAACTAAAGTATTTAATTACTTCAATTATTGACATTAGGGACTGAAGGAAAAAATCATCCAGAGGGGCAAAATTCTTATTTGGGAGGGTGTGCCATAGCGGTTTGAGTCTTAAACTATGACACTGGCTAACCTCTTCTGAACAAATTTTGTCAAGATAACCTCATGATAGGTCTGCCTTAGGGGTGCCATAATGGGAAACAACTTGAAGGCACACAACAATGACAACAACGACAACAGTCCCTTCATTCACCTCTTTAGCTGCTCCATCCATTGGCACCATATAGTATCTCCACAAGGGTCACATGGTACACAGTCCCAACCTTAATCTAAAGAAAATGGTTTGGGCTCTTCTTCCTTGGAGAAATAAAATGTAAGTCTTTCTTTTACCAATCATTTGCTTTCTGAAATCCAAGCCACAAAGGATTGTAGAATCATAGGGCTAGAAGAGCCATCTAGTCCAAACAGTGATGTCCCCATTGTTGGTGTCACTGGGTGCGGGGGGGGGGGGTTCCACACACACACACACACACACACACACACTTGTGACACCACTGATTCCAGCTCTCTGCTATGTAGGGTTAAAATAAAGGCAATTAAAGAAAAGAACCAAACAGAAACCACCTTCAGTGACAATGGAAATCTGCCACTTTTAAAACCCTGTGTATGTATTTGGAACTCCCTTAAAGACATGGGAGTGCCACCATATTTGATAGTCCTGATGAGAAATCTGTACTTAGGACAAGAGGGTAATGTTAGAGCAGATTATGGGAAAACCAAATGGCTTCCAATTAGCAAACAGGTCAGGCAAGGCTGCATCCTTTCAACTTATCTGTTGAATATTTATGCAGAAAGTATCATATAAAGAGTAGGCTTGGACACCGAACAAGGAAGAATGAAGATAGGAGGAAGGAATATCAATAATCTGAGATATGCAGGTGACACCATACTACCAGTAGAAAAATATTGCAGACCTGGAACAATTACTAAGAAAAGATCAAAGAAGAAAGTGCAAAGGCAGGCTTACTCTCAACATAAAGAAAACAAAAATAATGACCATGGGAGATCTACACAGATACAACCTAGACAATGTGGAAATTCAAATAGTAAAAGACTTCCTGTATCTTGGGTCAAACATTGATCAGAATAGAGACTGTGGTCAAGAAATAAGAAGAAGACTAGGAATGGGGAGGGCAGCTATGAAAA
>CM034701.1:322110547-322145956 GCA_020142125.1 Phrynosoma platyrhinos
ACTTGGACTTTAGTAATTCCCCAGGTTCAGAGTCTTCTCATTACACCAGCTTCCTGGGCCGGCCCATGGCCGCCCATCTGCTTCCCCCCTTTGTTCTTTTTCCCACTGGCAGGTGAAGACTTTTTTTTTATTCAGGAAGGATTCTGAGATTTAAATTAAGTAGTGGTAACATGTGTAAAGTGCTGTAGTTTGGTTATGTGCAAGAGCTATTTGGATAAGAATTTTAAATGCACTGTCTTAAACTGCAACTCCCAGGATTCTATCAGATGTTTTCATGGCAGTTAAAGTGGAAGATAGCTTTATAGCAGTGTTGTGTGATAGGGTTCTCTTCCTGAACTCATGCACTGACCAGTAAATCATTGAGCAGAGAGTCAATTCTGCTTACTTGGAACTCCATCTTGAAATATCAGGGCCTCATATCAGAAGAAAAGTGGAATATAAATTTAATAATACATACATACATTTTCCATACAGCTACTTGCTTTTTATGTTAAATGCATGCACAAGTTGCCTGTATTTGTGTACAGCTGTTTATCATGGATATTTCATCATCATCATCAAATTTATTAGTCTGTGGCACAACGTCCATTGCAAAATATTACAAAGTACTACAGGAAAATTATACTAATACAACCAGTGTGCTTAACAGAAAAGTATCTACAAAATACAATGAGAATAAGAGGAATAAAATCAATTGAAATTACAGAGGGAAATGCCAGGGCAACAACAGGGCTAATAATAATAATAATAATAATAATAATAATAATAATAATAATAAAATTATTTATATCCCGCCCTTTGGGGACCCAATCAGGGTGGCTTACAACAATAAAACCATACAATATATCACAAAACATAATCCCTCCCCCCCTTAAAACAGTATTAAATCAATGAAAATTAAAACTACAAATTCGAACAATTAAAAAAAAATTACAAGCATAAAAAACTTTACAAGCATAAGATTGGCCTAAGGCAATTGGCTACAACAACTGGTCATCTTTTATGCATATTTATAGATATGTATTCCTGTTCATCTGTCTGTACGTAACCAGAACTTTTTTTCTTCCAAGGGTTTAATCAGTTGCCTCTGCTGCTCTCAAGTTCTTCTACTTGTTAAATGCCATCAAGTTAAATTTAACTTAAGGCAACCTTATGAAGAAGAGACCTTAAAGTCACCCTGTCATCCAACAGACCTGTTTAGGTCCTTCAGATTCAGGGCCATGACTTCCTTAAATTAATCTATTAATTTGTAATGCAGTCTTCCTCTTTTCTTACTGTCTTCTACTTTACCAAGCATTAATAACCATTGCTATTTCTAGGAAGTCATGTCTTGTGATATGTTCAAAGTATGACAATCTCAGTTTAATCATCTTGGCATCTAGGGAGAGTTCAGGACTGATTGGCTCAAGGACCCATTTATTTGTCTTTTTATCAGTCCACAGTATCCATAGAACTGAGGTAGAGGCATTTAGAATTCTCAGTCAGAGAGCTCTTGGGCCTCACTGAACTATAAACCTCAGAATGCAACAGGAGGCAGCCAGAGAAATAAAGTGGAATAGCAGCACTATAAGAGTGTAGTGTGGCAATCTACTATGTTTAGCTTCCCCTGATTCATGTTTCTCACATTCCATGTTCCTATATCATGTGTTGTGCAGCTTTGAACTTTTTTTATCTTTGAGCATGTCAACAACTGAATGCTCTTTTGGCTGGACTCCAATTGTGTCATTAGTTACAGAATTACATGTCGTTATCCTCTGCTCTATCCAAGCAGCTCATTGAGTGCCCTTTGACCTGGGAGTCTCAAGTTCTGGCACTAACTTTTTTCATTTTGAATTGTCTCTCTACAGGGTTCTTGTGCCTCCTCTGCACTATACTAAAATGTGTTAGCTATAGTGTCATTTGGATTATCTCATCAGAGGATATTTGTGGTAAAAGACATTCAAAAGGGGTTTACCATGGCTCCTTCTGCTCAATACTAACAAATGTTAGCTATGGTGCCACTGCTGTTGTCTCTGAGAGATTCTCTGCCAGTGTCACCTCCCACTACTGCGGGTGCCCAGTAGTCCTTAGGCACATAGTCTGGCTCCTCAGCAACAGCCTGTCTGATATGGGAGAAGCTAGTAACAACATTACTGCCATCAGCATAGCCTCTTGTCTCACAGACAGGAGCATGCAGTCCCACCACTATGGAAAGATAGTCCCATAATAAGGCTTCCAGCTAGGAATGTAAATATTTTACTATTTCATCCTTGCACACAGAGCAAATTTCAGAGTTTTCTCTCTCTGACAGGTGAAAAAGAATATTTCTGTGCAATATTCTTCTGGTATTTTCACATACTGTCAAGAATCAAGAAATTATCCTACACAGAAACATACCTGGAGTTTTTGCATAGAAATGCAGGGGGAGTGTTGAGCAAAATCATATGTTGTCTGAGATCCTGTATGGCATAGCGTAACATAATGGTTTCCCAGGAGGCCATTCAATACCCCTCTCAAAACTTACCATAGAGTTGCTGCAGTCCCCTGTGGCCATTACATGGTCAGTGAAGAGTGGGAAGTATCACAGAAGCACGCAGCTATGACCCCATAGACAAATGTGAGATGATTACATTGTCTGCTGAGGTCCTCTGGGGACCTCAAGAGGTCATGAGGATCTACAATGCCTCAGCAGTGAGTCCCGGGGGATTGATTGTCATCATGAATAAAGGAAGAGAATGCCAACCTCCACAATGACCAAAATAAGAGAGACATATATAGGTGTAAGGTAGATTTATATCTGCATATGCATAACAGGATGACATCCTCATTACGCAAAAAAAATTGGCTGACATTTGTTCTGTATTTATAATGTTATAAGCCAGACTTATGTCATCATAATTTTTTTGAATTCACATCTGTAGACATTACCCCATTGCAAAGACTGAAAGGGCTTCCTAAAAACCTATCCTAGAAACCAAGCAACCCTACCAACAGAAAGGGCCTTGAGGTGCTGGAGGCAAGGTAGTGCGTGAAGATACATCCAACCCTGTCTTGGCATCTTACTGCTTTGCTGTACACTTCCTACTCCCTAGCATCTCAGAAATCCTTCTATTTCTGGAATTGCCTGTTTTTTAAGGTAAATTTTGGCTGGTTGATGGAGCACCATTGTCTTGGACACATTGGCTTTTGAGAACTCTTGAATACTGTTTCCATACATTCACTTTGGGGGGGCATTAAGAATATAGGAGTTTTTAGAAAGTTGTGTGCATGCGTGCATGTGTGAAATCATGTAGTTTATGTGAAAAAATGTCTTAAGCTCTTGGTAGGAACTCCATACTATTTGCCTGCTTGTTCTGCACAATTTGTCTGTTTTGCTCTGTGGTCCTGGGCTGCCCAAATGGCATAAGACTCTTAGGGACCCAACTGGAGCAGCACTGTTTTTAGGGAAGCTCAAGAAGTATTGTCACCTAGAAAGTGCACCCCAAAAAGCTTTTCTGCAGGAGTGCCAGATACAAGTTTTAAACTGTGCATGGATACTCGTGTGATGAGATCTCCCTTTATCATTTTCTATTGTGTTGAGACGAATTGTGCCACCCTCCAGAAATTGCTGAACTGCAACTCATAACATTTGTCATCATTGGCTATCTTCACCAGGGCTGCTGGAAGTTGCAGTTCACAACACACAATTGTTGAAGGACCACACAGGTCCAACCCCTGTTCCATAACATGTCAACAAAGGGCCCAGTGTGGAAATGTTTGGAGTTGCAATGCACAGCAAAGTGTGCCCCCCCCCCCAAAAAAAATCATAGCAAAACAAAAGAAGATCATGGAGCCCAGAATTCTATTGGGGGGAATGCATACTCATACATGGATTTACATGTGCAGGAAATAGAATTGTGAATATGTGCAATGTCTGTTTTCAGAAGAGGACTGTTGCGCACACTAATGAAGGGGTTGTGGTATGCTTTGGGCACTCTTGATGTGCAGCAGTTATGCATCTTCACAATTCAATAACCAGGTTTCTTAGTACCACTGCTACTTATGTGCATGCAAATTTACATTGTGTGAAAGGGCATACAGGAACCAACCAGGGCTGTTAAATCCCTTTTGGCCATATTGTTTTGCTACAGGAATGAGAAGCACATGATCTTCCAGATATTATAGGACTGTAAGTCCCATCATCTCTCACCATCAGTATCCTGGGTGCGTCTGTGATGGGAGTTGCTCCCTGGTAAGTGTGTGGCATTTTAGCCTTAGACTCTTGAAGGGTTGTGAAGGGGGACCCTTTACTTCATAATTACTGTGGCATTTCAGTGTGCCATTTGCCTTAGGGAATAATCCATTCAGTCAATGGAGATCCTTAAGTAGACTTCAGTAGAGTTGGTTGGAAAGTAATTTAATTAACACTTGTAATGTGAAACTGTGGATAAAAAAATGCACCCAAGTCTTTTTAGAGGCATTAGATTAACATAAAAAAAACATGTTTTTTTAGACAAATCAAAGTTTTAGACTGTCAAAAATACAACTGCTTGTAAAGTTGAATGTTCATTATTTTAAAATGTCAGACAGTTACCCACCTTTGGAAACAAGAATTTTCACTGTGCTTCAAATATTACAAATCTAAACACACACACATACACAAAATGGACAGGGAGAATAATGTGCATTATGTCTGCATCTGCTTTATGACCTAAAGTAAAATATATTGGTTGAAAATGAAAGATTTACAATTGTCTTATAGTGTTACTATAGAAACCAAAAAATCACAATATACTTCTGACAATGCTGTTATTTAGAAAAGATGCTTGAACATTTTGCAGCATGTAGATGGGGTGGGGGTGGGGAAGTTCTGAATATAATGTGTAAAAGCAAACTTTGGAGATAGAACATTTGCGGAATGATAAGGCTATAGGGTTGATATAGGGAGAGATTTAAGTTTCACTAGCAGCACACTGGTCAGTTTGCTATGGACCATCTAGTGTAGGGCAGGAGAACATTTTATTCCCCAGTTGTTGATGGACTACATTTCCAAGATTCTTCCCCATTCACTAGGCTGGCTAGGGATGATGGGAACTGGAGTCTAACAGCATCTGGGAGGATACATCTACCTCTGCCTCTGATCTAGTACTTCACCGTTGGATAGGCAAAGCAAAATGAGGACATTGACCCTCCCAATAAGAATTCTGCCCCTTCCAAATAAATTTTCCTTCAGACTTCAAATTTTTAGCACTGCAGAGTGAGCCATTAAAAAGTCTTCACACAGAAAACTCTTATATTTATTGTGGTTTTTAAAATTCCCTTATTATCTTTGCATGCCCCTTTTCCTTGGATGCCTAAACAGGATCACAAAATGAAAAGCAACATAAAATGTGAGAACAGAGCAAAATGTACAGTATCAAAAATTAAATATGCCAATTGTAAGGACAGAGAGGATCACACTACATTAATTGTTTCATGGCTGAACATAGCGATCTCCAACTGGTAGTACAAAGTCCACCTGGATGGATGCTAGACAAACTGCTCAACGAAGATGATGTCATAAGTAGGACTACTGCTACAGAGAAGACCCTCTTCTTCAAAATTACCTGCTTCATTTCATTTGATGGGGGCACATGGAATATACCTCTTAGAAAGATCTTCAGGGATAACTGCAATTAATGAACTTATCAAGTCAATTGATTGGGGTAGGGGGATTGTTGAGATGCCAGGCTTGAGCCAGATCTCTCAAAACTGAAATGAGATAGGTGGTTTTAAGGACATAACCAAGTCTCTGATTTCACAAGCTCTGTTGACTCAGCAGCAGCATCCAGCTCAGCACTGCAGCTGAGGAACAAGTTCTATTTCTTCCTCACCTTGCACATGGGGAGTTGGCTAGTGAGTACAAAGCAGAACCATGCTCACCTGAACTGGTACACTCATAGGCCAGATTAGACCTATGCACCAAAAATTCCCCTCTCAAGAATAAAGACAGTCTATTACTCTGTAAGGCTTGTCAAGATCTCCGTTGTTTGCCTGTCCAGGCAATCTAGAATCATTCTTGTTCCACCCCACCCCACCCCAATCTTGGAGAACCAGAATTGTCACTCTTATGGTAATCCCTGGATTTCTAATAATTACTCATTGAAATACAAGGTATATTAGGAATAATAGCAGCCCCTAAAATTATTTTTCTTCTATTAAGAACTTCACCCACCAGGATAATGTCATCTTTTTGCCCCATTTTTCAACTAAACTGAATTTAGATGGAGAGCTGAGTGTTAAAGACTGTGGCTTGCTCAAGATTGAATCAGGGACTTCCTAGGTTAGGATTCAGATTTCAAAAGGGAGTAAAGATAATCAGCTGAAGACCCAGAAACCTTTCACACAACAAAGGCCTGAAACAGATGGGGCAAATAGAGCACCTTCTGTCTGCTTTGACGGTGTGGCATTTATACAACACTTGCCCCCAAAGCAGCCAGAAGCCACCCTCAGACCAGCTGATAGCAATTTCAAAAACATTTATATTTCTATACCACTGAATACTGAACTAAGCAATCTCTAAGCAGTTTACAGTCTGTAAGCCAATTGCCCCCAACAAGCTGGGTACTCATTTTACCAACCTACGAAAGGATGGAAGGCTGAGTGGATCTTGGAGAGCTCCTTTAGGAATGAACTTACAACATTATGGCTGCAGTATTAACATTCAGCCACTGCACCACCAGGACTAAGGTGGCCTGAAGTTGCCAGCAAAAGGAGCAGATTAAATCCGCTCCTGCCAGTGCCTCATTCAAAACCATGGTGGCAGCCTGCTTTGGGTGCAGGCTGTCTGGTCGCCATAGTCCTGGGTCAATGGAGCTGGAGTGTCCAGAATACTCTCCTTTCAAACTGTCTGCTTAGTCCCCAGTTGTAGCCCTTTAAAACCATTTTAACTGCCATTGTTCCTTGAATTTTGCAATTTCATGAAATATTTCAAATTCTCTGCCAGAGATTTCTAATGTCTCTCCAAACTACATATCCCAGATTTCTGTAGGATGCAGCCTGATAGTTAAAGTGGAATCAAAGTTGCATATTTATATAGTATCAAAAGATTTCCATTCAGTTTCAATTAGAGGAGCTAGAGGAGTAAAGACTAATAGTCTATAGAAAACTGTAAATGATATAAAGGATTCCAAAGAATGGAACTATGGCAGTTAAAATGGTATCAAAGTGCTACAACTATGCAGTAAAACTGCATTAATTCTGCAGTGGGGTGAATCGCTATGGAGGGGCTCATCTTTACTGATCTAGAAGAGAAAAGATCTCCTGACACATTGTAGTGATGAAAGGTTACTTTCCACATTTAACTTTTGAAAGCCCATTATATAATTGCTAATAATATTGTTAGCAACAGGCATAATTAGCCCTTCAGAAAGACAGCTTGATGCAATATGTCAGGGTTTGTTTCTGGGAGGTGGGGAGGGACTGGTGGCCATAGCCAGCTCTCTTATGGATCTGCTGTGTGAGAAGATAGGGAATTATCATGAGGGAATGCATTGTGCTTGAGGAGTGTAGCAATTGTGCTGAACAATTCAAAATTGAAAAATAAGATATTAGATTCTTTTTTGTAAGTTTACCCTTAGTTGTCTTGGAAAATATCATATTTTATACTACATATCCCTGAACTCTCTGGCCAAAATAGCCCCTTGGCTCTGCCTGATTGGGGGATTCAGGGAGCTGTAGTCCAAAAACATAACTCTTCCAAGCTCTGAGTCAAGATCATGCAGCTACACAGCCTCTACTGAGTTTTGTTATTTGTACCATTTGTCCACTATATCATTGTTAGCAAGTCAGTTTAGTCCTTCTGTTTATTTATTTTAACTGTTCAAAAATCCTATGTTGTTCTCTAATTGGTATTTTAAAAAGCCCAACATTCTTAAGTTCAGATGTAGCAAGACTAATTTTAATTCAATCTTGATGGATTTTGCTGCTACTAAAAGAGGGTCAGTCAACCAACCAACCAAGCAAACAAACACACACATGCATGTTTCCTTGCTGTCTTACTGTCTCATTTAGAAATGTTGGTCTCAGTTGTCACCAGATGGCATTCCCACATATTAAAAGGTATCTAATCAATTCTAATTCTCAGAGTCCCAGTCTTAAAAATCTTCTTACTCTCTATTTTATAAGAAGATATTGGCATAACCACTTTTCTCAGGTGCTTGGAGAGCCCAGCACATGGAAAGCAGAAGCACCTTAGGAACACGGAGAGATTTCATCATTTTTCACATGCTGAAGTGATTTTCATTTGCCTTCTGAAAAAAGCAAAATCAATATCTAGATGGCTCTTTGAATGAATATATATATATAACCTCAACAGAAATAAAAACTTGAAAATAAGCCCACATAGTTGTGGATGCAGAAATCTTTGTAAGACTCCAGAGGAACATTTATGAATACAGATCATTCTTCTTATAGTGTGCATGCTTACTGTAGAGCATAGACCAATATTTTCCAAAAGCAGTTAGTATGAACAGCTTTATGTTGAACCTTAATGTAGCTTCACATGAATATAAGGACCAGATTCTAACTCCTCAGTTCAACCATATTGTTCTACAAGCCTTTGCTCCTTGCTTTAGTGTAGTATTTTGGACACAACCTGAAACTTCCCTATGGCCAAGGAGAAATCCGCTCTAACTTCTGATAGAAATAGCAACAGCTGGTGACTCCAATATCGTGGGAGGGGGAGAGACTCCACTACATGTTTTAGTCCTAACTTTATACAAGGTGTTGAGCCTTAGCCCCAAAATAGATTTGGCATCTCAAAGAGCTCTTTTAATGTTCAGGATGAAATTGAGAATGGTTCCACCACCCTACTGATATTGAAGTGACTAGCCACCACAGAATGGAAGGTAGGGTTAAAAATGATTTGTTGAAGTCCTGCTCCCCAAATGTCAACCTGTTCCAAATTAATTTGTGTTCATGTCAAACTGCTCCATGGAACTTACTGAAGGTCTAGTTCGACGTGTATCTACTCAACAGTCAACCTGAATGAATTCAGATAGGCTTGCTCCTGGGTAGCTAGATTACAGATTCAGATTCCCATTAAGGTTGGGCTGTAGTGTATTTCTTACAGAATTTGTAATTGATGTTTATTTTGGTTACTGTATATACTCATGTAGAAGTCTAGAAATTTTAGTCAAAAATTGTCCCCCCAAAAACTGGGTCAACTTATCAATGGGTCAATGTAAGTACTGTACATTCTCTGAGTAGAGTGGTAAAAGATGAAAGCTTAGTCCATCCTGAGAAGAACTAAAAGAAGCCCTGACACCACTGTAGTCTCTCATCCATCCAGTCTTTAGGATGGGCACAAACAGTTATGCCTGCCAGAATTTTGTAAGTTCTTTGGCATCATTTTCGTTTGCTTCATCCTTTACATCCTTTATTATATGTTTCTAAGTTTTACTTTCAATTTATCTGCAGGTCATATCAAAATCCATAATTTTGGTCTCCAAATCTGTCTTATACATGAAGTCAACTTATAATCGAGTATACACAATAGTTAATATTTGTTACATTGGCATAACACTTTCCTCCAAGGAAATCAAATAGCATACATAGTTTTATTCCCCTTTTCTATCTTTATAACAGCCCTGTGAAATAGGTTAGGCTAAGAGGGAGCGATTGAGCCAAGGTCATCCAGTGAGCTTTATGGACAGGTGAAAATTGAACCTGCTCTCCTCAGTTCTAGTCCAATATTCTAATGACTACAGCACATTGGCTCTCTGCTAACACTTCTTGGCCAGCATCCTGTTAATGACATACACAACTCTAAATCTGAAGTACTTGAGGTTGAAGCAAGCTTGTTTTATGCTGCTCCAGAGACTACGACACAGAGCAATTGATTCAAATTACAGGAAAAGAGATTCCATCTAAACATTAGGAAGAACTTCTTGATGGTAAGAGCTATTTGACAGCAGACCATGCTCCCTCAGAGTGTGGTGAAGTTGTCTTCTTTGGAAGTTTTTAAACAGAGGCTGGATGGTCATCTGCCAGGAGTACTTTGACTGAGTTATTCCTGTGTGGCAGAGGGTTGGTCTGCATGGCCCCTACAATTTCTTCCAAATCTATGATTCTTCATATGTCTTCTTTTGGTCTTTGTGGGAGCTGGTATTCTTTTCCTTCTTTTTCAATAAATGAAGCTTCCCAGGATTCATCATTTTGCTGTGATAGCCCTCTGCCCCAGCCTACAGTCTACATCTCTGACCATAGTTTAAAAGTCCCAAAGGTGGAATTACACTATTGCTTCCCTCTCACCATCTTCAGGACACACCATTTTGCTGTGATAGCCCTCCCTTCCATAGCCATTCAATGGATGGTGGAAGTGGGAGGGATTTGAGAAACATTTTAGTTAGTACAAACCCATAGCCAGATATAGAATAATCACATCATTCACCAAAACCTCCAGAGGCACCCAGAAGATCTTGGCAGATGAAGTCATCAGACTGGGAATCTGCAGCATCATTCCACCTGCAAAACTTTTACATTGTGCTCAGTGATGTAGGGCCCCAAATATTATCTCCTAAGAATGCATATGTGTTACTTTATATGAGCAAGACAACAATGCTTTCCCACATATCTTGATTCCTTTATTCAAGCCACTTTGACTGAAACAACAACAGATTAAATTATCTATATAACCCCATTGCTAGACAATATGCCACAGTTTATAGATAATGCAACAAGAAATGGATCGTGCTTCTAGCAGCAACATTTCTATTCTTTTCCTTAGTAGAAAAAGACAAGATATATCTGCAACAATGATGCCCAAGAAGCCACACATTTCAACAAAAATCTCTTGAGCACTTGCTTCTTCTTTTAGAGTGTTGTCCTTTTCCTATTAATTAAATGGGAAATGCTTCTAGCCAGTGATTGAATTTTGCACAAGCAACTGCTTAAAGTGATCAAGATTGATCAAAGTAAAAAGAACAAGTGTGCTGGGCCCTTTCATACAAATGATTTGGCTCCAGAAAGTTTTTGACAAATTAAATGGAAGATCTAAATAACCTGTGATCAAATTAAGTGGAGGGTGATGCAAGTCAGTTTCAATTGTATATAAAGTCAGATGTGACATGGTAATGTATATGTTGACAGAGGCAGTGAGAAAAGACTGCATAATAAACCCTGAGAGGCAAGCCCAAGATATTTGGCTGTTCAAGAGAAGATGATGTCCCCTTGCATAGCATAGCAAAGGCCAGTTGACCTGGGAAATGAATCTTACTGCAAGACTGGCAATGGGATAAAATCCATAACCATACTTGAGGACAATAGGTTACTCTAGGTGGTAAAGGTCAAGCTCTATGGCAGACATAGCTCTGTTCTTCAAGAGAGGGAATAGTTGGGAAGCTAACATTATTTTCCCCAATATGCAAGGGTACTCATATACCTCAGTGGCTGAGTAGGAGGGCCAGTGGGTTCACAAATAGAGAGTAATGGCACAATGTGTTGATCTTTTTTTTTTTGAAAGAATCCCAGTTTGCAGAGTTTAGCTTTAGGTGTCAAGTGACAGAATACTACACAATGGCATTCATCACAGGTTCCGTTATCCCAGATTCCCTCCAGCATTTGTCTTGGTAGTGAGACAGACCATACTCCATGGCAAACCAGACTTCTCAGCTGAAATATATAGAAGTCTTGTCCTCATTTTATCCCACATTTAAATTTCTGGAGTGATCCAACCTGGCTCACTAGCACAGCTGCAGCTGTGACCCTTGAGATGGTCTCCTAACTGCCTAATGCCACAGAACTTGGATGATTGCTTTTAACCCACTCCTCTCCAATCCAACTCTATTGCCATTTTAAAACACCCCATTATTTACCATTACAGCCTTTTAAAAAAAAAGTATCTATTTACTTACTCGTATCTCAAAAGTAACTGAATTAGTTCTTTTAAAAACAACAACAACATTCAAATGCTACAAGCTACTGGCCAATGGTGCAAAACACACTTTCTTCCCATCCACTAAATTATAGTCTCAATACCCACAGTATAACTTGAAGCAGAAGCCTGAGACATGTTATATCTCCTCTCCCTATTTAGGAAAGCTATGCATCCCAACTAAAAAAGTAATTATAAAAGTATTGTAAATGGGATGAAATTACCCTTTATTGAATTATGATAATCAGATTATGTAGTTACAAGTTCATAATAGTGAAAACAGATAAAATTACACAAATAATTTGCAATTATTTACATTAATAGTTATTTTAAGTTCAGGCTCAGGCATTAATAAGGCCTGAGGGGCTACAGAGCAGCCATCCTAAGGTGCATCAACACTGTAGAAATAATGCAGTTTCAAATTACTTTAACTGCTATGACTGCATCCTACAGAATCCAGGGATCTGTAGTTTTGTGAGGTACCAGTACTCTTTGACAGAGAATGATAAATACTTTGTCAAACTACAAATCCCAATATTCCATAAGATAAAGCTACAACACTTAAGCTGGTGTCAAACTATACTATGGGGCTATACAGACAGCTCCTAAGGGGTGGCGTCCCACTGTCTCTTTCCTTACCAAATCAGGGACGTCGCAACCATACACCATAGCCCCAATCTGGCACTTTGCCACTCCAAAAAGAGCTGACAAATGCCGCTCCTTTTTGGAGCAGCAAAAAGCTGCCCTTGCCATGGTGGCGGTGGCTTTTCCATGCTCCATTGGCTCAGCATGTCTGAACGCTGCACCAAGGGAGTACCCTGACACTGCCTGCCATGTGGTGGGTTGCACAGCATGACAGTGGCATCAGGGCAGAGTTAGAGAAGCCAGTGTGTGGTTGCAATGCCCCGACTTCACCCCCAGGCCAGCCCTTTTGGCCAGTCTGTAGGGGGGAAGCAGATGGCTTAAAGAGCTGTTTTGGAGGCAGGGAAGAGGAGGGGCAGCCACACGATGGGTGCCCCAACCCCTTCCCCAGGTCATCCTCGGAGCAGCTGGCCCTCCGCATGGCTGGCGCTCCGAGGAGGACCTCCCGCTGCAGTGTCCATACACGCTGCAGTAGAAGAGTTGCTGAAGGTGCGCCGCCAGCTTTTGCAGCACACCTTCGGCGACTTGTGAAAGGAGCACCAATTTAGTGCTCCTTCTAGGGGCAGCGAAGCTGCACTGCAGAGCCGAGGTGTGAGGATACCTCTGCCCCGCGGCGCAGCTTCTTGGGGTGGCCCATGGCCGCCCGTCTGCTTAGCCCCTGTAGTCTCCCTATTTCTACAGTGCAGATGCCCCCAAGTCAATCTTAAGCAACAAAAACTGTTATGGGTGGGGGGACCCTATTCAAAATATCAACCAGGGACCTGACAATCCATCTCAAAGAGTACATTACAAGGGTATACAAATGTGTTACAAATCAATTTTTGCCTTCCCTGTACCTCTTCAGTGAGTTCAGCTGAAAGAAATGTGTAGTATGGCACTCCTATATTAGTATTATCCCATCTTTCCCCATTTGGTTGTCATTGAATAGAATTCTAGGCAATAGAAGCACTAATCATACCATAATCATATGTTGCATATAATAAACTGTCACTAGTCCCAGCTTCTGCCAAACCAGCCATTTGAAAACATGCAAATGCAAGTAGATAAATAGGTACCACATCAGTGGGAAGGTAAACAGTGTTCTGTTCAATCATTCTGGCCATCTAATCACAGAGTAACTGAGATGAGCACCACCTCCTATGGTCAAACACGACTTGACAACCTTGTCAGTGGGGAATATCTTCACCTACCTTTTTAGAATAACACGTGAGCACTGGATGCCTGCCAGCACACCACCTTGCCTGTTGCCTGTTTTGTTTTTTCCAATCCTCTCACACAGAGAGCAACTTTCTATAAGGAGGCTATGCATGCTGCAGAATGCTAATTTTCCAACATTATAGGCTGCATGAAGAGTCTCTACACATAAAAGAAGCTCTCCTCTTTAGAAAGTGATTCTCCACTTGAGGAGACCAATGAATACATGTGAGGAGGGATGGGGCCCAACCAAGTGCCTAACAAATTCCATGGTATAAAGTTGATGGGACTTGTTTCAAGTGTGGCATTGATATTGTTTGTGGCAAACTGCAAGATTCATGGGCTAGACCTCAGGAGGCTTTATTTGACTCCTCTGATATGATTATTTCTGTGCTGTTGACTTAGATTGAGATCCTGCATTTCACTGAGATGTATCATAAAAGCTCCACACGTGAAACTACACCGTGTCTTTCCCCCTCAGTCCCCCAAGCCCACCTTTCAGCTGCAGGATGACCATGGCCATCTAGTGACTGGTGGAGAGCAGGTGTCATTAGAGCAACATGTGGTTATATTTCTATAGTTAGATACCTGTCTATAGGTCTCCTAGAGGTTTGGGTGGATCTTCATCTAACCATAGGGATAGTCAGACACTTCTCTGATGCCTTTAAATTGTCATGGCCATGAAGCTCTTGCAGCTAAAAGGTGGGGGGGGGTTTTGGAGGGGGGGAATATGTCATTCTTCAAAGTCAACAATGACCAAAAAAAGTGATGTCTGATGGCATAGTTGGATTTGTTGTTGGTATTGTTGTTGTTGTTGTGTGCCTCCAAGTTATTTTTGACTTATAAAGCAACCCTAAGTTCTGTGCAATCATGCTAGCCACATGATCACAGAGTAGTCTCTTTGGCTTAGTACCAGAGATGAGCACCACCCCTGCAGTCCAACATGACTTGACAACCTTGTCAATGGGGAATGCCTTTATTTTTACCTTTACCTTCAAGGTGAACCTATCATGAGATTTTCTTGGCAACTTTCTTCAGAGGGGGTTGTCATTGCCATCCTCTAAGGCTGAGAGAATGTGACTTGCCTAAGGTCATCCAGTGGATTTTCATGCTTCAGCAGGGAATCAAACCATGGTCTCCAGAGTCATAGTGCAATGCTCAGCCATCACCAACAGCATGTCAGCCTTAATGTTACAATGCAAAATTCTGCAAATATGTTTTTATTTGATTATTTCCTTTTATTCTTTTCTAATTCAATGCATGCTGTTTTAGGAACTCTTTGAGGCAGAAAAAACAGTATATACATTTAAAAACAAACTAGTAAAAATGTTCTGGCATAACTTCGGGACTGCCTTTCTCTGCAGCTGAAATTTAATTTGAGATAAACTTCTAATTTCTCACCAATCTACACTTTTATCAGGACAATACAAACATTTGTTTTGAAGAAACTGTGACACCACAGGCTCTGGTTATCAGAGGGCTATGAGAAGGTATCTGAAAGTCTGCCAATCTCAGAATTCAAGTCAAAGGCATGAACATTTGATTTAATTAATTATTTTAATATATTGGCTGGATTTTAATAAAAAGGAGGAAGTAGTAATTGAGAATAAATAATGCAAGAATATAAATTATAGATGGAGACATTTACTGTTATGATGGAATGTCTATAATTCTGTTCAAGACAGCAGGTGATTAGCAAGAAGAAGCAAAAGTAAGTTCTACAGAATAAAGTCTTTGTTCTCTGCTTTGCTATAGCATGTAAAATACAGTATACAAGTAAAATACAAGTTTTCTCCTGTAAGCAAATGATTCTAAAAACTTTGCAAAAGTTAGTAT
Source organism: Phrynosoma platyrhinos (assembly GCA_020142125.1). Taxonomy (NCBI): domain Eukaryota; kingdom Metazoa; phylum Chordata; class Lepidosauria; order Squamata; family Phrynosomatidae; genus Phrynosoma; species Phrynosoma platyrhinos. Next base: position 322,126,092 of record CM034701.1, read on the forward strand.
AGTACTTCACAAAAATAACATAACATAGGGCTGGCCCTATCATTAGGCAGAGTGGGTCAGCTGCCTCAGGTAGGATGTTGTGGGTATTAGGATATGCTATTTAATAAGCTATTGTTTTATTTTTACTGCCAAAGATGGGGGAAGGTAGTTGTAAGATTTTATTTTTCATGTACCAAAATAAATAGGCTGGATTTTGATACAATGGACTCTGACTTAAACAGCTAGCAGAGTGTCTTTGGGGGGATGCAGATGGCGAAAAGTGCCGTCTTGAAGCTAAAGAAGTAGAGGGGCAGCTGGATGCCGGGCTCCTCAACCCCTTCTCGAGCATGTCATCAGAGTGCTCACCATTGTACATGGCGAGCACTCTGATGATGTCCTTCTGGCTCAGCATCTGGACACGCTGAGCCAGAAGGATCTCGGAAGAGGCACCCGTCGCCTCATCCAGCACTCCTTTTGGCTTCTCTGAAAGGAGCACTATTTTAGCACTCCTTTTCAGAGGTGCTATAAGGGTGGATCAGGGCTGAGATGTGAGGTAGCCTTGGTCCCAATCTGCAGCTTCTTGGGGCGGCCCACAGCCGCCCGTCTGTAGAGGCCCTTAGTTGCTCTGCCTCAAGCAGCACATTTCCTTGGGTCTCCACCTTGGGCCTGCCTTGTTTTAATATTATATAATTTGAATTGCCTATCTCTGTCCACTATGTTGTGCAAATTCACATAAGTGATGATATTCCCAAAACTTGGATTGTTTTCTAATGGGGCCAAAAGTAACAGGAGGCAAGGATTTGGACTCATTTCATCAGCGATTTGGGGTACAGTTTCTTCTACCCCCAATACGTTTGTGGCTTCTTCATCTTATACTTGTCAATCTCAAACTACCTGGAGTTCCTTAGAGTTCATTTAGCCATCTGCAGTTACCAAGGTTACATACCACAGTACAGTCTACTAAGTAGATCAATATCAGAATTTTCCTCAAGTTAGTTTTGGTCTAACAGTAAATTTATAATACAGAGATCATACCATCCATTGCACTTTGGCAGGGACAGTCCCCATCGATCCTTTGTCAACCCAGGTTTTCAGCTGCTTATAAAATATCTCAGGTTCTCTCTTCTCCTCCAGCTCCACCTTTGTCCCCTGCTTATGGCAACTGCACGAAACTATGCTCACAACTTGTAAATAATATGTACTCATTTAACTCAGCATGAGGGAGAAGAGAGGATAAAGCAGAGTCTTGATCTTCCCTGTAGGTTTGGGAAAAACTACACTGCTGCAGCTTTTCCTAAACTGTTTGTTTCTTCTTCATTAATTATATTTGCTATCTTGAAAACATCCTCATGTTGCATGGCCCCATGGGCCCCAGTTTTCATCTTTGAAATTTTGGAGAGTATGAGAGTATATATGCAGCTATATAATTAAAGTTTCTTTTCCTTAGAAAAAATAACAAGCTTAGGGCTGAAACAGATGACTGTAAAGGGGAAGCTTAGCACCTCCCCTTTGAACACTGGATTGAGGCCATGGCAACCACACACCATGCCCCAACCTAGCATTTTCCTGACACAAAAAGAAGTGGCAGGGGAAAAGTTGCCTTTGCCACTGCCGGCATGGCTTTTCAGTGGGGCAGCACGTGTGAATGCTATGCTGCAGAAATGCCACGACAATGCCCACTGTGTGGTCACAGCATACACCATGCCCCCACAACACCCTGAAGCCAGCATTTTTGGCCGTTCTGTTTTGGGCCTTGTATATTCACTCCTTTTGGAGGTTCATCTTACATTACATACTTCTTATATTTATGAAATGGTGGCAGCACTTTGAAGTGTTAAAAAAGCTTATCAAATGAGTTCATAGCAGAGCTGAGATTAAACACTAAGCAAAGGTCCTATTTAGGCATTCTCTACCATGCAGAGCACAAAGGTGAGGAAGAGTCACATGCTAGTTTTGCTCCTTTATCACCTCTACCAACAGACAATGCACAGGCAATCAAGTCTCTATTTCATGTGGACGTTCCTCCTTCTATAAATGTAAGGGGGTCTCCCTTCAGATTCATAAACCTCCATGCATAAGAGGAAAACATAAGTGAAGATGGATGGGAAAGCTTGATCTTGTCCACTTCCTCATATGTTTGCTATACATGACAAGAAGAACCTCAACAGCTTAAAAAGTTTCCAATTTTTTTAACTCCTATGATTGAAAATGCATATGCACATGCAGCCATCTTGATGTGGACATTAGGATGATTTATTCCTTAGTGGGAAGAATGATCAGCCCAGACTTCCCATCCACTTTTCTTCCCTGTGCCCCCTGTTTTCTTCCTTTTGACACTTGTTTTGATCTGCAGCCTAATCTCTCACCCTTACCTTGCCTCCTCCCTTTCCTTCTTCTTTTTAGTTCTATTCATCTGGAGCACATACCTGTAACCACACTGCAAAGGGAAAAAGCACTGCAATTGTATTATTTGCAGATATGAAACTATTCCTCCCTATTGTCTCTGTTCTCTTTCATTCATTTCCTGGGAGGAATGTGTTTTTTGGTTGGGTATGCATAGCTGATATAGGTTTGTGATTGGATTCATGGCTTTCACACTGCCTTGAGTCCCTGTATTGGGAGAAAGGTGGGATATAAGATAATAATAATAATAATAATAATAATAATAATAATAATAATAATAATAATAATGACTACTACTTTTACAAAGGCTCTACTTTTCCACTAAGAACACAAGATGAACCATGACAGTTCAGATCAAAGACCTATATAGCCTAGCATTCTATTCCAACAGTATCATAGAATCATAGAGTTGGAAGAGACCACAAGGGCCATCCAGTCCAACCCCCTGCCATGCAGGAACTCAAAATCAAACCATCCCCAACAGATGACCATCCAGCCTCTGTTTAAAGACCTCCAAAGAAGGAGACTCTTCTCCAGGCTAAACATACCCAGTTCCCTAAGTTGTTCCTCATAGGGCATGGTTTCCAGACCCTTAACCATTTTAGTCGCCCTCTTCTGGACACACTCCAGTTTTAGTCGCCCTCTTCTGGGCACAGTATTCCAGGTGGGGCCTGACCAAAGCAGAATACAGGACACTATTACTTCCCTTGATCTAGATACTATACTTCTATTAATGCAGCCTAAAATTGCATTGACTGCATTTTAGCTGCAGCATCATACTGTTGACTCATGTTCAACTTGTGGTCTACTAGGACTCGTTAAGCCAGGTGTCCCCAATCCTATATCTATGCATTTCAATCTTTTGCCCTAAGTGGAGTACCTTACATTTCTCTGTGTTGAAATTCATTTTGTTAGCTTTCGCCCAGCTTTCTGTCATGGCCAGCCAAGAGCAGGTCTCAGAGGATGAGGAGAAGGATGGGGCTCCTCCAGAGCAAGAGGCAATTGAGGCTACACCAGGTGTTAATCCTGCTCTGCCAGAGCCCAGCCCTAATCTCCCAGCCCCAGAGGAAGAGGCTCAGCCAGGTCCTAGTGCTCATGGGATTCCTCTGGTGGTACAGCAGCCTAGTGGTGACTCTAGGGAGGAACCAGGCTTGAAGGTTCCCTCCTTCAGGCAGCACAGGGCTGAAAGTGCTGGCAGATACAGATCCCAGAGAATTGCTGTGAGGCAATTAGCTAATCAGCCTCATCTGGTATGGGGGAGGGCATCCCCTATTTAGGAAGCAGATAGACACCAACTCAATGTCAGAGTTTATTGTATGATCCTCTGGTGTGATTGCTGCCTGCACTGGCTCCCTGTACTTTGACTCCTTGTGGCCTTGACCAGGGGTAGGCACCTCACTGGTCCCTTCTCTCCAGGATGAAGAGGAGCTATTGTTCAGCACCCTTTGGGTTCAGTCAGTCAACCAGTTACTAATCTACCTAATTGCTTCAATGGGAGGCTCACAGGTAGGATATTGGCATAATATTAATATAATATTGGCTCCTATTCTTGATAACTGGTATTGAGGAGCAACTCTGTTACTCGAAGAAATATATAGCCTACATGGCTACTGCTGTTATTGATCCATTGTCGAATTCTCTTTTACAGCTATGCAGGCTGGCAACCATTATGCAATGTTATGGAAATGAAGGCCATAGTTTAACTATCTGCTTTGTGAAAAGCAGTATTCTTTTGTTTGACCTGAACAGACTCACTGGCTACTAGTCCATTTCCAGGGAGAATTCAATATTATTGTTATGACTTTTAAAGCCCTGCACAGCTTGGGTTCAGACTATCTAAAACACCATGTCTTCTCATGCAAGTGAGCCTTAGGGCCTCTGCAGACAGCACAAAGTGCCATCTTGGAGGCACAGAAGGGAAGGGGCAGCTGCACGGCGGCCACCTCAACCTCTCCCCGAGGACATCATCAGGGCATGCCATTACATACGCCGTATGCCCCAAATACGTCCTCCCGGCACAGCATTGTCACGTGCTGTGCCGGAAGAGGCGCAGAAGAGCCGCATGGTGGCTCTTGATGCACCCCTTCTGCCAGCTCTGGAAGGACTGGCATTTTAGCGCTCCTTCCAGGGCCAGCAGAAGGAAGGATTGGGGTCGAGGTGGGAGGCCCCTTCCCAATCCTCCACTTCCCAGGGAGGCCCATGGCTACCCATTTGCACCCCCCCCCTTTAGTTTTAAGTTCTTCAGGAGTGTGCTTTCTCTCTGCCCCACCACCATATAGTGATGAGATGGGAAAGAGCCATCTCAGTGGCTGCTCACAGTCTACATAATAGTCTGGTTAAGCCTCTTCCTTCTCTCTTCCCATTAGCAGGCTAAGACCTATTTATTTAGGCTGGCTTTTGACTGGATTTTAATCATATGGCAGAACAATGTTGAAAATGGTGTGCTGTGTTGTTATCATATATGTTTTTAATTCTATTTTAAATGTATTTTAAACTGTTTCAACTATCTGTTTTTAATAGTACAGTTATTTCATTATTATTTTCAACTTTTTAATATAACATTTTAGCTAATTTCTTTTTTACATTATTGTAAGCTGTGTTAGGTCTCATAGCAGGAGAAAGGCAAGATATAAATTAAATCAATCAATCAAATAATCTTGAACTGTTTAGATTCACTGGAATACCTTGGGGTCTGGTATCATGAGAGACATTGATGCTGGTTGATCATTTCTATGAGCCATAGTTACTCTATAAGCTCTGACTTACTCTGACCCAGCAAAGAGCCTTGCATTCTGCCTAAGACCACTGACTTGCACACGGTAATCAAATTACAAGTGGGTTTGATGGAAAAATTACTATTTGGAACTACAACTGCCAGAATCCTCCCAGTCAGCTTGGCCAGTAAAAAGTAACTTTTTCCAATTTCTGCATTAGTGACATGGAAAGTATTTGAAAAACAATAAGTTAACAATACACGGGAGCCAAATAGGATGAGAAGTTAAAGTAATAGAAGAGAAATTGTCTCAAATGATTTGTCATTAATCCAGAGCTGTCACAGGAGCCCAGATAAATAATGTGTTTAGTTACAGCTATTTCCCTAGGTCAGTTATCTTGTAATCCTTCTCATTCAAGGGCATGCACTGAGAATCCAGGAAGGTCATGGAAGCCATGATTATGTGAAATGAAGTGGAAAACCAGACATCTTTGGGGAGGGTTTCTGATTTTCTTGTTCCAAGAAACCTACCAATTGCTATGATGAAATGCACCATTGCAGGGAAGAAATCAGAGGAGCAATTGACAGAGAGAATGGATCGGTCTATAGTGGTCAGAAGAGCCACTGGCCAACAGAATAAAAAGAGGGACTAATATTTGGTCTCTCTGCACATAATTACTGTGCATCAATTCATTAAGAAATGCTGCTGTCTTGAAAAACTAATTAATCTTAATGTTTTTTTTAAAAAAAAACTTTAAAACATACATTTTAAATTAAGCAGATCAGTGGAGGACAGAGGTTCATAGAGCTGCCATGAGTCAAGATCAAGTCGAGGGCAGTTAATAACAAACAACAAACATGTATGCAAGCAAGAGTCCACAATATTTTCCTAAAGGCTTCTGTGTGATTCTTTCTCCCTACTGTTGGACACAAAGAGGCATCAACACTTGTATAAAGTGATTAGTGTGAGAAGGGAATCTAAATAGAATCAGATTTGGAAGAGACCACAAGGTCCAGCTAGTCTAACTCCTTGTCATGCCAGAGTACACAATCAAACCACCCCCAACAGATGGCTATCCAGCCTCTGTTTAAATGCCTCCAAAGAAGGAGACTCGACCATACCCTGAAGCAGCCTATTTCATTGTGAAACAGCTCTTACTATCAGGAAGTTCTTCCTAATGTTTAGATGGAATCTCTTTTCCTGTAGTTTTAATCCATTGCTCTATGTTCTAGCCTCTGGAGCAGCAGAAAACAAGTTTATCCCTTCTTCAATATGACACCCTTTCATTTACTTAAATTGTCATGCCTTGCCTGGAGGAAGACTCAGAGGACAAGCCAGAATCTCCTCTGGGTCCTGAGCCTGCAGCAGGGGAGCCCCAGCAACTCTGCTTTGCCAGTTCCAGCAGAGCCTCCACCAAAACTTGTGTCCTCCCAAGAGGCCCCGCAGCCAAGCCTCCTGACAGCAGAACCTTCAGATATGAGAAGGATCATGAGACTGTGCCTGCCTTCAGCCAGTGTCAAGCAGAAAAGCAGGCCTTCAGTGCTTGAGGAGGCTTTATGAAAAATGGCAAGTTAATCAGCCCCAGCTGAGCTTCTGTAGCTCAGGGATTTAAGCAGGTGCAGAAGCTCTGCCTCCGTGCTAGAGATTATCTGAGTTTCCTGGTGAAAGCCTTGGTCTCTGGTTCTCCTTGTTCTTGGTCTGAACCCTTGACCCTTTGACTGCTGACTCATCTTGGACTACTGGAACCCTTGACCTTTGGACTGCTTTGCCACTCTGCTTCTCCGGAATCCTAGACCTTTGGACTGCTTGACCCTATCACTGGCTGATCCCCCAGTTTGGTAACTGAGACCTTGCCTTGGACTTCCCTTTGCCTGTGCTATCAGCCCTCCTTTCAGCTTTCCCAGATATAAATATGGCTATCATGTCTCTTCTCTTCTGTTCTCTTCTCTTCTCTAGGCTAAACATACCCAGCTCCCTAGGTCACTTCTCATAGGGCTTGGTTTCAGACCTTTTCCCCTTTTGTTCACCCTCCTCTATAAATGTTTTAGCTTGTCCACATGTTTTTTGAACGATGGTGTCCAGAACTGGACACAGTATTTCAGGTGAGGTCTGACCAAAACATAATAGAGTGGTGCTATTACTTCCCTCATTCTAGACACTATATTGCTATTGATGCAGTCTAATATTTTTTGGCTTTTTTAGAAGCCACATTACATTATTGATTGTTCAGCTTGTAGTCTACTAACCCTTTCACATATCATGTTGTCAAACCAGGTGTCACCTATCTTATATTTGTGCATTTCATTTTTCCTGCTAAGTACAGTACCTTACACCTGAATTTCTCCCTGATGAAATTCATTTTGTTAGTTTTGGCCTGTAATCTCTGAAGGTCATTTTGAATTATGATTCTGTACTCTGGGATATTAGCTTTGTTATTGTTGTTGTTCTGCCTTCTAGTTTATGGTGACCCAAAGGCAAATGTTTCACGGGGATTTCATGGCAAGTTTCTTCAGAGGAGGGTTTGCCACTGCCATCCTCTGAGGTTGAGACAGTATGGCTTGCTCTAGGTCACCCATAGGGTTTCCATGGATTAGTGGGAATTTGAATCCTGGTCCCCAAGAGTCGTAGTCCGACCTATCCTAGTTTGCTGTCATCTGCAAATTTGATAAGCATGCCGTCTATTTTATCATCCAAATCTTTGATAAAGATGTTGAATAGCATTGGGCCCAGGATAGAATCCTGTGGTACCCCACTAGTCACTTTTCTCTCTAGGATGAAGATGAGCCACTGTGGAGTACCTTTTGGGTTTGGTCAGCCAACCAATGACAAATGCACCTAAGAGTAGCATTGTCTAGCCTGTATTTTACTAATTTGTTTCCAAGAATATAATAGGGGACCTTGTCAAAGGCCTTGCTGAAAACAAGATATTCTACATCCTCAGCATTTCCTTCATCTATCAAGCTTGTAACTCTTTGCTGGCTCTGGTATGTAGTGACATTACAGCAACCCTCCACTGAATATGGATGTTACACAACTGCACAATTCTAATTCCCATAAATGTAAGTCTATTTTCAAAGATGCAAGTCCTCAACAGGATTCCAGTCAAAACTTGTTGGTTTCTTGTTTTTATAACCTTTTGTGCATTAATATGTACCTTTTTAAAGCTAATCTTGTTGGGTGACATCTTGATTCCCAGTTTTGGAAGAAAGACAGGGAATAAATAAAATTATTTTTTAGCAAAAATGACTATAAAGATATGATGAAGCCATCCATAATTGACTCATATCATTCCCAGACCATCCTTCTGCCACTGTTCATTTTTGATGGCTTCAGAATGTCATTATAACCATTCTTCTTAAAAGGAACTTTCAGTATCTGCTGGGATGTAGAAGAGCAATGGAAAGGTTTTAAAACTGACTAAAAGCTTGAAAATACATATTTTTAATATATATTATTTATCAGCCAGCATTCTGTCTGGGAGATTCTGGATATTATAATGGGAAAAAGTAACATTTCAAAGGTGTGCTTATGACATTAAGCCTATTTCATATCTCCTAAGCCAGTTCACTGCCTTTAGGTACGGCAGAGGATCCTGATCGCTACCCAGTGCTGAGGTAAGATTCAATTGCTTGGTCTAGTTAGCTTTTTACTTGAAATAGGCAAATGGATACCATCTTGCCTATTGGCTCATGAAAACAGAATGTATTTGATTAGGCCTACCTTACACTTCTCCTTTTTACTATTTCCTAAGGACTAGAAACAGTAGTAATGGTGCAGAACATGGTAACATCTAATGAGGACATTAATTATAGCAATCATTCATTTTACAAAATGGGGAAAAACATATCACTATCCAGTTGTTATTGGCAAGTTAGATTTTGAAATCTGAGAGCTGCAAATACAGTAGCTATTGAAAGATGCAGTTGTCAAACATGGAGGGAAGTAAAATCAGGTACTATTGAAAAAAATGTTGGAGAATTTTAAAAAAAACGTCCAAGCTTGACTATATGTCCAGATTCTAAAACAAATAAATCCATTAATAAATGGAATAATTTCTTTCTTACTTCCATGTTTTTCAGATACTATCCATGATCTATATGATCCAGTTCCCAATGAACAGGTCTAGCTAAAGCTGATCCATTGAATCAATTGATCCATGATCTATATCACGGTCAGCCCTGAGAGGACGAGGAGGAGGCCTTGGCTCCTCAGGTGCAGGGAGATCTTGAGGCTGTGACAGAGCCTCATTCTGCCCTCTCAGGTCCCAGCTCTTCTCCCCCAGCCCCTGCAGAGATGGCTCAGCCTGTTACCAGAAATGGGGAGGCTCCTCCAGGGCACTCTAAAGCCCATCAGCCTAGCCTTGTGTCAGCAGAGGGCTCAGCACTGGGAGACTTAGATCAGCAGGCCATCCCTACCTTCAGCCAGAGAAGAGCTGAAAGGGAGTGTCTGCGACGTTCGAAGAGGCTTGCTGAAAAACGCTCATCTAACACTTAACAGGTGCAAGCTGTGGTGCTATGATATAAGGCACCTGAGGAATTTTGACTCTTTTGTCAGAAGCTATTGAGTTCCCTTTGAGCGAAAGCTGCTGGCTCTGACTTCCTCGTGCTTAGACTATTTTGGAACTCTGGACTGGACTCTTGACTTACCCTGTGACACCTTGCCCTTGGACCGAACTGATATTTGTGCATTCCTGGAATCCCTGAACTCAGACTGACTTCTAACTATTCTTTTTGGACAAAGCGGAGGTCTGTAATTTCAGTTTGGTTGCTGTCAGCTCAGCTTGAGCTGCCTCTTATCAGCCTTTTGCTGTGTGTGTGCTGGCAGCTTTCCAGGACAATTTATATGATCCAATTCTCAATGAACAGGTCTAGCTAAAGCTGATCCATTGAATCAATTGATCAATTGAAACTGACACATGTGTAAATTCAATGGGTCTACCCTAACTGGGAGCAACAATTGTATTCAGGCCCTTATCACTAGTTTGTTTATCAAAAGTTGTCTAGAGACTTTGTTTTATATGTCATTACAATGCAAAGTAATGATAGACTACACAAAGCGGAGTGGTGATGTATAGGAGAATGATGTACAATGTACAGAATCATACTCTGCTGAGAAATGTTGAACTTACTTTTCTTTAATTATGTGTGTGTGTGTGTGTGTGTCTTCAAGTTGCCTGTAGACTTACCTGCATTATATTTTTGGGCACCTGCAGGAAGTAATCAGTCAATTCCATTATTTAGTTGCTACTTGTAAAAATGTTCTTGAATACAATGCAACTGATTGGGTATTTAGTGTAGAAGGCAAAGCAGTATTTTAAAATAACCCTGCAGGCTTATTCCTTTAGAAAGTTTTCTGACTTGTCTGGAGGCATCATGAATAGAGTAAAAAAAATCAAACTTGTTTTCTGAATTGAGATCTGAATCTCAAATCAGGAGAGAATTCAGTGGATTTTTTGGAGGTATAGTCTTCTTCTGAGTAACATGTAAATGTTTTTCAATAGCTACAAAGAAACATGAAAGAAATAGACTCTGGCCTTCAATGTTCATTTTTCCTACAATCCCTAATCAAATTTAATTCCTACAAATTTCTTATATAAAATGTGTTTTTTGTTTGTTTTTGCTGATTGTTTATCTATGAATCCTTGGTTTCCTGTTGTGCCTCAGAAAGATCACCCAATATTTCTTGGACAAAATCTACCTCCTGTTGCAATAAATGCTAATTGCTTTAATTTTTTCTGGTCTGTTAATTCAGACACTTTTAGCATATTATTTTTGATTTATATTTTGAGATGCCACAGATTTTCTTTGAAATGGATTTGCTTTGAAACAGTTTTCAAGGTGCACAAATTAACAGGTGGAACAGTTTTATTTCATGTCTAGGGTCGTCTGAATCCATGCAACTCTTCCCTTTTCGATGTTCACTTCATACCTAGTTCAACTGTTGTTGTTGATGATGATGATGCTAATGGTTGGCATGGGGTTAATAAGACAAAATCTGATGGAGAACAATACAAAAACAATAATAGAATCATAGAATCACAGAGTTGGAAGAGAACTCAAGGGCCATCTCAGTCCAACCCCCTGCTATTCAGGAATACACAATAAAAGCACCCCCAACAGATGGCCATCAGTCTCTGTTTAAAAACATCCAAAAAGGAGAATCCACCACACACTGAGGCAGCGCATTCCTCTCAAATAGTTCTTACTGTCAGGAAGTCCTTCTTAATGTTGAGGTGGAATCTCTTTCCTTGTAGTTTGCATCCATTGCTCCATATGCTTGTCTCTGAAGCAACAGAAAACAACCTTTCTCCATCTTAAGTATGACATTCCTTCAAATATTTAAACAGGGCTATCATAAGACTTTTTAACCTTCTCTTCTCCAGGCTAAACATACCCATTTCCCTAAGTCACTCCTCATAGGGCATGGTTTACAGTTAGAGAGGCCTCTAGAACTGTATTTTGAGCATTCTGTGGTCTTGAACCTTTAGCAGTAACTAAAGCCTAAGGTGAGATGGCTGTGTATCAAGGATGGGGAAAGTTTACTTTATAAGCCTCATGCAGTCACCAGTGCCTCATTTGGTATTCTCCAAAGCCTCTAAGAGATTGTCCAAGCTCCCAAATCCCCTCCAAAAATATGATTTTTAACAAAAAATATAAAAACACCATATAAATTACAATCACCCCTCCATTTTTGCAGAGGATACATTCTGGACACCCCCCCCCCAAAAAAATGGAAAATCACAGATATTCAAGCCCCATTTAGCCAATGAGGCTTGCCAGTCTGTGAAGCACTGAGACCATGGAGTTGAAGTCCGTGAAAACAGGGGCAACTGTACTACAAAATGTGGCAGTTTCATTCCTCTTGCCACCCAATAATCTCCTAATGCAGCTGTATTTGAGCTGATTCCCAATCCCAGAACAAGAACTGACAAAATATTATTTCTGGTTACACCAGGACCAACAGTCACCCATCTCTGCCACAAATAGTTACATGGGAGTCACATTGGATTAATGTACATTGAATTGTAAATGTGATATAGAGAAATGCATTCAAGAGTCAATATTGTCACAGTTGGTACTGGTTCACTAGTTTTGCCCTTTTGTTCTATGAAAGCAAAACAGTTCTTTGTTCATTTTCCTTGTATCTAAAAATGCATTTGGTGGGAAGTTAAAATAAAACATTTGATCTGTCATAGTCAGACATGACAGCTGAAAACTTGAGTCTTTTGGGGGGGTGGAAGGTGGTTAGTAAGCATTTATTAGGTAACTGAGATTAGACTTTTAATTACCTAAGCAGGAAGGAGCACAGCAGACAAATTACATATGCTAAAAAAGATCTATATTTCTGTTACAGCCTCATGTACAAATGCCAATATGCAATGAAACTCACACAATACTCATTCACTTCAATTCTTTGAAGTACATGGCATTTATGTGAGCAGATCAGGTTCAAAAGATAGAAACTTTGGGTTCTGCTCATGTAATAATCACCTGCTGTTCTGCTATCATTATTTGTTCAGGTCTGAAATATGGATGATTTAAAACCTTGCTAGGGATTGTTGACACTTTTAACACATTTCAGCTTGTGAACTTCCCTTGTAGATGTCAACATATCAGAAGCTGTGACCCCTGGAGAACTGATAGTGCAAACCATCTTTTCAGATCATACTTTTGATTATTCTTTCTAAATATACCAAAAGACATTATTGACACTGATCTCAAGCAAGTCATCATTCATAAATGCAACTCTATAAATGCAGCTATGTTCTTGGTACATGATAGAAGTGACATTTTTTGGCACAGTAATCACACTTCCCAATAGATATACCAAAACTAGCATATAATCAGCCATGGAGGTGATAGAAATCATGCCTGTGGTGATAGAAATAATGCCTGTCTAGATACATATTAACAACATATGTGTACATTTCCACTAGGAACAAACAAGGAGAAAGCTATTCTGTCCCAGAAATTAATTCAGACCCACCTCAGAGCTTGTAAACATTCCTTTTGTGGCCTACAACCTCCATGCTGGTTGGGGATTCTGGACATTGTAGTCCAAACAGTAGTTTGTTTAATTCTTGGCTCCCATACTAATAACATCAACATCAATATCATAGTATAGTAATGGAACACCAAAAATCCTGAGGGTGGTGTAGGTCCCAATGTCCTTCTGCTGGCTAGCATGGCATTCATCTCCCTATCTTCCACTTCCTAGAGTCCTGGGTACTCCAGAAGAGGTAGTACGAGGTGATATCATAAAGTTTTAATTATCACCTTTAAAAAAAATTGACAGAAAGTTTGTTTTGATTTGTAGTTGTTAACTTATCTCTACATAGTCACCATCCAGATTTACACATGTTCCCAGCATTTCTTGACCCTCTAAATATTGTTATTGTAGAAGTCTCAGATTGTGCCTTAAACCACTCTTCCACTTCATGAATGACATCATCTGTGTTGTCAAATCAGTAGCCTCTCAATGGATTTTTTATTTTTGGGAAAAGAAAAAATCTCTTGGTGATGATGAAACTGACAAAATTTCAACAATATACCATAATAACTTCTGGGTGATAATTATTACTTTATGATACCCCCTCATAGCTTGGGATAAGGCAGCTGGCCAGTTATGAAGGCAGGAATGCTGCCACCACTTAGCCACTGCAATCTATGCCTTCAAAGGTGTGTGTGCAGAACCTACAGACATGGACTCTATTTCATATCTTCTCCCTACAAGAATCAGTGCTCAGTTTTTCTCACAACTGCTGACTAAACTGAAACATGCAGTAATAATAATAAAAAAGAAGTTTAGTGCAAATGGTTTTTTAAAAGTTTTTAACTTGGAAAAAATATTAAATGCAACTTCTGTAATTCAAAGGTTAATATCTTAGTCACTTATTAAGAGCATTCTTGAAAAACTCATTAAGAAAATTAATAATTTATATACCACATGAACTACTTTTTAAAAAAAAACTCATGAATTTGTCAGGATAATGCAGGAATGTTCAAGGTTATTCCTTTCATATGCTTTTTGTGGAAGTGAATGATGTTAACTAGCAAACTATGTTGAGATTTATTATTTTGGTAATTGCATTGGAAGCACTAATTAAAAGCAAAGCCAAAAAGAATATTTCATTGAATAATAAAAGTGACTATTTTGGAACACAAAGATATACAATATTCCCCTTTAACCTTGCCATATACTGGCCTTTCATATATAGGCTAATCATATAACCAACAATTCCAGACTAGTCTGTGAGAGAAATGTATGAGAAAGCAAGAAAGGCTCTTCTTACATATGAAAAGTATAACAATTTATGACTGAAGCTAGAAATGGGCAGATTTTCCTTGGGTAGATTTAGAATTAGCTCAGTAATTACAAGGCCTCTATCTTGGTGTGTGTGTGTGGGGGGGAGAAACAGTAGACAAAAGATGAGTTTGGTGGTGTGCCTCTGAAGACAAATCATAGGGGGGAAGCAGACGGGCGGCCATGGGCCGCCCCAGGAAGCTGCGCCGCGGGGCAGAGGTATCCCCACACCTCAGCCCCACGGCGCAGCTTCGCCACCCCTGGAAGTAGCGCTAAATTGGCACTCCTTTCACAAGTCGCTGAAGGTGCACCGCAAAAGCTGGCGGTGCACCTTCGGCGACTCTTCCACTGCAGCATGTATGGACGATGCAGTGGGAGGTCCTCCTCGGAGCGCCGGCCGTGCGGAGGGACAGCTGCTCCAAGGACGACCTGGGCAAGTGGTTGGGGTGCCCACCGTGCAGCTGCCCCTCCCCTGCCCCGCCCCCAAAACGGCTTTTTAAGCCATCTGCTTCCCCCCATAGTGTCCTGAAATAGTATCTTCTTCACTATATATACATACATATGTATATGCATTATACACACACACACACACACACACACACACACACATTTACATGTGTCCCTCCATTTTTGCAGGCTTTGAGTCCACGGTCTCAGTCCTTTGCAGACCGGCAAGTAGGGAGCACATGGCCATTCAAGCCAATATGGTTTGAATGTTTACTAATTTCCATTTTTGCAGGTGAGGGGGGGATGTCTGGAATGGATCCCCCATGAAAATGAGAGAGAGAGAGAGAGAGAGAGTATGAGTATGTTGTGCGCCTTCAAGTCATTTCCAATTTATGGTGATCCTAAGGCAAACCTATCATGAGGTTTTCTTGGCAGGATTTTTTCAGAGGAAGTTTGCCATTGCTTTTCCATGAGGCTGAGAGAATGTGACTCTGTCAAGGTCATCCAGTGGCTTCATGGTCAAGCTGGGAATTGAACCCTAATCTCCAGAGTCTCAGTCCAGCACTCAAGCCATATGCTACAATGGCTCTTTGAGTATGCAGAATCTTAAAATAAAAACTTAATGGTAAAAATATAATCTGAGCCATAAATTCCTGGGCCATACCAGTTATCTGATTTGGGCCTGAAATACATGGGCTAAATGAAGCAGCTTCCAGCTGCTTTGAAAGCATGACATTTATATGACACATGACCCAAAAGTGTCCAGAAACAACTGTGATGCTACAATCTGGTCCAAAGAACCAAAACAAAAAGAAGCTGATTTAATCCAGCTCCTGCAGCATGTGACTTGAGGCTTTCAGAGAGGGCCATGGGGTCACCACAGTCCCAGACCGATTGCAGATGGAGTGGGCAGAGGCTGCTCCTTTCTAGCCATCTGCTTTACCCCATAGTGCTAGGATTGTTGATTGGACTCAAGCAGAAGAAAATGCACTAAATTTAAACTCTGGGAAATTATGATAGCAAACCATGCTTTATATCCTTTTTGGTGTATATTGATATTTGATGCATATTGATATTGTACATTGAAAGTACAACAAGCTTTTTATAGAATACATCCTTGAGCAAATATAGCAAAGAGAAAATGCTGTATGTAGAGAGAAATTAATGGATAGGACATTGGGGAAAAGAAACTAAATGATTTATATTTGTGACTTAAGAACAGGCACTTCAAACAAATAGTATGAAGGCAAATATTGAAAAAAATAACAAAGGGCAGTAAAAGTCTGTATAAAGAAAAAAGGTGAAACTGTTGATTACCTTATTAGTTCTTGTAGCAAGACTGTACAAACCAAAGATAAGAAGTGCCAGGATTATACATTAAAATCTATGCAAAAGGTATACCTTCCCATCTGCAAAGAAATGGTGGACACATTAGACTGAAAATATTGTTGAAAATTATGAAGTAAACATATTTTGGGACTTTACAATTCTAACTAATAAACAATTACCATATATACTTGACTATAAGTTGACCTCATGTATAAATTGAGGGCAGGTTTTGGGGCCAAAATTATGGATTTTGCCATGACCTGTGGAATTGCCAGTCAGTAAAACTTATTCATAAATTAATGTAGATGCTTCTATAAATAGTTATATTTTTGACATTTTCTGCACCTTGGTGTGAAATCTTTCATTCATCACTGCCTTGTTACTGAGTAAACTACTTATATCCTCATCTATTGTTTCCTCCCTCTTCCCTTCTTCCTTTTCAGTAAGATGCAATATCTAATCCAGAACACTGATAATATCTTCTTTGATAAGGTATAGTGCAAGAGATGCCAGGACACAATATATCCCTCCACAGGTGCTTTTTAAAAAACTTTGATGTTTATCTCTCTTTGATGTTTACCTCAGGGGCAAGGACACACAGCTTTAGCATAACTTTTATGCTTAATTTGTGTATTGTATTGGCACACTGTGGCAGTTATATGCAGTTATATGCAATGAAATATATAAAATGATCAGAATTTTTTTCTTTCTACCTAAGTGGGGGGGGGGATGAGCTGATTGGTCTGTTCACTGGATGCCAAAGTAGATGAATGTAAACATAAAGTTAGAGGAGCAACAGAACAATCTGAAGGTGTTTCATACATGCTTTTTTTTATATTTCTATTTCACTTACTATCTCCTCATTTCTAACATGAGAAGTGTGTTCTTTTCAGATGTGGATAAAACTTACCAAAATTTGCTCATTTTTCCATAAATGGCATAAACAAAAATAGTGTGATTAAAGCAATTTGAATGTAAAAGAAAGTACATCCATCCCTCATTAGGACCATATTGCAATGTTCATTTGTGAGAAAGAAATTCAAATTAAAGCCGTGATATAACTGGTAACATGTACAGGCAAGCAGAATTTATAGACAATGTAAGAAACAGGTTTGCGCTATTAAGCATAATTAACCAGAACCAGAAGAACTATGGTCAGAAGCCAGGGACATAATCAAGGAAGAATGCAAGACACTTTTGGTGATCAAAAGAAAGAGAAGAGACAATGAATAACAGAGGGAACACTTCAAGCAGTAAAAGAAAAAAAGAAGTAAAACAAAAGGGAAATATGAACAAAATCAGAACCATGAATGCAACTGCTCAAAGACTAGTGTACAAGGATAAAGAGGACTACTATAATAATCAATGCAGAGAAACAGAAGACAATAACAAAAAGGGAAGAATGGGAGTTCTCTTCCATAAAATCAGAGAACTCAAATGGAAGTTCAAACCAAAGGCCAGGATGCTCTATGATAAGAAGAGAAACATACTACAAGACCAAGAAGAAATAAAAGAGGTTGGTTGCATACACAGAAGAGCTATATACAAGAGATGATAAAATGAATGGAATGAAAAAGCATATGAAGATGAACCTAAACCTAAAAAGTAAGGTGGAAGCTTCAATAAGAGAAATTGGGAAGAATAAATCAGCAGGAAAAGATGATATCTCAATTGAATTGATACAATCCACACTGATAGTATCAACTCCAGTGTTAACTAAAATATGCCAACATATATAGAAAACAAAATGGTGGCCAACAGACTGGAAACATTCAATATTCATCCTCATCTACAAAAAAAGGAGATGCAAAAGACTGCAGCAGCTATAGAACCATAGCATTAATTTCTCACACAAGCAAAATTCTGCTTAAAATTCTGCAATATAAATTCCAGTCATATATGGAGAGTGAAATCCCAGAGATACAGGTAGGGTTCAGGAAAGGCAGAGACACTAGAGACCACATAGCCAACATATGATACCCAATAAAGCACACCAAGGAATTGCAAAAGAAAATCAGCATGTGCTTTATAAATTAAAACAAAGTCTTTGACTGCATAGATCATGAAAAGCGAATGAATACTCTTACAGACATGGGAGTGTCAATACATTTGATAGTCCGGATGAGAAATCTGTACTAAGGACAAGAGGCAATTGTTAGAACAGAATATGGAGAAATTAAATGGTTCCCAGTTGCAAGAGGGTCAGGCAAGGCTGCATATTATCACCCTACATGTTCAGCTACTATGCAGAAAATATCATAGGAAGAGCAGGTTTAGACTCAGAAAGAGTAAAGGTAGGAGGAAGGAACATTAACAATCGAAGATATGTGGATGACACCATACTACTAGCAGAAAACATAATGGGCTTGGGACAGTTTCTAAGGAA
Organism: Phrynosoma platyrhinos; assembly: GCA_020142125.1. Lineage (NCBI taxonomy): Eukaryota > Metazoa > Chordata > Lepidosauria > Squamata > Phrynosomatidae > Phrynosoma > Phrynosoma platyrhinos. The sequence goes on from CM034701.1 coordinate 322,144,653, forward strand.
GCTCATGGGAAAAAGTGCAAAGGTGGGCTTGTTGCTGAACATAATGAAAACAAAAATAATGACTGCAGAGGATCTACATAAATTCATCCTAGATAATGAGAAAATCATCTTAGCTAATGTGCTTTCAGTTTCAAAGAGAAAGAGTTGCGAAGTTTAAGCAAACACACTTCTTTCATTTCCTTTGGACACAAAATTCATTCATGAGGAATGACAGCTTAGTCAGTAAAACTATACAACCATCACTGCTGAAATCAATACAGAGATCAAGGTAACCATATCTAATGCAAAAATATATAGAGTGTGTACCTGTCTATGATGCTGCCAACAAATTTAGGTACCTCCAGCACAAATCTCCTTACATTCTAATTTAAATTCCAATGTGACTATTGATTCTATTCTATAAAGTACTCAGGTGAAATTGGGTGTTTTAAAACAAAATTGAATTGTTGCACTAGACAAGCATAAAATCTACAGGTAGGTCATGCTATTATCCTTAAATGTGGGGTTATGGAGAGAATATAGTTCTTTGCATTGCCAATATTATCAGCTCTGTATTGATGAAATGCTTTGTGGCACTGATTTCTTCAATTTATATTTAATGACCATTTTATGATCTGCTATGAATACTTGTCCTGAGTGGAAGAAGTAGCATTAGTTAAAAATTTGGTTTTATTTCAAGTAGCTGAGGAAACATCATGCATATTTGGCTACTATATATGGGAAGTAGATACTGGGACTGATGAGCTCTAGAGCATACTCTCTAACATTGTAAACACAGAAAATTGCCAGTTCAGAACAGTCAGTTCAAATCATCAAAATTTTAACTGATTAATTTAGTCCTTTTCAGTCAACCTCTCTGTCCTCTGTGGGAGCTGATAATGAAGAGAACATCTCTCAGTACAGCACCTTTACCTATATAAGATGAGTCATTTTTGACAAGATAGGGTGCTTTGATGTATGAAGACATTCTGTCAAGAAATCAGCAACCCCTGTGGGATTTTTCACCTCCTGCATAAGAGTTAGACAATGAGCCTTTTATTTTTCATCAGTTGGCACACAAAGTTTTGGAAGATTTCATGTCTTTTCCTTTTGAGAAGCAAGAGAAAGCAAACCTAGAGATAGTTTTTTGTGGGTTTTTTGGGCTATGTGGCTGTGTTCTTGGAGAGTTTATTCCTAATGTTTCACCAGCATCTGTGGCTGGCATCTTCAGAGAATGCTGGTATGAAAGTGAGTGGATGGTTTTCATTTGGATTTGATGGGTCTTGATTTTGGTGTTTTTCATGACTGGTAGCCAAACTTTGTTT
>CM034701.1:322193014-322211004 GCA_020142125.1 Phrynosoma platyrhinos
TGTAATTCACCACTCAAATATACATAAAAAAATTGGCCATGTTTTTCCTGGACTCTGAGAAGGCATTTGACTTTTTGTGATTATGGCATTCCCTTCTAAATGTTCACAGACTCTGTTTAATGATCTGCTCTAAAATCTTTCCTGATATCGATGTCAAACTAACTTGGTGATTTGTTGGGATCCTCTTTTTTCCCCTTTTAGAAGATGGGGATGTTTGCCCTCCTCCAATCTGCTAGGACTTCTTCTGTTCTCCAGGAGTTCCCAAAGATTATTGCCAATGGTTCTGAAATTATATTTGCCAGTTCTTTTAATACTCTTGGATGTAGTTCATCTGGTCCCAGAGACTTAACTTCATTTAGATTAAAAGGTATTCCTGTACTACCTCTTTACTTATTCTGTGCTGCATTTCCCCTATTGTGCCCTCTGCTCCATTTTCCTCTGGTTGAGCACCCTTTTCCTTTTGTGAGAAGACTGAGGCAAAGAAGGTGTTGAGTAGTTCTGCCTTTTCTCTGTCCCCTGTTAACATTTCGCCATCTTCTCCACATGGTGGCCCTACCATTTTCTTCTTCTTTTTTCTTCCAACATAGCACAAAAAGCCCTTTTTTGTTGTTCTTAACCTCTCTAGCAAGCTTGAGCTCATTCTACACTTTAGCTTTTCTGACTTTACCCCTACACGTGCTTGCTATTTGTTTGAATTCCTCTTTGGTGATTTCCCCTTTTTTTTCCATTTCTTATACATGCCCCATTTAAAACATAGCTCAGTTAAATGTTCTTTAGTCATTCATCCTGATTTCTTGAGACACCTCCCATTTTTCCTTCTCATTAGAACTGTTTCAAATAGTGCCTTCAGTATCTCCCTTTTGAGAAACTCCCATCCATCCTGAACCTTCTTCTCTTTTAGTATTCCTGACCATAGAATTACTCTCAATATTGGCCGTGATCGTAAAGTATACTCTCAATATTTCCCTAAGTCTACCAAAATCAGGTTTCCTAAGGTCTAGGATTCATGTCTGACTATGTCTGGCTTCTCCTTTCCACTATATAACAAACTCCAGGAGAACATGATCACTGCCATCTAAGGATCCCACTACTTCACCTCATTTACCAGGTCATCCCTGTTGTTTAGGATCAGATCTATAATAGCTGATCATCTTGTTGCCTCTTCCACCTTTTGGACAATGAAATTGTCTTCCAGACAAGTGAGGAATTTGCTAGATCTTGAAGTATTGGCTGAGTTTGACTTCCAACAAATATCAATATAGTCACCCATCACTACTACATCTTTCCTTTCTGAGTGTGTGGTCATCTGTTCTAGAAAGGCATCATCCAAATCCTCTGCTTGAGTTGGGGGTCTGTAGTAGACTCCTACAATAACATCCCTGTTGTTTTCTTCCCCTTTAATTTTTATCCAGATGCTCTCCACCTGGCTTCCAGGATTTAACTCCTGGATGTCTTCACAGGTGTAAACATCCCAGACTTATAATGCTATTCCTTCTCCTTTCCTGTTTGACATATTTCTCTTAGAAAGGTTATACCCCTCTATTCCTACATTTCAATCATGAGACTCATCTCACTAGTTTTCAATAATGCCTATGTTTTTTGCTTTGTTGTGCTAGGAGTTCAAGTTCATCTTGCTTATTTCCCATGCTCTGTGCATTAGTGTAGAGACATCTAAGACCATGTGTCCTCTCCACCTGCTTTCTGTGTAAAGTTTTTCTCCTCCCACTGTTGGATCTTTGAGCTATTTGCCTTGTTCCCTCTATAACAGTTTGACTATTATCTCCAATCCTTGATGAACCCCTGCCTTCTGAAATACTGTCTCCATCCCTCCACATAACTGAGTTTAAAGCACTCCTGATCAAATTGTTCAGACTACTGGCAACAATGTTTCTGCCAACTGGTGTGAGGTGCAAACCATCCCATGCCAGAAGTCCCTCCCCTTTATGGAACCCCAGCCCATTAGTACATTTTAATTTAAAGGGAAAGACTACAACCAGAAAAGGGGGTTAATCAAAATTATACAAATATATATAATGGGGAGAAATGAGAGGATTTTTTTTCCTCCACAGTTTTTCATCATGGGTCATTAAGTTATGAAATTTGCTGCCCCAAGAGAGAACAATGGCCACTGCTCTATATGTTTTAAAAGAGGAGTAAAAAACTGATGGAACAGAGATTGTTTGACAATGATTAGCACTGACAGTGAAACAAACCTCCATGTTCAATGCCATTATATTTGAAAATGAAACACTGGAGGGAAACTGTTGGAAGCCACTGTTGGAAACAGGATATCGGAGTCTGTATACTACATCAAAGCTCTTCATAAAAATCAAACTCAGGTTTTCATTTTGCAACATAAGAAAGGGGAGCAAAAAAATTATTTCTTCACTGAGAGCCTGAACAGACAGGCAGCTTCAGATGGAGTGTGCTATTTACATGTGCCATGTCCCCAAGTTGCCTGGAAGTCACACTGGAAATTCCACACCGGGCAGCTTCCAGGTGGCTTGGAAGCATGGTGTTTAGGTGCCACATGGTTCCATGCCAGCTAGAAGCTGGCTGAAGTTGCAGTGGGGCATCTTCAATCCACCCAAAATACAAGTGGATCTTTGCTGCTCCTATTTGGGTTGGATTCTGGCTGGATTGGGGCTGTAGCATGTGCCTAATCCAGCCTTGGCAGGCAAGGCTTGAAGCTGCCCCTTCCATGCTGTCTGCTTCTCCCCATAGTTCCTTCCCAAAGGTAGCAATGACTAATTTCAGCAATTTTCTTCCCTCTGTGAGAAAGTCTTCAAAAATATGCAGTTTTCAACAACTATTCACAATTCAGGATTTATTCTGTGCAGAATTTGCCCATATTTGCACATTCTGGGAAGAACTGATATTTCTAATATTATTTTCAACACAGAAAATGCTGCTTCCTGTGCAAAGCAACTACAAGCAAATTTTGCTCAGAATAAGTCCCAACCTGCGAAGATTCATGTCAGTCCAGGATTTTTCTCATCAGGGCTTCACAACACAATGTCATGCCCTGCCTGGATGAGGACTGAGAGGACTCGGAGGATGAGTCAGAACTTCCTCCATGTCCTGAACCTGCAGTGGAGGAGCCCCATCCCAACTCTAGCAGCCCTGCTTTGTCAACTCTCACAGAGCCTTCAGTAGAGCCTGTGGCTTCTCAGGAGGTCACGTCGCAGCCAAGCCTGGAGGTCATTCCACAGCCAACCCTCCCAACAGTAGAACTGTCGAACATGGAGGATCAAGGGACTGTGCCTACCTTCAACCAGCATTGAGCAGAAAGGGTGAGCCTCTGGCACTCAAGGAGGCTTTATGAAAAATGCCAAGGTAAGCAAGGTGATCAGCCCTAGCTGAGCTCTGGCACCTTGGGGATTTAAGCAGTTGTGGAAGTGCTGCTTTGATGCCAGAGGTTATCTTAGCTTTCTGGCAAAAGCCTCTGTCTCTCCTTGTTCCTTGGCCTGAACCCTTGACTCTTGACTATCATGGACTACTGGAAACCTTGACCTTTGGACCTCTGATTACTCTTGGACTTCTGAGACCCTGAACCTTGGACTGCCTTGTCTCTCGGCTTCTCTGGAACCCTCAACCTTTGGACTGTGTTTGACCCTTCGCTGGCTGCCCCTTTTGATTGGTAACTGGGACTGAGTTTGAGTTTTTCCCTTGCCTTGGCTATCAGCTCTGCTGTTGACTTTCCAGAACAGAATAACCTCTGGCCCTAACAAGGTTGAGAGCGACATCATGGCTGGAGTATGTGCTTTGGAGGAGTGGCTGAAAATGAATTTGCAGCTTTCCAGTCAGGTGCAGCAACCTAAGAGTGTAGCTACACTCCAGGGACAGGTTAGCCCTCCCATTCCCAAGCATTGCCAGAAATGTTTTGCCTCCCTTCCCAATATTTTCCAGGGAGACTGAACTATGTTAGACAGCTTTCTAGCTATTTGCAAACTACACTTTAAACTCCGCAGGGATGACTTTCCGGATGACTCCTATAAAGTGACGTTTCTAATTAGTTTGCTTTCAGGATCTGCCAGCAAATGGGTAATAGCCCCTTGCTCAACAACCTGCAGGGCTTCATTAATGAAATGAGAGCCACCTGGGGGGATCCTGTAAAAGCTGAGACAGCTGAGAGTCAGATTCAAGCTGTTCATCAAGGTAACAGGACTGTAGCTGAGTACTCCATATCCTTTTGCCTGATAGCACAGGATTTGGAGTGGAATGACAGTACCTTACAAGCCCAATTTCATTATGGTCTGTCAGACCCTATTCTGGATGAGTTGGCATGCTTGGAACTTCTTGCATCTCTAGATTCATTGATTGTGCAGGCTACACCCCTGGACTGCCACCTTGCTGCCCACAAACAGGCCTGTCGGTGTGCCCTGCCACCCCACTCTATTTTGGCCCGAATGGCTCAGTCAGTGCCACATGTTTTGATCTCTTCTCAGCTTGTGGAGGAACCTATGCAGCTGGAAGGGGCCCACCCATGACTCACTGGGGCTGAGAAGAAATGCAAGAAGATGGAGGGGCTCTGTTTGTACTGTGGCCTTTAGGGGCATTTTGCCCGAGAATGCCCTGCCAAGGGAGGCAGGGCTTGCTACAGGGAAAAGGACCCTCCCAGGTGTAGAGCGGGTTAACCACCTGGGAGAGTCTCTTGATCTTGCTACCTCCAGTTTGGCTTGCTGTAAGGACCCTTTGTTGATGGCCACCAATCTCAGGCTCCCCACCACGAAGTTGCTTCCTATAGGGGCTAAGTTGGACTTGGGGGCCTCCAACAACTTTATAGACTTGGCATTTGTGAAACACCACTGGATTTCTTTGGAGGCCTTTGTTGAGCTCGGGCCGGTGGAGACCATCGATGGACAGCTGCTCCGTTCTGTTCTCATGACCCACCAGATGGCTGCGCTCCACCTTGCAGACCAGGGCCACATGGAGGAAATCTGATTTCTGATAGCTGTCATCCCTCATTTCCTTTTGGTCTTGGGAATGCCTTGGTTTCAAGGCATAACTCACACATTTCCTGGTCCGATCGGGAGGTCCTGTTCGTCTCAGAATACTGCCAAGATCACTGTTGGCCAGAGCGAGTTCCTGTAGCAGTAGCAGCAGAGACCCAGGACTGTCTGGTCAAGTTGCTGGCAAAATATCAGTACTTCACTGATGTATTTGACAAAAAGGAGGTGGACAGGCTCCCACCACACTGACCCTATGATTGTGCCATTGACCTGGTGCCAGGGGCCCCTATTCCAGCAGCTCTGAGAGACTTTCTGGAGAATAACTTCCAGAAGGGTTCATCTGACCCTCCAAGTCTCCTGCAGGTGCACCCGTCTGGTTTGTGCGCAAGAAGTGAGGGGAGCTGTGTCTCTGCAATGACTACCGGGGACTCAACCAAATCACTATCCAGAACCGGTACTTGTTGCCGTTCATCCCAGAGCTGCAGGAGTGACTCTGCCACGCCAAGGTCTTCACGAAGCTGGACCTCCAGGGGGCTTACAACTTGGTGAGGATCCAGGCCAGAGACAAATGGAAGATGGTGTTTTAGACACAGTATGGGCATTATGAATACACCGTCATACTCTTCGGACTGTGCAATGCTCCCCCCGTCTTCCAACACTTTGTCAATGATGTGTTCCGGGACTATCTGGACTGCTTTGTCATCATCTATCTAGATGACTTTTTGATTTATTCCCCTATCCAGGTGGCCCATGATGCCCACATCTAAGCAGTGCTCCAGATGCCCTGGGAGCATCAGCTCTATGCTAAGCTTGAGAAGTGTGCCTTTGACCTCCATGAGGTGGACTTCTTGGGCTACTGGATCTCAGCCCAGGGTGTGGCCATGGACAATTCCAAGGTGGAAACAGTACTATCCTGGCAGTCTCCTCGCAGCAGAAATGACATCCAGGGGTTTCTAATGTTTGCAAATTTTTACAGGACATTCATTGAGGACTGTGCAACCCTAGTGCCCCCCATCTCCCAATTACTGCGAGAAAGGCTCACTTCCAGTGGATGGCAGGTGCACAGCAGTCCTTCAAGGACTTGAAGGCGCACTTCATGTCAGCCCCCATACTGCAGCACCCAGATCCGTGGACACCCTTTGTTGTTGAGGCAGACACCTTGGACATCGGCACTGGGGCAGTTTTGGTCCAGCCTTGTGCTTTCTACTCCTGACAGCCCATGCCTGCGGATCAGAACTACATCATTTGGGAGAAGGAGCTCTTGGTGATCAAGGCAGTGTTTGAGACCTGGCGGCATCTCCTTGAAGGAGCAGCTCACCTGGTGCAGGTGCACATGGACCATCATAATTTGGAGCACCTGCAGATGGCATGGAAGTTGTCCCAGCAGCAGAAGCATTGGTCTATGTTCTTTGCCAGCTTCAGCTTTCAGCTGCAATAAATGCCACAAGCCCATAACCATCAAGCTGACACTCTCTCCCAGAAGCCGGAATACACCATTGATCTGGAGGAGGAGCTTCAGTCCACCATTCTGCATCCAGAGAATTTTGCCACTGCCCCGCAAGAGGCTACTTTATTAGACTGGATTAGCAACCTTGAGAGCTGGGACCCACTGGTGACCCAGCATGCTACGGAGGGGGACACATCTTCCTTCACATTCCAGGAAGGCCTCTTCTACCACCAAGGTCACTTGTACATGCCAGCTAGTGCTTGTCAGGAGAAATTCTTGAGGTTGTGTCATGATAGCAAGCCAGCAGGACATTTGTGTTTCTGTAAGACTCTGCGCCTCCTCACCTGGGAGTTTTGGTGGCCTCGTGTCCAGGCTGACATTGCCAAGTATGTTAACACTTATCTGATGTGTCATCATGCCAAGGACCACCCAGGATGGCCCATAGGTTTGTTGCTGCTCCTGCCAACACCCTTCAAGCCTTAGAAGTTAGTGTCTATGGAATTTATAATGGACCTGCCCATGTCTGCTGGCTATACCACCAATGGGGGGGGGTGGACCCCTTTTCGAAGATGGCCCATTTTGTACCCTGTGCCGGCCTCCCTACAGTGAAGGAGATGGTCCAGATGTTCATCCAAGATGTCTTCCAGCACCATGGCCTTCCCAACGCAGTGGTCTCAGATCGGGGTGCAGAGTTCACTGCCCATTTCTGGACCAGTCTACAGTGTCTCCCGGACATTGCACCATACTTGTCCTTGGCTCATCACCCCCAGTCAGATGGGCAGACAGAGCACACTAATGGGATGCTGGAGCAGTGCCCTATGCTGCGACTCAAGTTACTGTTAGGAGAACTGGTCCGATCTGCTTCCACTGGCCGAGTTCACCTACAACAACTCAGTCCATGCCTTGACCCAGCAGAGTCTCTTCTTTGCCACCAGGAGTTTTCATCGTTGAGGGTTTCCTGCTGTCACTCTGCCTCATCAGTTCCTGTGGTGAATCAGTAGCTCCAGGAACTCCAGGCTGCACAGTCTTTGTTGCAGGATGAGCTTGAGGTGGCCAAGGAGGTGGACAAGAAGGGAGCAGATCGGCAACACCAGGAAGGTCCCCCTTTGCAGATGGGAGACCCAGTCTGGCTGTCGACACTGCACCTTCTGCTTCAGTGGTCATGTTAGACATTGGATAGCCAGTTTATGGGGCCTTACAAGATCATGGCCCAATCTGGTGGCCTCCTGGCTCCAACTCCCTTGGACATGGAGGATTCACCCTGCTTTCAACCAGTCCCTGCTGCTCCCAGTCACAGGGGGTTGGCCCAATGCTGGCTTAGCCCTACCACCTGACCTGATCCTGGTCGATGGGGAACAAGAATTTGAGGTGGCCCAGATTCTGGACTCCCGCTGCTGTAGGGGTCAGCTCCAGTACCTCATCGACTGGGTCAGATATGGGCCAGAGGAGTGTTCCTGCAAAGTTGCTGCTGATGTCCATTCTCCTCATTTGCTCTAGGCCTTCCATCGCCACTTCCTTGACCAGCCCTAGCCTCCTTTGGGAGAGAGAGAGGTTGATGGGAGAGGGAGTGATGCCATGCTCTGCCTGGATGAGGATGAGGAGGATGAGAAAGACAAGCCAGAACTTCCCCTGGGTCCTGAACCTGCAGTGGAGGAGCCCCATCTCAGCCCTAGCAGCCCTGCTTTGTCAACTCTCACAGAGCCTTCAGTAGACCCTGTGGCTTCACAGGAGGTTGCGCCACAGCCAAACCTGGAGGTTGTTCTGCAGCCAAGCCTCCCAACAGCAGAACTGTCAGACATGGAGGATCAAAGGACTTTGCCTACCTTCAGCCAGCATTGAGCAGAAAGGGCAGGCCTCCGGCGCTTGAGAAGGCTTAATGAAAAATGCTGAGGTAAGCAAGGTGATCAGCCCCAGCTGAGCTCTAGCAGCTCAGGGATTTAAGCAGGTGTGGAAGCACTGCCTCAGTGCCAGAGGTTATCTGATCTTCATGGTGAAAGCCTTTGGCTCCCCTTGTTCCTTGGCCTGAACCCCTGACTATCATGGACTATCAGAACCCTTGACCCTCAGACAACTGACTACTCTTGGACTTCTGAGACCCTGTATCTTCCAGCTTCAATCCCTCCTGTCCTGACCTCTCCTGTCTGAAGAAGAGGGGAAGGTCTGAAATGAGCTCCCACTGTGTCTGGCTGAACACAATTACAGAACTTCCCATGATCAGAAGTCATGCCTTATCAGGCTTTTTGAGTATGTAGAACTCTGGTAATCACATGCAGCCAGACATAATTACAGCTCTTTTTCAGATAGTTTTTTCTAACAGAGGAGATGAGGACTAGTGGCTGAGTTGGGCTGAAGTTGGAACCCCTCATTTCACTGGTTACAAGTTCATTTCCAGGCACAATTTAAAATGAAGGTTATGATCTATAAAGCTATATAAACTTTAGGTCCTGACCATCTGATAAACTGTCTCCTTATATGAACCTATTGCTGTTGTTAAGTCTTAAAATCTACAGGAGAGTAATTTTTCTTGTCCCATCACCATCCCAGGCTTGCTTGGTGAGGACGCAGGAGAGAGCCCTTTTTTAATGGCTGCTCTCACTCTCTGGAACTTTCTTCCATAGGAGTCTACTTTGGCTCCCTCCCTTTTCTCCTATTACTGGCAGGCCTTTTTATTTAAACAGGTTTTCAATGTGTGAGCAAGAAACATTAAGCCTTATTGCATTGTTAAACAAACCCAGCAGGCAAACAAAAAGATTCATTGTTGTTGTTGTTGTTGTTTTTCTCCCTCCACATGACTTTCATTCTCTTCAGGTTATAAAAGTTGTATAAGCATCATTTTTGCCAAATGGATTATTCCTGCTTAGTAAATGGGGCATGGTTTTGACACTTTTATGACCCTCTCCCATGGTTTTACAACAGGAAGAGAAAGTAAACAGGGTCATGTGCAGGGAGGAAAAAAAACACGTGTCTTTATGCTTGCCTGCCAGGTTTGTTTAATAATGTGAGAAGGCTAATTCTTATTTGGGTATGTGCTTCATTTGTTTTTTAACTTCTGTATGTTTTAATATAATTTTATGCTGATTGAAATGTGATTATTTTAACTTTGTTTTTAAAATTATATTGTTGGGTTTTAATTTATTTCTTTAGTAAACCACCTTGTGTCCCACTCCAGTAGAAAGGCAGCATATAAAATAAATACATACATACATTTTAGCCATGTTGAGAAATGAGTGTCAGAATATGGTCTCCTGGGCTCATAGAATCATAGTTTGAAGGGATCCCAGTGGTAATAATAATAATAATAATAATAATAATAATTTATATCCTGCCCTTCTGCAGAGAAATTGGGGCGTTGTACAGCATTAAAACTACCATACAAGTAAATACAATACAAGAACAGCCCAACAATCCTGAAACCCGCCCACCCCTTAAAAAAGTATTAAACAGAGATGCATTAAAACATGTTTAAAATAATCTCTTCAATATAAACTGTAACAAACACTCACAGCGACTGCAGCAGAAAGTGGGGAAAACTCCGGAGGCCAAGAAATCTAGTTGGAAAAGGCCTGCTGGAAGCGATCAGTCTTCACAGCTTTTTCAAAACTGCTTAAGGTCGTAATCTGATGGATCTCGTCCAGCAGGCCATTCCATAATCTGGGAGCAGTTGCTGAGAAGGCCCTCTGGAAGGTTGCTGACAGCCTCGTTCTTATCAGCTGCAGCAAGTCCATCTTGACCAACTCTCTATTAGTCCAAGAATTTACAGCTAACCATCCCTGACAGGTGGCTATGTAACTTGTTAAAGAAATTCACTCCAAGACAGTCTGTTGTGCAGTTGAACAGCTCGTACTATCAGAATGTTCCTCTTAATGTGACATTTAAACCTCTTTTTAATTTTGTAATTTGAATCCATGGGTTGAGATCCTCTCCTCAGAAGCAGCAGCAAACAAGCTTGTTCCATTTTCCACTTGACAGCTCTTCGGATATTTAAAGACAGCTATTATCACCTATCACTCTTCTTTTCACCCTGTTAGACATACTCAATTATTTTGATGTTCTTCATAGGACTTGGTTTCCAGCCTTTTACCATCTTGGTTGCTCTCCTCTTGACACATTCCAGCTTGTCACTATCCTTCTTAAATACTCCAAGTGAGATCTGACCAAAGCATAATGAATTGGTAACATTATTTCTCTTTTTGGAGACTATACAGTAGCTCTGTAGATGCATCATGGGTAATGTTCTTACATTCTTAAATGGAAGACAGATTTAAAAAAATATATCAAGGACAGGTGACATTATGGTAAGCTGCAAAAGCATGGATTGTCAATCTGTGCAGACTGCTTTCCCTTCTGGAGGGCTGTACAACTACAGCCTCTTGGGAAAGAACAGTATGGTTTTTCTTTGATTCCATCCATTCAAGTTATCACTGGATCTTTCTCAGAAGGAGATAGTGTAATGAAATTTCCTATCTCATCAATTTCTAGATTCATTAACAAGGTCCACCTAACCTCTCATGTGCCTCTGCATTTCAAGTCAAGTCTTCTTCAGTCATGATTCTTGGCTTGTTCTCTGGCTCTGCTCCAGGTTTTGTGGTCTGCTCCTCATTACCTATGATTCTGAATCTTGGCATTTCTTCCAGTTCACTTCCTGGTTTATCCTGTGCTCTTGACTTCTCAGCAACCTGGGGACCTGATTCTCAGAATACTCCTGATAAGCAGTTTATTCCGTGCATGGTGCGCCTTGGGCAACTTACCAGAAGAAGAGTCTCCTGGCACCCTTTTACACTACATTCCACTTTAAATGCAATTGTCCCAAGCTAGGGAATCCTGGGATTTGCATTTTAGTAAGGGATATTTAGAATTCTCAGCCGATGGGTTATAAGGATTCATTAAACTACAATCCCCAGGATTGCACAGGATGCAGCCATAGCAGTTAAAGTAGAACCATAGTGCTATAATTGTGGGATGTGAAAGGATCCCTGCTTTCTTCCTTCTTACAATTTTAAATTCCTGGTGAATGTGGTGGAAAAGTGGCATAGACTGAAATGCCAACTATGGCAAGACTTTGCATTGCCATAGGTAAACTTCCATAGGCTTTATTATGAGCTTGATAAGCAGGAACCAGGTGCCTTGCAGTCTTCTGTTTTTCTGTTCCTCAGTCAGTTGCTGGTCTACTTGTTGGTGCACTTTAGTGCTGTAGGTGGTAACAAAGTAGTGGTGAAACTGCTACCTTAGCAAAGGTATAGTAATCAACAGGATTCAACTTGATCATGTGTGTGTGTGTGTGTGTGTGTGTGTGTGTGTGTGATATAGCCTTTTTAGTCTGTTGCATCAGTATATAGAGAGATCTTGTAGCATATTTCATTTTGTCTTAAAAGTGTTACAAGATCTCTCTCTATATATAGATAGATATATAGATCTGAGGAACGTATTACTCATGTATAGATACAGAATGACCATGCCCAGTCCCTACACTTGTAAACTTACTAGCTTTATGAGTTGAGTTCTACACTGCCACCATCACACCAGTTTCCATGTGTGATTTGGGCATAAAAGCAACTTTGTCCACTAACCTGAAGTGTCACTTCCATCAGACAAATGTGCCAGTGATCTGTGTCTTTGACTGGCATGTTACCCTGAAAAAGTTACCCCTTGGATAGTTCCAAAAAGAGCCACTAGATTAAAATAGTGCTAATTTGTATATATGCCTAGTACATCCAAGTTGTTCTACAGTAAGTTATTCATTCACTAAATTATCTTGAGGAAAATTAAATCTTTCCTTGACATATGGAACTAGGACACTTGTTGCTATATGTAATTGCTATCCCTGGGAGTCTTTAGAATTTAGCTATGTTGGAATAAGTCCCAATACCTCCCAAGGAAAACATGTTTGCCAACAATCAGATACCATTTAATACTTACTTGGGAAATAGATATGGTCAGCATGGATGAAACTTAATGCACAGACATGCTGACATTACAAAATGTATTTCAATTGGCTAAAAACAAAGATTGTTATGGAGCAAATTAATTTTCAATAATGCTTTGAATTCTCTGCTTTTGGTAGAATGTTTTGATAAGAAAATCTTATGTGAATGGAATGGAGGTTACTTTTATTTTCTACCATGTATTACAGATCTGTTATTTAATAATAATGTTATTAATGTTCTCTAATAATTGTATTAGAGAAAGGAATGCATACAGAGAATGCATCCAAAATAATAATAAGCCCTGACTGATCATCTGAACATTATAAGTTTTTTGAGTCAAGTATATGGATGCCACTATTAAATATGAAAACTGATCAAGATTGATATAACAGCTTTTGCATAATTATTGCATGTATTACTTGCTGGTGTTCATTTGCAGTGTTGTAAATAATATAAAAGTGTTTTAAATCATTTAGGAGACAAATGGAATTTGAAACACTACACCACCCTCTGCAATATAAAAGAAAAAGCATTGAAGTACACAAAAGAGAATGCACTGAAGTTTTCTGATATTTTGCAAGGTCAATGGATTTTAAAATCCCAGTGTGCCCCCAAATAGAACCTTTCTTTTTTGGGAATATATTGTGGTGTGGGTTCATGAGGCAGTGCTGATAGAGAAGGGAAACCTGGGATAGTGATACACCCTAAGAAGTAAGAAGTGTGGGGTAGTCTTGATATTCACGAGACCTACTAGGAAATGGAAAACTTTTTTGAAAAAATCAAAAACTTCCTTGATTATTTCATGTGGTGTTTTTAAAGGAGGCAGTATTTCTCCTTTCATTATCAAAATGCTGAATGATACTACAGAAACAACAATAAAATCAGCAAATAAAATCTGTGAGTATCTAAATTAATGTAATGTCTGTGTATTTCCAGAGTGCACTGGGTATAAGTATTAGACCTTGTCAGCTTGGCTATTTTATAATGAAAAGGTTACACATTCTTTGAATATTTCAGTCTCTCCTTTGCTACATCCTCATCTGCCCCCCTCTCTTTGAAAGCTGCTCCATGTTTAAGGGTTTCCTGTCACCCAACTCTTTTTCTGCATTAGAAGCTTTCTCATAAATGTCTTTGCAGGAAGGCTTCATATGCATCATGGCTCCACATAGGCAGGAAAAGAGACTGGATGTTTTCTCTTGGTTTGATTTTTCTTGAGTTGCTTGTTCCATTCCTAAGGAGCAAATTGCAAGAAGGGAAAAAGAGTAATGAAAAGGGCAAACTTCTTAGAATAATTAGAGAATATGATGAAAGGGAATAAACCTATCCTGAATCTGTCTGAAAATTGCAAGATTGTAGGTCATTAATATTTCCATATTTTCATATCAGCCATTGTTGTTGTTGTTGTTGTTCTTGTTGTTTACTTTCAAATTGTTTTCAACTTATGGTGGTCCTAAGGTGAATCTATCATAGGATTTTCTGGGCAAGTTTCTTCATAGTGGATTTGCCATTGCCACCCTTAGAGGTTGAGAAAGTGTGACTTGCCCAAGTTCGTCCAGTGGATTTACACAGCAGAGCAAGGATTCAAACCCTGGTCTGCAGAGTCTTGGACGTTATCACACGGCAGCAAATCTGCTGGTTAATCCACACAAAACCCAAAGAGAAACTGGATTAGTGCCCCGTGTTTTCACACGACATCGCACAGAAACTGGACAGAAAGTGGACAGAAACTGGTGTTAACTGTGGTCTTTTGAAATTTGGTTGTTTGGAGGAAATGCAAATGTGCAATTAAGGTAATTTCGCATTTACCGTATTGTGATCGCCAAATGCGCATTTGGGAGCATTTCCCTGCTTTTCCCATTGTTCCAGCGAGCATTCCTCTATCTGCACATGTGCAAGAAGCTAATTTCTAGTACATTTACAGGCTTTTCTTGCTTGTGTGTGGACGTTAAATGCGCTTACTTTAATTTCACAATTAAGGTAATTCCATTTGCAGAATCAAGGTTTATTTTCAGTTTATTTTCGGAATGCCTCATTTCCACTTTATTATCGCTTTCTGGCCCACGTGTGATAACGTCCTAGTCCAATGCTGAAAGTACTACACCATGCTGGCTCTCATCATCAGCCATTCTGTGTCTATATTTATGTCCAAAGAAGGTAACTATAAAAATGGATTGCTCACAAAGCCTTATAAATAATGGCTTAATCTTAAAGAAAGAAGAATAACCTCATCTGGAATACTGTGCCCAGTTTGAGGTCTTGACATTTAAGAAGGGTATTGACAAGATATAGCGTGTGCAGATGGCCATCCAAGGTGATTAAAGGTTTGGAAACCACGTACTGTGAAGAATGGTTGAGGAAGTTGGTTGGGCTTAGCTTGGAGAAGATTGAGAGGATGTGATAGTCATTTGCAAGTATGTGAATGGTTGTCATGTAGAAGATGGAGTGAACTTGTGGTTTCTTTTCTTTTTTTTCTTTCCCCCCTTTCTTACAGGAAAGAAGATCATGGCTAAGTGCTAGGAAGAATTTTCGGGCAGCAAGACCTGCATGATCAGAATAGACAACCTTGGGAATGGATGGGCAGTTCTTCAATTGAGGTATTTAAACAGAGTTTGGATGGCGACTTCTCAGGGGTGCTTGTCAAGAGCTGGTCTTGCTTGCCTTTTCTATACTGTGGTTCTATGATTCTGTGAAATGCTAACATTTCCAAAATGAACATAGAGAAAGATCTTCAGGGAACAGGTTCTTAGTGTTACAGCCATCAAAGCCATTGTGAATCCTCCAGGATATTCCCTAGCTGATATAAATATCACCAGCAAAACAAAGAAAGCAAAAGTGATGAAACTGCTAAGCTGGAAAACAAACTTGGCTCTGGGAGTCAGAAACAGCTGAATCTGGGAATCTAACTCATTACAGAATATAAAGCAAAGCAGCTTATTTATATACCGCTTCATATCACGCTATGGGATGTCTAAGCGGTTTACAACTGTGAGATGATTGCCCCCCAACAAGCTGGGTACTCATTTTAGCGATCTCGGAAGGATGCAGGCCTGAGTCGAGCCTCAGCCCTGGCTGGTATTGAACTCGCAACCTTGTGGTCTATGAGTGAGTGGCTGCAGTACAAGCATTTAACCACTGTTCTACATTTATTAAATCACTTTCTGGTTGGAAACAGTGAATAATTTTATTAAAGGTGGGGTTAGAAATAGAACCTAGTTGGAAATATAATAATCATTCTGGGTTGGTCCAGATTTTTATATGTGCAACTGGGTTGGATGAAGCAGCCTCCCTATCCACCACTCCTCTCTACAGCAGACTCTCAAGTGCATGTATTTCCCTTTTGGACAGTGGCAGTTAGAGGCTCCAAATATCAGTGGTATGGTGACTCTGATCTGAGTTTCTGCCATACAAAATTCTAAATTCTAGCTCTGAAACAAGTTTAACTCCTTTAAAATTCCACCTCATTGATATCAGAGGCACACATTTCAAATGGAAAAGCACTGGGGAAGCAGGATATATTTATGTTGAAATACCCAATGATTCCAAAAAACCCAAAAGTCCAATTTCTCACCATCTATTTGGGGGAAGAAAACATTACATTTGCAGCAGTATGATCACCTATGGCCTGTAGCTAACATATCACAAAACATTATCCTGTAATAGTATCTGTGAAAATAATACCAACAAATGACTGACTAATTAACTCTGAATGAGAAAAAAAGCACAAAGAATTTGAAGGTGTTACAGAAAATGCTATAAAAGCAGACAAGCTGATATTTCGGAAGTCAAACATTTCACAAAGCAGAAATAAAAAAGCATAACAAAAATTCAATTTAAAAAGTAACGTCCAGGGGAGTATTTTTAGTCTATGAATTTTTTATCAGTTTTGATCCATAACATATGGTGGTGGCAGACTGCCAGAAATAGTGCAAATTGAGTCCACTTTTAGGTCTAGGGTTAGGGAATCATGGGAACTGTATTTTATTGTGGCACCAGAGCTCTCTGACAGAGAAGGCTCAATGTGTCAGGAAAAAAACAATTCCAATGATTCCCTAGCACTAACCCTAACCCTAAAAGTGGACTCAATTTGCACTATTTCTGGCAATCTGCAACCCGCCATAGTCTGGGTGATATGAATAAAGATAGATTCACAGATACACCCACAGGAAAAAATGTGTGGAATGCAACCTTTTTGTTGGGGAAAGTTTATAAAGCTTCATAAAATTAAATGCTCAATGCACTGTTAGAAAAAAAATAAACAAGAGGCAAGAATCTGAATAGCAATTAAAACATGAGAATGAGATATTAATCCCATACTAGACTTATATAAATGAATCTTGAGAACACAGAAGAAGCCCTGCTGGGTCAGATGAAAGGCCTCTTTAGTCCACCATTCTGTTCACACAGTGGGTACCCAGAAGGTTCAATAGGAAGACCACAAGCAGAATAAGCAGGGATCCTTCCCCCTTGTATTCCACATCAACTGATATCCAGTATCCTCTGATACTGGATGTGACTTATAGCCATCATGACAAGTAGCTATTGTTATCCTTATCCTTCATGAATTTGTCCAATCCATTTTTAAAACCATCTAAAGACATGTCTACATGGGTGTTTTAACCTGAGTTCCCCTGGTCTTGTTGCATCCTGCTTACACAATACAGGACCTGAATCAGGTCTGAACTGTCTTCATGACACCCACACTCAATTTGGTGCTTCCTGCCACTAACTCACCTTTTGCTGTGGGTTTTTTTTTTGGAGGTTCAGTGACAAGGGGAAGCTGCCTCTTCAGTCACACTCCCTGTTCATTGCCTGTGCTGCCTATGTGGGCACCAGTCATTCTGAGTTCAGAACGAGAAGCTCAGCATCAATAGTTGGCTGTGCACCTCACTCTGACCTCAGCAATGGCACTGGGCTATGAATGGGGAGCACATGTTAGAAGATGGGGAACACCTGGCTTAATGAGACAACATGTGAAAGGGATCTAGGAGTCCTAGTAGACCACAAGTTGAACATAACTCAACAGTGTGATGCAGCAACTAAAAAGGCCAATGAGATTTTAGGCTGCATCAATAGAAGTATAGTGTCTAGACCAAGGGGAGTAATAGTGCCATTGCATTCTGCTCTGGTCAGGCCCCACCTGGAATACTGCATCCAGTCTGGGCACTACAATGTCCACATGGGTGTTATAACCTGAGTTTTAAAAGAATGTTGAGAAACTGGAGCATGTCCGAAGGAGGGTGACTAAAATGGTGAAGTGTCTGGAAATCATGCCCTATGAGGAATGACTTAGGGAACTGGGTATGTTTAGCCTGGAGAAGAGATGGTTAAGATGGGATATGATAGCCCTGCTTAAATATTTGAAGGGATGTCATATTGAGGAGAGAGCAAGTTTGTTTTCTGCTGCTCCAGAGAACAGGACTCGGTACAATGGAAGCAAGCTACAGGAAAAGAGATTCCATCTCAACATTAGAAGGCACTTCCTGACAGTAAGGGTGGAATATACTCCCTTGGAGCGTGGTGGAGTCTCCTCCTTTGGAGGTCTTTAAACAGAAGCTGGATGGCCATCTGTCAGGTATGCTTTGATTGAGAGTTCCTGCATGACAGGGGTTTGCACTGGATGGCTCTTCTGGTCTCTTCCAACTCTATGCTTCTATGGCCCTTATCACA
>CM034701.1:322269168-322284263 GCA_020142125.1 Phrynosoma platyrhinos
GTGAGGTTTTCTGCTAGTACTATGGTATCATCAGCATATCTTAGATTGCAGATATTCCTTCCTCCTATTTTCACTCCTCCTCCTTCTGTGTTCAAGCCTGCTTTTCTTATATATGTTTTGCATACAAATTGAACAGATAGGGTGAAAGGATACAGCCTTGTCTGACCTCTTTGCCAATTGAGAACCATTCTGTTTCTTCATGTTCTGTTCTGATCGTAGCCTCTTGTCCTGAGTACAGATTCCTCAGGACTATCAGATACGTTGGCACTCCCATGTCTTTAAGGGCATTCCATACCCTTTCAGGATCTGTGCAGTCAAAGGTTTTGCTATAATCTATAAATCACATGCTGATTTTCTTTTGGAATTCCCTGGCACACTCCATTAGCCATTGTATGATTGCAATATGGTCCCTCATGCCTCTTCCTTTCCTGAACCCCTCTTGAACCTCCGGGATTTCTCCCTCCATGTACCATTTATGGCTGTAGTCTATGTTGCAGAATTTTGAGCATGTTTTTGCTTGCATGGGAGAACAGTGCTATGGTACTATAGTTGCTGCAGTCTCTTGTGTCTCCCTGTTTGTGGATAGGGATATATATTAATTGCTTCCAATCTGGTGGCTATTGTTTTGTTTTCCACATCTGTTGACATATGTTGGTTAGCACTAGAGTTAACTCTGTCAGTGTGGACTGCAGTATGGAATCCATACTACATGGAAACGCACACTACATGGAATGAAGAGTCATATGAAGATGAACTCCAAAATCTAAAAAGTGAGGTGGAAACTGCAACAAGAGAAATAGAGCAAAACAAATAACCAGGAACAGATGATATTTTGATTGAATTCACACTGTAGGGGGTTAGAATTTCCAGAAGAATTAGTGAGGAGAGTAAATAGCTCTCACATTCACCCTATACACATTTACATGCTTAGGGGATGCAGAAGGTAGTAAGTGGGCATTTACTAGTTAATCAGGGAGGCCTATGGGGAAAAAGATGGTGATGACAATGATGATAATGTGGCTTTCAGTAGTTGCAGTTTCTCTAGCAGGCTCTATTACTCTAAGAATGTTTCCATCTTAGGATTCTGGGAGTTAGAGGGGTTGCAGACTGCCAGAAATAGTGCAAATTGAGTCCACTTTTAGGGTTAGGGTTAGGGAATTGTGGGAACTGTATTTTATTGTGGCATTAGAGCTCTCTGACAGAGAAGGCTCAATGTCTCAGGAAAAAGACAATTCCTATGATTCCCTAGCACTAACCCTAACCCTAAAAGTGGACTCAATTTGCACTATTTCTGGCAGTCTGCAACCCCCCTTAGTTAGGATGGCATGATTTTTCTTTCTCCTTGCCTGAGAAAGTGTCATCACCTTCTAGAACAAGGGGAAGGGATATTTAAAAGGGTATTCAAAGATTAGGAAAGATCTGATGATTAGTCTTATCTTAGGGGATGCACCTGTTGTACTCCAGCCCAGTAAACTGGTCTGTTGAGAGCAATATCTCATTAATCGTGGGGATCCCAGTGGACAGCAGCTATGATGAAGGATTGCTTTGATCAGCAAAGGAACATGAATTAAATTTGCTTTTGTCCTGGGTTTTATTGCTACTTAATATCCCATGTAATCAATAAGTCATTGTTTTGGTGCATCTGTGACTACGTTTCATCTTGACAGATCTTCCCCAAACATGGGTTGGCCTGGGATTTGAGTGGATCAAGGCCCCAGAATCATTTGTACACACACACACACACAGCCCTAACAATACATTTTATTTATGTTCTTATTTCTGGGGAAATTGTTGGAAAGAAATCAAGAAATACTGGCACATGCTTGGGAAAGACTGGAAATCCTCTTAAAATGAATCTAATCTAATGCCCTTAAAAGGAAACTATGGGTCTCTCTGCTATTTGTATTTAAGTGTGCAGTTTGCATCATTTGTAACTTGCACCCTAAGAGAGAGGGGCCAGAACATAATTCTTCAATCATTTACTCAGATGAGTAACTGTGCATTTATCTGACAGATAATAAAACTCCTTCGTTGCTTGAAAGGCTGGCTTGTGCTATTGTATGAAATGGAAGGGAAGAGGATGTGATGTTTTGGCTAGAAGCATTATACTGATGGAGGACAACAGATGCCTCCAGGGGTTGCTGCTGGTACAATTTTTAGCAGCTGTACTTGCTTCATCTCTGGAACAGATGACATCTCTACTACCCCAAGGCAACCTTGAAGCTTATATTCTGTGAATACCCCATGGCACCTCCTTGTCCACATATTTCCTTTCAGGAGTGCACATAGCTTGTGTTTAGAGAAGCTGTGCAAACATCCCAACTGTGGACTCGCATGATGCAGAAACACAGAGATTAGATCATCCTGCTTTGACTATCCAACAACAGCCCCTTTCTTCCTGATGTACTCATACTGGGAAAGTCATCATCTGCTCTCATTTATATAGATGCTGTCTCATAGAATCATAGAATCATAAATTCACAGAGTTGGAAGAAAGCACAAAGGCCATCCAGTCCAACCCCCCTGCCATGCAGGAACTCAAAATCAAAGCATCCCTGACAGATGGCCATCCAGCCTCTGTTTAAAGATCTCCAAAGATGACGACTCCACCACACTCTGAGGGACTGTGTTCCACTGACAAACAGCTCTCACTGTCAGGAAGCTCCTCCTAACGTTGAGGTGGAATCTCTTTTCCTGTAGCTTGCATCCATTGTTCCAGGTCCTATTCTCTGGAGCAGCAGAAAACAAGCTTATTCAATATGACACCCATTCAAATATTTAAACAGGGCCATCAGATCACCTCTTAACCATCTCTTCTCCTGGCTAAACATGTGCAGCTCCCTAAGTCTCTCCTCATAGGCATGGTTTCCAGACTCTTCACCATTTTTGGCACCCTCCTTTGGACACTCTCCAGCTTCTCAACATCTTTTTTGAATTGTGGTGCCCAGAACTGGACATAGTATTTCACTGAGACCTGACAAAAACAGAATAGAGTAGCATTATTACTTCCCTTGATCCAAACACTATACTTCTGTTGATGCAGCCTAGAATCACATTGGCCTTTTTAGCTGCCACATCACACTGTTGACTTATGTCTAACTTGTGGTCTACTAGGACTCCTAGATCCCTTTCACACATAGTCTTGTTAAGCCAGGTGTCTCCCATCCTATATCTATGCATTTCATATTTATTTATTTTGCCCTAAGAGCAGTATCTTACATTTCTCCATGTTGAACTTTATTTTGTTAGCTTTGCCCCAGCTTTCTAATCTATTTAGGTCATTTGAATTTTCATCCTGTTCTCTGGGGTATTAGCTATTCCTCCTAATTTGATGTTATCTGCAAATTTGATAAGTACACCCCTTATTCTTTCATCTAAGTCATTGATAGAGATGTTGAATAGCACTAGTCTCCACTGAATTAAATAGGAAGTGTAGCCACCATGTTATGGAGGGAGGGGAAAAAAATCTCCCTTAGATCTAAATGCAAAGACTGCTGATGTTGTAAGAAAGGATAGACTCTAGCTGACTTTCAAAGGCTTGGGATTGGGCAATAAGTGTTGCTTTTCCTCCCCAGGGACCTGATACTCAGATACCTTAATTCCCTTTAGCTCATGGAAATAATTTTTATGACAAATCAGTATACAATGTCAGATACACAGTTTTTGAACCCTTGGTCCTCTATTTCCTTTAGGAATAAACTTTCTATTGACATAGCTTGGGTAATTATAATGCTTTTCCCTGGTGTGGTATTAGGTTTCTCTCTCACTTTCTCTCTCCTTCATCTCCAACTACTGAATTTAATGTATTTCCAGGTCACTTCCCAAATAGCTTCAGCTTTTTCTACTCCACTTCTTTGGGAAATTCAGCAAATACTATGCAGTCATCTTGCTCGTGTTGTGTTATAACTTCTTTGGCCAGTCACTCTTAGCCAAGTTATGTACTGAAGACAAACAGAATAATGATGTTTTGCTTTTAAGCTTAGATCATATCTCGAAAGTCCTCCTGGTTTTGGAAGTGCCTTATCAGTTCATTCATTGAAGAAACATGGGAACCGCAACATGTGTTTTTGAAAGCACAAAGATGCTTTCTAGGGTTGAGGGTCACTGTGGTCAAAAATGTATTATGATAAGGTAACTTTCTGTTCAAAAACATCCAGGTTGTGTGTATTTAGATATTTTATCCCATTTAAATTAAATTTAGTCTTATGGTGGTAGAGCATGAAATCTGTGCAAATTCAGTTTTGTGTCAGAGAAGGATAATGCCTCAGGGAGTTAGCTAGGTTTGGGGAGGCACAATGAGGGCATCACCCCAAATAAGAATTCTACCCTCCAAATGAAATTTCTCTTCAGTCCTCAAATTTCTAGCATTGCATAGAGTGAGATACTTTAAATTGTTCACACCAAGAGAGCTTGCATTTTTATTCTCTTGGTAATTTTGACTGCCCCTTTTCTTTGGATGCTTAAACTATATTTCAAATGTGAACTAATGTTTTAAATTACTGCAATACTAGAGATTTGGGTATTTCATTGGGAAGGGAAAAATCTTATTTGAGGGTGCAATGCTCCCCACCTGTAGTTCCATCTATCTACAATACAGATTTTGTCCATATCAAGGGAATTATGGGATTCACTCTTTTCAAAGGATGTTTATAAGTCTCACAGTTGCTTTAAAAATATAAAGAATTTTGGTTAGGCTGTCATTCTAACCACACATATTACACTCTTTTAATTAGGGTCAGACTACGAGATATTGCATGATAGACACCTGTAAAAATGACCTGAAACCTAGTTACAATGCAGGAATATAAATACTGCAGCCATCCAGATGTGGGTAGAGTGCAAGTCCCAGCATTCTTCATCAATGTCTATGTGGGCTAGGGCTATGGGAATCTATAATCTGACAACATCTGGAGGGGCACATGAATATAATCCCATTATATATGAGAATCTTACCCATATATAGGTAATCCTGTGCATTATGACACTGAGTTAAATGGGCTAGATGGGTATAGAATTACAGTCTCAAGGGGAAAGCAACTATGGAAGGCTGTTCTTGGTAGTACTTAGCACCTTTTTCCAAATGCATCTGAGGAAGCAGACTTAAGTCTACAAAAGCTCATGCTGCCAACTTCTTTCTTTCAGTTAGTCTCAATAGTGCTATAAGATCTCTCTACAAACCTATAACATGTAACCTCCGTGCAACATTTCAGATGACGCTAAAGTTCTTATAATTAAAATTGTAATCTGCATGATTCCTGATGCCAACCAAATCCTTCTCTCTCTCTTAAAACTACTGTTTGTTTACTTAAGTGTATGAAAGCTTAAAGTACCAAGTTTTATATTAGTCTCAAAGGTGCTACAAGATTTAGATACTGTTTGTTTCATTTTTTAAAAAATCTTGCCTTTCAACCTGTGTGTGTATGTGCCTTCAAGTCACTGTCACCTCATGGCAACCCCATGAATTTCATAGGTTTTTCTTAGGCCAGGAATACTCAAAAGATGGTTTTGCCAGTTTTTTCATCTGAAATATAGCCTACAGCATCTGATATCCTATCCAAGTATTAAACAGGGATGACCCTGCTTAGATTCCAAGATCAGATGGGATCTGAAGCCATTAGGATATTCAGGCCAGCATCCTTTCAATATAAAACAGCTAATGGATAAAAAGTAACAAGCAGCAATAAATAAACCAATCCTGTTTGGAAACACTTCATATGTTTTAGTGTGTTTTAAATATCAATATGTTTTATGTGAATGAATTAAGCTCTGAGAAGAACTTACTGGAATTTCATCTTGTGAATATATTCCACAGTTGTTTTATTTCTGCTGCCTCATACTTGAGCCCCTTTTTTGAAACTTCAAAATGAAGCAGACAAAACTTTTCTTGCCATGTAAATAAAAAGAAGCCTCATCTGCTGGATTTTTAGGGCTACATCCCCACTACAGAAATAATCCATCTTGTCACCACTTTACCTGCCATGGCTCAATACTATAGAATTCTAGGATACATTTCTCTACAATCCCCAGAAATCCATAGCATGGCAGTTAAAGTGGTGACAAACTGGAATATTTTTTCAGTGTGGATACAGCCTAGGTATTGGGTTACTGTTAAAGTCATAGGAACAGGAACATAGGCCAGTATAAGAAAATGTCCTTTTCTCCTGTACTAATCATGGACCCAAAGGCTAAAGGGCATACATTTTGGGAAGCCATTCACAGGCAGCACATTTTCAATCAACTCAGTGCAAAAAAACCTTTATATGAACTCATCTTTAGAATTCAGAATATTTAATGATCTTACCTCGGAATCTTGGATATGCTAACTAGAGATGGACAAATCGGCCAGTTTGGGATCTCAGCCAATTTTACATATGTTAACTTGTAAGCCTGTTTGATCCTGTTTTCAAATATGTGTGTGTGTACAGAATATGCATTTTTTAATTGTATACTTTTACCTCTATGCAGATTGTTGTGGGAATTGTGTATTTTTATATGTAATGTTGTATGCATTTCTCTGTAATTCTCAGCAGAACTAGAGGAAATCTGAAGTTTGACATATAAGTGTATTATGAGTCCAGGAACTATGAATTATTTCAGGGTTGTTTTTTTGTTTTGTTTTGTTTGTTATTGTTGTTTTTTCAGAAACAAAATACAGACTGAATGAAATTTCTCAGCCTGTCTAGTATGAATCTATATTTATACCAAGAATATCCTGTTATTACTATTAGGCAGATTAATGCATATCAACCATATATACCTATATATGCTAGGTTTTTAAAAGCACTAATGTGTTACTTGGTGGCCCTATTCTTCCACTTTTTTCTAGCATGCTTTTGCTGACAGCAAGAGAAATTGGAGCAGCTGTCCAACATGCTTGTCATCTTCCAAGCTTTGATCTTCTGCTGAAGGCATCAGCTCTCCTCTTTATCTTCAATCTCTAATTAGGTGAGATTAAGGGGAGCTGTCTGGAAAACAAGTAAAAAAAAAAAGAAAAAGAAAAATAGAGAAGGATAGCAGAAACAAAGACTAAAAACGTGACCTCTCTTTTCAGAAGGTCATCACACCAAGCAGGAGCTGGAGAAATCAATGACTTTTGGCTCTAGAGTGATGTGAGGCAATCCATCAGGCAGACGGATGGCAGTCACTCAGGCACCACCTCTTCTCATGCCAAACACTGTCACACTACGAATTTATTTACATACAAAAATAGCTCTGCCCTTGGGGCCTGTTTGAAACAGTTTCAAAGCAAGGATAGCCATCACTGAAACAAGTAAGGGCTCCTACAGACGTGACTTTTTTCTATCACTAAACCTGAATATCTCTATTGTGAAAAGTGTTATGTGCCACAATTTCTAAATGCCCATGTTAAAAAAATATTTCATTCATAATCACACATACAAGAGTGACATTTCAAAGTGCAGAGGGCAGGCACTTCCCTGTTACAAATGGACAGAGTTTTGCAGAACAGCTAAAGGTTGAGGAGGGGTTATGGTTATGAGGTTTGTTGTAGAATTCAGATCTGCTCTCACAGACAATCTTGTTTTATCAGAAATATGGAAATGGGCAGGGACTACATCCCACCCTCCAAAAATACACAGCTCAAAAAATGTCTGGGGGGGGGGGAAGACTTTCTCTGCTCAAGTTTCCTGAGCAGGATTCCTGATCACATCTCAAGAAGCTAGTGTAAATACTGGTTATTTGGTATATGCACCAGAAGCAAAACATATATACATGCAGATATTCAGAACTGCATACCCTGTAGTTGTCCCTATTTGGGAGGGATAGTCCCAATTAATCCTCTGGCATCCTAATTGTCTCCTCCCACTTTCCCACTTTCTCTTCAGCATACTTCAATTGCTGCAAACTGAGTTCAAAGTACAAAAGAGGGAGAGGAGGGGAGGGGACATAATCTTGCCCTTCCCTGCCCCGCTCAGCAAAAAGCAAGCTGGTGAAGCCTCTCCTAACTTGTGTGTTCTTTCCCATTGATAATTTTTACCATCTTGACCACACTCTGATGTTGTTTGGCCAAATGTGTCTCAATTTTCATCTGAGAAATGTTGGAGGGTGTGGAATAGGTAGCATGGTGTGGACTCTGGAGACCAGTGTTTGAATCCTAGTTCACCCATGCAAACTCACTAGGTAACCATGGGCACATCACACTCTCTCAGCTTCAGGGGAAGGCAATGGTAAACCTTCTCTGAATAAATTTGCCAAGAAAACCCCATGATATTCCTTACGGGTCACCGTAAGTCAGAAATGACTTGAAGGGAAAAACAACAACCGCAACAAAAACAATGGAATTGCCCATCTGCCAGAGGTGGTCTGAGCATTTTCTTCTGAATATGTTCATCAAAAGGGAGGCAGGACTTAATGTTGTCCCTACTTGCACTCTGATTTGTAAGCAACTCCCTCACAGTGTTATTGCTGACATTGGAATTTGTATTCATGTAAAACAAAACAAAACAAACAAACAAAAACCAGTGTGGTCAGGCATGGTGCTTCTATAAGAAAGGGTGAAACAGGAGCTGTAGGGCTCATTCCCACTTACATTTAAATTGGTTTGCAATTTGCATTGACCCCAGGTTGTGGATTCAATTCATAGTTCCCACTATGAAAAAGAATTATTTCTTTATCCCATGTTGTTCCCACTAGTGGGAATAAGCCCCTAGAAACCCATGCTTCACAATGGAGGACACTTTTGGACAGAAGGCTGAGAGGGAGAACTGTGTCATGGAAAAGGAGGATCTGTGGTCACACGGTGTGGGAGACACTAAGCCCCAAAAGCAGACCCCATTCAGTCCCCACACATACAACACACACCTGGTCCCCCCCATAGCTTGGGGAGACAAAAGCAGCCAGAAAGTGCCCTGCAATGCACCCCAGCAGGTGCCCCTCCTCCTCCTCTCTCTCTCTCGGTGCTTTGGGAATCTAGCAGGAGGAGGCTGGGGTCTGGTGCTGCTGCTGGTAGTCCCTTGCAAAGAGGGAAACCCAAAGATTGCAAATGGGTGGAAGCAGGGAAAGTGCACCTGGTCTTTTGGTCCTTTTCTCTTTTCCCTTTGAAGGCAAAGTTGGAAAAAGGCTCCTGCAGGCAAGGCACTCTGAGGAGAAGCAGGGACGGCCAAAGCACGGTCCTCCCAGGGCAGCTTCCAGTCCCTTTCCTGTAAGACTCTAGGGCCAGGGGAAGTCCAGCCTCCCTTTCTCCCTTCCTCCATCCAGCTTCTGGGTCCTCTTCTTCCCCACCTCAGAGGCTGCTCCTCCCACCACACCTTGGCCCATGGGATCCACCTGCCTCCCTGCCTGCCTCCCTGCCTGCCTCCCTGCCTGCCTGCTAATCAGATCTGTTGTTCACACTTGTTGAACACTCTTTTGAATCAATTTTCCCCAAAGAACCACCAAAAAAAACAAACAAACAATGTTTGAAAAGAGTGATTTTAAGCATTTGTCTCACTTCAATGCATGTCAGACCGATAGCAGTCAGGTCTGAAACCGTTTCCAATAGGAATGAGGCACATATAAAGTGACATCTCAGAATAAATTGTTTGGTCCTCAGCAACTGTCAGAGAGCTGGTCTACCCACTTTCTTTGAGGCTAGCACAGCTTTCCAGAAAGCATGCTTGACCAGGTTGGTTGCAGGTGATGGGAACAGTGGCAGGATGGGTGGTGGGAGCACTTGGTACTCCTGCCTCATGCAATGGAACACCTTGTGTCACCACTGAAGTCAGGAAGGAGCTCTGAAGTAGTTTTTCACAACAGTTTTGGTAGCTGCACTATCATAGACATAAACACCCATTGGTAGTTAATTCCAATGAAATGTTTCTAATTGACCAAGCACTCGAGGAGCTCTTGACAGAAACCACAGGAATACATCAGAAAATGACAACAAGCAACCACATAGAACTGGTAATAAGGAAACAGGCCTAGAGATGAGCAATTTCACCCACTAATAGGACATCACTGTCAGCAGCTCTGGTTTTAATGTGTTATTAATTTTAATAACTCTTATTTAGCCATTAGCACTAATATTTATGGAGGCAGCAGACATCTGTGAGGATTACATATACAGCAAGAAACTGCTGGCTAGGATGGGAGAGTAAACTAGGGATTTGGCTGTTTGTCTCAGCACTTTATTTTTAAAGAAAATGAAATGCATCATTTTATATGAATATGCCAAATGTCCTTATATTGAGTCAGATCATTGGTCCAGATATCTTAAAATATCAGCAGCTTCCTGTGTGTTGGCGGGGGGGGGGGCACTCTAATCTGGCAGTGATGTATTAAAGCCTTTTACTCCAAATCCCAAGTCAAGTCTCAGGTTTCTACCTTCAAGTCTCAAGTCACATCTCAGGTCCTTGCACAATACTTTCAAGCCAAGTCCCAAGTCAAATCTCAAGTCTGAGAGCCGACTTTAACAGGAAAAAAAGAGCAGGTGGTGGAGGTGGCCTGGGGGTGACATTTCAATAACTAGAAAATAAATAAGACATGCACAAAGTTAGGTTAAAAATTCATATGCAATTCATGAAGATTACATTTTATAAAAATGAGGTCTAGTTACTCAGCACCCTGTCCCTGCTGTACATAAGAGAAATCTCCTAAAGCTTTTCCTAACAGTAGCAGCAGGAAAGACTCACCCCCCACAGTGCGGGGGGACAGGTTGCATTTCTTGAAGGGGAATAGCAAATGCATTAGGCAGTTGGCTTGAGGTGGAAGGATTGTTCTAAAGCTTTTGAAAGGCTTTAGAAAGCTCCTCTGATGTGCATCAGGGTAGGCTGTTGAGTAGAACTCAAGCCCTGCTTCAAGCCCATTTCCTAATGTGTTTGCTGTTTCTGAAGTTAGGCCATCAGGCCAGTCATAAAAAATAAACAAGCCATGACTCAGGTTGACTCAGGGGAGGGGGAAGCAGACGGCTTAAAGAGCCATTTTGGGGGCAGGGAAGGGGAGGGACAGCCACACAGTGGGTGCACCAACCCCTTCCCCAGGTCATCCTCAGAGTAGCCGGCCCTCCGCACAGCCGGAGCTCCAAGGAAGACCTCCCGCTGCAGCGTCCATACACGCTGCAGCGGAATAGTCGCCGAAGGTGCGCCACCAGCTTTTGCAGTGCATCTTAGGCGACTTGTGAAAGGAGCGCCAATTTAGCGCTCCTTCCAGGGGCGGCGAAGCTGCGTTGTGAGACTGAGGTGTGGGGTTACCTCAGTCCTGCGACGCAGCTTCCCGGTGTGGCCCACAGCCGCCCGTCTGCTTCCCCCCTTAGAGTGCTATTTACTGCAAAGTGAAGTCCAAGCTGAGTCATTGAAATGACATGAGTTTTAGTCAATCAACTCAAGTCTACATCATTGTATTCTAGCCCTACCTGGATTGAACCTAAAACCTCTGTGTGCAAAATACATGCTCCTCCATTGAACTAAGACCTTAGTCATTCATACTCAGGTATCACTGAGAGCTTTCTAGTCCTTCATCACACCACAGACCCTTATTTTGGTCTGTTTTCTGTAGAACTGCTTTAGAAATACCCTTTTTCACTCCCACAAAGTTTTAAATTCACCTGCATAGAGAAACTGGTTTTAGAGGTATCATTTGTAACTGCTTCCATTAGAAAAGGCCTCCAGTGTTTTCTTTTGTTATTTTCATTGTGGATTCAGGACACACCAAAGCCCATTCTGAATCATATTTTGAGAATCATCATTTATTTTAATCAATATTTCTATATCATTTTACAGACTATGAGTAAAGAGGCAATTAAAGTTCAGTTGCTGGGAATGCAGGTGAGTCAACATTTAGGTTTCTGTCTGTTTTTAGGAACCTGGAGTGCTAATCTCCTTTACCTATTTTTAAAATCCAATACCTTTAAAATAAATAGATAAGCAAATGAATGCATAAATAAATAAGCCCTGGGTTTGCCTCACTGTTGACTCTTTTAGCCCAGTGGAATAATTTCAAGGTATTTAAGGCTTAATTATAGCATAGCAATATGGTGCAGTTAAATATCCATATAATTTGATACTACTGCCCTAAAGGAATCAGATTTACTTTTACCAAAAAATAAAATAAGAAATAAAATAAAGATTCCATTTGAAAGTGCTCAGTTTTATTCTTATTTTTGAAGATTAATGTAAATTATCTCAAGAGGTGGAACTTTTTCATTCATTATGCTCTAAGGAACTTTAACTTTCTCTTCCAAGTTCTATTTCAGCCCCCTTCCATTTTTTTCCCTTTTGTAAGACCCAGTGGTTCATTAAGGAACTGCTGCATTATCTTCCAGCAGACCTTTCTCCTTCTCTTATTGTTCCATGGACACTATCTCTCAATTCTTTACATTTCACAGCTCAGCAGGATGTGGCTACCCCCAAAAATGTTCTCTTTAAAAATTAAAATAACTGGCACCAAGCATTGGTGCCCCCCAAGGATTGTTGCATAAATATTTGGATGATTGGGACATTAAGATTCAGCATGCTGACAGCCATGCTTTGTAGAGGATATTATATTATTATTATTATTATTATTATTATTATTATTATTATTATTATTTAATTAAAATTTTATTTATTTATTTATTTATTTATTTATTTATTTATTTATTTATACTGAGACCTGTAGTCCAAAAAAGTAACTTTTCTAATGTTTCTCATAAAGAAATTTTTTACAAGATTTTCAAACTGGGAGTTTTAAAATTTATTTCCAAGCCAAAGGCAAATAAATTCTTGAAACTTTAAATAAAGGCAGGGTGAGGGTGGGGGAGGAGAGAAATCTTTAACCAAATTAGATAGGAAAATACCTGTTGTTCAAAAGGTGTTGGGAACGGACCAATGCAAATGATGTTGTTATGCATTACCCAAGTCTAGCATTTACTAGATGTCTCTGTATAGATGCCTGTCAACTTACCACGACCCAATGAATTCAACAAGATTTCCTTAGTCAAGGAATACTCAGAGGTGGTTTTGCCACTTCTTTCCTCTGAAATATATAGCCTGCAGCACCTGGTATTTGTTGATGGTCTCCATCCAAGTACTAATCAGGACTGTCACAACTTAGATTCCCAGATCAGATAACATCTGGTGCCTTGTATATACAAATAGAAAAAAGGCAAATGGTTTTGCATGTTGGTGAAAGTTTCTTCATGGGAGTGGGGAGAAGTCAGCTATCACCCTTCAGTACAGCAGAATGTAATTTTGCTGCTGGCCTATCTTCTGACTTGGAGATGGTTCTGCCTTTCTTTCCACTGTGGCTAAACTTGGAATTCTCACACAGAAAGCCACTACTGCATACTAACCCAACTAAAAAAGATAATGTAGAACCTTTATTATGACTTTTTAAAAGAAGAGGGGAGAAATGAATTTGAATAAAGACTGCCTGTTTCTGACAAAAGAGTATGAGGGGGTACCTCTCCTAGAAGCCAGTAGAATACATAATTCACTGTTCAAATAGGTTCCAGACCCTCCTCATGTAATTTAACAAAACAAAACAAAAAAAAAAACATCATTTTTTTCAGTATCAGAAATGGGCTTTTGTTTGGATAGTCAGAGATCAGAGTGTGATCCCAGGATGAGATGAAAGACTTCTCAATATGGACACTGAGGAAGTTTCTGCAGCCATCTGTAACATTTGTGGGATGTTTGTGTTCTTACCTAGGGATGTGGAGATCTTCACTTGCACCAAGTGCAAATTGGTAGCCCTCTTGGAAGAGAAGGTCCAGCAGCTGGAGGCCCAGGTAGATGCACTTCAGCATATTAGGGAGCAAGAGGTTTTCCTGGACAGAAAGGAATAGATGGTCTTGGATGGGGAACAAACAAAAGAAGTTGTTGGAAGAAGGTCACTTCACATATACAGGAGGTAGACAGGTGGAGGAATGTCACACACAGAGGTAGGGAAACCAGGGATTGTTCTGGGAGCTTGCAGCTACAGAATCAATTTGAAGCTCTCTCTCTCTTATCAGGGATGATGAGGAAGAGCAGCAGAAACAGTCCTCAGAGACAGTGCAGGGAATCACGGGAGTATCACTGCAGAGAACAACCACTGCTAAGCGTCAAAGGAGGTGTGTGGAGGTGGTAGTAGGACTCCTTGCTGAGGGATAAAGAAGCAGTGGTTTGTGGGCCTGACAAGATGTCTCAGGAGGTGTGTTGACTCCCTGGGGTAAGAGTCCATGATTTGACAGATTTGTCAAGCCTACTGACCATCACCCCTTGCCTTTGGTCCATGTGGGAACCAATGATACTGCAAGGCACAACCTTCAGAATATCAGAAGAGATTATGAGGCTTTGGGTAGGAAGCTGAAAGAGATGGATGCACAGGTTGTCATTTCATCTCTTCTCCCAGTTGCAGGGCACAGTCCAGGAAGGGAGAGGAAAATAGCAGATGTAAACAACTGACTCCACAGATGGTGCTGCTGAGAATGTTTTGGATTCTTGGATCACATGGGCTGCAGTTCCATGAAGGGGAGATTTCTGGCAAGAGATGGATTGCACCTCATGCCAGGTGGTAGAAACTTTTTTTGCCAATAGTCTCAAAAATTTGATCAGGAGGACTTTAAACTGAGTTATGTGGAGGAGGGAGACAATTTTTTGGAAGGCAGGACTACATCATGGGCTGGAGATAATGTCAAAGTGTTATAGAGGGAACAAGGCAAATGATGCAAGTGCCCAACAATAGGAGGCAAAAAACCTCACACAGGGAGCAAGTGGGGAGGACCCATGCTCTTAGATGTCACTACACTAATGAACAGAGCATGGGAAATAAACGAGATGAACCTGAACTCCTAGCAAAACAAAGCAAATATGATATAATAGGCATCACTGAAACCTGGTGGGATGAGTCTCACAGTTGGAATGTAGGAATACAGGGTTATAATCTTTTTAAGAGAAATAGGCCAAACAGGAAAGGCTGAGGAGTAGCATTATATGTCAGGGATGTTTACACCTGTGAGGAGATCCAGGACTTCAATACTGGAAATCAGGTGGAAAGCATCTGGGTAAAAATTAAAAGGGAAGAAAACTACACAGATGTTATTGTGGAAGTCTACTACAGATCTCCAACTCAGACTGAGGAATTGGATATGACCACACACTCAGAAAGAAGAGATGTAGTAGTGATAGGTGACTTCAACT
>CM034701.1:322284363-322295886 GCA_020142125.1 Phrynosoma platyrhinos
GATTTTTCAATCAAACTGACTGGTTGGATGTCTAAAGTGCTGCTGTCTATTTCATGACAATATGCCAGTTGTGCCCTTTTGTGGAAGTAAGGGATCTCGAGACTGTTGTGCACACGCTAGTAACCTCATGTTTAGATTTCTGCAATGCGCTCTATCTACATGGGGCTACCCTTGTGCTTGGTTCAGAAACTTCAGTTGGTTCAATACATGGAGGCCAGGCTTTTGTCAGGAACATCTAGGAGGGACCACATTACTCCGGTTTTGAGGTCCCTCCACTGGCTGCCCATTGGTTTCCAGGCCCAGTACAAGGTGTTGTTTATCACCTTTAAAGCCCTAAATGGCTTGGGTCCAAGCTATCTCAGAGACCTCCTCCTCCCATACAATCCTCCCCGCACTCTCTGCTCCTCTGGGAGGAACTTCCTGCAGCCTCAAAAATCTAGGCTTGCGGTGACCTCCCAGAGGGTTTTTTCTGTTGTCACCCCCAGGCTCTGGAATAGCCTGCCTGACGAGATCTGTCAATTAACATCTTTGGACAGCTTTAAAAAGGCTGTCAAGATGGATCTCTTCCGACAGGCTTTTCCAGATTAAAATACTGGGCCTCGGGACTCTCGGACCCTGGGATCTTTTTCTCTTCAGGATTGCCTTCTCAGCCCCTTTTTAGAACTGAAGTCACATGGGTTTTATTGGTTTGTATGTTTACTTTGTTTTTATTGTCAAGTTGAATTGTGAGTTGGTTTTAACTGATATGTAGTTTAATTGACTTTTAAGTGGGGAGGGAGTTATACTATTTTAAGCTGTACGTATTTTAGCCTTGTAAACCACCTAGATTGGTTCGCCACCAGGTGGTAGATAAATAATAATAATAAAATTATTATTATTATTATTATTATTATTATTATTATTATTATTATTATTATTATTATTATTATTATTATGTTCTCCTGGTGTGTGTTATACAGTGGAAAGGAAAAGCCAGGCATAGTCAGACATGCATTATAGATTTTAGGAGAGCTGATTTCAGTAAACTTAGGGAAATATTGGGGGTGATCCTGTGGTCAGGAATACTAAAAGAGAAGGGAGTTCAGGATGGATGGAAGTTTCTCAAAAAGAAGATACTGAAGGCAGAATCTTAAAGTGTTCCAATGGGGAGGAAAAATGGGAAGTGTGTCAAGAAACTGGAATGAATTACTAAAAAAGTTTCAATTGAACTAAGTTTTAAATAGGGAGTGCATAAGAAATGGAAAATAGGGGAAATCACCAAAGAGGAATTCAAACAAATAGCATACACATGTAGTAATAATAATTATACTAATATTTATTTATATTCCACCTAACTGTAGATACAACCAGGGAGGCTTACAGGATAAAATGAACAATCCCATCCCCCAATAGTCCACCCCCCAAAAACACAATTAAACAATTAAAATTTAAAAACAGACTTAAAATAGCAAACTGCAATGAATTGCAATGAATGACAAATGAATTAAAATAGTGGTAGCAGAAATCAGGGAAAGGCATAACTATTTTCAGAGGCCAGTTATCTACTCAGGAAAGGCCTGCTGGAAGAGATCCGTCTTAACAGCTTTTTTAAAGTTTTTAAAACCAAAACCTTGTACTGCACCCGAAAACTGATAGGCAGCCAGTGAAGTGATCTTAGAATAGGTGTTATGTGGTCTCTTATGGTTTTATCTGAGACCAGCCTGGCTGCCATATTCTGTATCAATTGAAGTTTCCGAACTAGGCACAAGGATATCCCGATGTAGAATGCATTGTAGAAATTGAGATGAGAAGTTACCAGCATCCCTAACCTCCAGGAAAGGGTGCAGTTGGTGTATCAGCCAAAGCTGATAACAGGCGTTCCTGACCACCGCATTCACTTGATTTGTCATCTGAAGCAACAGATCGAGGAGTACCCCCAGACTGCAAACACAGTCCTTTGAGGAGAGTGTGACTCCATCTAGGACTGGAAATAGTGTCCCAATACCTGAGTTCAGGGCCATTACCATTAGTACCTCCATTTTGTCTGGATTCAGTTTCAATCTGTTTTTCCTTATCCAGTCCATTACCACTTTAAGACATGCATTGAGAGGGGAGATGCCATCTGAAGTCAAAGCTGTAGATTGAGATATGGAGAAATATATCTGGGTGTCATCAGC
The DNA here is from genome assembly GCA_020142125.1 of Phrynosoma platyrhinos. Classification (NCBI taxonomy): domain Eukaryota; kingdom Metazoa; phylum Chordata; class Lepidosauria; order Squamata; family Phrynosomatidae; genus Phrynosoma; species Phrynosoma platyrhinos. Next base: position 322,286,520 of record CM034701.1, read on the forward strand.
ACACTGATAACACCCCACCCTATGTCTCCAGATGATCTCTCCCAGCAGTTTCATATATATGTTAAATAGCATCGGGGACAGGATGGCACCCTGAAGGACTCCACAATTAATCTCCTTTTTAAATGAGCAACTATACCCAAGCATCACCCTCTGGAATCTGCCTGAGAGAAAGGAATAGAACCATTGCAATACAATGTCTCAGATTCCTAATTTTCTCAGGTGTTCCAAGAGGATGTCATGGTCTATCGTGTCAAAGGCCACTGAGGGGTCACACTACCTCTTTCAATGCCCAGATGAAGTTCATCAGCTAAGGCAACCATGGCAGTCTCCACTCCATATCCTGTCCTAAATCCAGTTTGAAATGGATCCAGATAATCAGTTTCTTTCAAGACAGCTTGGAGCTGAAGAGCAACAGCCCTCTCGATCACCTTGCTCAAAAAATGTAGCAAAGAGACTGGCCTATAGCTGTTCATGTCCAAAGGGTCAAGGAAAGTTTTTTTCAGAAGCGGTCTAACCACCACTTCTTTTAAAGAAAATGGAACACAACTTTCCCCAAGGGATGCATTGATGATGTCCCTCAGGAGCATCCTCATGACATCTCCCCCCTGGACAGTTAGCCATGAAGGGCAAGGGTCGAAAGAACAAGTTGTCTCTCTCATTCTACCAAGGAGCTTGTCCACATCATCAGTACTCACCAGCTGGAACTGATCCAGTATATTCTCATAAGCAGAGTTGCTGGATACCTCATTGATTGATTCTACTATAAGAGATTTTATCTGCAATACCGCATCAATTGTATGACCTGCACAATGCATGGGCCCAGCAACCAGTTGGGATAGGCCCATGTTTGTCATGGACTCCATGAACTCCTGAGCTGCACCTGCTAAATTTGACAAACTAGTCTCGAGTGGAATGACCAAAATGGTGAAGGGTCTAGAAACCATGCCTTACAAGGAGTGATTTAGGGAACTGGGTATGTTTAGCCTGGAGAACAGACGTTTAAGAGGTGATATGATAGCCCTTTTTAAGTATGAATGGGTGTCATATTGAGGATGGAGAAAACTTGCTGCTCCAGAGAACAAGATCCAGAACAATAGATGCAAGCTACAGGAAAAGAGATTCCACCTAAACATTAGAAGGAACTTCCTGACAGTAAGAGCTGTTCAACAGTGGGACACATTCCCTTGGAGTGTGGTGGATTCTCCCACTTTGGATGTTTTTAATAGAAGCTGGATTACCATCTGTCAGGGGATGCTCTGATTTTGAGTTCCTGCATGGCCCTTGTGGTCTCTTCTAACTCTATGATTCTATAATTCTATGAATCTCAGGTTAGAATACTGACTTGAAAGTCTGTCTGTCTGTATTATTTAGGTTGCCCTACCGTTTGGATATATGGTTTACATAGTTTCTAGGCATGTCATCTGAAGTCTGTTTAGACCATCATTTGGCACAGATTCCAAGCTTTCAATTTTTTAAAAAAGTAAATCTTTGGTTTTTGTAGTAGTCAAGATATGGGACAAAATATGGAGGCACTCTTCTGTCAAATTGTTCTTCAGGAAACAAGTCCACCCAGGAATTTCAGATGTGAGAAAGGCAAGAGTGAATTGTGCAAGTGGCAGAGTTTTTAAAAAGTAAGTGTGAGAGAATGGAGTAAGTGGCAGAGCTCAAGAAGCAATGGAGATGAGGTGAGGTAAGGAGAAGGAGAGAGAGGGAGTGAGCGCTGAGAGGAGCAGAGTGTGGGAAGTAGAGGAGAGATATACCATGATGGTGCAAGGTGAGAGGAGAATTTAGAAAGATGGAAGAGTGAGCAGTATGTGTGGTAAAATGAAAGAATCAGGGAAAGGTTGCACCACAGAGAAGTGAACTGTGGGAAGGTATAGGAAATTGGGAAAAGCAAGTGGTGAAAGCAGCTGAGTATAAGCAGCAAGAGAGGGGTGCTCTGTAAGGGCATGAGGTGAGCCATGAGAATGAGTAGAAGTGAGCAGAGACTAAAGTAAGAGGAGGGAGATAAAGGAGGGAAGAGAGGGTGAGAAGATGAGTGACAGGGTGCAAGAAGCAATAAAGGCAGGCATGATAAGGGGAAGGGTTTAAGGCTGGAAGATGCAACATGACAAGGTAAGGTAAGGAGGAAAAGGGTAGGTGATGCAGCACATTGCAAACAAGACAGACAAGGATTGTAGACATGGTATACATAGGGTATTGTATACATACATTGGTCCATTGGTATACATAGGGTATTGTATACATACATTGGTCCATTGGCTAAGCCTTTGAGCTAAAATATAATTCCCCTAAGTAATCACATCGTTTGGGACTGTCCCTTCCAAGTACAGGTGCCCCCCTTCAGGGTAACATAAGAGGCTTTATTTTCCATTCCTGTACAGAATCTGTTCTTGACCTGTAAAATGGCTAATAAACAGTCATACTCCTTACTGTAAGGCATATGACTGGCATAAATCAGGCCTCTCTAGATCCAAGCACAGACAAGACATTTAACATTTCCTCCAAAGACACTGCATACTCGGAGCATTATCCTTTTTTTCTTCTGTGGCCTTTCTCAGAATAATTTGACAGGTTCAAAGAGTGTGAACGAGCTTAACATCCCAGGCTGAAGCCTAACAAATGAACAGGCCTGAACTCTCAAAACAGTAAGTAGCACTGAAGGATCACTTTATCATTGAGGCAGATCCCAAGTGGACCTTTTGTGGTGGCTTGAAAGGGAATAGATAATGAGGGGTGACTGATCATATAGTGCAAAGCACTTTATTTTAGATCACACTTTGCTATTAATTTTCTACCACACACCTGAGTGAAAAAGCAACCTTGGAAGGGATGACTGATCAAGCTAGTGAAGGGTGAGTGTCACAGAAGCAACATGCTACATCTCCGGGAGAAAGCAGTTCAGACAATCCCTATCTTTAGTCTTGGCAGTTGCTGCTATCCAAATATTGCAGTGAAATGGCCAGATTCAGGGAATTACAGAAACAGCAAGCATGCATACGTGTGTGTGTGTGTGTGGGGAGAGAGAGAGAGAGAGAGCTTATTAGGCACTAACAGGCAATGACACAAACAGGAGAGAAGGCACCACAGACATGATACAAACACATTTAATCAGTCCTAGATTGTGGCAGATAGATGCAATAAAATATCTGAAAAGCATTTCTTTTGGGTTCTGTTGTAGGCATGTTGAAGCCACTTCTAGTACAAACGCTGTCATTTATTGGTCAGTGATTATGGGTGGGAAACAAAGTAAAACAACACTCAAAGCTTTTCCAAAGGGATGAGTTAGAATTCAGTTTCTTGTTCTGATAAAGACTTGCCAAAATGTTTGCATTTCTTTATAAATGGGACAGAAAGGACTTGAGGCTTTTAAAAAATGAGGGAGAGAGAAACTGGCATATGTGCCCAGCACAAACAAAATGTTATGCTATCATCATCATCATCATCATCATCATCATCATCATCATCATCATCATCATCATCTTTATTTACATCATCCCCTAATTTTGAATTCTATTATGCTTATATGTTTGTAGTACTAAATTAGAGTCCATTAGTATTTTAGCACAAAGGATTACAGCTGCAGTTTATGCTCACATACTAGATTAATAGTGAAAACCCAAACACATTGGATTAGGGGTGCTGCCAAATTTAAAGCAAAGCCTTTGGTTCTATAATATGTCTGTCCTTTCTCACAGGACTCACATTCCTTTATGAGTTCCTCTGTCCTGAATTTGGTGGCTAATGGATAGTGGTGGATAACTGAGAAACATCTGGCTGTGTAAATTTCGACAAATAGACAATGATGTCATCATTTTCTAGAAACTTCATAAGGTTATCCAGGAGTCATGGAGGATGCCTTTATCTTTCTGTTTCTGACTATAGTCACAGTTCATCCATCCCCCATTTTCTACTAGCCACTAAATGGTGGTGGAGGCAGCATGAAAAAGATAGGTTTCTTTTAGGGAGAGGTCACTGCACAAGGATTTAGAGAATTTCATCCTGTCACACTGAGGCACGACATGAATGTGCTTCAGTATCTTGGAGGGACCTTGAGATACTTTAAAAAGAAGGAAGTGGAACCGGGCTGCTCAAGGTGAAGGATTTATTTATAGAGGATAGGAAATAACTATATACAAATTGCAGAGTAGAGTTCCAGGATGAAAGCAAACAACACAGGCTTCCTCCTTCTCCAGCTCTCAGCAACACAGAGCAATACAGGAACTGTTCTGTACACTTACCAACACAAACCAACTCTCTACACTGACTCTCCTCAACTCACGACTCCACAACTATGACCCACACTTTGAGCTGTGTCATTTATACTCTTGTCTGATGCAACCTCTGTCCAGAGCTGCTCATGCATTACTTCATCTATATTTCGTCATACAGATTACTCATTACTCATACAGTCACAGGTGCAGTCCAATACACAATTAGTGGTCTAGCTCCATCCAAGGACATTTATCACCATATGTTCTGGCTTTGTCACACATTACACACACACATCATGACACTGTAGTTCTTTAGATATAATAATATAGCACCTAATGGTGACACAACTACCACAAGTCCTCCCATTAAGGCTGAATCTGTACTGCAGAAACAATGCAGTTTGACACTATTTTAACTGTCATGGCTCCACCCTATGGAATATTAGGATTTGTAGATTGTTGTGGCACCAGAACCCTCTGACAGATAAGGCTACAAAAATTCACAAAATTACAAATCCCAGAATTCCATAGTATTGATCCATGGCAGTTAAAGCAGAATCAAACTGCATTATTTCTGCTGTGCAGATTCAACCCAAGTCATACACAGGCTTAATTTGGACTTAAGCCTAAAGCAAACATAGTGGAGTGCAATCATATTTTAAATCTGCTTTTTTCCCCCTACTCTTTCAGTGTAAGAAAAATAATATGAATATGGTGTAACAGATTTTACTAGATTGATGGTATTTAGTATTATAAGAAGTATGTTATGGGGATTACATATATGGACCATTGTAGGCAAGTTGGTTTTTCTCCCTGGTGGACAAGTGTTGATGTGCTTCACTGTAATATGATATGTTAAGTCCTTTCATCATTCGCCTCTAACATACTTTGTTCCCCAACTGCTTAAGAGAAGAGCCCAGAACCTAACTAAGGGCCTTTGCAGACTGCCAGAAATAGTGCAAATTGAGTCCACTTTAACTGTCCTGACTCATTGCTAAGGAATCATGGGAACTGTAGTTTATTGTGGCACCAGAGCTCTCTGACAGAGAAGGCTCAATGTCTCAGGAAAAAAATACAGTTCCCATGATTCCCTAGCACTGAGCTATGGCAGTTAAAGTGGACTCAATTTGCACTATTTCTAGCAGTCTGCAAAGGTCCTAAGGCCCTACTTGTGTCCAAACTCCATCTCCATTCCTATTGACTCTTTCTGTGCTTCCATGTTTTACAATGGATTTGTATCTTCAAGTCCCTCTTGAGCAAAGTATATATGACCATGTGTTTAATGAGTGGGCTGAGACAGTTTTGAAGCTGTGTAGGCTACCCTCCCACCCCCCTGGTGATACACTACTCATCTTCCCTGATTAACATGTATTTGAGGTTCAGCACAAAGAGATCTCTTTGCCTGTTGATGCACATGCAGAGAGAACTTCTGCATGGAAGAAGCAAAGCCTACCTAATCAGGGCTCTTCCTCTAAATGGGATTTATTCAAATATGCATCTCTATGCAGGGAGGACTTTATGTGCTTGATGGACACTGAAAAACATATTCTAAGGGAGCATGGTCGCAGTGTGTGGCAATGACAGTGGACAGGACTAGTCTTGAATGCCTCAAAACCATCCCTTCATATTTATTTAATGTGTGGATGAGGCTCGGTTGTACACCCTGCAATATTATATTTATTCATTACAGTTAAATCTCATATTTACACCAAAGAGCTAAGGTAGTATACAAGCTTCTCCTCCATATCCCCCTTAACAGCAATCCTGTTGGTTTGGATAAACTGAGAGATAATGAAGAGTCCAATATTAGTTTCAGTAAAAAGCGTCAAGGCTGCACAGAAATCTGAACCTTGGTCCCCTTAGACCCAGTCTGAAATAGTCCTCATTAGATGACAAACACTAAAGTCTGGGTTTACACAATATTTCAGCCTATGCAATTGTAGCAGACATTGCCAACAGCGTAGCTGTCTGTAGCAGCTGTATAACATTTGCATGAATAGTAGGGACAGAACAAAAAAGGATTTTTTTAAGTTTTTTTTTTTAAGAAGCGAGGAAATCCCTTCTTATGGGATAGAAGACAGGAAATAGGCCAGAGTACCTCAGAATAGGAGCTTACAGAATTCTTGAAAAGGCATACAGAATTTTCATGCTGCTCTTTAAGGTCTACCCAGGAGCTATTCCAGCTGGACGACTCAAGAGAAAATATCTCTAAAGCTTTTTATAAGCTCAGGTTAAGGCACTGTTGACTAAAGCTGAGAACAGTGGCTAAGGGAAGAGTGACATTGTTCTGGGAAAATTCAATACCTGAGAGACAGATATTTCTGCCTTGCTGAAAACAAAATGTGTTTGAAGATACTCTGACTGAGAAGGACATGGACCAAGGGAACAGTGGTAAAGCAAGACAGAGCATAAAACCCAAGCACAGTGGCAGTGTCACTAACATCAATAATCTGAACTTTGCATGGTTCACTTTTTCTGATGGAAAAGTTCTCACACCAGAAAATCCACCCAGATGGAATGGCTTGAGATTCCAGCAAACTAAATTGGGATTAAAATGAATTTCCACAGATAATTTCCCCATGTATCAAATGCCTCTCCTCTCAAGACGGTGAATGATGATGTGGAAATGTGCATGGCTATATCACAAGTTTGGGGTGTTTCATGTTGGGGTTTTTTGGTAGGCTTACCCTCATCAGCATTAAAGGCTCTGTCTATCAATACTATGGCCAGTGTCAGACATTTGCAATGATAGATATCCCCTTTTTCTCCTACTCAGTTTTCTTTGGGTCAGATCCCATCTTGTAGACAGTTATGATCCATCACAATTGTAAAAGTACAACCCAGAATAAATATTATAAAATAGAAAAACATTATCAAAACAAGAAGCCCACTGTAGATGGACTGAATTCCAGTGACAATGGGCAGCATCTGCACTGCAGAAATAATCCAGTTTGAAACTACTTTAGCTGCCATGGCTCAATGCTATAGAATTCTGGGAATTGTAGTTTGTTGTGGGTTCAGAGCTCTCTGACAGAGAAGGCTAACTGTCTCACAAAACTACAATTCCCAGAATTCCATTCCATATACACAAAAATGTGTATAAATGTCAATTATAATAGAAAATGCATACAAACAAAGTGCCTTACAGAAAATAAGATATACAGTTAGCCCTCTGTATCCATGGATTCTTCTTCCACAAATTCAATCATCCACAACATGAAAATATTAAAAATATATATATAAATTCCCAAAATCAAGGATGTCATTTTATTTTATGGGCATAATTTTACTATGCCATTATATATAATGGGACTTGAGCATCTATGAATTTTGGTGTCCATGGGGGATTCTGGAACTGAACCCCAATGAATACCAAGTGAATAACAATGTGAATATCCAGTGAATACCAATACCAAACCGCAGTGAATACCACTGTACAATGCAAAATATATATATTTCCAGACTTTATACCAGAAAAATGTGCAAACTTCTGCAAGAACAGGATGAAACAAACTTCAGAAATACCCTAAAGCTGTAGACAGAGAGAAACAGACAAGCTGCTATAATTGTGTCATTGTTGCTGGATTTGGCCCATTAGCAAAAGATTATAGTTAAAAATAGCATTTGGATGCTACTGGATAAAATCACTCCTTTCTCTCTCTCTCTCTCTCATGCACTCATACACACACAAAGATACAAACTGTAAGAGGAAAGGAGCTTTTAAAAATACAATTTCTGAATGCAACAAGACTTATGTGATGCTAAGTTTGATACATTGTATTGAGCTTGTACAAGATGGCAGGTGTGTGACAGGAAACAAATATATGCAGGAGCAGTTAAGCTAATATGCATATGCCTCGAAAGGAATAGGACACATTATCAGCTTCACTTCTCAACAAATTTAAAAGAAGGCGACAGGCTCCCTATTCAGGGTGCACACAATGTTCCACCAGTGATAGATTTCAATCGTGGAACATCTAGAAAATATTACATGAATGTCAGAAGCTGCTGCCAAAGTGCATTCATTTGTTATACACTGAATGAGAAGCATTTGATATGCCTGTGTGCAGATAAAAAAGCAGGAAAAAGAAATATAAATCACAGCCATTTCGACTTTGGTAACAGAGATGTTGAAGTTGTTGGGACAAATGGTTGGAGCATACCTTTTACCTTCCTGTGCTTGACAGCTCACTATTTAAATTTCTTTTGAAGCTGTATGGTATGCTTTAAAAATATACTGTTCAACAGCTGCTAGTTTAGATATTGAAATTGATTAGAATGAGTAATCAAAGTCTACAAATATCTTGTCTGAGATTTTAATAACATGACACACAAACCACTTGGGGGAGGAGGCATATATATATATATATATATATATATATATATATATATATCAGTGTCCAGATTCCCTAGTCAATATGACTAGTGGCTAAGCATCCTATGAGATTCTGGGCCTTGTGATAAAGTAATATTTTCAAAGCTCTGGCTGTAACTCCTATCTGAGGTTGCAAACAGTGTTCAGTTCTGTTCTGTTAGTTGGTAATGTTGAAATATATGTGAGTTTCTAGGTTGACATTTTGCTTTGGCTACTCATTGACTACTCAGTCAATGAGTAGCCAAAGCAAAATGTCAACCTAAAATAGCCTTGAGTAAATGTAAGTTCTCCCTTTCTATTAAATGTGCAATAAATACCTACATCAAAGCTTTGTTGTGAAAAAAGGTAAACAAGATCTGCATCTTCACTGCAGAAATAGTGCAGTTTGACACCACTTTAACTGCCATGGTTCAATGCTATGAAGTCCTGGATTTTATAGTTTATTGTGGCACCAGAGCACTCAGACAGAGAAGACTAAATATCTCAAAAAATTACAAATCCCAGAATTCCATAGCATTGAACAATGGCAGTTAAAGCAATGTCAAACTGTATTAATTCTGCACTGCAGATGCAGCTTAAGAAGTAGCATAGTGTGGTGCTCTACAGTACATATGAACTGGCTTTTTCTTTCTCTCTTCCTTCTATTCTTTTCATTTGTTTATATAAAATTATATCCATTGCTCACTCAAAGCAGCATACAACACATTAAAATGCACATAACAACAACACAAAGGGACTTGTTTTAAAATCCCTTCCCTTCCCTATATCTTTCTTTCTT
>CM034701.1:322321169-322339817 GCA_020142125.1 Phrynosoma platyrhinos
AGTGGACTCAAGTTGCATTATTTCTGGCAGTCTGTAAAGGCCCTACATTATGGGGGAATCCCTGTCAATAACCCATCTACTGATTCCAAGCATTCCCTGATTCCTATAATTACAGAAGGGGCATGGGTATAATTGAAAATAAACCACTGCTTCTGCTGTCTACTAAAGCATGTGAAGAGGGGAAAAACAACAGAAAATTAAAGTTAATGTATTTTACAACTAATGTTTTGTGCTTCATTTGATGCTCCACTTTTAATATTTCATTGCAGACAACACTCTATATTTTTTTCAGCATACAGTTCCATGCTTTTCAAACAAAATACCCAAACAAAATAAATCAATGGAAGAAAAGCATCACCCAACATTTAAGGAAGTTCTGTCTTAAAACTGGAATATTGGTGGGGAGAATATATAAAGACATTAAGCAAGTAAAATGCATTTTGCTTTAAAGTCACGTGCATTAACAAAGAAAACAAGATGTACGGTACTGTTTGTGTGATAGTTGCTAAAGAAAGTTTTTTTTCTTTTTAGTTTTACCACTCTGACTGCATGGAGTAAATATATTTTACATGATAGATGTACACCTGTCTGTTACATGGAATCTCCTTCCCACCAGGAAACAGTTCAGTGGTCTCTCAGTTGGAGATCAATATACTTAGTTTATATTGTTTTTAAATAAATGCAGTTACCCATTGAGAAATTGCTTTAATGAGTATGTTCTGTATGAAATATTATTGAACATATGTTACAGACACACTAATCCAGGACTGGTCCTATTATTAAGCAGAATGAGGCAGCAGTTTCAAGATAGATACCATTGGAGTGTTGGCAGAAAGCAAATTCCCCAAGAAATCTAGGCTGCTTATCTGGAGGGCAACAGCAGCATTTTCTTTGCCAACTATGCAATAGCATCCAGAGGGCTCCTGGATGCTGATCTTCTCAACAGCCATGGCCAGTCTTGGGCCAGTGTGTGGAAAGTTTCACTGCTACTGCCACTACCATAAGGCTGCTCTTTCATTGTCATGAAATGGCATTCAGATGGTAAGCAAGCCTACAAAGTCAATCTGTGATTGGAGGTGGAACACACCCAGTTCCCATCCAACTACATTTGTTGCTTTTAGAACAGGAAGTTTTAAAAGAATAGGCTATGGCATGCTATATTGTTTTAAATGAGCTGTTTTAAAGAACTTTTATCTTTTTAATTTCATTTTCTTTTAACTTGAGAGTGAAATGTTAATACTGTAAATAGTTTAATTCTATTTTAATGTTCACTTTTTGTATGTTTTTAATCGTATTGGTTTTTTTTAAAAAAATCGAGTCACTTTCAGTTTTAGGAAAAAACAGGATGATGATGATGGTGATGATGAACACAATACACAAACAGTATACCTTCTTCCTCAATGCTTAGCTGGCATAATTGTGGGTTGTGACAATGTAAATTACCAAAAATATCCTGGTTTCTGGCTGCAGGTTTTGGAAAGGGAAATGTTGAGTTGTGGGAAGACAGGTCTCTGTATCCTACATGACTTACCTTGTGCTTCCAGAGTGACCATTGAGCACAGCAGAATTCTCTTGCCAGTGCTGAAACAGGCTTTAATCACTAGTTTGGTAAGCTTTTGCATATGAAATGGATGTTGAGTGCCATATTGTCCCCTTCAACCCAGAAAGGTCCTGGGCCATTCCATTACACATCCCACCATGGTTGTATCCTTCTGTAACTATTTCTAGTTTATCTATATACATATCTACACATATATGCACACCATTTAATACCCTTTCCATTCAGCTCAAAGGTTATTTCAGTACCTTACAAACTGAATAGAAAAACACAGGACATAAATGATCAATAACCCAATTAAAATAGCAATCATTACACAGTAAAAGAGCCACATACAAATCAAACTAGCAGCCAATAAAAACTGGCTCCAGTTCAACTGCTGAAAGCCACCATGAAGAGAAGAGATCTGACTGACTTCCTAAATATATAAAGAGAGTTTACCAGATGGTTCCATACTAAGGAAGACACCACCACTGTGAAGTTTCCAGTCTGGGTAGTTTCAAACTACTTATCAAATGCTAAGCCATTTAGTAGTGGCTAGTGTTTATGATGTCATTTGGGTGTTTATGATGTCATTTGGGTGGAGAGTCTGTTCCAGGTTTCAGTCCAAACTTTTCAGTCCAAACTATCCTAGGTGCAGAACCTATTTTGGGAAATGGTCCTTATTCAGTTCTCAGGATAGATCCTTTAAATTTCAAACTAAAGCTTGGAGCACATTTACCACCACACTGCCATGTAGCCTTCTCAGCCATGAATGGGGTCATCCTAAGGAAGGTCTTCCTGGATGATCTTCATTGTGTTGTTCTTACTGTGTGCCTTCAAGTTATTTCTGACTTAGAGCAACCCTAAGGTGAACCTATCGTACAAAAGAGCAAATAGATGTGATGAAGTTAAACAAACAAACTAATGCCTATTTACAGACTTTTTATACCTGTTTATAAAAATGGAATTTTTGACTGCAGTGAAGTAATGTCCAATACAGCAAGTTTGAGACCCTTCAGTCCCACAGTATCCATCTAGCTGCTATATTCTCAGTTGTAATTTCTGAATGGTGAAGCAGGTCCACAGAGTGTGTTTTCCAACACAGGATCTTGGGGTTTCTTAAAGATGAACTATTTCATCATGGAATAAATTTGTATATCCTACAACTGAGTTATGGAACTTGAGGCTCTTCAGAAGTTGATAAACTATAATTTCCATCAGCCCTCACCATTGCCCAGGTTGGCAGGGACTGCTGGGAACTGATGCCCAAGAATACCTAGAGGACTGCAAAATCACCAGCTCTTGCCTGAAGTCTATATAATCAGATGCATGAGATGTTATTCTCGACTAGCAGAAATTTTGTTGTTGTGTGCCTTCAAGTCATTTCTGACTTATGGTGAACCTAAATTGAACTAATCACAGAGTTTTTTTTCTTGGCAATATTAGTTCAGAGGAGATTTTCCATTGCCTTCCCCTGAGGCTGAGAGAGTGTGACTTGCCCAATTTTATTTATTTATTTCAAGGATTTATATCCCACCTTTCTCTCTCAGTGGGATTTAAGACAGGTGTCCAAGATCACCCAGTGGTTTTATATGGCTGAGCAGGAATAGGTCAGGGCATAAATCTACAAAAGATACACTAACTATACTCAGTGATATACAGCTGAAATAATAAAGAGTGGCACCAAATGGGCCTGAAAAGTATAAAGAAAGTCTAGATTTACAATTAATGGAGTATAAATTTCATATATACTCAACTGTAAGTCAACTTCATGTGTAAGTCAAGGGTAGGTTTTAAGGCCAAAGTTAAGGATTTTGATATGATCCTTAGATAAGTCAAGGGTAAAAGTTAGCAGTATGTAACAAAGGATGTAAAGGATGAAACAAAAAAAAAATGATGCAAGGAACTTATAAAATTCCAGCAGGCATAACTGTTTGCACTCACCCTAATGATTTGATGAATGAAGAGGAAACTATGGTAAATCACAGCTGTGTGATGTGTGAGGGAGGTGACTAGACACAGGCAGGGCTAAAAAAATGCACACATGTCAAAAAGGATGAAAAGGCAAAGCAAACAAAATGGCACCTATCAAGCTAATTGCATTGTTAAATAACTCACCCAACATGATCCAGCTTAAAAATAAATTCAGGCAGCATCCGGACCCTATTGCAAGGATTTTGCCTCTGAAATCACCACCTGGGACCATCCTGGGTCCATCCGTTTTCCTGGAACTGCTCCTGTGGCCATTTTATCAAGCCAGAAAACTCCCAGCTTTGAAAAGAGCTGTGCTGAGTGGTTCTATGAGTGGGGATGGCCCCGGGGTTGCATTCAGGTGGTGATTTCAGCAGCAAAACCTTTGCGATAGGGGCCAGACACTGCCCAAATTTAATTAAGCTGGGTCAGGTAAGGCGAGTTATTTAACAATGCAATAAGTTCATATGTTAGCAGTGATTATAGCCTTTAACCCAGAAAAGCTGACAAACATACACAAATGTCTTATTCAGATCCTTTAAAACCCCATTCTTCTCAGCACTTCTTTAAGGGGAAGCACCAAAGAGCTGCTACCACCACTATTTTCCTGTCCAGGCATTCAAAAAGGTCAGAAGCTGTGCTGTGGCAGAAATAGTAGATGTGACTGGGATGGACTGAGTTCTCACCTTTCACCACTTTACTCAGAGAAGGGGATAGTTCCTTTTTTTAATAATAATAATAATGTAACAATAATAATGAGGAGGAGGAGGAGGAATAATCAATATTTACATTGACCCATGGATAAGTTGACCCAGTTTTTTGGGTCAATTTTTTTGACTAAAATTTCTAAATTTAGAGATGAGTATATACAGTAAGATATAAAATTTAGCAATGCAGAAGCTCCTATATCAAGTGTAAGGACAAAATGGGCTTCCCAATATATAATTGGCAGGAAAGAACCCCTGGTCTCAGGCTCTACTTTAGTGATGATGAAGTCTGATAGGAACAGTAGACCCCCAACATTAATCTTTATTTGGGTACTACAACAAGTGTGTCAGACAGACAAAGGCCCTAAGCAGACGACTAAAAAAGTAGTCTTCCGGGCAGGGAAGAGGAGGGGCAGCCGCACGAGCGGCGCCCCTTCCTCTCCCCGAGGTTGCCCCCAGAAGCGCTGGCTGTCCGCACGGCCGGCGCACCGGGGATGACTTCATGGCACAGCGCCCACGTGTGCTGTGCCATTTGAGTCAGGGAAAGTGCGCCCGCCGCTTTTAGGGCGCACTTTCCCTGAAATCTAAAAGGAGCGCCAATTTGGTGCTCCTTTTAGATTCGCTGCAGGGGCGCTGCGGTGCGGAGCCTCTGCTCCGCCGGCGCCCGACCCGCGGCGACTGGGAAGCAGTCGTCTGCTTCCCCCCATAGTCAAGAAAGCAGTGATCAAATCAAACCCCAAGTGATCAAAGACTAGATGTAGTCCCCAACCCTGCAACAGATACCAAGAGATAACCCCCTGGCTCTTCTTCCAGAATATCTCAGTTGTTTCCCTCTCTCGGAAAACAGCTGTATATGCCACATAGCCTGGCCTCATCACCTAAACTGTCCTGCTAATAGTTTTTGTGGGTTTTTTGGGCTGTGTGGCTATGTTCTAGAAGAGTTTCTTTCTGACGTTTCACCAGCATTCCACATCAGAGATGCCAGCCACAGATGCTGGCAAAACGTCAGAAAGAAACTCTAGATCATGGCCACACAGCCCAAAAAACCCACAAAAACTATGGATGCCGGCCATGAAAGCCTACGACTTCACATTGTCCTGCTAATATTCATTGTGTAGAGGATGCCATCCACCATCACAGATAAAACTGATGGCACTGTTTCAGGTGATGTTCCTTACAATCTGCCTGTGGAATGGAAGAGAGGACATCATATTATCCTTTGTCCCAGGAAGCAAAGTACTTTAGGTTAATATGGCATGTATAGTCTGAGACAGTGGCTGAGGATTCATCTTACCATCTACATCCACATTCAATCAATACAATAAAGTAATAGAGAGTATCACTTCAGATGATGGGTGTTCAAATAAAGATCTGTATCTGGTCTTGTGCATGACTTTTTTAAATTAGCAAGGAAATACATGAAAGCTACTTTTGTCCATGAATCTCTTTTGCTACATTGGAGTTAAATCATCTATCAAATCTGAATGTGTCGCCAATGCACCAACAGGGATACACTCCCATCAGTGCTGGGACAGAGATAATCCACTAAGGTGACCATAGCAATCTCAGTTCTGTATCCTGCTCTGAAGCCAGTTTGAAATGGGTCGAGGAAGAGTGTGTCTTCCAAAACTGCCTTGAGTTGGAAGGCTACTGCCCTCTTGATCACCTTGCCCAAAAAGGAAGATTAGAAACTGGTCTATAATTATTAAGGCCTAGGGGATCCAGAGAGGGCTTTTTCAGAAGAAGTCTAACTATTGCTTCTTTTAAACAAGGTAGAAAGTTCCCTTCCCTAAGAGATACCTTAATAATAAGTTGTATTTAAGATCTAAGTACTCTTCCCTGAAAGACCAACTAAGAGGGACGGGGATCAAGAAAACAAGTTGTCTTCCTTACTTGCCCCAGCAGCTTGTTCACATCAGCAATACTCCCCAATTGAAAATGATCCAGTGTAATAATAATAATAATAATAATAATAATAATAATAATAATAATAATAATAATTGTGGGAGAGCTATCACTTTCTTGGATTGTCCACTTCACTCTATTTTATTATGTGGTAAATATGGTGGACCAGAATATGTAGTGTTGTTTTTTCTGAAGCTTCTGACCAAACCAAATTCTACTCATTTGTCTGATCTCCCAAAGGACCCAAACCTATATAAATACATAATAAACTGCCATATCTACCTTTTGTAGACAGGTAGGCAGAATGCCTTATTGGAACCAGTTTTTTTTTTTTTTTAGAGGAACCACAATAATATTGTGGAGCAAACCTAATGATCCCCATAGCATAGCATGTAAATAAAACACAAGAGGAAAATTGTTTAAGTCATTGTTTAAAAGTAAAAAGAAGAGTATACTTTAAAAATGCAAATTTTCCTTTAATAATGCCTGGTGACTAGTTTTAAGGCAATATAGTGTTGAAAACTATATTGCTTCTCAAAGTCTCTCATGAAAATCAGTTAAG
Organism: Phrynosoma platyrhinos; assembly: GCA_020142125.1. Lineage (NCBI taxonomy): Eukaryota > Metazoa > Chordata > Lepidosauria > Squamata > Phrynosomatidae > Phrynosoma > Phrynosoma platyrhinos. Next base: position 322,327,855 of record CM034701.1, read on the forward strand.
AATAGTGACAGCTGCAAGTTATTTCAGAACAAAGACACATGGGGAAGCAAGACACCTACACCACAGTAACTAATTCTAGATGGAATTTCTTTAGATGAGAGAGAATCCACAAGAATAAGTGAAAAGACCATTGTATCTACCACCCTCATTTTTTTCTATGGTTCTGAAAGTTTACCTAGTCAAGTCTACAAAAAGGTTTGTTCAGCTGAGCTCACGAATCACAAAAGGTAGGCAAACAACATTTCCACATCTTAGGCAACCATGGGGAGAATGTTCCTTTCTTTTTCTATAGTATAGACATTATACATCTGCCAATGAGATACAAAAGGCCTAAAAAACAGAAGATCTGGAATTTTGTCCAGGCTGCATTTTTATGGGAACCAATCAGATTTTCATATCCCCACTGTTGAATTTTTGACTTCTCTGAATTTTGAAATATAATCTTTTGTCCCTAAAGCTTATCAAGATGTATACATACATACAGATACACACACACACACACACACACACATATATATATATATATATATTAGGTTCACTTAAATACAATGCATATTTAAAGATAAAATGAACATTTTTGATAAAATATGTTAAATATAGTACAATTCTTCATGCAGTTTTTTAAAATCCCCTCCCCCATGCATAAATACCTCTTATGAATTAATGAATAAATATATGGGAACTCATCATTTATGATTGTGGGATGAATATGTGGAAATCTGACAATGATCATAATCAAAATGATCTACCTATTCCCATTTGGAATTATTGAGCTGATCAAGTAAGGTAACAAAATCTTTGATATCCAGATTATTCCAGGAATTTCTCAAACATACACAAGATGGCAAACATATTTTCTTTCTTTCACAAAATTAGTCACAAACCCAGGAATATATGTATTTCCCACTGTAAATAATATCAGTTAATTTTAGGAGATGCACATTTCTTATGTATCCCTACCCATTTCTATTATGGTGGCAAAACAGCTAGCAAACAAAGCACATATGAGATCAGCAATAGCTGTAAGAGAGAAAAGTTGGGAGGCAGGTCATCGGCAAACACCCTTTTGATGTTGTCTTAGCTAACTTGTATTTCTTTAATCTACTATCTCCCAGCAGGGCATCAGACAAACAGGGCAACTGAACTATTATGTGAGAATGACTAAAATGAGACACAACAGACTCATCTAGAAACATAACATTTTAATAGGTTTTCTAGAAAAATGCAATAGGGGAAGAAAGTGAAACAACATCAAAAACAGAATAGAGATTAAAAGTATGGATGCCCAGCTGTTACAACTGTGTATGACTCCCCCTTTTCCACTTATAAAGTGAAAAGGAGTTGTTGAAAATACAGCACCTTCTTTCCTGTAATTCATCTGCTGGTTGGCAGATAATTTGATCTTCCACTTAGTTTGATCAAAATCTCTGAAACTAAATAATTTTGTGTGGAAATTGTTTCTTCCCTCCCTCCCACCCACTATGAACAAGCGAGATGGCATAAATTTATGCATGGCTTAACGTGGTTGCTGTTTAATTAGTTGCAAAAGTGGCTGTAAATAAAGATGGGGTATATTCTGCAGAACTGAGTTCAAGGAAAGTCAGAGAGAGAACCAGGGATTTTGCACCGACACAAAAGTATACATGTTCTGAAACAAGAGTCCACCAGTAAAAATGGAGCTCTATGCTGAATTCTCTTAGCCTCCTGTAATGTATAGTTTACCTCATGCTCAGATATCATTATAAAAAGCAATTACCTGATTCTGAGCCATATAATTTGGCTGCTGCTGAACTAATAACAGAGGGAGTCAATATAATTACCTCAGAACATAAGGATATTTGTACTACTACACACTACACATTAAGGAGGAGGGGGGATAATATGACACAACTGCCATTTTCAATGAGAGTGTCCTGTTTCTTATACAGGTAAACCTCCATTAATGAAGTAGATGTGTTCAGAGGTAAGAAACAAATATTATTGGATTCTTTGTGGCATGAACAGTAATTCTGCTTTCCCTAAGCAAAACAGGGATAATAATGCCCTTTCCATCCAAGCCAGTGATCCATTCTATTCCACTTTGTAGAACCCTCTACTCATTACTTCTCTAAACTAGAACTAAACATAATTTTTGCAGAAAGTTCTGCATGTGGTATCTTCAGTTATGAATATAAATGGAATTCTTTTCTGAATGAGCAACTACAGGAAGTTAGGTGTTCCACACTTTGGTGCTAATTAATATTTTGGAATTTATAACATAAAAAAATATCCAATTTGTTTTTGTCTGATTGCATCTTTCTTAAAAAGTAGTTTAAAGTGAAATACAAGCATTTCTCCCCTGATGAATGAAGGATTCTATTCTACTTACCAGGAGAAGCATTCATTGAAACTTTGTAATGAGAAGATGTCAAAGAATTATCTAGCAAAAGTTAAGAACTTTTTAAGACTCATTGATTTTAATGACAAAGTTAAGCTTGTGCTTAATGCTCTCTTATTTAAATTACTGTGACATAAATCTATCCAACTTGGACTGGGTTGTGGCCTAAACTTCTAGGAAAGGGCAGAGGCCAGTGATTAAAAAGCAACAGAAATCAAAGATTTTTGAAGTCTTCTGACTTGATAAAGTTATTGGCTCGATAAAACTAGTTCAATTTTCCTCTGCAGTCCTTTGTTACAGGCCAGGTTGACAACTGTGCAGCCTGGAAATATACCTACAAGCACAGAGTATAACCTATAGAATATAATATGAGAGGTACAATGCAGAAAGTTGTGTGTGTGTGTGTGTGTATGTGTGTGTGTGTTACTGGGAACAAATAGACAGGCAAAACACTCAAATGTAAACAAAGAGATGAAAATGTTTGGATTTCTATCAAGATTGAGATATGAGTAGATCTGATTGCTAAAACCCACTTAACAAGTGGAATGGATGATGTATCATACAATCATAGAGTTGGAAGAGATCACAAGGGCCATCAAGTCCAGCCCCCTGCCATGCTGGAATACACTATCAAAGCACCTTTGACAGATGGCTCTGTTTAAAAATAAGGAGAGTCCACCACATGCCGAGGCTGCATATTCCAATGTTGAACAGCTCTTACTCTCAGGAAGTTTTTCCTATCATTAAGTTGGAATCTCTTTTCCTGTTGTTTCTGTTTATTGCTTTGGGTCCTATTCTCTGGAGCTGCAAACAACAAGCTTGAACCATCTTCATTATGACATCCTTTCAAATATTTAAACAGGGCTATCATATCACCTCTTAAACTTCTCTTCTCCAGGCTATATATACCCAGCTCCCTAAAGCACTCCTCACAGGGCATGATTTCCAAACCTTTCACCATTTTGGCTGCCCTCCTCTGGACATGCTCCAGCTATCAACATCCTTTTTGAATTATGGTGCCCAGAACTGGACACAGTATTCCAGGCCAGGCCTAATCAATGCAGAATAGAGTGGTACTATTACTTTCCTTGATCTAGATTTGTTGTTAACTTCCCTCGAGTCAATCTTGACTCACAGCAACCCTATGGATGAGATCTCCAAGACCCTCTGTCCTCCACTGTTCTACTTAATTCCTGCAACTCCAGTCTCCTCCAGTCTGCTGAGATTTCTCCTGTTCTCCAGGAAATGATTATTTTTGCCAGTTCTTTTAATGCCCTTGGAGACTTGAATTCATCTGGGTCTGGAGACTTGAATTCATTTAGATTGACCAGGTACTCATGTACAACCTCTTTACCTATTCTATGCTGCATTTCCCCTAATGAACCATCTGTTCCATTTTCCTTAGGCTGAGCAGTGTTTTCCTTTTTTAAAAATTATTTTTTTATTGATTAAAACAAAATTCATCACTAAAAACAATACATTCAAATTTACCTTACATACTTGCATACATTATTTAATCAAATTGATTCTTCCATCTTCAATCTTGCGAACTTGCTTCCTAATTCAACAATCTTCCTCCATTCAAACTTCTTCCTCTAGTCCGTCCACCACTGATTCATTTCCACATTTTTTTTACTGCTTATCTTCTTTTAAGTATTGTTTTATCTATCCAGATCCCACTTCTTATCCTTTTTAAACCCCATGTCTCAACCCATTTCTCTATATATAATCTATAATGCTATTACTTCTTAACCTAAGTTCTTTTTTCTCCTTTAACTTATTGTTTGTATATTCGGCCATTTCCCCTTTATATATTTATATAATTCCTCCCAGTCTCCCTTTTTATTATCTGTATTATCTATATTACTATCTTCTAAGTCTTCCCTGTTCTCCCTTAATCTTTTTGATATTATGTCTGCCTCCATCATATCCAACAATTTCAGTACCCATTCTTCAATTCGTATTTTCATTTTTGTTTTCCAGTATCTGGCATAAACTATCCTTGCTGCTGTCAGCATGTAAAAAATCATTTTACCAGCATTTTTTTTCCTTCCCCCCCCCCCACCATATTTAGAACTAACATCTCTGGATTGAATCTTAAATCTATTCCCGATATCTCTTTTATTCCAGCATGTGTCACCTTTCAAAAATTTTCTGATTCAGAACATTCCCACCATAAATGAAAAATAGTTCCTTTTACCCTTTCACACTTCCAGCATATGTTTTGGGTGTTTCCATAAATCTTACTTATTTTATCTGGTGATAAATGCCATCTGTATATTATTTTATAAAAAAAAAATTCTTATGTCCTGACTTAGAGAATATTTTAACCTTTTGTTCCAGGATCGTTCCCATTGCTCTAAGTCCAAAGCTCTGCCACAGTCCCTCACCCATTTAATCATATTTTCCTTTATTATATCTTCTTCCAAATAATATTCCATTATTTTTTTATATAATCTTGAAAGTAATGCTGGTTTCTCCTTCAGTATAATTTCTTCTACTTACTTCCTTTCCCTAGCTAAACCTATGGTTTCTTTGTCTTCTTTACATCTTGATTTCATTTGATTATAAAGGAACCATTCACACATTACCTTCTGATCTTATCTGCTCTAATGTTTTCATTTCATATTGATTTTTCTCTAATTAATATTTCCTCATATTTTAACCATTTTTCTTTTTTCTGAGAATCAGTATTAAATAATGCCTCATGCGATGATAGCCATAGTGGTATTTGAGGACAAATCCATCTTTTATATTTATTCCACACTCTGTATAATACTGTTCTAATACAATGATTTTTAAAGCCCTTATTTGCTTGGATTTTCCCATAACATAGATATGAAATCCAAATCTTAACTCTGATCCTTCTAACTTTAACTGTTTTTTGTCTTCCAATTTAATCCATTTTTTTAGCCACATCAAAGCACTTGCTTCAAAATATAAATTTATATTTGGTACCATGAATCTACCTCTTTCTACTCTATCCTGCATATATTTTTGCTTTATTCTTACCTTTTTTCTGGCCCAGATATATTCTGATAGTTCTCTTTGCCAATCTTTTAATATATTTTTTTCATTTTTGATTATCAGAATTGTTTGAATTAGGAAGAGAAGTTTTGGTAGCATATTCTTTTTTACTACTGAAATCCTTCCTAATAATGTCAAATTTAGATTTTTCCACAAATTCATCTTTTTTTTATTTCATCCCATTTTTTCCCATAATTGTTCTGAAAAAGATCAGAGTTTTTATTTGTTATATTTATACCTAAATATTTGGCTTTTTTTTTTTGTAATATTAAATCCTGACAATTCTTTTATTTCCGCTTCCTCTTTTATTGTCATTTTTTTATAATTACATTTGTTTTTCCTTCATTTATTTTTAATCCTGATTTTATTTCAAATTCTTTTATATTTCATTAGATTTGGTATACTATTAAATTGCTCTTCTACTGTTATTGCTCTATCATCCACAAACGCTCAGACTTTGTATTGATCCCCTTTAATTTTTAATCCTTTAATTTCTGATGCATTACTAATTTTCCTTAATAAAAGGAAAGCAGTGTTTTCCTGTTGTGATAAGATTGAGCAAAGAAGGTGTAAAGAGGCGTTGCTTTTTCTCTGTCTGTGTTAGCATTTTGCCATCTTCTCCATGAAATGACCCTACCATTTCCTTTCTCTTCCTTTTGTTATGGACATAACAAAAAAAAAAAGTCTTTTAAATTGTCCATAACCTGTCTAGTAAGCCTGAGCTTATTTGGTGCTTTAGCTTTTCTAACTTTCCCCCTACATGTGCTAGCTATTTGTCTAAATTCCTCTTTGGTGATTTCCCTCTTTTTCCATTTCCTTTACATGTCCTTTTAAAACTTAGCCCAGTTGAAAGTTCTTTAGTCATCCATCCTCATTTCTTGACACACCTCCCATTTTTTTTCTCCTCATTGGAACTGTTTGAAATTGTGTTTTCAATATCTCCCTTTACAGAAACCTCTATCCACCCTGAACTCTCTTCACTTTTACTATTTCTGACCATGGCATCATCCCCAATATTTCCCTAAGTTTACTGAAATCAGCTTTCCTAAAGTATAGAATGTGTGTCTGACTAAGCCAGGGGTTGGCAACATTCTCCTACCTGGGGTCGGTCGCTGGTCCTCAGGTCTTCTGTCAGGCTGGGTGGGGGGGGGGATAGCAGCGTGCACACTCACATGCGTGCATACAACCCCCGCTGCCACTGCCACCACTGGCGTGTGCACTGCCACAATGCCACTGCCCCCATTTTGTTTTCCAAAATGGTGGCAGTGACTCATTTGCACATCTGCGCATGCGCAAACAGGCCACGACCACCATTTTGGAAAACAAAATGGCGGTCATGACTCGTTTGCGCATGCAGTGATTTGCAGCCACCATTTTGTTTTCTAAAATGGCGGCTGCGGCTCATTTGGCATGTGCAGGAGTACTGTGCATTCACAAATGAGTTGCGGCTGCCATTTTGGCAAACATAATGGCGGCCGCAACGCGTGCAGCAGTGGCACGTGCGGCAGCGTTGGGGGTCAGCAGCAGCAGCGACAGGGTCAGTGGTGGTGGTGGCAGCAGCAGCTGAGGTTGGCGGGCTGGGTGTGGCCCACGGGCAATAGGTTGCTGACCCCTAGACTAAGCGGTACATAAATTAAGCTGCTTTGCTTGCTTTGCTTTTGACTATGCTCTACTTTCCATTTCATTCATATATAAAAGACTTCAGGAGTCATAAAAGTGAGTTTCAGGTGCCACACAGCTGCACTATACCCATCTTTACCATGTAGATTGCCTTTCACAATGTCTGGACAATGTGTTTACACTTTGAGCACATACACTGTAAAGCTCAAATACAAGTAGCTTTATTTAAAGACTATGTCCCATAAAAACAAAAATAAAATAAGCACCACACTCACACCAAAAAACAAAAAGACATTTAGAAAAAGGAGCTGACTTTCCATGACTGGCTGTGGGTGATGAGCTAAAAGGGGTACCTTCAAAACCGAAGGCAACACTCTTAAGACTTACTACCTCACTTGTTTAACTCCCTCTAACTTTACCATCATTTATAATTATGCTGAAATCCAAAAGCCAGCATGGTGTAGTCATTTGAGCATTGGTCTTTGGGGCTCTACAGACGGTAGGGTGCACAGCATGATGATGGCATCGGGGTGGAGTTGGGACAGGAGGCAGGCGGTCGCTATGCCCCGACTCCATCCCCAGGCCGGCCCTTTTGGCCAGTCTGTACAGGCCTTTTGACTCTGAAGACCAGGACTGAAATCCACTCTCAACCATGGAAACCCACAGGATTGCCTTGGGGAAGTCACACTGTCTCAGCCTCAGAGGATGGCAAAAACAACCCCTTCTGAAAAAATCTTGCCAAGAAAACCCTGTGATAGGTTGCCATATGTGAGAAACAATAGCAATAGCAAGTACATTTCTATACTGCTTATCAGTGAACTAGCACTCCATAAGTGGTTTACAATGTGTAAGTCAATTGCCGCCAACAAGCTGGATACTCATTCTATTGACCTACAAAAGGATGGAAGGCTGAGTGAACTTGGAGCCCTCCTCTAGGATCAAACATATAATACTGTGGCTGCAGGACCAGAATTTAACCACTCTGCCACCAGGGCTCCATAAAAAGCAAAGACACACAACAGCAACAACAATCCTTAAAGCTAAATAATGATTCTCTATTGCTCTTGCATAGGCCTTCTTAGTCCTTCCTTCCTGTACCTGTTTTGTTTTGGCGGTTTTCTTGTGCTATCCAGTTGTACACACAGTAATTGGGACTACCAATAGATTTCAGGCCTGTTCAGTGTCCAAGTATAGGCCAGTTGTCTCATCAATTACTATTCTTTTTCCTGTTTTCCCTTTGTTTACTGGCCTGACTCAGCAGTGTTCTAGACCATAACATTTCTTGCATGATTATATCCAATCTGAACTTGATAAAAAGCTTATCATCCATTTTATCCCCTAAGTAAGCCTTTTGCTGGATCTTAGGTGGGCCTTATAACTTTAACGATCCATTGTGTCCTTGTACCTATGTATTCCTGTGCCTAGCTAAAGCCTTGATTCTTTATCCTGAAAGCAAATAAAAGGGGATTTTTAAAAATACTGTAATATCTCTTTGATACTGTGAACTGCTGCCCTTCCTCACCTATTGCCACCCAGGTGTGTTGGACTACAATTCAGTTTCTCCCCATTTGGCAAGGACTTTAGTAACTGGATGGGGAAGATAGATGTACTGGATGCATAATGGGGGGGGGGGAACAGTACTAAAGTTTTGTTTTTTAAAAAAATTATTGATTAAAAAACATATTACCATTACAAACAATGTATAAATACTTATTTCAATCCATTACAATAAAAAATTGAAATCTTATGAGAATAGATACAAAGTATCTTATTGAACACTACTATATTATTATACAATCTTATATCTATAAGTTTTAACATATAATCTTAAAATGAAAATTATAGAAGCAAAAAACAACTTGCCATTTAGCCTATTTCATTTCACTTCTTATGCATACCTTACATTTGCTATCTATCAATCAGTATAGTATCTTTATTCTATATTCAATGTTAAATGCTTATAGTAGTATTGAATTTTTTTAAAAAATTATTCATTTACCCATAACTTCTATACTACTTTATTATTATTATATCTATTATCTTTTAAAAAAAGAAAAATCTCTCTATAGTGGATATACACAGACCTATCAAACCTTACAGAAAGTTAATTAAGAAAAATACATTTATCACATTAAAGAAATATCTTTATCCCATTTTGTTTCAAATAATCACCGCATTCCATTCATTTATAAATTTATCATAATTTAAACCCTTAATTAAACCAGTAAGCCTATCCATTTCCATATATTCCATGATTGTTGTTATCCAATCCTGAAGAGATGATATTTGATTGGATTTCCACATAGAAGCATAAAGTGACCTGGTGGCAGAAAGAGAATAGAATATTATTTTCCCATGATCTTTTTCTAATCTTTCATCTGAGCACATGCCTAATAGAAAGAATTGTGGATCTAGTTTTAAATTGTAATTTAAAATTTTACTTAGGGCTGTCTTTATTATAAACCAATATTCTTGGGCTTTCTTACAATTCCACCATAAGTGGTAGAGAGCTCCATTCTTCTTATTACATTTCCAACATTCATTAGAATATGCTTTATTAAATTTGGCTAAACGAACTGGCATCAGATGCCATCTAAACACCATTTTATAAAAATTTTCTTTGATGTTATAACTAAGGGTACACTTTATTCTCTTTGTCCAGCATTTTTCCCATTGTATTAAATCTATTGAATGACCAAAGCCCATTTTATCATTGGTAATTTTATTAATTCCAATTCAAGTCTATTTTTTGTAACATTTTTTAAAATTTAGATATTTTGTGTTCATCTTTTGACCATATTATTTCTTCAAATTATTTATCTAATACCCCAAATGTTTTAGTCTTTTTGTCAATTAATAGCTATTCTCCAATTTGCCTAAATGAAAACCAATTACAATTATAACCTTCCGCATTTAATTGTTTTGGGGATTTTAATTCTACATTTTCTCCTTTCCTGTCAATTAGATTTTCATATGTTAACCATTTATCTTTCCTAAATTTGTTGTTTTGGAGACTACTTCTCCCAGTGCAGTCCATGTGGGCAGTACATCTCTCCAATTTTGTTTTATTTTATACCATACTCTTAAAAGAGATCTATGTATATAATGATCATTAATTTTTTTATGGCATTTGACTTTGTCATAGAATAAATAACTATGCCATCCATATATATTATCATAACCCTCTAGCTTTAAGTTTCCTTCTTTTTTTAATTCAAACCAATCCAATAACCAAAATAATACACTTGCATAATGGTAATTTCTGAGATTCAGTAAACCCAATCCACCTCTATCTTCTGAGTCTTGTAAAATCTTGTAATGTACTCTTGGATTTTTCCCCTCCCAAAGAAATTTAGAGATATCTTGATCCCATTTAATAAAAGGCTTATCATTCAATATGATTGGTATATTTTGAAAAAGATATATTAATTTTGGCAAACACACATTTTAATGGTTGAAATTCTACCTAGCCAAGAAATATTAACCTTTGACCATCTTTTTAAGTCCTCTTTTATTTCAGCCCATTTTTTGTTGTAATTATTTTTAAACAGATCACTATTTTTACTCATAAAATTTATCCCTAAATACTTAACCAAGATTCTTGAAATTGAGAAATTTCCTTTAATTTCATTTTTTCCTCTTGGGTCAAGTTAATTAAAAGCATTGTTGTTTTTTCTTTGTTGATTTTAAGACCTGCTACTATGCCAAATCTAATTAAAGCTTTAAGAAGGGTTTCTACATCTTCGCATGGATTAGAGAGAAACTAACAAGTTGTCAGCAAACGCCTTGACTTTATATTCCTCACCTTTGAGTTTGATACCATGAATATCTTTATTAAACTGAATGTTATTCATCAAAATTTCAAAGTTTAGAATAAATAATAAAGGAGATAAGGGGCATCCCTGCCTAACACCTTTTTCAATCATAAAGGATGTTGTTAAATCACCATTCACTATTAATTTAGCCTTTTGATTACTATAGATTGAGGAGATCCAGCTTATTATATTATTTCCTAAATCTAATATCTCCAATAGCAAATGCATAAATGTCCAACTTAAGTTATCAAATGCTTTTTCTATGTCAAAAAATATCAACACCAATTTGTCGTTGATATTCTTGTTATGAAATTTTATTAAATTGATCACGTGCCGTGTATTGTCTTTCAGCATTCGGCCTGGGAGAAACTCCACCTGATCATCATGTATCCAGGAGAGCAGCCATTTTTTTTAAAGTCTATTAGCTAGGATCATTGCAAAGATCTTATAATCATTATTAAGAAGAGATATAGGTCTATAATTTTTCGGATTGGATTTATCTTTATTTTCTTTTGGAATATGTATGATATTTACTTGAAGCCACAACTCAGGGAGTGTGCCCTCTAGGATTCTATTCATTGTTTCTAACAAAGGAACTGCTAATTGATCTTTATACCGCGTATAGTAATCCACTGTAAAACCATCCGGTCCCGGGGACTTACCACTTTTCAGACTTTTAATTGTATCAAGTAGTTCCTGTAATTCAATTTTTTTGTTCAGATCCTTTTTATAGTCTTCTGGGATTTTTGTTATAGATATGGATGTACACCTATCCAAAAGGACATTCAATTATCAGTATGTGGTTAGGGATTATGAATTAGCTCAAAGATAATAATGCCTAGTGGTTGGGTTACTTATCCTTGGGACCATATCCCTGTGTATACCAAGTCCAGACACACTAAGAGTTCCAAAGGCAGGTTTTCAAACAAGCAATGAGTTTTATTTTTAAAAGGGGAAATCAACAATCCTACACAACACACAACCGCACATGCTCATAAGGGCTAAGGGATTCAAAGGTGTTACGGGGGAATAGAATAAGACTTACTAAGGAGATACTGCACCTGAATGGGTCCAATTGATGAGGGTCCTGGAGGGATGGAGGACTCTGCAGCTTCCATGGCACG
>CM034701.1:322420505-322439697 GCA_020142125.1 Phrynosoma platyrhinos
TTGAGGATGTTTCTTAGAGACATCATCAATGCATCCCTTAGGGAAGGTGATGTTCCATCCTGATTGTGGGAAGTGGTGGTTAGGCAGCTTCTGAAAATACCTTCCCTGGACCCCCTGGATATGAAAAGCTATAGGCCAGTCTCTTTACTACCTTTTCTGAGCAAAATGATTGAGAGGGCGATTGTTCTTCAACTCCAAGCTGTCTTGGAGGAAATTGATTATCTAGATCTATTTCAAACTGGCTTTAGGACAGGATATGGAGTTGAGACTGCCATGGGAGCCTTAGCTGATGACCTTCATCTGGGCATCGACATGGGTAGTGTGACCCTGCTGGTGCTAATGGACCTCTCAGCAGCTTTTGATACAATTGATCATTAGATCCTCTTGGATCACCTAAGAAGTTTAGGAATTGGAGGCACTGCATTGCAATGGTTCCATTCCTTCCTCTCGGGCAGATTTCATAGGGTGATGCTCAGGGACAGTTGCTCTACAAGGAAAGAACTTAATTTTGGCATCTCCACAAGGCCAATCCTGGCTATTCTATGTGTGTGTGTGTGTGTGTGTGTTAGTATACCATCAACCCTGTTATCTATATATATGAATCCGCTGGGAGAGATCATCCAGAGACTTGGGATGGGGTATTATTAGTACACTGATGACACCCAGATATATTTCTCTATGTCTCAGTCTTCAGCTTTGATCTCAGATAGCATCTCTCTTCTCAATGATTGTCTTGAAGCAGTAATGGACTGGATGAGGAAAAACAGATTGAGATTGAATCCAGACAAAACGGAGGTACTTAAGTAGTGGCCCTGAAACCAGGTATTGGGTTGAAACCTCCAGACCTGGATGGGGTCACACTCTCCTCTAAGGACTGTGTTCACAGTCTAGGGATGCTCCTGGATCCATCGCTTCAGATGATAAATCAGGTAAATGTGATGGTCAGGTGTGCCTGTTATCAGCTTTGGCTGATATGCTAGCTGTGCCCTTTCCTGGAAGTTAGGGACCTTAAAACTGTGGTGCACACGCTGATAACTTCTCACCTCGATTTCTGTAATGTGCTCTACATGGGTCTACCCTTATATTTGGTCTGGAAACTTCAACTAGTACAGAATATGGCAGCCAGGTTGGTCGCAGGAACAATGAGTAGAGACCACATAACAGTGATCTTAAAATCACTTAGCTGCCCATTAGTTTCCAGGCGCAGTACAAGGTGTTGGTTATCAACTTTAAAGCCCTACATGGACTTGGTCCAACCTATCTTAAGGACTGCCTCCACCCATATAACCCACCCCATACACTCAGGTCCTCTGGGAGGAATCTGCTGTAGCCTATAAAAACTAGGCTGTCTGCAACAGCTCGGAGGACCTTTTCAGCAACTGCTCCCAGATCATGGAATGGCCTGCCAGATGAGATCCATCATATTACCACCTTAAACAGATTTAAAAAGCCTGTTAAGACTGATCTCTTCCAGCAAGCCTTTCCTGAATAGATATCCCAGCCATCAAGAGATAGCCCAACCTGCTCCCCTGATTCTACTGTTGTTATAGTTATTGTTACTTGGTTATTTTGTATTTTATTTTCAGTGTGTTTTAAATTGTTATTGTTTAATAGTATTTTAATGGATGGGTGGGATTGTGGGATATGAAATGTATATTTTTAATGCTGTAAACTGCCTGGGTTATGTTACGCAGAGGGGCGGGGTAAAAATAAATTTATTGTTGTTGTTGTTGTTGTTGCTGCTGCTGTCATTTTGTAGGGAAATGCAGAAGTGTAGTTGTGAAGCTGATTTTTATAGTGGTGCAATTTATAAAGGAATAGAGGTCCATCAAATTGGTTGAAGGAAATCAGAGGGAAAGTGAATGAAATCAACAGCAAATAGAAAGACTTTTTCCACATACACTGGGGACAAGATTTCTTAATATTTGCAAAGTATGACAAGACTGAGGACACCACAAGATACCCACTGAATTCTTAAGTATTACATTTGAGTCTTCCCTCCTTTTCTTACATTTTTTTGGGGGGGGGGGGGTTATTGTTCACATCCACTGTTTGTTGGAGTGTATGCTGTCTTTTATGTTCTGCTGTTGTCACTGTTCTCATAATCTAAAGCTGACAGGTGTGAACTCTCCAAGAAACATAAGCAGAGGTTGAAGGCTTACTTTTAAAATGAAATAATATGAACATAATGACATACTGAAACTGTAAATAACTGAACACTGGTAAGAGAATGCTCTAAGTCCCAGAGCATCATCCTATTACTTTTCAATTATGGGTGGATTCAGTATATCATTACATTCATCCTAAATGTACCTACACTAATTTGTTCCCATGATGAGTTACTAAGGCCTTAACAAACTAAAATAAAGTTATTTGAAGAAGCACCTTTTCTGTTGAGTTTCCCATGTTATCTTAGGATATTTGGAGAAAGTGAGGGCACTTCATATATTAAGGTGCAGATAAAGGAAGCCAGACTTGAGATGTTTCTTGTTGTAACTCCCAGAAAAATAAGTTCATTAATAGTAATGAGTCAGAATGCCTCTATATTATCTCCAATACTGCCAGTACTACTCTCACTATGTGCCTTTGCAGACTGCCAGGAATAGTGCAAATTGAGTCCACTTTAACTGCCCTCACTCAGTGCTAAGGAATCATGGGAACTGTAGTTTATTGTGGCACCAGAGCTCTCTGACAGAGAAGGCTCAATGTCTCAGAAAAAAATACAATTCCCATGATTCCCTAGCACTGAGCCAGGACAGTTAAAGTGGACTCAATTTGCACTATTTTTAGCAGTCTGCAAAAATCCTATGCTTCTTTGTCTCAGTTGCTGGTGAACATAAGAGAGTGGGGGTGCCTCCTCCTCCCTGTGACATGCCAGGTGAAATGGTGTTGCGTGTCACCCATGGTGCACATGCCATAGGTTCGCCATCATGACTCTAGGAGATGAAACAGACAAACACAATAAAGTGGCTTCCAGCTACTTTGAAGGTGGAGCATTTATGTGACACGCATTTCCAATGCAGGAGGAAACCAAAATGAAGCCACACTCAAGGGCTAAAAACTGGAGCAAAAAGAAGTCGGGATACTGCAACTTAACACAGAAAATGTGCATTTTCATGCCTGCATATAAACAGCCAGGCGTCAGTGTGGGGCTATGGCAAAGCAAAAAAGTGAAACTGCGACAACTCCAGTGGATGTAATTATGCCATACACAAAACAGACAGTCCATGTATGGGGCGGGGGGGCTCCATGCCTGCTTTGTCAATGTATCAATCACAGACCAATGCACCAATGCCCTGTATGGACAGAGAATAACACATGCAACTGCATGACCAATCAGTGAGACAACCATGCAATGGGATGGCTTCTGAATGGATATGGGAGGTACATGGAGGTCACAGGTGGTGTTTTTGTGCAATGCTGTGCATGCATTGTGGGGAGGCAAAAAAAAAAAATCCCCAGCAATGCAGCTTGGCCTCGTACCGTGTGGTCTGCCTATGGGTGTTCAGCCTGCCTTCAGAGCAGACCATGAGGACAGAAAAGTTTCCTAACCATCTGCTCTGGCCCTATAATCAGGAAGTTTGTCATGACCAACTAACTCATTCACTCACTTATTCATTCTCAAGTGCAACAAAAATACTTGGGCTCCTCAAGAGCTATAAATCTAAAATTTTATACACATATATTGCAAGACTACATGATTGCTAAAAAAATCTTCATGTGACATTGTGCCTTGATTTAGGGAGAGAAAATTATCACAAAATGGCTAACATGTTTTCACACTAGCTAGACAACTAAAGCCTCCTAATAGTGCAAGATGCCAACTGTTGAGGATTGATGGATTGATTCAAGTTGCCTCAGCTAGAAAGGATGGAAATTGAGATCTTATCAATAATGATAGATGGATCAGTCGACACCTGCCATATGTCAGTTTTACAAGTGTTCATGATGAAATCCACTCTCCTGTTTCCACATTACAAACTTATTGTTTTTAAAATACTAATGAGGTAAACTCACCAATGCCTTATTAGTTTTCCTCCTCCACTACCTGCAATAGCCACTCTAAATAGCTGGTAAACTGAGCTGCTTCCTACCCCCTGCCACCCGCCACCCACTCAAATCCTACCCTTTGAAAGGACAATACTTTGAATTCCCTAGGACATTTGTGACTCCATTTTTAATGCATGTGGCAGAAGTCATACGATCAGTTTGATCTTCTAGGTACTCTTGCTTCATAGATGCTTTTTAAAGTTACTCTTACTTGGAAGAAAGCAAGTCTTTTAAAAAAATTGGTTGGGTCACCTCATAAAATTTATTTAAGTGTTAATACTAAAGGAAAAGTAGGTAGCAATCTACATATTAGTGTGGGGGAGGTATGGATCATGTGAGTTCTCTTTGGAATTCAGACTAATAAATTCCTTGTGTATTTCCACTCATTAACACCTCCACAGATATCTTGGTGACAAGACACAGGTGATTACCTCTATAGAGTCAGTATAAGGTAAGGCACTGGATTGTGGGAGTTCTTATTCCCTCAACACATAGTTGAATTACTTAGGACAGCCACCCAGGAGTGTCTTATAAAGCAGCTTCATTTTTTTATCTTATCTATGCAAACAGAATGCAAACTGAATGCAAATTGAACTCATATTTATATATTCAAAAACAAGTTATTCATTTTGCAAGGGAATCACGTCATATGCCATTATGTTATGCTTTCAGCATTCACATGAATGATTATATGTTGTTTGAATATCAACAACAAATTAAGCACTCCTGTGTTATGTTCAACAGATTACAAGTGATGATCTCCAAACTACTATAACTGAGAGATGTTTCATGACATAAATAGGACTGATGGAAGGGTGTATTATTGCCCATTTAAAACTGATTTCTTTCACTTAATGTCTTATAACAAGATTTTAACATTAAGAATGTTTTCTGAGAGTAATGCAACAATGACATCATGAGTAGTAATATTTCAAGAGGGTTGTTGTTGTGTGCCTCCAAGTCAGAAATCACTTGGGTTTAATCCTCAAGTGAACCTATCACCAGAATTTCCCAGCAGGTTTCTTCAGAGGGGATTTGCCATTGCCATCCTCTGCAGCTGAGAGTGTGTGACTTGCCCAGGGTCATTTTTTGTGTTTACATGACTGAGCTGAGATTCAAACCCTAGTCTCCACCATGCTGGCACTCCTCTAGAGGGTATTTCACCCATTTCTCCAGATTATAAAAAGTGACAAAGGTTGGACAAAATTGATAAAGAGTCCTGTGACACTTATAAGACTAACACATTTTATTTGACATCTGATGAAGTGAGACATAGTCCACAAAAGCTTATATCAGATAAAACTTCCAAATCTCTTAAGGCGCTACAAAACAAAGATAGCCAATCCGATTTCCCTGGAAAGAGTTGAACAGTATTTAATTTCTTAAAAATAGAAATGTCAGTGCCTCAAATTCAATGAATAAATCTCACCTTCTCTTTTCCTTGGGACTGATTCTGATTCTCTTCTTCTGAAATAAATCTATTCTATGCATGCTCAAATATTGTCCTTATTACTACATTACATGCCCAGGTTGTTCTAGCTTTGGGTCAGTTTTGAGTGCTGTCTCAAATTAAGACTAATTTTGAATTACTGATTGTCTACATTATCCCAGAAGCTTTAATTGTTATTGAATTATTGGATCTACTATTGGATAGCAAAAGCTTTGGATTACTGATTCATATCAGAAACTTACAAGTGTACATCAATGAACTGATTAACACCCATGACTTATCACAGCAACAAAACCAAAACAGATCTTCAATTTGGGCTATAAAACATTGCCCTTTACATTTGAACCTGAATTCTTTTAGAGCATAGGTGGGCAAAATGCACCCCCGGGGCCATTTTGTGACATACATACCAGCATCCTAGAGGTCATTTTTTAAAAAATCACAGTGGTCCCTCTGGATTTGCAGGGGTTGGGGTAACAGGACCCCCATGAATATGGAAATTTCACATGCCTGGGATGGCTGTCCAGGGCATGGGAGGGGCTAGAGGGAAGTCACTGGTTCTTCCCCCACCCTCCCCTGCCTTTAATCAGCTCTGGTAAGCCATAGGAGGCCAGAGGAAAGAAAGAGGCACAGGTGCATGCCTGCTTCTCCTTGCTCTCCCCCCCACATCCTCTTGCTCCTTCAGCCAGCCGTGGGAAGGGACAGGAGGGTGGAGGGATGAGGAGAAGCCAGCATGCACTGGCTTTTCCTCATCACATTGAACATTGTGAAATTCCTTACTCAGAAAGACTAATAACAAAATAACTCAATTGGCTCCTCTCTTCTCCAGCTCTCCCTCTCTCTTTTTAATTGAACTAACACCTACTGCTCCCTCTTTAGGATTTCCCCACCCATTGAGTAAAAACAATAATTTATAGACATGCCCACAGTCAGCAGGTACTTGAATGAGTCTTCATCCAGCACTTTACACTACAGGTGGAAAAAGCTCATCAATTCCATTTCATTAGAGTATAAGTACCTCACAGAAGCCAAATTATTTAGAGATGCAGACAGAAATTATGTTGTGTTGGAGGACATTCCAGCTGCATTACTGATCTTAGCTATAACAGTTCCAGGAATTATTATAAATGATTCTCTTTTTCACTCCTGACACTTTCAGAAACACTTTGGGAACTTTAACATTTGTTGAAAAGATTAAACTAACCACATTTCATTGTTGTTGTTAACTGCCCTCAAGTCGATCTCAGCTCATGGCAACCCTATGGATGAGATATCTCCAAGACCTTTTCTTCTCCAAGGAAAACATACTCAGCTTCCTAAGTCACTCCTCATAGGGCATGATTTCCAGCCTTTTCACCATTTTGGTCACCCTCCTCTGGATATGCTCCAGCTTCTCAACATCCTTTTTTTTTTAAAAAAAAAATATTTTTATTGGAGTTTTTTCTCTAAAATATTTTAACACAAATCTTTGTAATATGTTTGTTTACACCATAATGATATGATAGCCCTGTTTAAATATTTGAAAGGGTGTCATATTGAGGATGGCACAAGCTTGTTTTCTGCTGCTCCAGAGACTAGGACATGGAGCAATGGATGCAAACTAGAGGAAAAAAGATTCCACCTGAACATTATGATGAACATCCTGACAGTAAGAGCTGTTCAACAGTGGAAAACACTCCATCTGAGAATGGTGGAGTCTCCTCCTTTTGAGGTTTTTAAACAAAGGCTGGAGGGACATTTGTCAGGGGTGCTTTGACTGTGTATTCCTATATGGCAGGGGATTGGACTGGATGGCCCTTGTAGTCTCTTCCAATACTATGATTCTATGAAATGCAAAATTTATTGATAATAATATAACATACAAGTGCTATGCTACATCAAGAAGAAGGGTTTCCTTTAAGTGCCTTAGGCAGAGGAAGGAGGACACAAAAGGGCTGAAAACAACCACAGACTTAACCTGAAGCATTAAAAAAGTATTTTATTCTTTTGGGAGCAAGCAAACAGGCTAAGCATGTTACAATGGTCATTTAGCAGTCACTGAACTTAATGCTGTTACACAAACCTACTATATTATTTTTATGACTATTTGATCTATTGAAAAATCATAGCTACAGCTGGAACAAAATAAAACATGACACAACAATTTCTCTGATGTCTTCCAGTTGACAGCAACTATTCAACATATATAACAGGCTATAAAATGGAGATAATTCTGTTGATGCCAATTTTTTTTAATTCACATGAGGCTGGATTTATAGTGAGTGGTGGAGAAAGAGTAGGAGGTTTAAGTTTCTCCTTCCTCAGTGGGGACACCCAGTGTGGAGGGTGGGGCTTCTAGGGGGTGGGACTTCAGGCAGGACTTCTGGGGCTGGGAAAGCACTGTGCAGGCCATAGAAACAGCTGCTCAAACCACAGAAACAGCCGTCCATCACCCACCTGGCCTGGAGATCCCCCACCCGAGGCCCAGACCAGCACCCATGCAGTCATGAGGGGCAGCCGTGCAGGCCCAAGGAGTGTCAGCTGGGGGGGGTGACCAGGTGTCACCTCCCCTCTTCTGTTATGTGCTTGGAGCTTATGGAAGTCATTGTAGGCCCTCCTCTTGGATAGTGATTCTGCTCCACAAGAACAGGTACAGAAGTCACAGACCTCAGAAAATAAGGACTTAGTATAGATGGTTCTGTGAATATAAGAACTCCATTCCCTTTCCAGAAGAGGAGAAGCTGTTTGGTGGTGGTGGATGATCACCAACTCAGAGGATAGAGGCAGTCATGTGTAGATCTGATAGGAATTTTCAAGAGATATACTGTTTTCCTGGTGCAAGGATCCAAAGTGTGATTGAGAGGCATCCAAGAGGGAAACAATGTCAAGGCACTGAGATTGCCACTCCCTTCTGATGCACAAGCAAACATACATGATACTATCAGACGCAGCCTTCACTTAATTAGAAATGACTAGAAGGCTCTTGGTAGGAAGGACTTTCATCAACAGAAGTATAGTGTCCAAATCAAAATTAATAACTGTACTATTCTTTCTAATTTTTTTTTAAAAAATCATCTCTCACTTACATCAAATTCTGGATTAGTCCAGTTAAAGAATATGGAGAACCTAGCATGTGTCCAGAGAAGGAGGATCAAAATAGTAAAATGTCAGTAAACTAAGCCCTAAGAAGAAAAGCTGAAGGAGGGAGATGGGCTGACTAGGAAAGGTGATATGACAGCCATTTTCAAATATCTGAATTGCATGGAAAGTTTGTTTTCTATTGCTCCAGAGAATATGACTCAAAACAACAGATTCAAATTACATGAAAGAAGATTCTAACAAAACATTAAGAACTTCCTGATTTGTAAGAAATGTTTGAAAATAGAACAGACTAACCTGAAAGGTGGTCTCTTTCATTGGAGGCTTCTAAAGAGCATCCATTAAGCATGATTTATCTCTGGATCCCTGCATTGGCAGAAAACTGGACTAGATGACTTTATTTTAGAATTAAAGAATATGAAGCCTTTAGTTGCATACTACTCATTTCATGCAGCATATGGGTTAACGCTAATATTCATAGGTGAATTATTGGTGTGGGTGTTTCTATATACAAACTAATATGGAAATAATAAAACTGACTTCTTGAAACTTTCTCAGAACAAGATAGTTGATTTAACATTCAGTGTAACTACAAAATTGTTACAAATCACAGTGTTGTATTTTCAGCAAGGATGGTTACATATGCATAGGTGTTTTTTAAGGAAATGCAAAGCTTTTTTAAAAAAGATGAAGAAAGGAGGATACTAATTCAATAAAAATATGTGGAAGCTAATTCAGTGCTTCTCAAGCTATTTGATGAGGGTGGGTTACCAACTAGTGAACTAAGAACCAGTACCATTTTGTGCCCTTTGACTACAGCTGTTTCTTTCTTTCCTGGAAACTCATTGTGGGCCATGGATCACCACTTTGATTAGCATTTTGCTAATTTATATGTATAAGTATACATGTAAGTGTAATTACTATAATTTAAAAAGAACTACAGTAAATCTCATCATTATGTTAAAGACTGCAACCAGGTGAGTTATCTGTCTGTTCAGCCTTCTATTTGTGTGCTGTTGGAGATCAATTTCAATACACTGCTTCTCCCTTCCAATTATTTAGTGAAAAATACTTTTAAACTGGATCTAGACCTTCAAATAAGGATACCTTCAAATAGAGTGTTGTCCTCTCAGAGCTCTTCAAATATTGGGCTATCCTATGTATTGCTATTCACCTGACATAATTCATAATTCACATAATTCATAAGGCAATATCTAACCAATGTCAACCATCTTTGCTTGTTCCAGACATAACCTCCTCTTCTTCTGGATTTAGGCCTTAAAGATGAAAGAAAAGTGTGGATGTATGGAAGGTAAATTATAAGTCAACACAATTTGTAACATTGCATAGCATCATTATTGATTGTAAGGTGTATTATTAAGGCATCAGCTTCAGCTTCAAAATCCTTGTTTTGTGGACCTTGAGTCAGCAGGAGATAATCTCACCTTTCATATTAAACCAGCAGAATGCTTCAAGAAACTCCAAGAAAGCTAAATTCTAGAGTGGACATTCTGAATCTGTACACCACGTATGCTGCTTACATGGTGTGGCAGTTAAGGTAAACAACTTAGTTTACAATGGACTGGATCCAGGTTCAGTCATTCTTATAATGACTCCATTGAAAATTATGGGATAGATTGTTTGATTCAATGGGCCTATTCCCAGCAGAAGTATGCCTACAGCCAACCCTATGGCTATGCCTTTTAGTGCATGACTTTTGGCCTTAAGTCAGAGTGTGTGTATACACACAGAGACATCTTATTAAAACCTTCCAAACAGAAGACTCAGTGTCAGGAAAGTAACTGCTTAGCATGAGCAAAGTTCCTACAGCCAGCGGGATCAATTTTTTAAAGGAGAAAATCTGTTGAAAAGCTTGCTGGTATCTTAAACCAGTAGCGTGCCCTCTTGATCGCCTCCATACAGGCAGCAGAGGTAATTGAACATCTGCTAGAGTCTGGCCCCACCGTTAATTTTAATTGGGTTCTCCCTCTCAGCACCTGAATTAATTGTGGGTATTTGGTCTAAACACTGTTTTAAACATTTCTGATGGCTCTGGCAGATCCCTTTATGAGACACCAGATGTGCAGGTCCTGAAATAGCTACTATCAGCTCTTACCCACAGGGAGAAATGGTGGGCATTGTTAGTTTGAGATTTTAAAAAGAAACAAGGATAATGAAGAAGCCAGTTATATTGAGTATATATGCACATTTTAAAAGTACCTGAAAGAGGGTATAATGGAAGAAAGAAATGTGTTTATGAATTGTGTATTGGTTTTTTGTTTTGTTTTTCCTTACCCCAGGCTTTGCGTGGTTCCATCTGGCTGGTGTTAGAGGCTTGCTTACATCAACACATCATGCTAGATTTGACATTTCTTTTTCTGTTTCTTTCATAAACATCCATGCTGCCCATCATATCATCTCAAAGGCTAGCAGGATGCTTTTGCAACCCGGGAGCATTTCAGAAGGTGAAGTACAGGGTGGAGGTGATTTAGCAGGGTGCTTGTGCTGTCAGCTGAAAGCAAAATTGCCTTCTTGACTTCATTGTGGATGAAATTGTGGATGCCTCCATTAATTGAAATCTCTGAAGAACTGTTTTTACACTATTCTGATTCTGGGAGAAACAATAAGCAGGAAAGAGTTACAGGTTGACTGCCCTCCTTACTGCTCACATTCTTTAGAGACGCGTGGACTCAACTATTTATAAATTCACCATTATCAAGGCCATATCAGCCCTGAAGGATTGCAGGAGAGGTTCAGATGTTCACAGTTATCTTTATTGACAATTGACATGTAGAACAATTCTGGAATCATTTGCCATATATATGTTCTCTAGGGATCTCTGTAGATATAAAGTATGCTAAACTAACAACAGCAACAACAAAGGAGAAAGAGAGAATATATTGTGGTTTAGGTCTATTTACTGGTTTGTTTAATTTGTTTAAAATATTTTATTCTAATTTTATTTTATTTTTAAAAAATAATAATTCCAAACCAGTTCAAAATAACAGAAACCAAACAAAATTC
This sequence comes from Phrynosoma platyrhinos, assembly GCA_020142125.1. Lineage (NCBI taxonomy): Eukaryota > Metazoa > Chordata > Lepidosauria > Squamata > Phrynosomatidae > Phrynosoma > Phrynosoma platyrhinos. The sequence continues at coordinate 322,432,108 of CM034701.1, forward strand.
TGAACCTCAGTCTCTACCAGAGACAAGTAAATTGAACTGGATTCTGTTTTGTGTGGTCAATATTTTTAATAGAAGTCTTGTGGTTCATGTTTGTTTTTAGATCTATGATAGGACAATGGGATTTTTTCTTTAAAGAGCACCATGATACAGTAATATATTTTTAATTTACAAAGCATGAGTACAAAAGTACATGAGTAGAAAGCTTAGGCTTTCTTAAGAGTTTTTTTTAAATAATAAAACTTTATTAATATTGGATATATGTTTCAAAATGAGTTTCAATATATTGCATATTAAAATGCATTAAGCCTGTAAAAGCAATCTTCAAAAAATCAGAAATAAAACCAAAATCGTATAACAGAAACAGAAGCCAGGAACATAGAATCATGGAGTTGGAAAAGACCACAAGGGCACTTCCAACATAACTTATTTATTTATTTTATTTATTTCACTTCTGTGCTGCCTTTCTCCCAGAAAAGGGAGAAAATAGAGATGGATACATCTGTCAGTTTCACTTTCTTTTACATTCATAGTTTCCTTTTCTAGTTTTCATATTTCTGTTGAATTTATGGAAAAAATTCCAAATGTTTTATAAGTTCTTATAAAAAAAATGAAGCAAATTAAATTTTCAGCTCTATCCACTGGCTAGATTCAACAGAGCACGGCCATACCCAAAATGAGCAGGACCAAGTTGTCCCCAGAACTTAGAAAAATTGCCTTTGGACTAGAACTCAGAATGACAGAGCAAGAATGGCCAAGCTTTGATCATACATTCCTGTTATACATAGTTCTCAAAAATGAGGAAGCTATCGGGGGAGGGGATGTAGGAATCCTAAATCAGCACCATAACATGGTGGAATTCACAGGGTTTCAAAGAGCTAGGTTAGGCCAATCTTTTTAGCTGCATCTGCACCACAGAACTAATGCATTTTGGTACTACTTTCAATGTCATGGCTCAATGCTATGAAATTCTTGGATCTGTAGTTTTGTGAGCTATTTAGCCTTGCCTGTCAGAAAGCTATGATGCCACAACAAACTACAAATCCCAGGATTCTATAGCATTGAGCCATTGCAGTGAAAGCAGTACCAAAATGCATTAATTTAGCAATGTAGCAGTTTTCTACATAAAACCACCATGTGCAAATGTTGTGCAGAATAAGTCCGGAATTGTGAGTAGTCTTCAAAATTTGCACAGTTTTTGAAAACTTGCTTGCATCAGAAATGAAGTTGCTATAATTAATATTTGCTTTCTTCAAGAAGAAAATTAATGGAGAATTACATCCCTGCCTGCAAATGATATTCTTGCAACATACCAAGCTGCAGATAAATAATTGGATACATGTCCACTGATTCACTCTGCTCTACAACATTGTAGAAGTCAGAATTCTTTACCAAACACATGATGACCCAAAACAGTGGTGGTGCAGTCCTGGTGCAGACATTTGCACTGTCTCCTTCATCCTACATTGAGGATGAGGCAAGTGTGTTTTCTGCTGCTCCAGAGAATAGTACTTAGAGCAATCTTCTGGAAAAGAGATTCCACCTGAACATTAGGAAGAACTTCCTGACAGTAAGAACTGTTCAACACTGGAACACACTCCCTCAGTGTGTGGTGGAGTCTCCATCTCTCAAGGGGTGCTTTGCTTCTGTGTTCCTGCATGGCAGGGGGTTGGACTGGATGGTTCTTGTGATATCTTCTAACTTTGTGATTCTGTGGCCCAAAACACATGGACCAAAAGGTGCAGCATCTGTCCACTTTGGGGGCATGACATGCAAATTATGCACATCCTTGGATTGGCCAAAAGCTGCTCCATGGCTGCCTTAGGTAGCCTGAAGCCACAAGAAAAAGGAGCACAGAAAAAGTACTCCTTTCCAGCAGCTCATTTGGGACTGTGATAGTGGCCCACTTTCAGAGTGGGCCATGTGGTTGCTGCAGTTCCTGGCTATCCAGGGGCCACTCCAACCCAACAGTCTGCTGCACCCCTGACTTACAATGGAGAATGTTGGCCTGAGAGGATTGCCCTGCAGAGCTCTATGAGGCAGTGCCTGGGATATTCAGGAATTAAACCCATTTTAAAAAGAAAATGGCTGGGAAACATGTCCCTCTGGCATGGGAGACACAGAGGTCCCCAATAGAACCAAATGACGGCTTTTCACAAAGAAAACAAAAGAAAGAAGACCAAGAAGTGAGAGCTGAGGGAGTTGAAGGGGCAGAATCCATTCCTTAAAATCTGCTGCTGTAAGGAGCTAGGGTGGCTCTCCTCTTTTTACTTACCAACAGAGAGAAGTGAAAGTGACTATTGCAAATGGAATAGATACAAGTTTGCAACACAAAAGCGAGGACTCAGTCATAACTAAGAAGGGAAAGTCTGAGAAGACCCGCAGGCAAGATAAAGAAGCCAAGGATGAGGTTCAAGATTGGAAAAGCAGGAGAAGGAAAAAGGATTTGGCATGGATTGGAGGATTGGAGGAAAACAACAAGGTTTATAATAACAATTAATAACTATTAACTAAATCTCAAGAGAAGGTGAACAAATTATCTACTACTACTCTCTACTACTAATCATCCTATACCTGCAAAACACTATAAAATGGTGTAGTAGGAGTAATCACTGACTCAAGGCAGCAGATCAAGAGGGACCATAACGAGACGTCTAAAACAGGGGAAAACATGATGGAGTAAAGATAAAGTAAACACATAAAACAGGATCTACAGAATTTATAAAAGAGGTTTTAAGGAACTATTAAGGAAACCTATCAAAGACCATGGAGGTAAGGAGGGGGAAGGAGCAAAAAGAAGAAACTAAGTAAAATGAACTAAGTAGAATAGGATGAGAGTAGAAGGCTTGGAAGACTACAAAAGTGTTTGAGGAATAAAGCCCTGAATTCCCCCCATCTACCAGCATAGATTTTTTAATTTTATAACTAGAACTCGACACTTCAGACTTTTGGATGTTGCACTCCAGACTTAGGAACCAGTTATACTTTGACAAACTTTTTTCTGTATTCTTTATAATTGGACTAGCCAACATAAACCTATATCATCATGAGAGTTACTAGAACCATTAGAAAGTGAAAAAGTGATAAGATCAAGGAAGGACATAAGAAAGAAAGAGAAAACAATGAAGAAGAACTGCTAAGGAAAGCAAGAAACTGACAACCAGAGGTGCATAACTGAAAAAGGACTAAAGCAGACCCAGGCAACATCCTTGATAATTGGTACATTATCTGTTGTGCTTTGTAAAGAAATCATGGGGAATTTAATTATTAATTATTGATAAATTACTTATTCATTGATTACTTACTGATCGTTTGATAAATTTTAGGAAGTTACTATAAAACTATTTTTCTTTGCACTCTGCATTTTACATGTTGACATGAAGTAAAACAAAACAGCAGGACTTAATTTTTATCCAATATATAACGTATAATCTATTATTGAAAAATGTGCCCACTCTAAACTACCATATCAACAAAAAAATGAATGCTGTGGACTCTTTTTCCAACTTGCATTGGTTTATACATTTTGAAAAGTTATTATAGAACATGGAGTAAAACAGTACACTTAATCTTTCCTGAATATATAATGTATTATCTATTGTTGAAAAATGTGCCCAGCCTAAACTACTGCATTAATTGAGAAATGAATGCTGTGAGCTTTTTCAATGAGGTGTCCAGCAACTCCACTGATGATATTATACTGGTTCAGTTTCAATCCATGAGTACTGATGACATGGACAGGTTTCTTGGTAGAGTGAGGAAAACAACCTGTCCTCTTGATCCTTGCCCTTCATGGTTGGCCATCCAGGGGGGAGATGCTTGAGGATGTTTCTTAGAGACATCATCAATGAATCCCTTAGGGAAGGTCATGTTCCATCCTGTTTGAAGGAAGCAGTGGTCAGGCCGCTTCTGAAAAGACCTTCCCTGGATCCCCTGGACATGAACAGCTATAGGCCAGTCTCTTTTTTTAAAAAAAACAACCTAAGAGACACATGATGGAAATATAAAACACCAATGGGCACATTCTATCACATGTGGTGGCAATATCCTAAAATAAAGAAATTCTGGAAAGAAATTCATGGAAAAATAATCACAAGGCTGAATATCAACATAAGATTATCACCCAAACTTTTCCTATTAAACAAGCTAACAGAGATAGATGAACCAACAGAAAAGAAATATGGGAATCTTCTCTATATAGTGACAGCAGCTTGCATAACATATGCCAGAAAATGGAAATATCAAAAGACTCCAATCATTGACGAATGGGTTGTTAAACAAATGGAATTATCAACAATGGATGAGGATCACTAGTCAGCTTAACAATAACCCTACACAGAAATATGAGGAAGAATGGAAACAAGTAGCCAAATTATGGGAAACTAAATAATGTGATTTCCACAGTAAGCAAAAGATATCAACATGAGTATTTTATCAACAGGAAGTGAAAATCAAATCTATTACAATCTTTAAAAAAGCCAAAACATGAATTATTGGATAGTTAACCACAAAAAATGGCGAAAGACAGGTATATAACCCTATCATCAATATATAGAGATAAAACAAGACAGGACAATCCAACAGAGGTAAAATCCACAAGAATGAATGATAGAGTGTAAAGAAGGAAAATGTAGATGACAAAAGAAAGAGTTAAGGTAAGAATAAATAACCAACGATGGAAGATAAACCTTAAAATAGGAAGTTGGTTATTATTCTTGACTGTAAAATTCTCTGTCAAGATTTATCTGATTTGAATGTATAACATGTATTGTTGTGTATGCATAATTTCAATAAATAAAAAAACATAAAAAGATGGGTTGGGCAATTTGAGTCATTATGTATTTGGTGAAGAATTCTGACTTCCACAATGACAAAAAAGGGGGTTAAAGTGGCATATTTTGGATTTCAATAGCTATGATCTCTTGTAAATTGTTGTTTTTATATCTATGGTTTTCCAGTTCCTTTTTCCTTCCTTCCCATCCTGCCACCACATAGCTCAGCCAAAGTTTCTTTAGATCCCAGCCCTCAATGCCTCAGCTACCAGCTCCTTCCTCCCACCAATATGCAATTTTTAATAATAAACACAAATGTTAAAAGCCCAAGCTGTTTCTTTGTAATAGTTACAAAGAAATTGTAGCATCATTTATGTGAAGAAGAATAAATGTTGCCTTATGCTTACTTTAAAACACTTAATCATCCTTTTTGGTAGTTGATAATTTTGTATGTTGAGTGGGGAAGAGACACAAAAGGTCTCTTTAAATCTAGCATCCCTGTGTACTGTCAATAATAATAATAATAATAATAATAATAATAATAATAATAATAATAATAATGTTTATTTATAACCTGCCCCTCTGCTCAGCAATCAGAGCGGATTACAGTAAGTTAAAAAGTACAACAGTTAAAACATTCCATCATCCCACGCCCTCCACCCCCACCCCCAAACCTTCCCACCCCTTAAAACTAAATGAAACTATTGTAAAATTAAAATCAATTCAATCATAAAATACTAAAACCAGTTGGCATACATATTGTGGCATCTGGAAGGGTGAAAATGGTAGATCACCTCCATTTGGCCAGGCAGTTATTCTGGGAAGGCCTGCCGGAAGAGATCCATCTTTACTGCCTTTTTAAAGGTAATAAGACGGATCTCGTCTGGCAGGCCATTCCACAGTCTGGGGGTGGTTGCAGAGAATGCCCTCTGGGAGGTCTGCAAAAGCCTGATCTTTATAGGCTGCAGCAGATTTCTCCCAGAGGACCAAAGTGCATGGGGGGGGGTCATACGGAGAGAGGCGGTCCCTAAGATAAGATGGCCCCAAACCAAATAGGGCTTTAAAGGTTAAAACCAACACCTTGTACTGTGCTCGGAAACTAATTGGCAGCCAGTGGAGGGATTCAAGCACAGGTATTATATGCTCCCACCTCGATGTTCCAGCAATTAACCTGGCTGCCATATTTTGTACCAATTTATTTATTTATTTATTTATATCCCGCCCCTCTGCAGAGCAATCGGGGCGGCTTACAACATTAAAATCTCCATACATATATGTTAATACACTGTAAACAAAACCTAAAAATTCTGAAACCCAAACGCCCCTTAAAAAGTGAAGGTTCTTCTTCTTAGGCTAGGCCTGATGAAGATGGGCCTGCATCTCACCCCCAGATGACGTTGGAGGGAGTGGAGGGAGGGCTCTTCTTCTTAGGCTAGGCCCGATGGAGATGGGCCTCCATCTCTCCCCCAGATGATGTTGGATGGAGTGGAGGGAGGGCCATTTTGCATTTTCCAGGTTAGGCACAAGGGTAGCCCCATGTAGAGCACGTTATAGTAATCCAGACATGAAGTTACCAGAGTGTGTACCACAGTTTCCAGATCCCTCCTATCCAGATAAGGGCGCAGTTGGCGTATCAGCCAAAGCTGATAGCAGGCACTCCTGACTACCACATTCATCTGACTAGTCATGTGAAGCGCTGAATCTAGGAGCACCCCCATACTGTGAACACAGTCCTTGAAGGAGAGTTTGACTCCATCCAGGACTGGAGACTGTATTCCCAGATCTGGTTTTGGGCCCGTGACTGTCAGTACCTTCATTTTGTCTGGATTTAGTTTCAATCTGTTTTTCCTCATCCAATCCATTACCGCTCTGAGTCAGTCATTAAGAGGAGAGACGTCATCTGAAGTCTGAGCCGATGATCTGGTCATGGAGAGATATATCTGGGTGTCATCAGTGTACTGATGGCACCATGCTCCATGCCTCTGAATGATCTCACACAGCGGCTTCATATAGATATTAAATAGCATTGGGGACAGGATGACACCCCGAGGGACACCACAATTAAGCTCAATTTTGGAAGAGCAACTGTCCCCGAGCCTCACCCTCTGGGATCTACCCAAGAGGAAGGAACGGAACCACTGCAAAGCAGTGCCCCCAATTCCTAACTCTCTCAGCTGATCCAAGAGGATGGCATGACCTATTGTATCAAAAGTCGCTGAGAGATCCAAGAGCACCAGCAGGGTCACACTACCCCTGTCGATGCTCAAGTGAAGGTCATCAGTCAGAGCAACCATGGCAGCCTCAACTCCATATCTTGTCCTGAAATGGATCAAGATAATCGGTTTCATCCAAGACTGCCTGGAGTTGGGAAGCAACTGCCCTCTCAATCACCTTACTGAGAAAAGGGAGCAAGGAGACTGGTCTATAATTATTTCTATCCAGGGGGTCCAGGGAAGGTTTTTTCAGGAGTGGCCTAATGGCCGCTTCCTTCAAACACGATGGTACAATACCCTCCCTGAAGGACGCATTGATTGTATCCAGTAGGAATACTCTCAACGCATTCCCCCACCTGGATGACCAGCCAAGATGGTCAAGGATTGAGAGGGCAAGTCATCTTCCTTATTTTTCCAAGGAGCTTGTCCACGTCATTGGTACTCACAGATTGAAACTGAAACAGTAAATCACCATCAACGGAGTTGCTGGACACCTCGTCTACAGATTCTGTCAAAACAATGGTGTCTAAGTCAGCTCTTATCCGAGAGATTTTATCTATAAAGTAGGTATTAAATGCATCACAGCAGGCTGTCATTGGGTTAAGTAG
>CM034701.1:322456559-322471060 GCA_020142125.1 Phrynosoma platyrhinos
GAAAGGTGTACAAATTGAAGAAAGCTTTGTATGGTTTGAAGCAGAGTGGCAGAAGCTGGAATTTTTTGCATATATGAAGAGCTGGTGAAGCTAGGTTACAAATGCAGTGTAGCTGACGCATGTGTTTACACAAAAGGAGATGTGATTTTAGTGATTTATGTAGATGACTTGTGTGTAGCAGCAAATTCAAAACGGGAGATTCAGAGAGTGAGAAAAGAGTTGTCAAGGAAATTTGGTGTCAAAGATCTTGGAGTTTTAAGGTCTTATCTTGGAATTGATGTTGAATGGAGTGAAGTTAGGAGTTGTTTGTTAAGCCAACAGAAGAACATTCAAAGTTTGATAGAGAAGTGTGGATTGCAGGATGCAAAAACAGTGAAGAGTCCAATGTCAGTTGGTTATGTGAATAGTGAAGGGACTAGAGAGTTTGAAAATCCAGAGATGTATAGAAGCTTTGTTGGGAGTTTGATGTTTATCGCTAATAACTCCAGACCAAACATTTCTTTTGCCATTGGGGTACTTGGCAGAAAAGCAAATTGTCCTACAGTGGAGGATTGGACAGCAGTGAAACATTTGTTCAGGTATTTGAAAGGTAGCATGGATAGGAAGTTGAAGTTGCAAAACAGTCGAGCTGGACTTGAATGTTTTGTTGACAGTTCGTTTGCTTCTGAGCTACAAGATAGAAAGTCAGTGACAGGGTTATTGATTAAGTTTGAAGAAAGCGCAATTGTTTGGAGAAGTAGAAAACAGGGATATGTAGCACAAAGTACTGGAGAAGCCGAGTTCGGTGCCTTATCTGAGCTAGTTAATGAGATTGAATGGATTAGACAGTTGTTGAAAGATTTGAATGAAGAATGTGTTGATCCAGTGTTGATAAATGAGGATTCTCAATCTTGCATTGCAATGGCTGAAGCTGAAAATCTGAAGTGCAGAACAAAGTACATTGGAGTGAGGTATCAAAATGTCAGAGAAATGGTACAAAAAGGGATTGTGAGTCTGCAGTACATTGAATCAAAGCAAAATCAAGCAGACATCTTGCCAAAAGCATTGACCATTGATAGACACGACCAGATGTCACGTCTACTTGGCTTGTCATAAGTTTAGGCCTAACCGTTGAGCTAAGTTAGTTTTGTAACAGTTTTAGTTTAGTGTGCAACATACACACATCATATATTTCAGGAGGGACTTGTTAGGATTTTTGATGGGATATATAGCCAATGTTGAAATGTAAAGATGTGTGTCTGTATTTTTCCATGATGAGAAAACTGCTTCTAGGGCCTAAAACACAACAATTCCAATCCAGGTGCTTGAGAGTCATAACAAAGGAAGTTAACAAGCTGGAATACGTGAGAAAGAACTCATGTTTACAGAGAGGATTTAATAACAAAAATTGTTTTGAGAAAATAGGTCACATGGTAGAAGATGAACAACAAGGGGTTTGGCTAACATACGTCATGTAAAAATCATCCAATTATCCTGAAAGGAAACAACCAAAGAGGTGGAGAAAAGTTGGACTGGGAATTGTGTTCTAGGAATAGAAGTCAGTCTGTTCTAACCTTTCAACAGTATGGATTAGTTTAACTTTATTTTTGCAGAAGCTGTAGCTTGACTAATTTTTCACAATGTAGCATTAAGGATTTATAATTTTGTTCCTGTTAGCCAACCTGGCTAAAGTGATATTTTACTGGACTTTGTAGTTTTTACTTTGCCTATGCTATCTTATAATAAAACAAGAGGCTTGAAGCAACTGCCTGTGTGCTGGTGATTTCTGCAAGGCCAACAGTCTTGCTGTATGGACTGCCTCCTGCATGGAGCTCATCACAACCCATCAATTTCAACACTTGGGTCCAACCTACCTTCTGGACTGCCTCCTTCCATATAATCCACCCTGCCCTCTAAGGTCCCCTAGGAATAATATATTGCAACCTATAAAAAGTAGCTTATCTACAACTGCCTAGAGGACCTTTTCGGCTATCACACCCAGACTGTGGAACGGCCTGCCTGATGAGATCCATTACTTGACCACCTTTTAAAAAGCTGTTAAGAAGGATCTCTTCTGGCAGGCCTTTCCTGAGTAGATAACTGGCCACCGAAAATAGTTACGCCTGACCCTGATTTCTCCACTACAGTTATTTTAGTTTATCTAATTATTTATTGTATTTTATTACAGTTTATTATTTTTTAGTTTGTTTTTAAACTTTGATGGTTTAATTGTATGGGGGGGGGCTATTGGGGGGAGGGATTGTTCATTTTATTATGTAAGCCACCCCGGTTGTATTTTACAGAGAGGCGGGATATAAATAAATTTTATTATTATTATTATTATTTATAATACCTTATTACACGGGGGAACTCCCATGCAGAAATGGGATTTAAAATGTGGGGGAAACCTGCAAAAGTGGGTAGATTTTCACACACATTGTGTTAAAGTATGCTTAACCCAATCGGAAAGTAGTCAAAAGCCGCTTCTTTTTACTGTCAGGATTTTCTGAAAGTAAAAAGAGGCGGCTTTTGACTACTTTCTGTTCGGATTAAGCAAACTTTAACAGCGACATCATCTGAAAATCTACCCACTTTTTGTTTTTTTCTATTTAAAAACCAATTTCTGCACGAGATTTCCCTCATGTCATAAAGTCCATAGATGGAGCTCCCTTCTCCAACAAAGCAAACAAAGAGCTTCACTGTCTCCCTGGAAGAAAAAAGAAGTGACATTAACAGATAGAAAGGAAGCAAAAGGGCCAAAGTACATTGATCTGTGAAAAATGAGGGGGAAACCCAAGATACCATCTACCTGCCCACTGTCTTTCCCACTCTTCATTTGACAAACATATTAATCCCACACTTGACTTCTTAAGTCTCGAATGAATGCATTCATTCTCCTTCCCAAAGCCAACCCTACACTGAAGAATATTAAGATGGGTGCAAAAGCCCAGAGAATCTGAAGGTCACAAAAAGGCAGCAAATGGTCATTTACTTTCTTATTATTGTGTTTCTACTGTTGAGAATAGGAAGGGCACTAGTGGAATTGCCTTACTTGTGTATCAAATATTTTGGCTGGCTTCACACACACATTCAGTTGGAAGCACTCATGTTTGCTTTTCCACTTCAGAAAGTAAAATGGTTTGGACTAACCTTGCTCCCTCCACTAGTGTACCAGCCCTTTCATCTGCATCTGGCTCTGTAATTCTTTGCTTACACAACTACCATTTAAATAAAAACATTGGCAGCCTTTCAGATCACATAATGTTCTTAAGAACAACCCCATACTGCACAGAATAATAAAATATTTAAGCTCACACCTGCTATCCCCTTCTTATTTACATCTTCAGTACTCTTTAATAGGATATTGTGCCATGTTAACATTTGCTTTGAGAAGGGAGGAAGAATAACAAGTTCACAGAACTCCCAGGAGGATGAACGAACAAGCATTTGAGGCTATGTGTTGTTTGGCATATATGATGGTCAGACAAGGAGCTAAAAAACATTTGGATAAAAGACAGTTGCATGCCATGAATTTTGGATTGAAGAAACAAATACGAGGAAGGGGAAAGCAGGAGTGGGGCAGTACATTTTCCCTAGGTTTTAGCGGTGATGTATTCAAGTATTTTACTTCAGGTCTTAAATATCAAGTCTCTATCTACTTTAAGTTTCAAGTCAAGTTTGTCAGGCAACTTTAACAGAAAAAAGGAAGGTGCTGGTTGGTTGGGGGGAGGGGGTGAGGTAAAAGGACCCCTCAAAAGTTTTTCAAAGGATTTAGAAGAGTCCACCAATGTCCAGTGGGGACAGGCTGCTGAGTAGACCTGAACCCCTGCTTCAAGCCCATTTCCTAGTGGTTCTTGTATGGTAAATACAATACCACTTCTGTCATATTACTAATAGGCAAAACCCAGTGAGATTGAAGCATTGTTCAAAGTGGAAAACCATTTTCCATTCCATAATGTTACTGGATGAACAATATGCCAAAGGATCTCATAGCACCTTTGAGATTAACTGAAAGGAAGAAACTGGTAGCATGAGTTTTCATAGATTTGAGTCTACTTCCTCAGATGCATGGGGTGGGGGGGGGGAGGGTCCCAGAGAGGAAATAGACTGAAGTTTACACAAGCTCATACTACCAGTATCTTCCTTTCAGTTAGTCTCAGAAGTGCTACAAGATCTCTCTGCAAACTGATTTTGCAGATTAACACAAGTATGTCTTTAGTTTCTGGATAAAGTTAGGCAGGCAAGTTGGTTGCTAAAAATATACAAGTTGGGAATTGAGTCAATGCATTATTTATTGCAGAGTTGAGTCCAAGTCGAATCATTGAAATGACTTGAGTCCAAGTCAGGCAAGTTTACATCACTGGGTTTTAGTCTAACATCAAAGGAGCTATCCAAAGTGCCAAGTATTATTTCCTCCAAAAAGGCTCAACAGTTTCGGTAATTCCTTTAGCAGTTTATACCAAAACCTGGAATGGATCTACCACCCTACCAATATGGAAACCACAAGCTGCTACTGCCCAAAGGAATGGTTTGATCAAACAAATGATCCATGTACAAGGAACCTGTGAGGAATCTCTGGGTCTCCCTCCTTCTCCTACCTGAGCTTGATGGGAACCCTTGAGACCACCTATTTATCTAAAGAGCTCACCACCACCATTTGACTCCTCTCCCTTTAGCAACACAACAGGACGTTGCTGGGGATTCCAATGGAAGGAATGCTTCCCTCTTTCTTCCCAATTCTCTTTCCAAGCCAAAGCATGTGAAAGAGGCAGTGTAAGAGAAACAGAGTACTTTTTTAAAAATGCTTTATTCTAAGTAAGGAAATTCTATACCAAAAGGATATCTCTTCCATGAAAGACATCTTCCTTAAGACACAGATCAGAAATTGCAAATTAGAGAGTAGATCATTTTAGCCAAATCAAGAAAAGAATTTTTAAAAATCCTAATGTGACTAGCAAGTACATTCCCCTAATTTTACTCACAGATAAATTTGTAGTCCTTGATGGCCATGTGATAGCTGGAAACCTGGATTCCATTTCCTGGCTTCCACCAGCCTTCCCAAAACAGAGCCCTGCTCTGGGTATTTATTTGTTTCAGTTCCTCATGGTCTGTTTAGGGAGGGTACAAAGACTTCATGGTGTTTCAGGCTTTTAATAACCTCTGCTCAGAGTCATCACAAAGGTTCACACTTCTGCCCAACCAGTCTTCTCATTGTATAATTGCTATCTCATCACCTCTGTGACACTGAGCCTGATTAAAATGTTTAATTGTACTGATTAACTGTACCTCTTCCCATATTTAACCTCTGTTATCTTGGGAGAAGGCTTTGATAATGAGAGGATTCCTCATTTTCTGTTTCAAATAAAGGCCTCTTCTGGTCCAAAATTGGTCCAGGGTGTCTCCCAAATGTGATGAAAATGTTCCCATGCCCCCTAGAAGATGTTTAGGTGTGCCTTTTTCTGCTGACACTATTAACAGTACCCACAATATTAACTTAGCTATTACAGGGGTCTCTCAATTCTTTCTCATAACTGAAAAGTGCTCCTTGAAAGACAATGTGCCTGGAAGAAATTCATCTAAGAACATGGGCTCTAGATTTTTGAAGGCAACATGATGGCAGAGATGGAAAGCACTATAATTATATGTGCTCAGCAATGCATCTTCTTCCCAGAGAAACCTTCAGCAACCAAGCACCTGCAAGTCAAGATAGATTTTCCAGGATACAAGTATGGTTGAGAAGAGATGTTAGAGTTAGCAGCATTATATGTTTATAAACAATACTTGCCAATTTGTGTGCTGGCTGACTTCTTTTTGGTTTGGTTTGCCACACTCACTTTCTTCCTGCATCACTCTAACCTGCACCCATTCTTCTTATCACTTTTTCCTCCATGAAACCTGTATTTCATTATGCACAAGTTTTAGCAAGTGAAGCTAACTTAATATATTTTATAATGAAAGCTAAGATTGTTTCTTTTCTCTGTGCACCCTATGTTTGAGAACTGGTAGAGGAGACTAGTTATTGCTTAGTGTCTGCCTTGCCAATTTCATTCCTCCACTTGTGAGATGCCATACTTTCCCTCACTTTTCCTGGCATTTTTCCCATGTAGATTCCCTCCTATAGTATAATAATAATAATAATAATAATAATAATAATAATAATAATAATAACAATAATATTTTTTTATTTCTAGCCTGCCCCTCTGCTCTGCAATCGGGGCAGGTTACAACATTTTAAAACATACAAAGTTAAAACAAGCCTCATCCCCATAACCCCCCACCCCCTAAAACAAGATTAAACTTTAAGAAATTAAAAACATTATACAGTCTAAAACCAAACAAACATTACAGAAAACAATAAAATCAAAAAATGAAGCGAGCTACAGATAAGGGACAGTTGAAACCATCTCCTCTCAGGTTGGAAGATTATTCCGGGAAGGCCTGCCGGAAGAGGTCCATCTTTACTGCTTTTTTAAAGGCAGCAAGAGTGGTAATAAGACGGATCTTGTCCAGCAGGCCATTCCATAGCCTGGGAACGGTTGCAGAAAAGGCCCTCTGGGAGGTCTGAGACAGCCTAGTTTTTATTGGTTGTAACAGGTTCCTCCCAGAGGACCAGAGGGCACGGGGGGGTCATATGGGGAGAGGCGGTCCCACAGTTAAGATGGACCCAAGCCATGTAGGGCTTTAAAGGTCAACACCAACACCTTGTACTGTGCCCGGAAACTAATTGGCAGCCAGTGGAGGGATTTGAGCACCGGTGTTATGTGCTCCCTCCTAGATGTTCCTGTGATCAGCCTGGCTGCCATATTCTGTACCAGTTGAAGTTTCCGGGTTAGGCACAAGGGTAGCCCCATGTAGAGCGCATTGCAGTAATCCAGACGTGAGGTTACCAGGGCATGTACCACAGTTTCCAGATCCCTCATGTCCAGATAAGTTCCCACAGCAGGCAGGCTAGGGATGGATGTCATTGGACTAAAGGTGCATTGTCCAGTAATGCTTGGACCCATGTCCTATGCTTCATCAAAGCCATAACCAATGAAGTTGTGATCATTTCCATGCCACCATTGCCTCCTGTGTGTGCTAATGGTGGTCCTTTTGTTCAAACTATTATTGTTAGCCCAGCTCACCTGCAGCTGCCAATAATCATGAAGAACTTTGACAGGTTTTGCACTCATCATAGTTCATCTAGTGAAGATCACAGGTGAACTTTTGGTAAAAGCATTTGTTGCTGTTGTTAGCTATCCCCGAGTCAATTCATGGCAACCCTGTGTATGAGACGTCTCCAAGACTCCCTGTCCTCTGTTCAGGTCTTCTAGATTCAGGTCTGTGACCTCCCAAATTGAGACTATCTATCTGATGTGTAGTCTTCCTCTCTTTCTACTGCCTTCTACCTTTCCTAGCATTATTTTCTTTTCTAATGCGTATTGCCTTCTCATGATGTGTCCAAAGAATGACAGCCTCATCCTGGCTTCCAAGAAGATTTCAGGCTTGATCTGTTCAATGATTATTTTATCTTTTTGGCTGTCCTTGGTATTTTCAGCACTCTTCTATAGCACTACATCTTAAATGAATTGATTTTCTTCTTATCCACTTTTTTCATTGTCTAGCTCTCACATTGGTACATAGTGATGGGGAATACAATGGATTGGATGATTCTGTCCTTCCCATTTCTAGTCTTCTTCTTATTTCTTGACTGCAATCCCCCCCCACACACACACATATATGCAGAGCTTGTGAAGTGTAATTTAATAAAAAAAAGCAGTTAGATCCAATTATATTTCCAAGATTCCCCCCAGTTGTTAGTTGTTGCAATTTCTTTCTTTCTTTTTCTTTTAAAAAATGTAACACCTGCTTATTATACAATACATAAAATACAAAGACATATCCATGTTAGTTTGAATTGTCTGCATAAGCACCTTTTGGCACATTTGAGACTAGGGAGTTTATCACACGGGGAGTCCAGTGCAGAAATGCTGCTTTAAATTGGGGAAAAACCGCAAAAGCAGAAGCAATTAATCAACTGGATTTCCCCATGTGATAAACTCCAGTGCAGTTAAAAGGAGGTTAATCCGAATGGAAATTAGACAAAAACTGCTTCTATTTACTTTCGGGATCTTCCAAAAGTAAAAAGAAGCAGTTTTTGTCTAATTTCCATTCGGATTAACCTCCTTTTAACAGCAATGTCATCTGAAAAAACACCCGCTTTTGGGGGTGTTGTTTAATTTAAAGCCCCATTTCCGCATGGGATTTCCCCCATGTGATAAACTCCTAAGAGAAAGAAAGAGGTTGGTTGCAGAAGCTTTCATAAGGCTGCATCTACATGGCAGAAATAATGTGGTTGACTCCACTTTAACTGCCATGGCTCACTGCTATGGAATTCTGAGAATTGTAGTTTGTTGTGGCACCAGAGCCCTCTGACAGAGGGCTAAATGTGTCACAAAACTACAGTTCCCAGAATTTCATAACATAGGGTCATGGCAGTTAAACTGGCATCAATCTGGGTTATTTCTGCAGACCAAATGCAGCCTAAATCTACTTCATCAGCTGCAAAGGGTTTTTTTGGCAAGACATTCAGAGGAGGTTTGCCATTCCTTTCCTCTGAAGCTGAAAAAGTTTGACTTGCCCAAGGTCACACAGTGGATTATCATGGCTGAGCAAATAACTTTGGTCTTGTATACTACTCCTGACTGTAATACAAAAGGGCTTGGAGGCTAAGGACCTCACATTGTTTTCCCCAGACAAAACTATACTCAAGAAAGAATTTGTCCACCTCACACTAATCTGCATGTCAGTTTCTCAGCTGGGAAGTATTTTTGTGTGAGAGGGGAAATTCTTTAAAAACATGATATAGTACCCATTTGGGTCCTATTATAATTAGCAAAGAGAGGGGATATTCTAGATCCTATGGAGCTATTCTTGTCAGTTCCTAAACAAAACCTATATTCCTAATTTGAAGACTATGAGCCACACACTGCAAGAGACACAAAAAAGGAATTTGCATATGTTCATTGCTTGGAGTCCTGAGTATAACTAAAGAGATATCTTGTGCCTTCTATTCTTTGTGACAGCATCTCATATGCTCTCATTAACAAGTTTACTTCTCTTTTCTTTTGAGAGTCTTCCTGCATTAAGGAGTTTTATTTGGCACCAGAAATGAAATGAAATGAAATATTTGTGATCCTGTTAAAGATCTGATATTCTCTGTGCCTTGTTTTTGGTGCATTTTCCCCCCACATCTCATCTTCATTCCATACCAGCCTTGTTTTCTTTCAGATTGGTGAGACTTTGTTTTTCTTCCCCTAAGAAAATTTACATTTAAAAAAAAATGCACCCATTTTCATTCATTTTAATTTGCAAATTCTTCCCCACTGGCTAAAATGAATTTTTTCTACATAATTTTCAAATGCTTGCATTAGCATCCATTCACATCTTTAAAATATATCATGATGCTTTGAATACATTATTTCTCTGAAAGCCACCACAAGTTTCAGAAAGGCAGATTTCAAAGAGGGGAATGAGGTGTGCTTTCTTGCTATGGGTGTGAGAGGAGCAAGATAGATACTCTATTAGAGAATTACAAACTCAAACAAATTTCTTTCCCTCTCTGCATGTTATGCGGTCTCCTTGTAGTGAGGAGAAATGAACACAAGCTTACAGACTGAGAAATGAGCAACAGACTGAAAACTAATGTCTATTATGTGTCTTCAAGTTGACTATGACTTATGGTAACTCTCTGCCTCGGCAGACGGCTCAATTGAGCCATCTCCGAGGCCTGGAAGAGGAGGGGCCACCGCACGCGCGGCGGCCCTTCCTCTTCCTGAGGTCGCCCTGAACGCTTCCGGGTCACCGCACGCCGGACGCGTTCAGGGCGACCTCCCTCCACAGCGTCCGGACGCGCTGTGGAGGATAAGTCGCAAAAAGGGCGCCCGCCGCTTTTAGGGCGCCCTTTTTGCGACTTATGAAAGGAGTGCCTTTTTGGCGCTCCTTTCAGGGCCGCTCTAGGAGCGCCGCGGTGGGGCTGCCATAGCCCCGCGGCGCTCCGGACCAGGGCGTCCCAAACGCCCTGGTCTGCAGAGGGCCTCTGTTTTCAGGGTTTATGTGGACAAAAAATAGTCTGGGTGGCTGCCATAGTCTTCCTCTTAGGCTTAGAGAGTCTTAGTTGCCCAAGGTCACCAGTGGGTTTCCATGGCTGAACAGCAATTTGAACTCTCATCTGCTGAACCCCTTGTCCAACATTCAAATTACTACACCATGCTGGGTCTCAAGATTAAAGGCCAACGCAGACCAGCAATTTAGGCCAGCCTGAGGATGGAGTTGGGATGGAGCGTCCCTGACTACTCTCAGATGCCGTGGACCCATCTGCATAGAGCGTGGTGTCAGGGCATCCTCTTGGCACAGCATGCTCACAAGCTGCACCAAAGGGGCTCAAAAGAGCTGCCTTTTGCTACCCCCAAAAGGAGCAGCATTTTGTCACTCTTTTGGGGGCAACAAAAAGGAGGATTGGGGCTATGGCATGTGGTCCGGAGCCACCCCTTCTTGGCCATCTGCATTGGCCCTAAATCTCATTTAACAGGAAAGATCCATTTTTTAAAAAAACCTCTTGACTTTTGAAAAACTTTGGTTTACTTTAAAATAGCCTCTGAGGGCTCTCTGTTTGATTAAGGCAGAAGGTGTGGAGAGGAAGAATAATTTACTCTACCTCTCTTCATCCTCACCCAAATAACTTATATTAGTCCTGTGGGGGAACCTGTGAGTCTATGTGCCTTCAAGTCACCAGTCTACTTATGGTGACCTCATGGATTTCATAGGGCGTTCTTAGGCTTCCTCTCAAACCCATCACCTTCACAGATGCTGTTGGTAAGGACCTGGGAGAGAATCTTCTCTGTAGCTACTTTTAGGCTATGGAATGCCTGTCCATGGGAGGTCTGGTTCACCTCCTCCCTGCTCTCTTTCCACTGGCAGGTGAGGATGTTTTTATTTAAACAGGTTTTTGAAATTTAATTATGGAGCTGTAATATGTGAGTGGTGTGCTGGATTTTTAATCGTTTATTGCAACTATATTTTTACTATGTTTTAAGTGTTTTTAGCTGGCTTAATCATTTTAAAATAATAGTATTTAATTCTTTTACACTTTTGTAAATTAATGTTTTAATGGGATCTTTTTAATTTCTTGTAAGCCACCTTGAATTCCAGAGCTGACCCTGCTTTGCTTCCAAGAGCAAATGGTATCTGGTGTTGTTAGGGTATTCAGACACATGTATTGTACCTGTATTAGTTTTTTAGAGAACCAGTATAGTGTAGTGGGTTGAATGTGGGACTGAGATTCAGGATTGAATCCCTGCTCAGCCATGGAAAACCACTGGATAGCCTTGGGAAAATCACACTCTCTCAGGCTTAGAGGAAGGCAATGGCAAACCCCCTCTAAACACAAACCCCTTTGTTGGCAAATTACACTGTGATCATTTCTCTGAGAGTTCAACTGGACAAAAGGGGATTTCTGTTCAGAACAGATTGGTGTCTAATCATAATCCCTTAGTATTGGCACATTTTTGATAGACCATATAAGCCCTTCATGGCTGCTACCCCACTACTGTTTTGCAACTAGTGGACCTCAGGCTTATAGTTTTTTTTTTTTAAAAAAAAGAACCCTAATACATGCTTGCAATTTGCCTATCTTTGGATAGCAATAGCAATAACAAGTACATTTCTATACTGCTTACAGAGGTACTAAGCGGTATGCAGTGTAAGCTAATTGCCCCCAACAAACGAAGCACTCATTTTAGTGACCTCAGAAGGATGGCAAACTGAGTCGACTTGGAGCCCCTGGCTGGTATTGAACTCATAACCTTGTGGAATTTAACCACTGTGCCACCAGGGCTCCATTAAATTGACACACTAGTCAGAAAGTTATATATATATTCTGTCCAGATACATCAGAACATCTAATGATCAAGCCATACCTAAGAAAGCAAATAGATAATTATGTGTTCCATCTCCTCTTAATGGTTTCAAGTGACAAGGCTGTTGTACAGTGCACTCCCATATTCCTGTTAGAGCATACTAGTTAGTCTCAAACTTTAGGAATAATCTGGTTCTTTTGATCTGAGAACAAGTGCTAGGACTTCTAGAAGGAATTATTTGCTCCAGGAGGATAAAGCAATCAAAACGCTTTCTCACAACTCCAATCCTAGTAGGATGGATAGCTTTGTAAGGGCCAATATTGCTAGAAAGTAGCAAAATTTTTCCATTGCCTGAAGAAATCATGAGATATTTGGGGCTTTGTTCAGGCAAGTACATTAAACCATGCTCTGCCATATCCCCAATTTGTGCTAATCTGATGATCCACATCCTAATTACCATAACATTACTAAGCTCCATATTTTCTCATGTCGAAAATGGCTAAATGAGCTTTCAAATACTCCCTACCAGAGTATCTCTTTGTGCACCTCAGTAATACCAAGAGAGTTTAGAACAAAGCAGTCATTTCCAAAATAAAATGAAAAATGAAAACCATAAAGCCACAATTCTGTAATCAAGAAGAAACACTTTATATGAGTCATGTTTGCTTTGTAAAATGTGCCAAAATATATCCATATCATTATTCAATATAAGCTATAGTGTTTCAAATGGACTTTTTGTCATGCAGGTAGAAGAAAATACAAAGAACTGCTCTTACTGTCCTCCTTGTATGTTGTGCTGCCTGAACATTTTTTCTCATCTAGGAATCCAAGATACATTTAAAAACACAATAGCCAGAATGCTGTGAAGTGGAACTCTTACTGCTATTATAGTTCATAAATCATATATTGCATTTTTTTTGTGTCCTTCAGAAAGAAAGTTGTAGAGGATGTACTGTTTCTCTAAGTTGAACAAACTGCCAAACGTTGGTCTAAAATGTTTCAACCTCAAGTTAAAAGTTATAAAATAGATTTACTAACATTTCAGC
Source organism: Phrynosoma platyrhinos (assembly GCA_020142125.1). Taxonomy (NCBI): domain Eukaryota; kingdom Metazoa; phylum Chordata; class Lepidosauria; order Squamata; family Phrynosomatidae; genus Phrynosoma; species Phrynosoma platyrhinos. The sequence goes on from CM034701.1 coordinate 322,469,482, forward strand.
ATTTCCATCATTTCAAGTATGGGGAAGGGGGGCAGCCATCTTTGCTTTTACTTCCATTTATTTAGTTTAAAGGACAATGCTAAGCAAATTTTAATCAGAAAATAGCTCCTAGAATTGTGAATGTGCTGGTGAATATAGATTCAAAGGCAGTCAAAGGAAAAGGGCGAGTCGAGACTTTTTTATAAATCAGAATGAAATTGTCGCTATGGTACAGAAAAAAAATAAGAACAATAAGAAGCTTTATTTTAGTTAAAAGGTCAACCATATTTTCAAAAGCTAATGAATCAAATGTCATTATATGTAGAAGATACAAAAGGTCAAATAAGTATTCTAAACTTAAACTAAAATAGTATTGAACTATGGAAGGAAAAGAAGGAGCGCATCTTTTCCATGAGAGAAAATATAATTAAGGAGTAAGGATAATTTTGGCAGAAGTATCTCAGGTTGTTGCTTTTTGTTTTTAAAACAGAGAGTCTTGGGGGAAGGACAGTCCCAGCATTAGTCCTCACATTTACTTAAACTGTTTTCTTCTACTTAATTTTGATGCTGCCATCCAAACACAAGTATTTGAAGTTATACTCCTTTTCAAAAATTAGTTGCTTTCCTCCATCAAGACTATCCCTTCAAAACATCAACCTTCACACCACAATACTCTGTAATTCCCACCACTATCTTTCCCATCATTTTCCACCCACCATCCTCCTCTTTTGGAATTGAGGAAAAAAGGAAGTTAGAAAAGAAAATGGAGGGGGAAGTTTGGGCAGAATGGTGGTGTGAATTAATTAATTGAAAACGCTTTATTAATACCAGTAATCTTATTAAACAATTTAATTATGTACTTAAACACCATATTGGTACTACTATTGGTACAAGCAATAGTACACTCTGCCTGCACAGTGCTTCTTTGGATAATACACAGCATGCACTCACCAATCTGTTTTGTTTATTATGCTGTCTGGGCTTGACTATGCCATGTCTTTTGAGGCAGGGTGACCAGCTGTCCTAATTGCAAAGGAGGACAAGGTACCATAAAATGTAGGACATTTAAGAAAAATTAAGAAAATTGCAAAATAAAAGCTACAAAACACTAATATAAATATAAATTCATACTTCTTTGTCATGCTCAAAATGGAGGCCATTTTGGAATTCTTCCTGGACAGAAGATTGAAAAATAGTACATGTCTTGGAAAAGGAGGGTGGCTGGTCACCATGTTTTCTATCAATAGCACCTGAGTACTGCACATGTACGTGAAATTAAGGGCTTCCAGGGAATCATTACAATCTCTCTCTCACACACACACACACATACACATCCCCCCACAAAGTGCAAAGCTTGTCAATGGTGATAGATTCGTCAGATGTTGTGATGGTCAAAAGTGATTACAGAGCCCACAAGTCTTTTCATCTCAGACCTACCTCTGCGTGATTTCCAAAGGATGTGTGTGATGTCCAGCCAGGACTGTTTGAATCTCCCCTGCATTTTCCTTTGTATTAATTCAGGCCTTAGTATGTTTTAGTATAGGAAATGTTCCATTGTATTAGTTGTGGGAGGAGCTGAAGGAATCCCCTGCTTTTTTCC
>CM034701.1:322473940-322496568 GCA_020142125.1 Phrynosoma platyrhinos
CTTCTCTCCCCTTTCTTATAAAAAGAACCCACTGGAGGAAGTCTCTCGATAGATAGATCTATAAGCATCTCTCCTAGGCTTTTTTCTTTTACTCTTTATTTTCCAACTCCTTTTTATTTTTAAAGCACGGCGTTGATTACCTTCGTTGCGGTTGCACAACTGCAGTAATATGGGTTTCTTGACTTTGCAGCTTGCACTCACTGCCTTCAGCGTTCCGAAGCATTCCTGATTCTTTGCCGTTAGCAGCCTCAGCAAACCCCCAGCAAGTCTTCTGTTTGCCCCTCTTATCGGAGGGGGATTAAGGGTGATATTTTATCTTCTAAGTTGATTGTCCACCCTTCGTAGCCCAATATTACCAAGGTGGCTAATAGAGCTAAGCCGTTTCCACCACCTCCTTCCCCAACGTCCGCACCAGAAGTCCCGCACCGGAACCTCACAGCCATATATAGACATTTTTCTTTTTGTTAAAATTAATAACACTTTTTGAAGAGTAACAACAATGCAGTGGGTCCTCTGTATCCATTGATTCTTTATCCATGGATTCAACCATCCACAGCTTGAAATACTGAGATATTTAAAATGGCAAAATCAAGGTTTGCTTTTTAGAATTTATATCTATATCTATAGCTATATCTATCTATTTATAACAAACCTTGATTTTGCCATTTTAAATAAGGGACACCATTGTACTATATCACTGTATTTTTTAAACTGTCTTTATTGAATGTCTAATTTCTGTAAGACAATTGTACAAAACTGGTACATAAAGCAGTGAAAGAAATAAGAGGAAAAGAAAAACAAGAACAGAAGTAAAATCACAGAATGTGGTGTTATTCAATGGTCACTGTGCAATAAAATCCTGCAAGTGTGAACCATCTGGAGTCATTGTATTTAAGGGGAATTGAATCTCCATGGGTTTGGTAGTCTCGGGGTATACCAACCTCAGCTTTGGAACCAAACCTCAGTGGAACCAAACCTCAATGGATACTGAGGAACTACTGTAGTAAGTTGCTTTCTTTATTTATTTTTCTTTCTTTTTTTTTAGAAAAGTAACATAAGTCACTACAAATAGTCCAAGACAGCATATTGCATCAACTGAAGCAATTAAAGATGCTAAAGGCTGGACAAATTTTAAAAATTCCTGAGGAAATGAAGGCTCAGAAAAAGTCATGGAAATGTAATAGTATTATTTTACAGGTATACTTCAGACCAAGTAAATATATTCCTGGGCATTACTTCTGTAATATAAAACTTTATGCCATAGGCAGAAATAATATTGAGGGAATAAAGACAGGTTCCCACACCACCAAAAGAAAAGAAAAGAAAAGAAAAAGGAATTCAACAAATTTCAGCAAACGTTTTTATTCTAACGATATGCACTTGTGAAATGAAACAACCAGGTCTAGTAAGCTTTGCGTAATTAAAGAAATAAATTTTGAACCTTCTGAAGACCACCTGAAAGCTTTTCCAAAGTATGTCAGGGATTATTTTTCTTGCTTTCTCCAGCCTCCATTTGTCATGATTTCCATTTTGGTAACCAAATCTATAGATCTATTTTTAACAGCTGATGGGGCAGGCTTATTTATTTTCCTTTTTTACTCTGTGTTTTATGTCCACACATGCCCAGTAAGGAATTCTGGAGGAAGCTGCTATTTACCTTGTGGGTTGTAGGCAGGCACACATACCTGTAGTAGGATTGGCCAGAACAGCATACCATTAATTCCCAGATCAAACCTTATTGTAGTGTTCACTGCAAAACTGCTGCTGCAATGCAATGTTGCAATGCAACATTAAACATCACTACGTAGAGAGATCTTGCAGCACCTTTGAGACTAGCTGAAATAAAGAAGTTGGCTGCATGAGCTTTTGTAGACTTCAGTCTACTTCCTCAGATGCATTAGTGAGCATCACTTAAACATCATTGTTTCTCTACCCTGACTTCACCATTCCACCAATGACAATGACAATGCTGCTTAAAAATTTCCAAGTAGACAGAGGATGGAAAAGAAAAGGGGAAGGTGTTGTGTGTACATAAAAGAACCTTTGTAAAAGTCTTCTTTCCCACTTCTTCATTAATTTAGATATCCCTGTAAAGGCCTTAAACTGTGGAGTCATGGTGTCCCTGCATCATTTAACTAGGGGTCCAGACCACAACAGCTTTGTACAAAAATAGAAACCCTCCAGATGCAAACAAAACAAAAATCCCCACAGTGTCCATAATTTAGGCTTTTGGTGAGCATCCAGGAAAATACAGGAGTGATCAGCATCAAATATCCCTGCTAAATGTTGTCCATAAAATATTAACAGAAGAAAAAAATAAAATATAACTCCAATATTAATATTTTAAATCCAGGTCAAGTTAGTTGTGGGCAAAAGAGGTAGCAGTAGTTAAGAAAGATATTCAACATATTGCTTCTGACAAGAGTAAATTGTATCATCTACAGTGTGCTTCAGGGGAAATTCACCTTTGTGAAGAGGGCTCCATCATTCTTGTTGATTTTATATAACTGATGTGGTAAGGTCTTGTCAATGCTCTGGAAGTCAAGCTACACTACATTTAGTATTCTTTAAAATACTATAGCATTCAGTTGTTGCTTGCTGCAACACCCACCGACAATAGTGTGTTTGTATGCTTTAAAAAACATACTCATTTTTCAGTGCACATTTCCCAAATATGTGCATTTTACTAAACTTTTTTCCCCTTCAAATCCTGGCTTGTGTGTTTTTTCAAATGCAACATCCATCAAACCTGCATCCACATACACAACCCAGCAGAGCAGATTCCTCTCATATCTCTACTAGTAGGAATACTCAAAATGTTACCTTACTAAACATTTCCCTAACGTATTTATCAGCATTAGTTTCGGGGAACTTTGTTCCCTGGCAAGTGCTGAACTCTGATTTAGAAATGCCATTTGCATGGACGGCAGGAAGGGAGTGAGATGCAGAAAGTTTTTGTGTGCTGGTACATATCACATATGAAGGGGAGCCAAGGCTATTTAAGCCCTGTCTTCCTGTTCAGGCTTCTTTCTAGGCAGCAGCTTCCCCCACCAGCCCAATTCTGAGCTAGAAAAGCTAGTCTTCCTAGGAGACTGAGGAGATTATTGCACAGCCAAATAAATTGTCCTTTCCCCAATGGGATAAGGCTGTGTTACGGGTTGCTATCAGATGTTATTGCATGCTAAAATGCTGATTCTGTCATAGGACAAATACAACCCATCTCCCAGCTGTGCTTAACTTTTCAAGTACAGAATATTCCTGAGTAGGAATATTTGACCTATGTGTACTATGCATAAAATACTTTTTGCCTGCTCTGCACATGTTCATCAACTGTTAGCTTAAATTGTATTAGTTTCTAATTTACTTGTAAATAGGTAAAATGGTCACAATGTGGCAGGGATGTATGAGTGGTAGAGATTAGGGACATGTTGAGACTTGGGCCTCATTCACACTATGATTTAAACCAATTTGCAGATTGGTTTATTTGTGCCTCGTTTACACTTGGATCGATTTCAGACCCGACTATGTTTGGTCTGATTCATTAGTGATTCATGGTGAAACCAAACAATTCCAAAAAGAATCACTTGTTTTGGAAAAGGATTTTTAGGTGATTCTTTTGAAAGGAATCATGTTGAAGTGTGTTGAGCAAATGTAAACACATTTGTGATCACATTCGAGGCACACTGGATGGGAGTGTCAATGGGTAGAGGGGTGGCACCATCCCACACCACAAGAGCATCAAGCTATCATTTTTCCCCTCTCAGCACTGCTGTGGGGCTGTTATTGACCTTCTGTGGGGCTGTTTGGATTTCCATTGCAGCCAGGTGGTGTGCTGCATCATGGATTTTGTTAAAAATATAAATGATAGTTTATGTGATCAACCACATTTGTGTGTTTTTCTGATTCCAGTCAGCTGTTGCCCCCATAAAAATAAAAGTTCCCCTGGGTCTGCATCAGCTACTTTGGCTGCAGAGAAGGAGGAAGGGGAGGAGGCATCAAGCTGCAGCAGAGGAAAAAAAAAAAAAAGAAAGGGAGGGAGGGAGGGGAAAAGGGAGGAAGAGTAACATTGTATCCTCCTCCTCCTGGGTGGCCTTTTGTCACATTAGCACCTAGGAGCATGAGCATCACAGATGATGGACTCTCCTGCTGTTCCATCCCCCTCGCTTTCAACCCCCTAGTTCCCTACCCACATGGAGGTGGGGGTCCTGAGGATGTGGGGGCTCCAGACTAAAGGGGAGTCTTCCTCTTCCTTGGGGGTTGCTGCCCCTCTCTAGTACCCCATTTTCCCACACAGAGAGAAAGTGGAGGAGAGAGGTCCATGTGTATGATCAGCTTTTGCCTCCATAGAAAGAATTCTGCGCCTTCTCAACTTCTAGGAGCCAATTTCCATGCACAGAGGGAAAGTGGAGGAGGAGGAGGAGGGTGTACATCTTACACACAGAGTGCTTGCATAACCAGAAACATGCCCATGCACATCATATGATTGACATTTTAAAAAAGCAGGATGGATCAATTTGCGAGAATTCATTTTGAAGTGGAGTAAATGTCAGTATGAACGAGATGCATGCTTAAAATAGAAACAAATGCATTCAGTAATGGAAAACATAATGTGAACTACATCTCAGTTTGAATCGATTCTGCACTCCTGTATTGAAGCAACTTGGGAACTGGATTAAATGCAAATGTGAAAGACCCCCCCAACACGTAGGGAGGGGTTCTACATTGCACCATCCAGTTTAAAGGATGCCAGACACATGATTGGCTGGGCAGGGGGAAGTCCCGCCCCTTCCTCTGCCGCCCAGCCAATCGGGGAAGGGATCCTCTGGGATCTCTACTCACTGGTGGTCTTGTGTATCGCGAGATCACTAGTGAGACTTGGGGGCTATAAAGCCCCCTGGCTGCCATGAGGCAGCAGACATTTTTGTTCAGCAGACAAGCAAAGAGCAAGTCTGCTGCTTTGCTGGACGGGCCTCTCGGCAGCCGAGCAACGCGGAGGTCACAGCCTGGTCAGCGCGGACCTGGGGGCTTGTCCCGCGTCAGCCCGGGTTGCTGGGCCCACCTTTGTGAAGCGTCTTCAGCTGGGTCCTCCATCGCATTTATTCCTGCAGCCAAGTTGGGCAGTGGTTGGGGGGTACTTCCTCACATCAGCTCAGGACTTGGGTCGGCTGAGGGTTGAGTGGCCCGGGGGTTTGGTCTGCGGGTGAGAGGCCTGCCAGCAGGGCCTGGGTTCCAAGGGTTGAGCAGCCTGGGGGTTTGGCCTGTGGTTGAGTAGCCTGGCTGTGGGCCCTGGGGTTCCTGTGGGGCCCAGTGTGGCCTGGTCCCCCTAGCATTGGGGAAGTTCTGGTCAGGGCCCAGTGGTACATCACTGGGTGGTGCTACACTTGCCAGTATACTCTTGCTTGGCTTATGTGTCCCTAGAAGGGAATTGGTGAGCCTTTGCAGCCTTATTTAGTTGTGCTACACTTGCCAGTATATTCTGGCTTGGCTTTTGTGTTCCAAAAAGGGAAGTGGTGGGCCTATAGGGCATTAATTGGGTCCCTATCTTTGGACAGGTGTTCTGGTTTTGGGACCCAGGCTTATTGTATAATTGTGACACTCTGCTCTTAAAGGGGGGGGGAATAAATTGTCAAATTTCAGGGGATATTTGAAATTGGGTGATCCTTTCTCTTAACAGCATTGGGCAATATTGATCTTAGTAGAGCTGCTTTGTTAATTCTTTGTTGTGTAAGGGTTCTAGCCTTAGCTGAACTCTATAATCCTAGGCAGCCTCTTTGTCACTTTATCTTCGAGTCATCATGCCGCGCAGTAAGTCACAGTCTAAGCGGCGTGCAGCTTCCGCTGGGACCAATACTGGGCGGTCAACACCGAAGAGGCCAAATCAATCACAAAGCAGGGATGATGAGATTGTAGCTAATTTAGCACAGTTAGGCCGCACTATGCAGGCCTGTGTTGCTGTTTGCGAACAGCTAGCCCAAAAAAGGATTCAAGATTCTTATCTAGGGTCCCAAGTTAATGCAGTTTCAAGTGGGAAACAAACTTCTGGGCAGCAGGCTACACAGGTGCAACCAGTTATTTCACCTGGCATGTCTTCTGAGAATATAGCACATGGTCCCCTGGTTACATCTGCTAGGGAGGTTGGGCAGCCAACCCTAGCAGATGTTATGGAACTGTTAAAGAGAGTTCCAGGTGTGGCACAACAGGGAGCGACTGTCCTTGTGCTTGAGCAGCCCACTCTTGTATAGACTTGTATAGGTAAGTCCAGAAACAAGGTGGTAGGTCTGCACCTGAAACTTGACAAATTCCTAACAGGGATGGGGGAAGTGTATCTTCCATTCCACAGATTGGCACCCGAGCAGAGGTTTTGGCACACTCGGAGGGAGCGTCACAAACATCTAGGGAGGCTGCTCAGCAATTGTCCAATACAGGTTTGTCCCTGTCTTCTAATTATTTAACTTTGTGGCCCACCTCGGTTTGGTTCACAGGTGACCAAGTTGGGCAAATTGCTGGTAGGACAGGTTCTTTGACCATTTCTGTTGCAGCACCCTCAACTACATTAGTTGCACCCCTGGTGCCTGACTTGAGGGTGCAAGCTGAGCAGCCCTCGGCCTCCAAGGTAAGTGACACAAGGCCTATGGTAACTGTGGGAGCGTTAGGTCTAGCTGAGGCAGACCGGGCAGTGGAGTGCAACCCCTATGTTGGGATGTCAACTCCCTTAGGATCTCATCTTCCCCTCTCCATGAAAGAGAGAATTTGGAAAGGGGAATACATTGATCTATTTTCATTGACATTTTGTGACCCCGAGCCAAGGATTATGGTGAAGGATGGGGTCGTGTTTAGTCTTCCTAAAGAAATCCAGGCTCACAAGCATCCTAAGCTGGAAAGAAACTTTGTGAACTGGATGATGGGGCTTACTATATATAGGGGTGTAATTGAACAAAAAGAACCGTCTAGGTCTCCCAATTTTTCTAAGTGCCAAGAGATCATGATCAAAGCATACACAAATTGTCATTTCAATTTGAGGGGCTCTGCATGGCTCCAGTACAATGAAGAGTTCAAGATGAGAGCTGCATTGGATCCTTCTTTGTCTTGGCAGCACGTCCAATCTGAACTGTGGACAGATGTTATGCTAGGGGCCTCCCCTTCAAGCAGGTGTAACAATGGCTTTGTGCCCATGGTCATGCAGCTGAGAGGGCAGTATGCGAGGCCTAGCATGGGAGAGAAAAAGGTTACAGGTTTATGCTGGGACTTCAACTCTGGCAAGTGCAATAGGCAGCCCTGTAGGTTCGAGCATAAATGTAACACCTGCAGAGGTAATCACTCAGTCACTTCCTGTTTCAGGGGAAGGAAAGCCGGGGCTGGAGTCTCCTTGCAACCTTCTGCAGCTGGAGGGAAAAGTGCCAACACCAATTAATGGATGTTTTGGCAGCTTGGTTGTGGATTTACCCAAACAGGGATTCTGCTCTGTATTTATTAGATGGGTTTTCAAATGGTTTCATATACTGGTTCGAGGGTTCATCGATTCGCGCCTAATGCGCGTTTGATAAGGGAGACACCAGAGATAGTCAGGGAGAAGCTGGCTAAAGAGTTGGCTGCTGGTAGGATATCTGGGCCCCATCAACATCTGCCAATGCCGACACTAAGGCTGTCACCTTTGGGTGTTATACCCAAGAAGGTGCCTGGTGAGTTCCAAAATTTGTCATGCCCTAAAGGGGAATCTGTTAATGATGCCATTGATCCAGCTTTGGCATCGGTGAAATGTGCATCATTCGACGCAGCAGTCCAGATGGTATGGGCATTGGGTAAGGGCACCCTATTGGCTAAGTGTGATATATAATCTGCTTTCAAGCTTTTGTCTGTACGCCCTGAGGATTTTGGTTAATTAGGCTTTCAATTTGAAGGGATGTTCTATTTTGACAAGGCTATGCCAATGGGGTGTTCTATCTCTTGCTCTGCATTTGAAAAATTTAGTACATTTTTGCACTGGTGCACCATCAAGAGGTCAGGTAATCATTTTGTTACTCATCATTTGGATGACTTCTTGTTTGCTGGAGCTCCCAGTTCTACAAGGTGTGTGGATACCTTGTCGGCATTTCAGGTGTTGATGGCCAAGATGGGAGTTCCTTTGGTGGAGGAAAAGACGGAGGGTCCTGGCACCCATCTGACCTTTTTAGGCATTGAATTAGATACAGTTGAGGGACTTTCTCACCTCCCAGTAGAAAAACTCGAAGCGATGAGAACAAGTAAGGCTAATGAGCAGTAGGAATAAGGCCACGCTTCGAGAAATTTCAATCCCTGACTGGATTGTTAAATTTTGCCTGTAAAGTTATTGTTGCTGGACGGGACTTTTGTGCTTGCTTATACATCTCTATTAAAGGGGTTTCTGCTCTGCATCACTATATTAGGATTACTAGTGGGATAAGAGCTGATTTGGAGGTTTGGGAGTGATTTTTTAATCAATTTAACTGAGTATGTTTTTAGAAGTCTGAAATGCTTTTAAAGGTAGACCTCCAAGTACACTCCGATGCTTCTGGTGCACACGGTTTTGGTCTCTATTGGAAAGGTCAGTGGGCAGTGGGGAGATGGCCACAGGCTTGGGTGGACAGTGGTTGGACCCATGGTCTCACTTTTCTCGAACTCTTCCCCATTGTGGTTGCAGTTCATTTGTGGCCAGTCCAATTTGAGAATAAAACTGTTTGGTTTTGGTGTGATAACCAAGCAGTGGTGCATGTGGTGAACTCCCAAACCTCCAAATCCTTGAGGGTGATGACATTGGTTAGATCAATGGTTACTCAATGTTTGAAGTATAATGTGTTGTTTCAGGCTCGCCATGTTCCGGGTTTACTAAATCCATTGGTGGATGCCCTTTTTCATTGTCAGTTTTCCAAGTTTTGTCAACTCACCCCAGAGGCAGCATCTCAACCACTGGAGGTATCGGAACATCTGTGGAGCCTTGGAAAATAGAAATCGACAGAGTGATTCTCCAGTCTGTCGCTCCATTGACACATAAGTTGTATCAGCTCGCAATGTGAGCTTTTAGTCTGTTTCTGTCTATGGTAGGAAAGGTTGAGGTTTGGCCCTTGAGGGTGGAGACTGTGTTGCATTTTGCTGTTCACCTTAGGCAGTCAGGTTTGTCCCCAGTCACTATTAGGGCGTGGTTAGCAGCTCTGTCTTTTTATTCTGGGGGGGGGGGTTAGTGACCCTACTGTGGACTTTAGAGTTTGTAGGGCCTTGGAGGGTTGGACTAGGGAGCTTCCTGCAGCACGCAATAATCGCTTGCCAGTAACAGGATCGATTCTCATTCAAATTTGGCAATCCCTTCCAAACATATGTTTTTCATCTCAGGAAGTTCTTCTGTTTAGGGCAGCTTTTTCTGTCACATTCTTTGCGGTCACTAGAATTAGTGAGCTTGTCCTAGCTCCCACTCTGATAGTTCAAGTAGAGCACTTGCTTTATCAGATGTCCAAATTTTAGAACAGGGTGTTCAAATCTGTTTTAGGCATTCTAAAACTGACCAATTGGCTAAGGGCCAAACTGTAACTTTGTCGAGAGCACCAGCAGGTCAAATTTGTCCTGTGTTGGCTTTGTCTGAATATTTTAGACTTCGGCCGACTGGCCCTGGGTATTTGTTCCTTCATGTCTTGGGCATTCCGTTGACACAGTTTCAATTTCAAGCTGTGCTGCGGGAGACTTTGACGCATGCAGTTTTGCCAGCGGTCCAATTCTCCTCACATTCTTTTCCTATAGGGGCAGCGACCGTTGCTGCTACTAATGGCTTAAGTGACACTGCAATCTGATGGATTGGGCATTGGCAGGCCAGGGCTTTTAAGTCATACATTGGCCCTTAGTGTCATGGTTTGCACTGTCGATATTTGTTTAGGGGCTGCACAGTTATACTTAACTTGCTTTTTTTATTCAAACAGATTTGAATTTGGGAGATGTATGGATTATCAGGCACAGCCTTGTGTTTTGGGCAGAACACCATGTTCTCCAATCGTGTCACGATCGGAACCTGGTAATAAAAGAGATCCGTCAAGTATGCTGGTTTGGTCGAAGAGGCATGTTATGGGGAGCTCTCATTCTATGCATCATTGAGCTATCAGCAACTTTCACACCGCCCAAGATTCTGCTGGTGCACTTGGGTAAAAATGACTTAGTTCAAGTTCCTTATTTCAAGTTGGCCAAGAGGATCATGACTGACATGCAAGACATTAGGCAGAGATTCCTGCAAACGGTGGTGATGTGAACTAAGTTTGTGCCATGACATGCTTGGGTGGGAGCAAGGAAGGACTCTTCGATCAACACGGCTCGTCATTGGCTGAATAGATCCATGGTCAAGAAGTTTGGGGGTTTTGGGATTATAGTTGTTGATCATGAGAGGATTCAGATTGATATGCCACATTTGTACAGGGGCAATGGGGTTCATCTCTCCCCTGAGGACTGTGATGTTTACTTGGAGTCTATCACTCATCACATTGAATGAGGTCTCCTGGGGGGAGGGGATGCCAAGCTAGGCTGGCCCCCTCCTGTGGTGGGCAGCCCCCCCCCAGGGATAATTCAGTTAATTGGAATTACTAAATTGAATTACATTGTTTTGGACAAAGGTTATACGTCAGCTGGTTAACAAAATATTTGCTATGCCATCGCCAACCAAGTTGATGATGTCATAGCTAGGTTACATCATGCATTGAGTTATGACGTCATTTCCGGTTGGGGGGAGATGATTTAATTGGCTAAGTGCTTAATTAGAACTTGATGTTCTTGACACAAGTTGTAAAGGGATTGGTTTACCCTATCAGCAAGTTTGGTTATGTACAGGGACACTTATGTCAAGAACAATATAAATTGTGTTTAATTTGAGTTCTTAATGAAGATGTTTACGACCCTGAACAAAATAAATAAAGTTGTGGCCAAGTTTTTCAACCATAACAATGAATGCGGTGTCCTTTTGTGCCAGTGCAATGAGCCCTTACACCCTTGTAACCATCTCTTGGATCCTGCTTCTCCTTTGATAAGAAAATGAATAACTGAAGACTATGTAGCTCATTTACCCATGTGACATAATGGGAAATTGCTAAGGGGTTTACCCTGCCTTTCCTCACCTCTGCCTCTGTACACACCTCAAAGGAAACCTTTAGTAATCTTCATGAGCAAAGGGGTATCTTATACATGACGGCACCTTCCTTCAGGCATTACTTAGGAGCAGTGACAAATTTACACAACAGTCTAGGTCCATGTTGGCAAACTTATGGCATGCGTGCCCTCTCTGTCATGTGAAGCCCATCACTGAGAGCATGTGGCAGCCACTTAGGCTGGCTCCTTGTTGCGGCTCGGTTTGCATCAGGTGAACCAGCCATGGCAAGGAGAGGCCCTGCGTGGGCCTTCTGGGTGGAAGTCCATCCCTTCTGGATTCAGCCCAGTGTCCCTGAGATGCCAGTGTCTCCAGAGGCCAGAGACTGGGGAGGAGGTGTAGGAGGAGAGGATCCTGGGGATGCAGAGTATGAGTGTGTCTGTTGATCCCCCCCTCCCACCCCTTCCCTGTCCCTCTCTTCCACCTCTCAGTGTCTCCAGCACAGAGCCCGGCAAAGAAGTCACTCCTCTGGCCATCTCGCTCACCAAGCTCCCAATTCAGGAGATATTGTGGTGCCATCTTAAATATTGCCCCTGTCAATTTTGGGCTCTATTGGCTCCAAAACCACCATCAGTAAGACTCGCCTGCCTTGCAGAGGAGAGGGAAAATGGGGCGAATGGGGAAGAGATCCTGCCTGCCAGCTGGTGGTGTTGGTGGTGGCTGTGTGCCTTGGAGTTATTTCTGACTTATGGAGACCTTCTCATGGGGTCTTTTCTTGGTCAGGTGAGACAAGAATACTGAGCAGAGGCAGGAGCTTGGGAGCATTCTTGCAAAGCAGGGAGGGGAAAGCACTGCTTTTCCTTTCCAGGGTGTTTGCTAGTGGGGATGGGGGAAGGAAGGGCAGGGAGGCATGCAAGCCTGTTTGTGCAAAGATTGGGGGGTGGTTGGCTCTGGATTGGGCTGCAATGAGAGCACAGCATGCTTCCTCGAGAGAAAGGGTAGAAATAATGGCTGCAGCTACATGCTTGGCTGGGCTTCCCTTGAAAGGGATTGCAGCCTTCCTTGCAATTGGAGCCTGGTTGTTTTTCTAGCCCACAAGCTTGGCAGCATCCTCCAACTTTCCTGCTTTCCTTGGCTGGCTGGCTGGCTTGGCTTTCCGACCCTCCCCATGCTGCTGCCTCCTCCTCCTCCTCCTCCTCCTCCTCCTCCTCCTCCTCCTCCTCCTCCTCCTCCTCCTCCTCCTCCTCTTCCCCTGCACTCCGCACCACCAGTCCCAGCTGGAGTCCAGCACAATTAGCGTGTGAGGGCAGTCTTCCTCTTACCAAAGAATCGCAGCTCTCCTATAAAAGTTACTTTAGCCAACACATCATATTAACTCATTTTTAAACTATACCCCTCAGCTGTGTTGCCCATTATCACAACTCTATGGTTACACACCCATGTAAAGGATATTGCTGGATCTTTATGGTCAACCATTGGTAGCTGCTCAGAGTTGGCACAGGAAGGGGTGCTTTTTGGAAGACCATCCTGCACAGTTTATGACATGGCTGAGGAAGAGGAGTGGAGGTGTTGCATCACTTCTTTCCCTAGGTTGGGAGTTTACATCCTAATGTAAGTTTTAGGCCTGGGGTAGATTGCCACCACACATCAGTTCCCTCTGCTGATTCACATAAAATTTAATAAATTGTGATCCTGGTTCAACTAAGCCTTTGTGTCTGCCTCTTTATATTGTGTCTCTCTCTGCAAATAAACTCTCTCTTTCTCTTTCTGTGCATTCAGCTGACTAATTATCTCTTTACCATTTTTATTCTGAATTTAGAGAACTGGGTGGCTCACACAATAATCTATGTTTTTACATGCTTGCAATCTTTAAAAGTCTACAGGCAAGGACCTATTGGAAGAGTAATCAGATAACCAAAAAGGCAATTGCACTGTTCTTACAGGGTGCCACAGCTGGTAGATCATATTATTCTTTAATTATTTGATTTATTAAATATTTATGAAGAGTGTCTGGTGAACAAAAAAAAATAAATCCTCCTCACCCAGATGTTTGGAGACCTTGTAGCAGAATGTAGCAGAATTCATAGCAGGTTGCCTAGTGGCAAAGCAATTTCCATTGGGGAGGGGAATCACCCTAACAAAAGATGGTAATTCAATTAGTAAAACAGAAGCAGCAGAACATCCAGATCATTTGGCTTTGGGATTTTGTGTACAATGGTATCCTTCAAGCATGCAAGGCCAAACATGTGTTTTGGATAAGATTTACAGTCACATCATACCCTCTGCTCCCTCCATTTCTGTGGGACAAGTCATATGGAAAGCTACTCTTCAGTTTGCACAAAACTGGTGCTTGCCCAGGAGAAATACAGCAGGCATGAAACTTTTCAACAGCGAAGATATGCATCATGGCTTAGTCAATCCATTCAATGCTGTTTTTTTTAAAATAATAATAATAATAATGTATATATAATTTAATATGTATTTCTTTCATTCAGTTTATTAGTAATACAGTCAGTCATGCAATCCAAATTTATCAGTTGTCCAATAATAACAATATTCTGGAAATCATACAGGATAACTCAACTGTGTGATGTAGCAGCAAAAAAGCCAATGAGATTCTAGGCTGCATCACTAGAAGTATAGTGTCTAGACTGAGGAAAGTAATATCACCATTCTATTCTGTTTTGGTCAAGCCTCACCTGGAATACTGTATCCGGTTTTGGGCACCACAATTCAAAAAAGATGTTGAGAATCTGGAACATGTCCAGAGGAGGGTGACCAAAATGGTGAAGGGTCTGGAAACCATTCCTTATGAGGAGAGACTTAGGAATCTGAGTATGCTTAGCTTGGAGAAGGGAAGGTTAAGAGGTGATATGATAGCTCTGTTTAAATATTTAAAGAGGTGTCATAGGCTTCAAACAGAAGGCCCAAAAGCTCCACTGTTGGGCCACATTGGGGGTATGACATTCAGATGATGCACGCCCCGAATGCAGCTGGAAGCTGCCCCAGGTGCACCCCATTCTGAAAGAACCAGCCCAAAAATGAGGTGTAAAATACCACTCCTTTTTAGCACCTGGACTGCAGAAGTCAACCTGATTAGAGCTGGGCATGTGTGGCAGCCATGGTCCTGGAGCAAATAGTGGTAGTGCAGTCCTGGTGCGGACTTTTGCACTGTATCCTTCACCCCATATTGAGGATGGAGCAAGTTTGTTTTCTGCTGCTCCAGAAAATAAGGCTCAGAGCAATAGAGTCAAACTACTGGAAAAGAGATTCCACCTGAATATTAGGAAGAACTTCCTGATAGTAAAAACTCTTCATCATTGGAACACACTTCCTCAGAGTGTTTTGGAGTTTCCATCTCTCAGGGGTTCTTTGCTTCTGTGTTCCTGCATAGCAGGGGGTTGGACTGGATGGTTCTTGTGGTATTTTCCAACTTTGTGATTCTATGGCTTGAAACACATGGGTCAAAAAGTGCAGCTTCTGGCCACTTTGGGAGCATGGCCTGCAAATTATGCACACCCTCAGATTGACCAGAAGCTGCTCCATGGCTCCCTAAATGGCTCGAAGGCACCAGAAAAAGGAGCACAGAAAAAGTGCTCCTTGCTGACAGCTCTTTTGGGACTGTGGTAATGGCCGCAGTCCCTGACTATTCAGGGGCCAATTGGGGCTGGAGTAGCCTTTGGGCACTCCAAGTCAATAGTCTGCTGCACCCCTATGATTCTAAGAACCTGAAAAGTTAAGATATACAGTGGAGCACTAAAGTTAAAATCATCCAAGTCATTGTATTCCCCATCACCATGTACAGATGTAAGTGCAAGACAGTGAAGAAAGCTGATAAGAAGAAAATAATATCATTTCTGATATGGTGTTTTAGAAGGGTGCTAAGGATACTATGGACTAGCGCTGTCCCCAGCCTGGGTATCACCAAGTGCAGGAGGTGGGACTTCTGGGGGCATGCCTTATGAGGGTAGCCAAAAGGGGAGCCTCCCCTCAACTTTAAATTAAAGTTAAATGTGGATAACATTATCTATGCACTGACCTGTCTGCAAGCGGAAACATTTCATAGACAGGAAAAGCCAAAGGAATAAAAGAAAAAAACAAACTTAAGTCCTATTCCATTCCATTCCTACCAAATAATTCTAAGTACCCCATTGTTTGTTGCTGTTGGCCACCTTCAAGTTATTTCTGATTTGTTGTGATTTATTTATGGCTATTTCTTGGCAATATTTTTTCCAGAGGGGTTTTGTCATTTCCTTCCTCTGAGGTTGAGAGAATGTGAGTTACCCAAGATCACCATGTGGATTCCCATAGCTGAACTGGGATCTGAATCCTCTTACCCCACATTCTTAGTCCTCCAAGGACTTAGAGGGCAGTCTTTCTGCTTCATCCCCCCCATCTTCCTTCTGAATCCATGCAGGCCTTGGGTGGCAGCTGGGGTGGTAACGGTAGCAGCACATTACCCCCCCTTCTCCGTCCTGGGCTATCTCCCTGGAGAGGAGGCCATAGACCAGGGGTAGGCAACCTTTCTCCTTTAAGGGCCGAGGGACTTCAGCTCCCAGAATCCCAGGAGCTATTGGCCAACATAGGACTATTGGCCAACATGGCTGAGGAGTCTGGGAGCTGAAGTCCCTTGGCCCTTAAAGGAGAAAGGTTGCCTACCCCTGCCACAGACAAAAGGAGCAGCCTGGAAGGGCACATGTACACCCCTCCTGCCCCAAAGGGGGAGGAGGGCCCAAATGGGTGTCACCCCCCCTTCTAGGTATCACCCGGTGCAGTCCACAACCCCCCATACACACACACCACTGACACCACTGCTGTGGACAGCCAAAAAGGCAAACAAATGGATCCTTAAACAGAGCAAGCCTGAGATCTCTCAGGAAGTGAAGATGATCAAATTGAGGCTGTCATACTTTGACCACATCATTAGAAGGCACAATTCATTAGAAAAAAAGAATAATGGTAGAGGGTAGTTGAAAGAGAGAAAGACCATGTGCTAGATGGATAGGCTCCATTAGGAAGGTCACTCCTTTTAATTTACTGTAACAAAGCAGAACAGTGGAGGACAGAGTCTTGGAGGTGTTCTCATCCATGGGGTCGCCATGAATTAGGGTCAACTTGAGGGCTGTTAACAACAACAACAAAGAGAGAACCAAAGGAATGAATTCCAAAAAACTAATAAGTTTTTTTCCAAAACTACAACATAATGCAAATAATCATAATCAAAATCATGATAATATAAATATTTTTTAAAATTGGGAATATGGAAGTCTCTCCCTGATAGATAAATTATATTTCACATCATTAAAATGAATCATAGAATGATGGAGTTGAAAGAGACCACAAGGGCTATCCAGTCCAACAACCTGTCAAGCAGGAACTCACAATCAAAGCACCCACACACCCCACAGATGGCCACACAGACTATTTTTAAAGACCTTCAAAGGAGACTCCATCATGCTCCAAAGGAGTGTGTTCCACTATTGAACAGCTCTTACTATCAGGAAGGTCTTCCTAATGTTGAGGTGGAATCTCTTTTCCTGTAGCTTGCATCCATTGTTCTGGATCCTATTCTCTGGAGCAGCAGAGAACAAGTTTACTCCATCCTCAGTATGACACCCATTCAAATATTTAAACACGGCCATCAGGTCACCTCTTAGCCATCTCTTCTCCAGGCTAAACATACACAGTTCCCTAAGTCTCTCCTCATAGGGCATGGTTTCCAGACACTTCACCATTTTGGTTGTCCTCCTTTGGACATGCTCCAGCTTCTCAATATCCTTTTTGAATTGTGGTGCCCAGAACTGGACACAGTATTCCAGATGAAGCCTGTCCAAAGCATAAAAAGTGGCACTATTACTTCCATCTCAGCCCCCTGCCCTTGCAGGCAAGGAAAATCAAACAAGGGCCAGAAGACAGATGAGAGAAAAAAATAAAGAAGGACATGAGGCAGTAAGGGAAAAGGAGGGAGGAGGGAGGAGAAGGGTAGGGAAATGATCAATTCAACAATAATGGAAGAAGGACAATGAGATAAACAACTATTGGGTGGCAGCAGTAGTGGTGGGTGTCATTAAAGTGAAGAACAGCAGTGACATCATAGCTAACATTTGTTAGCACTGCACACAGGGAGGTGTAAGTGGTCCTCCTTGTGTAACCCCCCACCTAGAAAAACCTATGAGGAAACATCAAAAGTGTCACACAGGCAGGACAAGAACACTAACATAGAGAAAGATAGAAACTAAAGGAAAACACACTTGTAAGAGCAGTTAAGAACAGTCAAAAATGATAAAGCAAGCAGGAAAAACTCTCAAAAAGAAAAACCCCATCAGAAGCAGCACCACACATAAAATAGGGACATGGGATATGAGAAGCATGAGCAAAGAAAAGCTAGACATAGTGAAAATGGAAATGCAACACATGAACATAGCAGTACTGGGGGTGACTGAGTTAAAATGTACTGGAATGGGCCAATTTGAATCAGACAACCACACAGTGAAAGATGAGAAGTAATGGGGTGGCTTTCATACTAAGAAAAAATGGTGCAAAAGCAGTCAGAGGATACAGTGCAAAATCAGACCAAATCATCTCAATAAGGCTCCATGGGAAACTTATGAATATCACCATAAATCAAGTATATGCACCAACCACTGAGGCAGAACAAGAAGAAATGAATAGATTACATTCATGTTTAGGTTGTACTTATTATGCACCACCTTGAAATTAATATTAATCACATAACTTAACCCCATAAGACTCTTTCATGTCCCATAAAAATCAAATGTGCGTCTAACTCTCACATCAATGTAAGAGAAAGAGATTTGACATAATTTGTGAAAGCTGGAGAAGACAGTGTTCTTCATGTTGTCAAAAATTTTGCCTTTTCCCTTTCCCTGTATGATTAGTACTTCCTCTACAAAGCATTTTGCTATTCATTTCAATTAGCTCTCCATTTCATTCCAACTCCTCCAGCAAATTATGAGCTATTATTAAAAGAGGAACATCATCATGACCACCCATAAGCAACTTCACACTTCAGTTGTTGATGGTTGCATCAGCACAAAGGACATCGAACGTGATTATTTGGGTAAAACATTGGCCACAACTTTTATTTTGTACAGGGTCTTGATATCAATCAATTCTACAATTAAATAACAGTTTTTAGAAAACAATAATTTGTTCTTGATGCATGCGTTCATGTAGTTAAGCACAAGCGCTGCTGTTTAATTTGTCTCTAACACGTCATGCGTCAAGTCTATCAGTTTATGTAATATATAACAACAATAACTAATCCCTCCCCCAACCAGATATGATGTCATAAGGGATCTTATGACATCTTAACATATATGACATCATCCAAGTTTAAAATGATGTACCGAATTTAGAATTTTTATTAACCTAATTAGTATTTTTCAATTAACCTAATTATTCCCCTGGGGGGGGGTCCCTGCCCACCAACAAAATTTATCAATAACAATAAACCCAATAGACCCAGAACCTCAACTTGTGACAAATTAAAACTTACCAAACTGAACTTCTCACCATGAGCATTTGCAAATATTCATTATGCCCTCACACCTAATAACTTCTAACCAGCAAATTAACAACACTTTTTCTTTTTCCACTTGCAATTGGTAATGTTATTATTCTTAGGGAGGGTGAAAAACCCAAATTGCCACTCTGGAAAAATTCCCTCCCGGCCCCAAAAGGCGACCAGCCAAAGCCTGAGAGTAAATAACATGTTTACCAATTACTTAAGGGTGGGCGGGATGGGCTGCTCGCCTGCAAATCTAAAATGGCTGCTGACATGAGGCAGCGTGGGGCTAAATAGCCCCCTGAAATCTTGCTCCTAGCAACGCGAGATTTGAACTCTCGCGTTACCAAGGAGCAAGACTGTCATTTGATTGGCTGTGCAGTCTGGCAAGGGTGGGCCTTCCAGGCTGCTCAGCCAATCACGCGTCAATGCCCTTTTATGGGGCCGCCGCAACAGAAGGCCCCTCCCAACGCGTGGGGGGGGGTGTCTTTCTTCATGTTGTTACTTATCTGTGGTCCAAACTGTTATCTCACTTTCTTTCCAGACCTTGATTGTCATGTGAGTCCTTAGCAGTGCTAACTTAAGACACATGTACTTCTTTTTTATTGTTCTTAACCTGTCTAGCAAGCCTGACCTCAATCTGAGCTTTAGCTTTTCTGATTTTACCCCTACACATACTAGCTATTTGTTGGAATTCCTCTTTGGTGATTTCCCTCTTTTTTCATTTCTTACACATATCCTGTTTAAATCTTAGCTTAGTTAAAAGTTCTTTAGTCATCCCTCCTGGATTATTGAGATACCTCTCATTTTTCCTCCTCATAGGAACTGTTTGAAATTGTACCTTCAGAGCCTCTCTTCTGAGAAACTCTCATCTGTCCTGAACATCCCTCTCTTTTAGTATTGATGACCATGGGATCACCCCCAATATTTCCATAGGTTTACTGAAATCATGTCATTAGGTTTCCTTTTGGTATGGTTTCTCTCCTGACAAAAGAATATTTCTTTTGAAATCTGGGTTTCAAACCTTTTTTAAATGCACAATTGAAGTAACATTTTGATTATGATTTTTTTTTCTTCCTTCATAAAATTCAGAATGGCATACAAGGTCATCAACTCTTAAAGGAGTGATTATTCTGCAAGCCAAATTATTTATTTTTAAGGAGATATAATAATAGCCATTGCAGATTAAGCAGAGACAATTCCAATGCTTTTGATCACATATATAATAAATGTAAACATTATTGTAGCAGTTATAGATTTTTTTTTTACTTTGAAATCACTGTACTTAAGTGACAAGTTTGTATTATTAAAAGCTGTTCAACACGGAACAATGTTTAATTATAAATGAGCTATCACTTCATTGTAGAATTCAATTTACATATCTCAATGGCCTCCCAAGGATTCTCATATTCTTTCATCAGCAGAACAATGCAATGGGGGTGTGAAAAATTAAAAACAATTATAGTAAATTTCCAAAAATACAGCCATATAATTTGGAATGCAAGACTGAAATGAGCCCTCAAAGTCATGAAATGAACATTTAAAATGTGGATCTTCACTAAGATCCACAAGCATTTCATGTATTGAGTGTTTGTTAATGTACTCTTTCCATAAATTTCTTTGAATATCACATGAATTGAAACATTTCAAAGCTTATTTTAGTTGGTTAATGATTTACTTTGATTAAATGAAAAACAATGAACTTTATACACTTTAATAGGATAAAGGTGCATATTTTATATTGTGAAACATGAAAATAATAATTCCATGAGATACCTTGATCATTTATTTGTATAATATTTAAGTCATTTTATTTGCTCTTTTGAGTATAGCTGATACAAAGCACTACTTCCACTTTATCTGATAGCCAAATAAATAGGTTTACTACATTTCACAATAAAATGATACCCATTTGGCCTCCAAAAGTGTTCCCATCCATCACAGGCAATTTAAACCTGACAAAGGTCCGGATTGACTCAAGAAGAGTGACAAGTAGGGCTGGGAGAATAACACATACATTTGTGTTGGCTCAAGCTTATCACTAGGAAATATCCTCACACATGATAGACAGTAACCATTAACCAATACTCTACACATATCTGGAGAGCCAGCAGCCTAAGAGATCTGATAGATAAGCTAATTTCTAAAGTGCCTTGTTCTTTGTATAAGTGAACCTATGAAGACCATGGCAGAGAAGTTAGAAGGTGAAGCCTTAACTATACTATTTGCATTAATGTTTTTGTAGTGTTTGGTAAAACACTGAAGGAACAGCACAGCAGGAAACATGAGAAAGTTCTGAAGAGAAGACTTTATACATCACTATATATTCAGAAATTTCAATAACTGAGCACCAGTGATATGATATGAACTTCCCAACAAGGCCTTACCTCATTCCAGGTAACAGCATCCAATTCACAAAAGACAGCAGAAGATAAAAACAGTGAAAAATTTAGATCTGTTATTTTAAACCTTAGATGTAAAAAATTGTTGTCTTATAGTACTAGAGAAGCTGTATTTGTTCAATGAAAGGCAATATATACATTATGTCAATGAGATTTTACATTTCTAATATTGTAAACCTCCATCAGCCCAATCCAGAGATCATGGCCTTCATATAAAATATCATCATTTGTGGACAATGGCTACTAGAAATGAACAATTCAGGCTTGGGGGTGGTGGTGGGAGTTTCTACATTACCTACATTTTCTTCCTAGGTTTCAAGAATCTTCTTATGCATCCCTGTAAGCGTATTCCCAAAATGGCTTAACCTGCCTATAAAATTATGCTAAAAGCCACAAAATAATAGAAGTCATATTAAAAATGTCACAAATAGTGAAATTGCCGCCAAAATCTCAAGATCTCCTGTTGACAAAAAAGGACAAGGATGGTGCAGGGACAGGGAGTGGCACATGGGAATGGTATGGGGACAGAGATGGGTGCACAGGAATGAGGAATGCCATGCAGGGACAGGAAGTAGTACACAGGGATGGAGAGTGGTGTTGGGGAGCATGTGGGAATGGTGCAAGGGGAGAGCCTGACCAGGTGTCATGCCTCTTCTGGGGTGTCACCCAGTGCAGATCACACCACTGCACCCTCCCATGACACCACTGGTTAGACCACAAAGGCTTTGAGTAAAAGCTATTTTTAAAGTTGGTGTCAGAACAAAGAAAGTGTTGGTACCACCTGGGCCCCCAAAGAGAGTCATTCCACAATTGAAGTATAGTTGAGAATGCCCTCTTCTAGCTCCTCATACAAGTTATTGCTTCTCAAAATTTTCCTTTTGAAGAAGCAACAAATAATTTTAGCAATTTTATTGCTGCCAGAAAAACTTCAAAAAAACCTTGAAGTTTTTGAAGCCTATTCACAATTCAGGACTGTGCAAAATTCATTAAAAACAATACAATACTAACATTGTCTGAACAGAAAACCACTTCTCCTTTTGCCGGGAGATGTAGTTCCCTTCCTTCCTTCCTTGGCTGAGCAGGGATTCAAACCAGCCAGCACTCAAACCATGATGCTGTGCCAGCAAAAGGTACTGGGCTCCAACTCCCAGAAGCCCCAGGGGTCAATTCAGGCCCAGCTTTAGGTATCTGGGCATTCCCCAGGTCATAGCACTCACCTTGTTCCTGTCCATCGATGCAAAGTTTTGCATGACTCACAGGCTTTGGTGCCTCTGCCTCCCCTCACTTCTGGAAACTGGGACAGGCAGTTTGAACTGGTCAGAACATTTTAACAATACATAAAACTGGGACTTTCCCAGTTTTTCAGGACAAATAGTAACCCTATGCCTGCCCCATAACTATCCTCTTTGATTTGCAGTTTAAAAGTTAAATTAGACTTTAATGCCAATTCTGGGGAGTGGTCAGGGCTACTGAGTGTGCTATGGCCAAGGGAAATCTGATCAGGAGAAAAGGAGGAGAAAAGAGGATGGACATTTCCTTTTCAACTTTTTTTTCTTTGCCAAATGACCGCCCACCCCTTCCCAATGTTACCCATAATCCCCTTCATATCCAAAAATATGAAAAACCTATA
>CM034701.1:322532966-322545437 GCA_020142125.1 Phrynosoma platyrhinos
TTACGTGTGAAAAGCATTTGCACAATTAAGCTCTATTTTCGCTTTCTTCCAAGTCCAGAAACATGAGATACCACAAAATTCAAATCCTACCCATTTGAAAAATCTGTGCTCTTTGTGCTAAAAAGAGGCAAGGGCAGGAGGTACTTACAACATTCATATTACTCTCAGTAGCTACAAAAACACACTCTTGCTAATGATTTGCTTCCCAGATATCCTTTCATCCCATACATATTTTCCTGTGTGAAGCCACTGTAATCATAGAGGTCACCCCAAGAAATGGAAGACACTCTGAATGTGAGATATCATGGCCATAGGCAGATTATTACAAAGCTGAGGTCAACCATTTTAATAATGTAAAAGGTCAAGTATTAATGGCTGGGACATCATTGAAGTTTTCTGGAGTGATTTTACAGCCATGCTCCTGATTTTCAATTCCAGCTTTTTCATAATCTGATTTTACAGCCATGTATGCAACTGAGCTACAAGGGGCTATTAGTAGCAAGTTGAACAGCACAACTTTCAAGTTCCCCTGATTGAAGCAACAATTTTTAAAGGTATCCTTTCATCCCAATTATTCTGCCAAACTTCCTGATTCTCAGAGTCAGCCCTTTTGGATTGATTAGTACAGAGTCATCTGGGTTTAGTTTTCATGGGGATGAAAATAAACTATGGGGGGAAGCAGACGATTGCTTCCCAGTCGCCGCGGATCGGAGCGCCAGCGGAGCTCAGCCTCCGCACCGCTGCGCTCCTCCAGCGATTCTAAAAGGACCTCCAAATTGGCGCTCCTTTTAGATGTCAGGGAAAGTGCGCCCTAAAAGCGGCGGGCGCACTTTCCCTGACTCAAACGCCGCGGCGCATCCGGTTGCCGCGGTGTGAGGTCATCCCCGGAGCGCCGGCCGTGCGAACGGCCAGCGACTCCGAGGGCGACCTCAGGAAGAGGAAGGGGCGCCGCTCGTGCGGCTGCCCCTCCTCTTCCGGGCCCGGAAGACAGCTCAATTAGCCGTCTGCCGAGGCCCTATGTTAGTTCTTTCAAACGTCATTGTTTCAATTTTAAGAGTAGCCTTAATTGTCTACAGTGGTAGCACAGAATCATAGAATCATAGAGTTGGAATAGACTACAAAGGACATCCAGTCCAACCCCCTGCCATGCAGGAACTCCCAATCAAAGCATCCCCGACAGATGGCCATCCAGCCTCTGTTTAAAGACCTCCAACCACTTGCACCCCATTAACTAGCTCTTCCCTGTTAGTTAGGATCAGATCCAAAATAGCTGACTCCCTTATTGCCTCTTCCACCTTTTGGACAATGAAATTGTCTTCGAGGCAAGTGAGAAATTTGCTAGACCTTGAGGATTTTGCTGAGTTTGAATTCCAGCAAATATCAGGATAGTTGAAGTCACTCATTACTACTATATTTCTCCTGAATGTGTGGTCATCTGTTTTAGAAAGGCATCCAATTCCTCTGCCTGAGTTAGGGGTCTGTAGTAGACTCCCACAATAACATCCCTGTTGTTTCCCACCTCTTTAATTTTTTATCCAGATGCTCTCCACCTGGTTTCCAGGATTGATGTCCTGGATTTCTTCACTGGTGTAAATGTCCCTTACATATAATGCTATTCCTCTTCCTTTCCTGTTTGGCCTGTTTCTCTTGAAAAAGTTATATCCCTGTATTTCTACATTCCAATCATGAGACTCATCCCACCAGTTTTCAGTGATGCCTATTATATCATATTTACTGTGTATACTATAACAAATCTCTGCCTCTCAGTCACTACCACTGTGTTTGTATATAAACTTGTGTCCCACAATGTAATGCACACATGCATGCACACATGCACACACCATCAACAGAAGAGTGATTATCTTAGAACTGCATATTACATACCATAGTGGGCAAAATGTGTCCCTGGGGGATGTTTTTACAGTTCTTGACACCTCTAGAATTGCCAGACCTACTTTTTCTTGGCCAAAAACAGACTGTGAATTGCAGCACCTGGAAAGCTCCAGTGCGATAATTTACTTTGAAATAGGTAACTCCCTGCACAGTCTGACATAAAAAAAAACCACACCCATTTTAAAGAACCAGAAGTGGACTTATGCCAACTTTAATTTATATTGGACCCTTGGAGTCCGCTGGGGCTTGGTTCCAGGATCCTCAATGGATACCAAAATCCATGTATGACTAAGTCCCATAGCATAATAAAATGGCAGAGTACAGTGATGGAAAATCCTTTAGAGACCGAGTGCCCAAACTCAGTGGCATTCCTGTACTGGGTGTCACTGGGTGCTGGGGGTGGGACTTTCAGGTGGTGGGACTCCAGAGGTGCGACTTCCACCTTCTGGGGATGGGACTTCCAGGGGAAAAAAACCCAAGGCACACTTTCTCAGCCTCAGACTAGCAATAGCAAATCCCCCTCTCAAAAAACTTGCCATGAAAACATCGGGAGGGGGGCCTACCTGGGGGGAAACATGCAAGGAAAAAATGGAGGACCAAATAAAAGTTTAAAAAATTAAACAAAAAACCACTTATATAAATATTAAATCCATACTTCTCAGTAGTGCTCAAAATGGAGGACCTTTTGGACATTTAGCCTTCTCTGTCAGGGATCTCTGGTGCCACAACAAATGACAAATCCCAGTATCTCACAGCATGAAGCCAGGGCAGTTAAAGTGGCATCAAACTGGATTATTTCTGCAGTGTCAATGGCCTCAGTATGCCTCACAAAACTACCATTCCCAGAATCCTATAGCAAGGAGCCATGGCAATTAAAGTGATGTCAAACTGGATTATTTCTTCACTGCAATGGTTTGAGTGCTCGACTAGGATCAAGGGTTTAAATCCCAGCTCTTCCATGGAAACCCACTGGATAACCTTGGGCAAGTCACACTCTCTCAGCCTCAGGAGAAGCCAAAGGTAAAAAATCCCTCTAAGCAAATCTTGCCAAGAAAACTCTATGATAGGTTTGCTTTAAGGTCACCATAAGTTGGAAACGACTTGGAGACACACAACAACAAGCATTTAAAAAGGACAGAAGGCACACAACAATAACTTCAAATATGTGTTAGGAGCCAGCATGGTGCAGTGGTTTGAGGGTATGACTCTGGAGAGCAGGGCTCGAATCCCAGCTCAGCCACAGGAACCCACTGACCCCCTAAACAGACAGCTTAAAGGGCCATCTTGGGGGCAGGGAAAGGGAGGGGCAGCCACACGATTGGCACCCCAACCCCTTCCTCAGGTCGTCTTCGGAGTAGCCAGCCCCCTGCATGGCCGGCGCTCCAAGGAGGACCTCCCGCCGCAGCATTTGCACACGCTGTGGCAGAAGAGTCGGTGAAGGTGCACCGCAGCCTTTTGAGGTGCACCTTCATCGACTTGTGAAAGGAGCACCAATTTAGCGCTCCTTTCAGGGGCGGTGAAGCTGTGCTGTGGGACCAAGGCATGGGGATGCCTCGGTTCCCCGGCGCAGCTTCCTGGGGCAGCCCATGGCCACCCGTCTGCTTCCCCTTTGAGTAACCGTGGGTGAGTCACACTCTCTCAAACCCCCTCACACAAAACCTGCCAAGAAAACCCCATGATGCATTCCCTTTAGGATCGCCATAAGTCAGAAATGACTGGAAGGTACACACAAAGATGGTTCCCTCAGGTGACGGGGGAGAGGAGAGAGGGCCTGGGGCAGCAGGTCACTGGGCTCTCACTTTCCTTTCCTCTTCTTTCGAGGGCACGCCCTCAGATGCAGCCAGGCCAGGCAGTGCTATAGGCCTCCAGTTTCAAATCCCCATTCAGGCATGAAACCCCACTGTGTGACCTTGGGCAAGTCACACTCTCTCAGCCTCAGAGGAAGGGAATGGCAAACCCCTTCTGAACAAAGCTTGCCAATAAAACTGCCTGATAAAATGACTTGTAGGCCCACAACACAGGAGATGTCCGACCCTCGAGAACAGTTGTTCCAAGAGGGATGGATCTCACCCAGCTTCATCAGGGGTCCTGATGGGTCACATTTTGTCCCCTTTCTTTTCCAAACCTTAAGTGTGGGCAAAGGGGGGAGGGGAAGACAAGATCAGGGCCCCTTTTGCCCCTGGAAGCCCCCTCCCTTGAGACAGCCCTTACATCAGGATAGAGGGATTGGGGGGAAAGGCCGTTCTATCTACAAAAGGGGCCTAGTCCAATTAAGTTGGACTATCTGCTCAAGCTGCCATTTATATATCCTAACTGGCCAGCAGCAGACTATTTAATGAAGAGCTTCTGTGAGGGTTTTCACATCACATTTTATGGACAATGTAGACCTTACCGTTCAAAGAATTTGTATTCTATATCAGGTTTAGAACATTAGTTAGGGCTAAGACACAAAGGAGGTTGACAAAGAGAGAGTTACAGATCCCTACCCATCACTCCCAGTTCCCAACTTCAGGGTGTCCCTACTAGGCATTATCCCCCAAAAGTCCCTGGGAGAATACAGATTGATTTATCATTTATCATTTCCTGGGGCAGGGGGAGATCAGTTAACGACAGCATTCCTCAGACGCTCTGCTCAGTGCAATACACTTCTTTTGGTTCTACACTGGCTACTGTGTGTAGTAAAGTGGGATGTTGAAGTTGCCCAAGACTAAGAGTCACCTAGACTTTTCAACATCCCACTCGAAACCAGTTTGTCAAATCTAACAGGTGCGGCTCGGGAGTTCATGGAGCCCATGACAAACATGGCCTATCCCAATTGGCTGCTAGGCCCACACATTGTGCAGGTCATACCCTTGATGTGGTCTTCAGTACGAAACAGGAATTTCTGTGGGCAGAGGTAATAAAAACCTCCTCATTGTCATGGATGGATCATTTTCTGATCAAGGCTGAACTTAGAACCATTGTCCATCCTGTCAGGGGTAGAGGACCCATTAGAATGGTCTGCCCTTGAAGGCTAATGGAACCAATCGGATTCCAGAAAGCCTTAGAGGGTTTAATGGTTGGTAATGCTAGCGATTCTGTCGAAGCTTTGGTTAATACCTGGAACCTGATCTTGCCAAGGCTATTGACACGATTGCTCCCAAGCATCCTTTCCAAGCCAGTTCTAATCATCAACCATGTTATATGGAAGAACTCAGGAAGATGAAGCAGGTTGGAGAATTATTAGAGGGCATCTGGTGGAAAATTCGACTCTTATCTGACAGAACTCATCATAGGAAATTTCTTTGCTCCTATAGACAGGCAATACATGGAAATCTTTCCTCTCTACACATATTGTGTCTGCATAGTCCTGTCCAGCAGAGCTGTTTAGAGTGGTAAGGGAACTGACACAAGTTTCACCTGTGCAAAAGCCATTACTTAACCCAATAATGGCCTGCTGTGATGTGTTTAACAACTTATTTGCAAATAAAATCTCTCAGATAAGAGCTGACTTGAATGCTGGTGTTATAACAGAATTGAGAGATGAGGTGTAAAGCAACTCCACTGATAAGATTATATGGATCAGTTCCAATCAGTGAGCACCGATGATGTGGACAAGCTCCTTGGTAGAGTGAGGAAAACAACCTGCCCTCTTGACCCTTGCCCTTCGTGGCTGGCCGTCCAGAGGGGAGATGCCTTGGATGTTCCTGAGGGACATAATAATAATAATAATAATAATAATAATAATAATAATAATAATAATAATAATAAATTTTATTGATATACCGCCTGGTGGTGAACCAATCTAGGCAGTTTACAAAGCTAAAATACATACAGCTGAAAATAGTATAACTCCCTCCCCCCCTTAAAAAGTCATTAAACTACATATCAATTAAAACCAAGTAACTATTCAAACATAACAATAAAACAAGTTAGATACAAACCAATAAGACAGATTTTAAAAAGTGGTTAAGACAGACCTCTTCCGGCAGGCCTTTCCTGAGTAGGTAACCAGCCACCAAAAATAGTTATGCCTGTCCCTGATTTCCACTATAGCTATTTTAAATTATTTGTCATTTGTTGGAATGTTTTTGTAGTTTGTTATTTTTAAGTCTGCTTTTAATTTTTGATTATTTAATTGTATTTTGGGGGGTGGGCTACTGGGAGACAGGATTCTTTATTTTATCATGTATGCCACCTCGGTTGTATTTTACAGAGAGGCGGGATATAAATACTTTATTATTATTATTATTATTATTATTATTATTATTATTAAAGGCTTTGCTGCTGAGCTTGGAAAGTGTGATATTAAATCCACCTTCAGACTGTTACCGGTTTAACTGCAGGACTTTCAGTTACTGGGATTTTCATTTGAAAACAAATTTTATATGGACAGGGCCCTACCTGTGGACTGTTCGATATCCTGCTCAGCATTCAAAGCCTTTAGTACCTTTTTGGAATGGGCAGTACATATGCAATCTGGGGTTCAGGGGTAGTACATTATTTAGATGGCTTTCTGTTTGCAGGCAGTTCAGGGTCTGGCCAATGTGCCATTCTGATGCAGAAATTCACATTGCTTGACAACAACTTAGGACTCCCTTTAGTGCATGAAAATACTGAGGGACCCAGCACCTGCCTAAAGTTTTTAAGCATAGAAATTGACACCATACAACAGTGCTCCAGACTACCCCACAATAAATTAACTAACATTAGAGAAAGGCTTTGTAAGTTCTTGCATACATGCAAAGCCACCCTTAGAGAATTTCAGGAATTGATTGGCTACTTAAATTTTGCCTGCAGGGTAATTGCCCCAGGCTGTGCATTTCTTAGGCACTTATGTTCTGCAGCTAACGGTGTCTCTCAACCCCATCACAGGATCTGGGTAACTGGTGAAATTAAACAAGAATTACACATGTGGCTTTCACTCCTGGAATCCTTCAATGGTGTCTCCTTTTGGAGAGACATTTTGAAGCTCCATGGGACTTTATAGGTCACCTCAGATGCAGCTGGTTCAATTGGTTTTGGAGTACACCTTAACAACCACTGATGTGCACAGTCATGACCACATAATTGGATGCTCACTGGCCTATTCACAGACCTCACCTTTCTGGAATTCTTCCCAATACTGGTCACAGTGCATATTTGTGCAGACAAGTTTGCCAACTCATCTGTGCATTTTTGATGAGACAATTCAGCAATGGTGCAGGTAATTAACCAATTGTCATCCAGGTCCCCTTGGGTCATGAATCTAGTTAGGGTATTTGTCCTTAAGTGTCTGATGCATAACATCTTGTTCACGGCTTTCCACATCCCAGGGGTCAATAACAAAATTGCTAACTCCCTTTCCTGCCAACATATATGTCATTTCAGATAGCTGACTCCAGTTGCGGATCCCAACCCAGTAGTGATGCTGGAAAAACTGTGGACACTTGGAAGGTGAGGTGGCAAGGGCCATAAGTGCTTCACTTGCCAACAACACATGTTCTATTTATAAAAAGGTATCCAAGGCTTTTGAACAGTTCAGATGCAGATACGGTTTAAAACCCACATGGCCCATCCCAGTGGAGCACTACTTAGTTTTGTGTATATCTACACATAAAGGGCTCACACCCCAAACTATTAGGAACAAGTTACACACCTTGACCTTTGCTGCCAAGACCCAGGGGCTGGCTGATCACACTGTCGACTTCAGAATTTGTAAAACATTAGAAGGATGGGCTAGGATACAAGGCATCAGGTGTGACAATAGGACATCCATCACACCAGAGGTTCTCAGAAGTTTAAAGGAACAGTAGGGTCACTTATGCTCTTCCCCTTATAAACACTCTCTTCCATGCAACAGCTTTAACAGCTGTGAAGACACACCCAACTAAAGGTGGTGGCAAATATGGGTGTGCAACGCCAGTACCCTGGTGAGATCAAACTCTTTTACCCAAAAAGGCTCTAAAGCTGAATGTAAAGTCCAAAAGGGGGAAATTTATTTTGAAGAACAAAAGAAAAAGGTTTCTCCTCCCCAGCTCTAACAGGCTTAAAATAAAAGGTACTTTACAGTTTAGGTTTCAGCAATCTTCCGTGTTGTCATCTCTCTGGGTTTGATCTTGGATTGATCTCCTTCTCAGTGAAGCTGGTACAGGGTCTTTCAGCTTCTGGTGCTCTTGACTTCTTTATTGTTGATGTTTAATAGAATTAACTGCTTCTGATAACTAAATTGGCTAATGTGGTAACTAAATTGGCTAAATGGTATAAGAAATGCCCTTTCCCTCTGTCTGTGCCTGTTTGCCACCAAACAGATAAAGCCAAGCTTGCCTAAGAAAAACTAAAAATCCTAAGCTGAAGCAGAGCTTGCTGGGAAGGGGCAAACCAAAAACTAGAAAAATGCTAGGGATTCCTACAGTTCCTCCCACAAACTAATACAGTGGAATATTCCTATGCTCAAACTGAACTGAAAATGAGGGAAAATGCAGGGGAGAATTTAAACAGTCCAGGCTAGACATCACAACAGCATTTTTGGAGCCTTGAGAATTAGTGAGCTAATTTTGTCATAAAAAAAGACAACACAAACTAGGCCTTATTATTTAATAATTAGGTTCTGACAAGTCATACAATAACACTAAGGGTCAGGAGATCTAAGACTGATCAAAAAGTTAAAGGGAGCTATATCATCTTGAACAATTGTTATCTAGTGGGCCTTTGCCCTGTTCAGGCCTTGTTGGAATATTTAACCCTGCGGGGTCAGGTTCACAGCCCCTTGTTTCAGCATGTGGATCAATCCCCTTTGATCAGTTTTGGGTGGTGGCAGCAAAGGCTTTAATCTAATCTTGGGTTTAAGGGTGTCAAATTTGGTACTTATTCCTTCCACACTGGAACAGCATCCACTGTCACTGCTATGGGATTAGACACTGCAACAATTAAATGCATCAGTCACTGGAAATTGGCTACTTACAAGAAATATGTTTGCAATGTTCAAACTCCGAAGTAAATTTGTTAACTTGTGCCTTTTGTTGGTTTACAGATTTTGTTCTGGTAGAGTACAGGTCCTCATCTGCAGCCATAGTATGATATACTGGGTGGCACACCAGGAATGATCCAGCCACCTGGGTTCCCACCCCAGTCTTAGTGACATCACCACAATCGAATGGTTGGGCAGACGAGGCCTGCGGTGGAATGGTCTACTCACTTTGCTGTTTGAGGAACATGTTGGCCCTCACCCTGACATACTGGTGGTACACCTTGAGGGAAATGACCTGGGCTTGATGAAGGGCAAGGCCCTGATTTGGCAAGCAAGGAACAATTTTGAAACAATACGCCACACATGGCCTGGTGTGAGATTAATTTGTCAGATATTTTATTGTGACAGGTTTGGAGAGGTGAAGGTAACATTTACAAATGTTGCCAGAAAAAGAGTTAATACAAAATACAAAATGCAGTATTAAAGAATTCTGGCCTTGTCATCAATCACTCTTTAATAGTATTCTGTCACCCTGAACTTTATAAATTGTATGGCATTCACCTTTCAGATGAGGGTAATTCAATATTCTTGAGAGATTTCCAAAATAGGTTAAAAGCCATTTTGGATGACCTGGTGGGAGAAAGGGACTAAGCGGATGCTTGTCCCTTATCTGTGCCTGAATTGGGGAGGGGGGGTAAAAACAGTTTGGTGTACACCTTGGCACCCCCTTGTGGTGAAAGGTTAGGCTCTGGAACAGCTTTGACAGGTCAAGGGATCTGGGGGTTGTAAAATAACTTGCCTTCAGAATAGACATGGGGTTTTTACTCAACCTTACAAACTCAAGGGAGTTTGGGGGAGAGTGCCTTATGTTTGCCTCCCTAGGACCAACTGAGGATACAATTCAAATCATCAGATTTACCTCAGGGTCTGATGCTGTTGCCCAATGGGAAGGCTGAAGAGGCAGTCTTGGATTGACACCTGGCTTCAGCTGGACCTGCACCAGGATTTTCCCTTTACTTGATTTCTCTCAAGAGTGTTGAAGTTTAAGTCTTTAAAGTTTAAGAGTTTATCATTAAATAGGTTATAGGTCAAATAAATGGCCCATTATTCATCCAATTTATGTGTCTGGTCTCTTTATTTCTTGGTTGGGTATCAAAGACTATTGTAATATATTCTATGTGAGATTGTCTTAAAAATTGTTGAGAAGCTACAGATAATACAAAGTGTAGTACACAGACTCTTGTTTGGTATGCACTTTAGAGGCCATCTATCACTGGTCTTCCACCAGTTAAACTGAACACCAGTTTTCTTTTGAACTCAATTCAAGGTGCTTGGTTTGACCTATAAAACAGCCAGGATATCTGAATTTGATCAGAATTTGAGATCCTGAAGGCCCTTTTACATGCTCTAACATCCCAAAAGGCTATGTTGAGGAGTAGACCAGTAAAAACAAAACAAAATGAAAACAAAACAAAAAAACTTTCCAGATTCCCATTATAGTGAATAATTATTGGCCAGAGTCCAATATTCCATTGGAGGGGGGATATACTGGAGTGTGTGATGGCTTCTACATCCCTGGGGCTCCTGGATGAGACTGATTGTCTACATTCATTTCAGTCTGGAAGTAGGCCTTAGTTTGGAATGGGGAAGGAAGTGCAGAACATATACCTTGGTATATGACCTACACTGGCAACTGAGCAGGGTGTATGTGTCCCTGTTGATCCTCCTAGACCTCTCTGTGGCTTTCGGAACAATCGACCATAGGATCATTTGGGGCCACCTTGCTGTGATTGACTTGGAGTCACTCTTTTACAATTCTTCATCATTTGGTGTTGTCTCTCATGCCGTTTAACATATACATGAAACCACTGGGTATATTTCATGTCTGTTACTGGGTTCACTGGAACTAATACTCTTTTCTAACCATTATTCCTTTCCACTTCAAGCCAAGGAAGCTATTTCTTTTCTAAACTGAATACTTGTAAACAGCAGTGTTCATTTCCATACCCTTTCAGCTGTGGAACTTCCTCCCAAGGAAAGTCAAGCTCGCTCCATCTCAACTGTGCTTCTGAACCAAGACTCCATTGTATTGTTTGAGGCTATCAAAGAAGGGTTGCTTTGGGGGACTGCTTTAACTGTGTATGATGATGGGAGTTGCAGTACAGCGCATATAAAGGGCACTGGGTTGCAGAATTCTGGTCTTTTCTCAGTCCTTACTGAAAAAGCCATCTGACACCCAGACTAATATAAATGGAAACAAACTGTTGGTTGATGAGTTTTGCCTTTCTCCAGTGTTCTCCAGCAAACATCAAGAACAACATTCCAAAGAATCCCTGCTTCTGGTGTTAACATATTCATGATCAAAAAGATTGGCTGTTCTCATATAATTTCCTCCTAATTAGGCAACCAAAAATATCAGAAGAATTATCAAACTTTTAAATACTAAGAATCTCTTTTCAGCATTAATGTAAGGTTTGACACACTCTCTCTGCATGAATTTAAATAGTATTCTATTCAGGTCCCAGGCTAAATATGCTCGTATATTCTTGTCATACTTTGTTTGAACAGTTTCAATTTGTCCTGTCTGAGAAGTGGAGAGGATGCTGGGAGAACTACAGGTGACCATACATACTCTGAATCTCTATCTGTCACAGCTGATTAAATCTTGTCAGACAAGACTGGACCCAGTCACTAAGGCATGTGGGGAGAGAGGACTACACAGTCACTGAAAACCACTGCATTTGAATTTTCTCAGCAATGTCATGTGATATATATGGCTCTCAAGATCAGTAGATGGGGCTGATTTTCCTGATACATTTCCAGTGGAAACTAAATATTGGGAATTAAATGGAAACAAATTCAGATTCAAGGCTAAGTGCTACTTACAGGAGAGAATCTAGTTTAATATTCAATTGGAACTTGTGATGGATGAATGCATATATTATCAATATGCATGTGTTCTGCTTGTATTCACTCCTAGGTCTATTCCATACAACTTGTCCCACACACAACCACACCCATAAAAGCAAGCAACCATACCCTTCTTAGTAAAATATATTTAAAATAGCTTTATTAACAAGGGATATAATTCTTTGCTAATTTTGTTCTTGACTGAAGTAGTAAATAATTTTAGAAAGTTTCTTACTTGTTTGTAGTCAAATATTTGGTCTAATAGATGAGAAAGGGGGGAAAAGAAAATTGTTGCCAAGTTGGTGTGATGTAGGAATATAGAGGGGCGGGGGGGCAAACAATCAGAAAAACAACTTAAATATATGTTGTGCCTAAACTCTTATACAGTAACATGCACACTATTTTTTTTAAAAAAAAATAAGAAATTAAACTTCAGTAAATTAAAACCATACATAATCTGTATACAAAGAAAAGAGAAAAAGTACAGAAAGAATGAAATATTATGAAACAATGAATGAATGAAGAATGAAACAATGAAATGTTAACTTTCTTTTTACCATTGATTATAGATAATCTATACGTTTGCTTCCTCTAGATATCAATATCTCATACTTCTAAAAGGTAAAGGAAGTGCCTTGACATGAATGTCAAGTTGTAACCAACTGTAGGGGGAAGTGCTCATCAATGTTACTAGGGACCTTTACAGACTGCCAGAAATAGTGCCAATTGAGTCCACTTTA
>CM034701.1:322545537-322556827 GCA_020142125.1 Phrynosoma platyrhinos
GTTAAAGTGGCCTCAATTTGCACTATTTCTGGCAGTCTGTAAAGGCTGTAAGCCAAAGAGCCAGAGTTGTCTGAAGAAGAATCCAGTGTTCATGAGGCCAGCATGACTACACCAAATGCTGTTTCCTTCCCACTGAAGTGGTACCCATTTATCTACTAGCACCTTTACATGCTTTAGAACTGCTAGGTTGACAGAAGCTGGGACTAGTGACAGGAGGTCACCCCATCATGCAGCACTTGGGCCTTGAACTGCCAATCTTCAGATCTTTCAATCATCAGAATTGGCATTTTAACCACTAAACCACTACATGTCCTTCTGGGGGATTCTGGGAACTGTAGTTTTCTAAGACATTTAGCCTTCTCTGTCAGAGAGCTCTGGTGCCACAAAAAACTACAATTCCCAGGATTCCCTAGCACTGAGCCAGGACAGATAAGTGGTCTCAAACTGGGTTATTTCTGCAGTGTGTTTTGGACCTAAGTCTAACATCTCAAACTGACATATTTTGTGCACAGTTTTCTCTAAAATACCATACAAAGTAGGGTCTTAAAGAATATTTGTTACTATTCTTTCCCAGGTCAAAAAATGGGGTTCCTGACAATCATGAAATTCCTTTGAGAAGACGAATAAACCAGGAAGAAACATGGACAATTTCACACCAGTGTTCAAACATCTCTGTTGTGTGGGGATTATACTGAGCAGGAAAAAACAAGACAAAAATTATTGTGAAGTCGTAGGCTTTCATGGCTGGCATCCATAGTTTTTTTGTGGGTTTTTTCGGGCTGTGTGGCCATGTTCTGAAAGAGTTTCTTTCTGACGTTTTGCCAGCATCTGTGGCTAGCATCTTCAGAGTTTTCTCTGAAGATGCTAGCCACAAATGCTGGCGAAACGTCAGAAAGAAACTCTTTCAGAACATGGCCACA
Organism: Phrynosoma platyrhinos; assembly: GCA_020142125.1. Classification (NCBI taxonomy): domain Eukaryota; kingdom Metazoa; phylum Chordata; class Lepidosauria; order Squamata; family Phrynosomatidae; genus Phrynosoma; species Phrynosoma platyrhinos. The sequence continues at coordinate 322,546,458 of CM034701.1, forward strand.
CAGCCCGAAAAAAACCCACAAAAAAACTACAAAAATTATTGTCTGCATAGATAACATTGCTTCCTATGCAGGAAACATGTTTCTGCACATTTTTCTATGCAGAATAATTCCTCTGTAACATTTCAGGATGTTCAAATACAGGGAAAATATATCAAAGGAATATTCCCTTTTCTGCTGCAGGGAAAAAATTACCATAATATTCTGAATGCAAGAGTGGAATAGTTGTGGATTTATATGCCCAATACACACTGTTCTTGGAATCATGCACTTTTGTATTCTACTTTCCCTAATATATGTGGAAAACTGTGAAGTTGAAGGCTTTCATGGCCAGCATCCACAGTTTTTTGTGGGTTTTTCAGGCTGTGTGGCCATGTTCTAGAAGAGTTTCTTTTTGACGGTTCCCCAGCAGCTGTGGCTGGCATCTTCAGAGATGATTATTCCCTTAGTATCAGTATAAGGCACCACATTTTGTTTTTAAGTTATTTTGCTGGGTGCTCAGGACTTATTTCCATTTAATGGAGGGGATAGAGCAGTTCTCAAAGTCTAACCCAAAGTAATTCATACACAAATTTGGTGATATTTTCTTGTCTCCCAAACAATTGTAAACGGAATTTCTGTCAAGTGACAGAAAATATGGGCTATGTTTTCACAGTTATTTTCTTACTGTTGCTGTTAACATCTAGTAAAAGATGAGAAAAGAGTCAAGCATAAGTTCAGAGTGCCAGTGTTGCATTTTTTTCTGTTAAGGGTGAACTCAACTGATGGTGGGGAGAAGGGAATAGAGACGGGGCAAACTTCAAAGTGCTCTTTGAAGTGGTGCGAAAACTCAAGAGTTGATTCTAACTGTTGTGGGGTAGTTTTGTGTGCCTTAGAATCCAGAATAAAGCAATAGTTAATTTTCACTAAAATGTTGTCCTGCTTCTTCAAGTCCTCAGCTATGAAACATGATATTAAATCCCCAAATTCCACAGGACGGAGTTATGATAGTTAAAGTGGTGCCAAACTCCTTTATTTCTGCAGAGTGGAAGAGATGGTAGTCTCACATCGTGTGGAGGGCTCTAAGTTTGCCACTCCAGGTTTCAAGCAGTGTATACACTCAGGAGGAACCAAGAGTATCCTCTATTATGTTCTGCTGCACTGATTCCTTGTGGTAATTTCATGGGGAGGGGGCTTAAGGCAAACAGGCACTGCCTATCATATCTCAGATTCCCCTCTCAAAAAGTCCAATTTATACTGAGTCTGGAAGGGGAGTTCAAAAACAGGAGGAGAACCACAACAAACCAAGACTAGTTGCTAGTCCAGATATACTACTCTGTAGTTAGTCCCTGTAATCTATCAGAGGTAGAGGAAGCATCCTCCAGAGCCATTGGATTTTGAGAGAAAAATACAAAGATCCTCTTCAATTTTGCAAAAGTATTTTGAAACATTCAGAATACTGGGGCTTTGTTTAGACAAAGCAAAAAAAAAACAGTCTAGGATTTCAGTTTCTTTAGCCAGCTGACAGCTGCCTTCACTTTTTGCATCCTCCCATCCGTTCTGCTTGATATTTCCCTCATAGCTGACAGGAGCAGGTGCAGCAGCTCCAGTTCTGGTGGTTAGCTCAAGAGAAAGAAGCTTTGATGGGATGTAAGGCTGTGCTTTCCTCTGAAGGCAGAAGAATGACAGGCTTGCTTCACCTCTCATCACCTCCTGCACCAATGCAGATGGTGCTGCTGTTGCTGCACTTGCTGGAGCAGAAAGGGATGTCATGGCAGAAGTGTGGTGAGGAAATACGCCTTCCCTTTGCATTTTCTTGCTCCTTACACCATGTGAATGGAAATTAAATGTGACAAGCTGACACTTGTAGTATCACTGCACTGCAGGCTGAACCAAACCATGGTGGCTTTTCAAAGTGATGCTTCAAGGCTTCAAAAGATTCTGGTTGACAGACAGCTCCCAGAGGTCTTTTCATTCTTTTTCTGGTTTTAATGAATCAGAAGAAACATGGCTTCTTTGTGGCTAATAAAACCTGTCCCAAATCATTTGAAAGATTCCTGAATTGCTTGGGGCTTTACACCATTACTAGGCTTTTACAAATAGACAAGAGGGAGATGGTAGATCTACTAGATCAGGGGTAGGCAACCTTTCCCCTTTAAGGGCTGAGGGACTTCAGCTCCCAGAAGCCTCAGCCATGTTGGCCAATAGTCCCATGTTGGCCAATAGCTCCTGGGGTTCCGGGAGCTGAAGTCCCTCGGCTCTTAAAGGGGACAGGTTGCCTATCCCTGTACTAGATAGAAGAGCAAATACATTTTGCTCTTGTATGTTAGAGGTGGAGAACTTTTGGCCTTCCTGTTGTCTTCAGTTCCTATAACCTCTTGCCAGTATATCTCATGGTAGGGAATGATCCATTATGGCTCAAAACACCTGTAGGGCAAATAGTCCATCTTTTCTCTTAAGGAGTGACAATAATTGGGCCATCAAATTCTAGGATGCTCATGGGAGAGTAGAAATCAGAAAAGAACATCAGTAGCTCATGGTGCTTTGACTGTCAGGTTTTCATCCTATTGCTATATTGTAGTCATGCTTTTATTTTTGAGATTTCATATTATGTTCTTTCCAACAAAATCACTACATTCCAGCATTTTACCCAAATGCAATATCAACTTGTTTCAAGACATTTTGGTAATCACATTTGGAATTCACAGCACAATTGAAACAGAAAGCTTCCTGCAGTGGCTGTCTCATTCATATGTGTTTTTACATACATATGATCAGTCATGGGATGAAACATTTGCTCCTCCACAGTGGCATCATTAGGGGGTGCAGGGGATATTAACCACACCAGGTGACACCCTAAGGGGGGGGTGACACAACTGTTCCTCAAACACCTTCTTTTTGGCAAAAATGGGCTGTGACATTTATCTGCTTCCCTTTAAAATGCTTTAAGAGATGGTGGAGTGGGTTGAAGCCCATTTGGAGGAGAAAGGAGAGTCCCCCCAAAAAAATTAATTAAAAATTTAAAATTTTGAAAATTAATTTTTTAAAAAATTTAAAAATTGAGGTTTTTTTAGAAAAATATTCTTTTAAAATTCTCTTTAAAAATGTCACATTTTAACAAAATATTAATTATGTATAGGTAAATACATTTAGTTTGTGCTTATTGGAATTTCAAGGTATAGTTTTAATTTTGCTAACTTTTTTAATGTCACATTTGGTGGTATATGGGAATTACGATTTATGAGTAACATTAGTGCAAAAAAGCATTACTAAGGATTCTGGGTGTTGTAAAATGGGAGGAGATCAATGGGGGGTGACACCATGAGTTACCACACCAAGTGACACCAACCCTATGAATGCCACTGCCTCTTCATCATCTCTTTCCTCTCCTTTAAATTCACTTTGCACCCCCCCCTCCCCATTTCTCTGTCTGGTGAGACTAAGCCCTTACAGACTGCCAGAAATAGTGCAGCTTGAGGCCACTTTAACTGTCCTGGCTCAGTGCTAGGGAACCATGGGAATTGTATTTTTTTTTCTGGGACACTGGGCCTTCTCTGCCAGAGAGCTCTAGTGCCACAATAAACTACAGTTCCCATGATTCCTTAGCACTGAGCCAGGACAGTTAAAGTGGCCTCAATTTGCACTATTTTTGGCAGTCTGTAAAGGCCCTAAATAGAGTTTGAGGTAAAAACCTCCACAGTTTTATTGGTGCCTTAAAGTATCATCTTTTTTAAAAATGTAAGTGAGTGGATGCATATCAAGCACTATTTCAAAAGAAAATATAAACTTCCTCCAAGTGACTAGTAGTGATTTAGCGCAGTTGTTTCTGCGAGAGTGATTTCTGGCTCTCTCTCTCTTTTTTGTACCCACACTCCCCAATGGTCAGGAATTGATGCCACAAAGATCACAGGGAACTCATTTTATCTCATGTATTATCCACTGCAAGATGGCATGTGAATTCTGTCCAAACATACAGGTAAATGGCTAGAGACTTCTAAAAACATTCAGTGGTGCTGGCACTTCAAAAGTTGCAGATTTTTGAAAACAATTAAGTTTTTATTTGATGTTTCAATCACCACCTTCTTCTTGTACTTTAAGGATTTTTTAAAAAAGCAATGGCAGCCACAGATGAGGGGCTGGAGGTCAATGCTATTGTGGCTGATAAGAAGAGTCCCATATTTCTGAGTTCTTCCTCCTACTTTTGGCATAGAAAAGGAATTGGGGAGGGTCAGAAAGTGCAATTCAGAATTCTGCCTGGAATTATTCCTGGCTACAAAGATTAAAGACAAATAAAATAATGTTGGATTTTTCCAGATTGTTGTTAAAACATGGCTTGTCAGATTGTGCCCCATGTGCCTCTTCCCATAACTTTTTGTAGCCCTTGCCCACAAAAGGACTTGTCATTTTTTTCTTGTTGGACAATATGACATATAGTAGTGTATCTTACAAGCAGAGTAATTAGTATTCACAAACAGCAGGTGAACAATAACCAGTACCAAACCACCATCACCCCCACACAGGGTCTAGCCCATACATAAAGCAGACTTATAGTTGTATTTGTAAAGATAAATGAGGTTGGTTTTATTATAGATGCTAAAAGTTACTACTCAATACAACATGTCATAGTGAGAGGCTCTATAATATGTATTCTTCAAACACAGGGGAAAGAGAAATTTCCCCAGATTTCTAGCATTTGTTGTTGTTGTCGTCGTTGTTCACTACCCTCAAGTCAATCTCGATACATGGCGACCCTATCAATGAGACATCTCCAAGACCCCTGATCCTCCACTACTCTTCCCAGTTTCTGCAGATTCATTCCTGTGACCTCTTTAATTGAGTCCACCCATCTAACATGTGATCTTCCTCTCTTTCTAATTCCCTCCACTTTTCCTCTTTTCTAATGAGTTATATCTTTTCATAATGTGGCCAAAGAACAAAAGCCTCAGTTTAATCATCTTTGACTCCAGGGAAATTTAAGGTTTGATCTGCTCTAGGATCCACTTATTTGTTCTTTTTGCTGTCCATGGTATCCTCAGCATTCTTCTCCAGCACCACATCTCAAATGAATTTATTTTCTTTTTGTCCATTTTCTTAATTGTCCAGCTCTCACACTGATACATGGTAATGGGGAATACAATTCTGTACAATTCTGACTTTGATGTTTATTTGTATATCTTTGCTCTTTAGGAGTTTTTCTAGTTCTTTCACATTTGCCCTCCTCATTCTTAGTCTTTTTATGATTTCTTGACTGCAATCCCCATTCAGATAAATGTTTGATTCAAGGTATAGGAACTATTTTATTATTTCTATGTCCTCATTGTTGAACTTGTTAAGGTCTTCTGTGGTCATTATTTTTCTTTTCTTTATGTTCAACAGTAAGCCTGCCTTTGCACTTTCTTCCTTGACATTCCTCAGTAGTTGCTCTAGATCTGCAATATTTTCTGCTAACAGTATTGTGTCATCTGCATATTTTAAATTGTTGGTGTTACTTCCTCCTATTTTCACTCCTCCTCCTTCTGTGTCCAAGCCTGCTTTTTGTATAATACATTCTGCATACAAGCCTGTAACTTAAATCTTCAGTTGAACAATTCCATTATCCCTCCCTTTAGCTATAACCCTGTACTTCCTGTTGGAATATAGATGGGTTATACAGTCAAAGATGAAATGTAGAGATGTGTGTGTGGAATTTTCCTCATGAGAACAACATCTAGAGAAACAAAGTGAAGCTAACACCAGATGGCCAAGAAGTCATAAACATGAACTTTCCCAAAGGTACAACTCATAGACACAGATTTTGTTATGCGAAAAGCAAGATAACAATACATCAACATCATTAGGTCTTGGGAAAGGAGTCACATGGGGGATGATGGACACCAAGAGGCTGGGTTAATACACACCATACAAGCATTATCCAATCAACATAAGGTTAACACCCAGAAGGTGAAGTATGGGAAGGGCCTAGAGAATCCTTTGTCTAGTTTTGTTTATAATTCAAGATATGAGTATGTGCATGTCCTGACAGTGGTTTTAACCATGGAGCTTTTGGCTTGTAGTTTTTGGGTATGTTTATACTGCTTTTACAATGTGACTCCTGGATCTGGAAACATGGATCTGTAACTTCTTTTTAACTTTCAACTGCAACAAGTTGGGATCCTATGGGATTGGGATTGTTAAAGATGTAATCTTTCATGGCTGAACTGGACAAGTTCATCACAATGGATTTTACTTAGTTATCTTATTTTTCTTTTATATGCATTAATAAACTATACTTTTGGACTTTACAATGTGTCTTCTTGACTGAGGAAGACAGGATCCTGAAGAAGAGAAGCTGAGCTAATTGATGGTAAGAAATACAAAGTGGCTGTGGATCACAGCAGCCAGCTTGTCCTGGAGATTCTGCTGGGTGTCAAAGAGCATCACTGCAACACCCATCATCCACACACTGACACTTCCTGCACCTGAGTTAAGTTTTGCTTTTCTTTGTAAAGAAACAAAATTATTGAAAAGAACGGGAAGATTTCCTTAATGTGACACATTCAATTTGGATGGGGCAGCATCTTTGGAAGAACAATAACAACAATAACTGCAGGGATGCAAGAATATTCACAAATGTTCCCTTCTTCAACAAGAAAGGTTGTTTGAACAAACTGTTGAAGAAACTGCCAGCAGCTGCAAAATTTCTTGTCCTTATACAAGGGTAAAAAGACCTGGACCTGGCTTTTTCCAGCAACAGCAATGGGGGGGGGAGTTTTCGTGCAAAAAAAGGAAGCTTTCATAAAATTTCCACAAAATGTCGCAAAATGAAGAATGTGGTCAATAATGTTCAAAAACTCTCATCATCATGTTCATGAGGGAGAAAATGGGAATTATTTTCTCTTGAATGATAATTAGTGATGGGAAGGCAGGAGAAGAAATGAAATCCTGGTGAAAAATGAAAACAAATTATGAAATACTTTGAAATGTGTCATTTGCATGGAGGCAAGGTAATGCACAATTAGCCCTGAGTAGCATTAGCACAGCAATAAAATAAAAACCACCTCTTAGGTGTTGTTATTGAGAAGCACCCCTTCCCTGTTTAAAGAACAATGGCATGTCCATCATTATTGAGTGGCCTCCTGCCAATCCCCACAAAAGTCCATCTGCTTTGAAAACTACCATTTAGTTCAGGTAACTTTGTGAGCCACCCTGGTAACTTTTATTGAAGATGTATTCAAAAATATACCCAATTGACAAAATAATAAATACAAAAATATATTAAATAATTAAAATAAATGGTTATCATTTAATAACATTCAAAGATCATATTCCCATCCATTGAATCAGGTGATTAGATCATATCAGGGTCATTACCATTGAGTAGCCCAGGGGTAGGTAAGCTTTCCCCTTTAAGGGCTGAGGGACTTCAGCTCCCAGAAGCCTCAGCCATGTTGGCCAATAGTCCCATATTGGCCAATAGCTCCTGGGATTCTGGGAGCTGAAGTCCCTCAGCCCTTAAAGGGGAAAGGTTGCCTAGCCCTGGAGTAGCCATTAAAAACTCAAGAAGAGCCACATTGGATCACTGCAAAGGACCATCTAGTCTAACATTTTATCCATACAGTGTGCACTCAGTTGTCTGTGGAAAGTGCATCAGCAGGACATGACTGTAATTCTTCATCTCACTCTCCACAGTTACTGATACATGAAACATACTGCCTCTGGTACTGAAGATGATATATCCAACCTGACTCATAGAAATTGATAGCCTCATCCCCCATGCTTCAGTTCTGTGGATGAGAACCTCTTCAGTTCCAGGGACAGGAAGATCTGTAAGTGTTGCTTAATCCCATTTTCATTTTCTTCTGTTCTTAGTATGATGTCTGTGAATTTTTCCCTCCAGAAAAATATTCCAGGGGGAAAAACCTGAACTGAAATGTTCTCCTCCATCTGCACAGGACAATCTATTAAATGCAGCTATTCACCACATATATCAGGCTATGTTGTACTTGTCTTCCATATAGATGTTAAAGACAAAGACCATCTAATCTTTTGAAAATTGTATATTCAAACCCTGGGCCTCAATTGCAATTTTAGTTTCAGTCTCTCATATAGATGATCAAGTTCTTTCCATTACCAACATCAGGTAAATTCTTCTCAAAGAGGAACTGAAATAAAATTCTCACTCATCTCTAGTTCTTACTCTGCAGCTTCCCTGTTCAGAGGAAATCTTTCCACATAGGCTGATATAGTGTTACATGGGCAAAGCTATGATTAGCAAAACATTTTAAGGCCTTAAGATAGTCTATTCCAGAACTAATTTTGAAAACAAAACAATGAGGAAATCCACTTCATAGTTCAGGTTTTACCACTCTAGCAGGAAAATTACATTTTACAGCTAATTCCTGTCCTTATAAGCTGACTATAGCACAACTTATTAGCTGACTCAACTCCATTTCATGTGAAAGACTGAGGATAGCCTCCAGCTCTCATCCCTTTCATTCTAATTATCAAGTGTGTACAAGATTAAATTCAAAATGAGGTAGCGGGGTCAGGAAATCTACTTAAAGTTTAATGGAAGTTAATGATTCATTGATCAAACTCATTTATGGCTAATTAAAGCTTTCCTGCATTGGAAAAGACAAGGGGGAAATTTTATAAGGCACCTCTTTCCTGCACATGGCAGTAGTGAAGCTGAAGTGAATAGAAAATTTGTGGCATCTGGATTCTGTGTTTCAGTAGCACATGGCTTGGCAGAAACAGTGCATATTTAAAGTGTAATTATTTTAGATGACTTCACCAAGTGGATTCTTTTTGCATGACACTGCCAAACACAATGCCAGGATCCAGCTGCATGGAGTGCCAGATTGTCAACTAAGCTTGTGTGCACCAGCATCAGCTGCCAATAATTAAGCTCTGAGAGGATTATAATAATTAGCCTGTGTAAGAGTTTCAAGGCTGAAACTCACAGCTCAAGGAAAACAGGAAATAGCAACAGCTTGAAACTGAAAGGCAAATTTCCATTTGAAGATGGCAAGCTTGTTTTAAAAACAGGAACATTTTAGGTTAAAGAAAATCAGTAGTGGTCTATCCCTCCCACATCTACAAAAGTATAAACTTGCAAACCTTATCTGCTTGCCCAGGCTAAATGTTGAATGTTATAATAGCTTTCACTATTTTCCAAGGATGAGAAAATTGTGGCCTGTGAGTCACATGCACATCAAATCCCAATTCTGTAGCACCTAAAGCCACCTGGCAGGTTCCCAAAGCTCTTTTGAACATCCCTCCTAATTTTGGGCACAATTGTTTGGTAGTTTTCTATGCCTAAACCTCCAAGTAAAAGGTAAAGATATTACTCGTTGCCAAGTCATGTCCGACCAAAGGGGATGCTCATCTCCATTACTTTTTTTTAAAATTAATACTTTATTGATTAAAATAACCACATACAACTAATAATACTATACAATATACATAGAACATACTACAATTACACACAAGACATATCTCTGTCATATCTATCTACATAAATGACATACACATACAATACATAACTTACAAAGCAATACAATACACAGCTACAATAACATATTATATAACAATACAGACACTACAAATAATCATAGAATCATAGAATCATAGAATCATAGAGTTGGAAGAGACCACAAGGGCCATCCAGTCCAACCCCCTGCCATGCAGGAACTCCCAATCAAAGCATCCCTGACAGATGGCCAAAACTTCCTAGAGAAGGAGCCCGGTCCTAAAAAAAATTCCTTTTCAGTACCCTTTTCATTATGAGAACCAGAAGCTAAGCTTCCTATGGCAATTAACCTCATTCTCCAATTTACACTATTAAACTTAAAACTAGCTTATAATCCGTCTCTATAACTTAAATAGCTTAAACCAGCTATAATCAGTAGACACCTTGGCTTCTTAACTAAAATATTCAACTATTCGTTTTAACCTTAATTATCTTTGACCTTATATAATCCATTCATATAGTCCCTAAACGGTTTCCAAATCCTCTTGCTTATTTCTACATTATGCCATCTTAGTGTAGTGGTGAGCTCATCCATTTGCTCAATTTCACAGAGTCTATTTAACCAACGTTCAACCGCTAGGATTTCTTCCGATTTCCACATACTTGTCAAAACCATCCTGGCCACAGTTGTCAAATGAAATGTTAATTTCCCAAACTTACATTCAAAATCTGGGTTTTCACATAAACTCAATAGATAAAACTTTGGATCCAGGTTAAATTTTAGATGTAAAATTTTTTCAATAAAACCATGAATTTTTTTCCAGTATTTCTGAACTTTTTTGCAGGACCACCACATATGCATGTAAGTTCCAGTTGTTTTCTTACATCGCCAACTTTTGTTTGATGTGCCTTTATATATTCTACCAATTTTGGCTGGGGTAAG
>CM034701.1:322600571-322629821 GCA_020142125.1 Phrynosoma platyrhinos
AACTCTATGATTCTATGATTCTATGATTCTATGATTCTATGATTAGCTGGCTCATCAGGTGGGACATCTAGGCAATTATCACCCATTCTTCTGATTATAGAGGTGATAATGGTCCATTTGCAACTCCCACACTATCTGCTGGATTTAGGATGGGCTTTTTCCAGTCTTCCAAGTGACTTTGGATGACCTGCCTGTCATCGCCCAGATGGCACTTGGGGTCCACTGCAGGGTACATCTGTGGTCATGTGGAATTCATACACACACCAAAATTCAGAAAAACGCATTTTGGCTAACAGAGGGCTTGCCTTAGCCCTATAGCATAACTAAATGGGACTGAAAATCCAAAGGTTGAGGCACCCCATTAACTTCCACCAGATGAATGGTTCATCCATGGGGAGAGGCCCCACCAGTGAAGAGACCATGACAGTTTGGCTGGGAGTGGTTAATCATTGGGAGAAAATCCAGTTTGTGCTGGGCCACACTTTGGAGTAACAAGTAATCCTAGGTATAGACTGGCTGCATTTCCATAACCCCGGGATTCATTGGGGGTCAGAAGAACTGGTTTTTTTATTATCTGGGATGCTGAGTGCACACTAGAGACATCAGACTGGGAGAGAGTGTGTGTGCAGTGGTAACATTGAGACAACCCAACTCACTGTGGGAGAGGGTCAGAAGTGCAGTTGCAGAGGATCTGCTAGGTTACCCTCTGGAATATAGAGACTTGGCAGAAGCATTTGAGGAAAAAGAGTGTGACCAACTCCTGCCCCATTTCAATTGGGATGGACTGCTCAATTGAACTGGTACCTGGAATGCAGCCCCCAAGTACCAGCTATACTTCATGACCCCACTGGAGATAAAAACCTTAAAGGAAAAAAATGGCTAGGGGGTTTGTCCACCCATCCACCTCAATGTTTGGGGGCCCAGTCTTCTTCCAGGAGAAGAAATATGGCTCTCTATGCCTGATAATGCATTACAGAAATCTTAATGGGATTTGCAATACTAACAAATACCCCATTCCTCTGATGAAGGACATGCTGGTCAGTTTGCCACCAATCAGATCTTTATCAAGCTGGATTTGAGTGACACCTACTGCCAGGTGTGCATATGAGAAGGGGACAAAATTGTACTAAGTACTAAACTGACTGCATTCAATTGTCCCCTGGGGGCTTTTGAATCACTGGTTCTTCATTTTGGGCTATCGGGTGCACCAGGTGTTTTTGTGTGACTGGTGAACAAACTTTTACATGATTTGTAGTTTGAGGGAGTTCTAGTTTACCTGGATGATGTCCTGATTTACTCCCAAGACTTAGAGTCCCCTATAAAGCTGGTGAGAGAGGTCTTAAAGCACCTCCTGGACAATCACCTGTATGTGAAGCTGCCCAAATGTAAATTTCACAAGACAAGTTGGACTTCCTGGGACACCATGTGTCCACCCAGGGAATAGAAGTGGATCCAGCCAAAGTACAAACAATACTGGAGTGGGCCCCTCCTAAAACATGAAAGCAGCTGCAAAGATTTTGGGGCTTTGTCAACTTTTATTGACAGTTCATTCCAAACTTTGCCCAACTCGTGCTGCCCATCACTGACGTACTTAAGACCAACACTTACATCAGGGGCACCAGTGAGGAACCCAAGCTGTCCACCAGAGTGCAGTGGACTGCAGACTGTTGAGCAGCTTTTGAACAGCTGAAAACACCCTTTAGCTTGGAGCCCATCCTAAAACACCCTGACCCAAAACAGCCATTTGTTGTGCAGACTGATGCCAGTGATGTTGCATTGGGAGAGGTATTGATGCAAAAGGACTCAAAGGGGAGACTAAAGGCCTTTGCAGACTGCCAGAAATAGTGCACATTAAATTGAAGCACTGCCCTGGCTCAGTGCTAGGGAATCATGGGAACTGTAATTTATTGTGGCACCAGAGCTCTCTGACAGAGAAGGCTCAATGTCTCAGGAAAAATACAATTCCTATGACTCCCTAGCACTGAGCCAGGGAAGTGCCTCAATTTAATGTGCACTATTTCTGGCAGTCTGCAAAGGCCCTAGAATGTGCACTTACCTGTCCAAAAAAGTTAAAGGGAGCACAATTGAATTGGCCTACTTGAGAGAAAGAGGCAATGGTCATCAAGCGGGCACTGCAAACTTGGCACCAGTTGCTGGAGGGTGCCAGCCATCCTTTGAGGTTTGGAACAATCACTGCAATTTAGAAGCCCTGCTTTGATCTTTATCAACTATCTTATTTGCAATTTTTTAAGTCTTTCTTTAAGTCTTTCTGCCAGGACCATTGCAAATATTTTATAATCAATATTTAATAAACATATCAGTCTATAATTAGTGGGTCTAGAGTGTCTTTTTTATTTTTAGGTAATACCACTATCTCTGCCATCCTCCATGGCTGGTATATTATCTTTCAAAGCCACATTTATTATTTTTTGAAGAGGAACACTTAAGACAGGGGTAGGCAACCTTTCCCCTTTAAGGGCCGAGGGACTTCAGCTCCCAGAATCCCAGGAGCTATTGGCCAGCATGGGATTATTGGCCAACATGGCTGAGGCTTCTGGGAGCTGAAGTCCCTCAACCCTTAAAGGGGAAAGGTTGCCTACCCCTGCTCTATAATATCTGATTGTAAATCCATTGGGGACTGGGGCTTTCCCTTCTTTAATTCTATCTATTGCTTCCTTAATTTCTTCTAGCATTATCTCTCCCTCCAAAATATTCCTATCTTCAGATTCTAATTTTACTATTTCAATTTGTACCAAATAGTCCTTTATATTTATGTCTCCTGGTATTTACTTAGTATATGTGTCATAAAAATTATGAAATACTTTTTTAATTATGTTATGTCATGCAATAATTTCATTTCCTTCTCTTATTTTAATGGTTTGCTTTGGTGTTTTGTTTTGTTTTTGTTTTTTTTAATAAGATAATAATTTTCCTGGTTTGTTCGAGTTTTCAAAATAATTTTGTTTTGCACTTTTTAATTTTTTCTCTATATCATTCACTAATTCCATTGATATTTGCTTTTCTAAAGTTTTTCTAAAGTGGTTTTCTAAAAGGTAGACAAATAAAAGATAATTTAAAACATTTTTAAATATTATAGAATATTATGAGAGGCATAATGAGAAAAAATGGGTTTATTCTTTATAGATATAGAAAAAGCATCTGACTCTGTTAATTGGAAATTTTTATTTGAAATATTAGGAAAAATGAATGTAGGATTAAAAAGATATATATGAATTAAAGAGCACATATTAGAATTAATGATGACAAAACAGAATTAATAACAATAAATTATAGGAGCTGCCCACTATCACCTTTGCTATTTCTCCTAGTTATAGGTGTACTAATAAAGAGAATAAAAATGGAAAAACAATTACATGAACTAAGAATAAAGAAATATGAGTTTAAAATAAAAGCCTTTGCAGATGACATAGTAATAAATCTGGAAGACCCAATAAATGATATAAATTTATTGATGGAAATAATAGATGAATTTGGCAGGATGTCAGGGTGTAAAATTAATAAAAAGAAATTGGTTATTATTACTAAAAAATTAAGAAATGTAGAAGAAAAAGAGTGTCAAAGGAAAGCAGAAATGGAAATAAGTAAAAAAGGTATAGAAATATCTAGGTATAGAAATAACGAAAAACACAAATACATTATTTGAAAATAATTATTAAAAAATGGAATGAAATGAAAAGAGATTTGATAAAATTGAATAAATTAGATCTATCTTTCTTGGTGAAAATCTCTGTGATTAAAATGTCTTTTTTATGACAAATTTTATTCTTATTTCAAATGATACCTATTATAAGTAATAAAGATATGTTTAAGATTTAAAATAGGGATATATTAGGGTTTTACATGACAGAGAAAGAGACCTAGAATTAGATTAAAAATTCTACAAGACGCTAAAGAGAGAGGAGGATTAACAGTACTAAATTTACAATTATATTATGAATCTAGTTGTTTGCAATGGCTTAGAGAACAGATTTTGTTAAAAGACAGGAGATCATTAGAGTTGGAAGGAGAAGGGTTGAAATTTGGGATGCATACTTTCTTAAGGTATGATAAAGAAAGGCTAATAATATGATAAATAATCATTGTGTTAGAAAACCATTAATGAATGTAAGGGGGAAAAAAATATAAGAAAAGAATAGTAAATAATTTTCCAATGTGGTTATCACCTCAAGAAGTGCTATATAAAAAAGAAATGTTCAGAAAAAAGAAATAGTTTATTTAAAAAGTAACTAAAAATGTATGGGAAAGTATAAATTAAAATCACAAAAACTGTGGCAAATAGGTTTTGATACAGGATGGTTTGCTTATAGGTAACTTTATGAACGGTGGTTATTAGATCAAAAGACATTTGGATCAGAAGCATCAGAAACAGAATTAGAGAAAATGTTATGTGGAGAAAATTCTAAATTAATTGGAAAGATATATTAAAAATTATTAGAAATAGAGAATGAGGATGAAATCATCAAAGATACAATGATAAAATTAGCACAATATGTGGGTCACTCAGTTCAATAGAAGATTGGGAACAAAATGAAAGAATGAGACATGCGGCCTCTCAAAATTTAAAAAAAACTGGTATAAGATGTTTTACAGATGGCATTTTCCTCTGAAAAAATTGAAAAAAATATATAAAAATCAAAGTAGTATATGTTAGAAATGTGGAGAAAAGGCAGGTACATATATGCATTATTGGTGGGATTGTAGCTTAGCAAAAAATATTGGAGGGAGATAAAATTACAAATCTGTGATATATTAGAGCTAAAACTGGAAATGAAACCAGATTTTTTTTAAAATTAGGAATGATAAAAAAGGAATTAGAGAAGAAATATGGAAAAATATTTTATATGTTTGGAGTAGCAAGAATATTATATGCAAAGAAATGGAAAATAAAATATATACCAGATATAGAGGAATGGAAAGTGAACTTACTAGAGATTATAGAGATGGCTATACTAACACATAATTCAAAAAATGAAGTTTCTGACAAGGTGAGAACAGAATGGACTACAGTGTTCACGTATATAAAGGAACAATGAGATAATGTAATAATTTAAACAAATTGCTGAATATAAATTCAGCTAAGAAAAAGAATGTAAAATTTTAGATTAAAATGTTGGAACAGTAATTGTAATTGCTAAGAAATTAGGATAAGTAATATTAGATTATTATGTAGTAAATAGCAGAGACAATATTCAATATCGAATATTTAATGGATAAAAGTAAAGTAGAAATAAGAATACAGAATATAGAATATTATATAAGAAGGTATAAGAAAATCAATAATATTATAATTTATATTGGAGGGAGTAAGCTATGGAATGAATGTAAGTATGATTGAAATAAGATAAGATAAGGCAAGAAAAATAGGAAAGAAAAATGTGTACACATATGTAAGTAGTGGGAGATGAAGAGGGTTTTTGATATATATTATTTAGGCACAAGAATGTATAGTGCATTAGTTTAAGTATATGTAATTGTATGTATATAGTTGTATATATTAATAAAAAAGGGGGGAGGGGGAAGAAGCCCTGCAAACCTCAAGAAAAGGGGCCTATACAAACTGCCAGAAATAATCCATCTTGAGACCATTTTAACTGCCCTGGCTCAGTGCTAGAATCATGGGAACTTTAGTTTATTGTGGCACCAGAGCTGTCTGACAGAGAAGACTCAATGCATCAGAAAAAAACTACAATTCCCATTATTCCCTAGCAATGAGCTAGGACAGTTAAAGTGGTCTCAAACTGGATTATTTCTGGCAGTCTGTATAGGTCCTAAGCCCAAAACAGAGTCGTTGGGCTAAGGAATTCTACTGCTTCAGATTCAAGCTGAAAGCCTTTCCAGGAAAAGAGAATGTGCTTGCAGATGCTTTATCCAGATTGCCTCAGCATGAAAACCAGAGATACAACTTTGTAAGAAATCATTTTCATCTCTGAACAATGGGGTCTGTCAGTGACCACCCAGAGTCAAGCATGCCAAGAGAAGAGGATATAGCCCAAGCTTCCTCCTTGGACTCTTTGTTCTGAGATTTCAGAAAGGTGGGAAAGAAGGATCAATGGCTGGCAGACGATCCAGAAACCCTGGAATTCAAAGACAGGCTGTGGTGCAAAGGAGCCTGGGTTTCTGTTCTGGAAAAGCTGAGGTCCAGAATTCTGCTGTTGTGCCACAACATTAAGGCAGTGGGACACTAGGGGTTCCTGAAGACCTGGCTCCAGGTAAGAAAGCAGTATTGGTGGGAGGAAATTCGGAGTGATGTAGAAACTTATGTAAAACGTTACCCTATATGTGCCCACTCCAAGCCAGCAACTTGGACTCAGGGCCTGCTTCAGCCATTGCTCATACCAGGTGCCCCCTGGAGGCATATTGCTATGGACTTCATTACGGACATACCAGATAGTAGGAGAAGAAACACCATATGGGTGGTCATGGATCTGTTCTCAAAAGAAGTAAATTGGGGGTGTGTATGCAAAGGCTTGCCTAGTGTGGCCAAATTCATTGGACATATATAGAAAAACTACAGATGTCCTAATAAGATTGTTTCTAATAGAGGTGGACAATTTACTTCTAAATTTTGGAAAGTTTTGCAGGGAAAATTGGAGGTTGATTGGCCAAAGATCAAAGATCAAAGACGCATGGCCTCATATTGTGACAGCCTTAGATGAGGCAAAATAGGCCTACAAAAAGTTCACCAATTGGAAGAGGGACAAAGAGTGGAAGCTGATCCATGGGAGCAAAGTCTACCATACACCAAGCATTTGAAAACTCAGTAGCCTTCTAAAAGAACTGGGACCAAAGTTTGTCGGGCCTTTTGTAGTAAAACAACTCATGAAGTGAAGTGACAGCTGAGTTGGACCTGCCAAAGACATGCAGACACTTACACCTCATGTTTCATTTCAGTTTCCTAAAGCCAGTACTGGAAGGCAATCCTTGGAGGGATGAACCAGAATCCTCACCTCCATTAGTGGTGGTGGGGGAAAAGTACTTTGAAGTGACTAAGATCTGAGATTTGAGATGGCATAGGAGAAAGTTGCAATATTTGGTCAGCTAGTGGCACTTCCCAGACTCACATAATGAATGGGTCTATACCAAACATGTAGATGATCAAGATCTAGTCCAACAGTTTCATGAACAATATCCAGACAAGCCAGGAGTGGATTAATGTTTATAAAATGTTTTAGGGATGGAGGAGTGTCATGATTCTATGTTTTTTATAGGAATCTGACCACAAATGGGTGATGGATATAGTGGTTGGGGATTGTAAATAATTAACAAGCTATGGCTGTGGATGAGGGTTTGCGCTCCTTTCCCAGAGGTTGAAAGGAGATGGGTCTGGAAGGAGCTAACTTCAAAGCCCTTTTGAAGTAGACAAACAGACAAATGAAGGGAGGCAAAGGGGGAATGGACAAAGGAGTTTTTAAGTGTTGTTTTGCTGTAAAATACTCAGAGTCAATTCAAAAGGGATTGCAGTAGCAATGTGTCTTGAAACCAGAATTAAGCAATAGTGAATTTATGCTTAAAATGTTTTCCTGGTTTTTCAAGTTTCTTGTTACCAAGCATGACAGAGTCGTCCAGAATGACACATATGTGTAGGAGGAAAAGGCATCCTTTGTTTCTTCAGTGGGTAACACTTCAGAGACATCATGATTCTGGCTTCCTTTTTTGCCAGAGTGATACAAAAAATGCAATCAAAAATGTTTTTCCCCCCTGCACTTTTGAGAATGTCTGTTCAATTACAGTCATTTGGGCAGGTGGTGTTACAAAAGGGCAGAATAGCTGGAACAGCAGAATAGTCAAAAAGAGGAGAAAGAAAAATGAAGCTGGAGACAAACCATCATTAAATAGAAGAAGTAGCATTTCAGCCAAACAAGGAATGCAGAATCTTTGGGTTTGTGCAATGCTCCTCAGCAGAGTTAGCAATAGCAATAGCAGCTTCATTTATATACCCCTTCATACCGTGCTATGCAGACTCTATGCGGTTTACAACTGTAAGCTAATTGCCCCAACAATCTGGATACTCATTTTAGCAACCTTAGAAGGATGCAATCCTGAGTTAAGCTTGAGCCCTGGCTGGTATTGAACTCACAACCTTGTGGTTTGTGAGTGAGTGGCTGCAGTACAGGCATTTGACCACTGCACCAATAGGGCTCCAGTTACAAGAGTCCACACAGCTATGGCTCAACACTCCTCCTTTCACTCTAGAAATTAATGGCAAATATTTTGCTCTACTTCACATGACTTCATAGGTTACCCTCTAAAAAATGTAAACAGGTACATTATACATTGTTACCACCAGTGATCACTGTTATACTAACACTGGAATTCACCACATTCTTCTGTTCCTGTTTGTTATTAACTGCCCTCGAGTTGACTTCAGTTCATGGTGATCCTGTGGATAAGACATCTCCAAGATCCCCTATCCTTAGCCTCTATACTCAGGACCTGTAGGCCCTGGTCCATAGCCTCCCTGATTCAGTCTAGACATCTGGCATACAGTATTCATCTTTCTACTACCATCTACTTTTCCTAGCATCATTGTCTTTTCTAATGAGTCATTCCTTCTCATGATGTGGTCAAAGTACAACAGCCTCAATTTAGTCATTCTGGCTTCCAGGGATAGTTAAGGCTTGATCTGTTCCAGGATCCATTTGTTTGTCTTCCTGGACATCCATGATATCCTCAGCACTCATCTCCAGTGCCACATCTCAAATGTGGTACAAGTCTTTAATGCTCAGGCTCTCACATAATCTTAATTCCTGTACAACAATACATATTAAGATGAAGTAAAGTAGCAAAGCGTATCATTTGGAAGCCTAATGATTAACCCCTCTCCCACTCCAGCAGCCAGGTTTGGTGTATAGTGGCAGCTGTTTTGAGCTGGACATCATAGTATGTTCAGATCAAAATGAAATTGGCATTGGAATTGAATCTAAATCTGAAACGCTCACATACAATGAAAATTTCAGTTCATCCTTAATAGAAAAAAAAATGCAACATTGGCACTCTGAACTTATGCTTGACTCTTTTCTTGTCTTTTACCAGATGTTAACAACAACACAAGAAAATAACTGTGAAAATATAGCCCATATTTTCTGTCACTTGACAGAAATTCCATTTACAACTGTTTGGGAGACAAGAAAATATCTCCAAATTTGTGTACGAGTTACTTTGGGTTAGACTTTGAGAACTGCTGTATCCCCTACATTAACTGGAAATAAGTTAAGTCCTGAGCACCCAGGAAAATAACTTGCAAACAAAGTGTGGTGCCTATACTAATACTAAGGGAAGAGAAAAACAGGAAGTGTGATAAAATGTATACACCTGGGCAGTTGAGAAATACCACCTATGAGAACAGGGCTGTCTAGTTTTCAGTGTTCTCTGAGAAAACTCAAGAAAAATGCTTTGCAGTATGATGTTTGAAGAAAGAGTGGATAAAAAGATTTATCCTGGGCGCAGTATTGATGAACTAAAACTAGACTAATCCATATGATTTTTAAATTAGGAATTTTAAATGATGACTTTTAAATGTGGATTGTTTTAATATGTGTGCATCTTATTTGTCCTTTAAAATTGATGTGTGTTTTAATGGATGTGTTTTAACTGGTGTTGTGTTTTGGTAATTGTTGTTCTTCCCAACCTCAATCCATGGGGAGAAGTGGGCAATAAAATAGATAAATAAATAAATAAATATTATGATTATATTAGTATTGCCACTCTAATTCTCCCCTCTGATGTGTGCAAACGAAAGTGAACCTGGAGATGTGTTCCCACCCTCAGATGCATCCAACAAGTTCAGTGAACACCAAATCATCACTATAATGTACATCTTCATTAGCTGTACATCAGTAGTACCTGGAGCAGCATTTCTAGTCAGGAAAAATGGGAAAAGACATGGAATTCAAAGACTACAACTGCCCATTTTTGCAAGGAGAAAAAAACTGTACCGTACTCACTCAACATAGCTGGGCCACATTCAGCATCTTGCATTACAAAGGTCTTTAAACAGATTTTTAAAAACACAGTAAAAGAGGTTCAATAAAGCCACTCTGAAGCATCACATCAAAAGCTCGACTTATGCAAATCTCCAAGCTGTGGAATGACAAGATACTTTGTCTGCAAGATCCGCTTATTAACATCTTTATATAACTGATTGACATGATACATTGTGTAAAATCCATCGTATGCTCTCAAGCTTTTTTGTACAGGATGCTTTGCAGCTTATGAGCAGCTTCATAGCAGATGAGTAATGAATTATCTGAAGCAAAAAGACCTCCGGGAGCCATAAACACAAGAGTTTACTGATTTGTGAACCATCTGGTAGTTGATATCTGTCATTCATAAAAAGCCATGGATGGCCACTAGTGCCCTGAGAGACACACTGCAGATTGAGCTGCCACAGAGAATACCTCATTTTGCTGACATAGTGCACCATAAGCCAGTAAAAGATGGGTTAATATGGAAGCTTTTTGCCTTTTCCTCACCATATTCCCCCTTATTTTGAAAGAAAAGGCCAATGCAAGAGTGATTTGCTGCTATGCTATTGGCTGGACACTAGCAGAGTTATTCCCCATTGGCATATGGATATATCTCACAGTATCATAGAGTAAAAAAGATGGAAGAAAAAGAATGAGCCTTTCATATTCCTACTCTCACAGCATATTGCATAAAAATGCAACTTGTTTTGGTAAACTCTAGAAGACTCTGGACTTAGCAGATCTTGGAACAGTCCTTTGTAAAGTAATTGCTTACATCTACAGTTCCAAGGTCCCATAAGCAGTTTGTTATTACAACGTTTGTTAACACATGTAAGTCCATTTAAGTTGTGAGGCCACATCCCCTGCAACTAAACAGAGTCACACTGAAAAAGGAGTAAACCATATGTAATGAAGGCTGCATCCACACTGGAGAAATAATCCAATTTGACACCACTTTAACCACCACAGCTCAAGGCTATGGAATTCTGAGAATACCCCATTTTACTGAGACAGTGTACAAGCCAGCAAAAGATGGGTTAATATGGAAGCTTTTTGCCTTTTCCTTACCATATGCCCCCTTGTTTTGAAAGAAAAGGCCAATGCAAGAATGACTACCACTACAACATGCTACCATTCCCAGAATTCCATAGCCTTGAGTTGTGGCAGTTAAAGAGTGTCAAACTGGATTATTTCTCCAGTGTCGATGTAGCCATAGTTATACCTCAATTATTTTATTCATTTCATTTAATTTTTATGCTACCTTTCTCCCAGAAAGGGACCCAAGGCAGCTCACAGATAAATTAGGTTTATTTATTTTTTAAAAAATTACAATAAAAATTAAACACAATTAAAATAATCTAGTTAATAAACAGTATAAAAATGACATGAAACATAGGAACTTACCACATGGGAGGAAATCAGTCAAATCCCATGCAGAAATGGGATTTAAATCCACAAAAGCAGGATCATTTTCAGACACATTGAGCATTAACTTTTGCTTTTGTGGGATATTCCCAGAATTTAAATCCAGTTTCTGCACAGGATTTTGGCACTTAGCCTCCCATGTGATAAACGCCATACATAAGTTAAAAACATAACTAGACCACACACCCCTTATAAAAGCCTCCCTGAAACAATTATATATTTAAAAGCTTGCTTGAATAAAAAAAAAGTCTTTACCTGCTGGCAAAAGAAAAGCAGGAAGGGGGCCATCCTACCCTCCCATGGAAGGGCATTCCAGTGGGTTACTGGAATTGCAAAAAGGTATTGCAAAAACGTATTATTATATTTACCATTATCATTTGTTATTATTTGTTATTATTATTTGTGACTATGTAGTTATTTCCAAGCTCTGGAAGAGCAAATGGAAGCTATTTTCTTAAGATGCCTTGCATTCTTTTTTTAAAGGAGGCTACTAACGCTGGCTTTCTCTTTGTAACCAAATCCCAGGTTGAGATATGATATACTGGATTATAAACATTCATTTGATTTGCCTCAATAAACCTCTTACATTTATTTGGGTTTACCCTAACCCATCAGTCAATTTTGACCGCACTTTTAATAAATTAGAAATTGATGCATGATGAGAGTGAGGAAAACTCATTAAGGCTGCATCTGCAGATTGTAGTTTGTTATGCCACCAGAGCTTTGCTTTGGTGCTAGAACAAACTACAGTTCTCAGAATTCCATAGCATTGAGTCATGATAGTTAAAGTGGTGTCAAACTGCATTATTCTGCAGTGCAGATGCAGCCTAATTGTAGCATCCTGCTTTGACCTCTTACTCTGACTGATAGGGAATTTGGCACAGCTGCTGCCTCTCAGTTGTGTGCTCAGAGCCAGAGCCCTGACTGCTAACATGGATCAGTTCACTCATATACCATGGAAGTTAATTTTACATCCAGCACTGTACAGAGAGGCAGACTTCATTCTCTGTTTACCAACTGTAATTGTAACAGTGAGTCTACTGAAATGGAGTTCATTTATGGTCCCACGATTCACAGTACACAGCAGTCACACATACAGATGAAGATTTTGGTTCAGTTTATTCGACCCTGGTAATATAACTTGTGCAGACACTTCATTTTTCAGAAATGGACACTATGTTAGGAGAAATCAAGATGGATTGTAGCAAGCAGAAGCTAGTTATTCTGATGAAGGGCCTTGAGAAATCACAGCTATGAGCAACTGTGAACTTTCACATCTTTCTTGCAGGTAACAATAACAAAGGAAAGATATTGATTGTTCTCAGACCTGAAAGCAGTATTTTTTTAAAAAAAAAGCATTCTAAGGGAACATTTTGTAGCTTAAATGCATACAATGGAAATTCCATTTAAATTGGAATATGAGCATTCAACAATACCCTCCTCAGTTGCTTTTGAACTTATCATATCATCTCTACCATGCTTGCATAAGAATTCATCTAGGTTTCTGACCGCAGCAAGGAGAATAGAATCAGTGGAGTGTGAGAAGAGCAAAAATGGGGATATCATGAGGTATGAGCCACATCTTAGAGCTTGTCAAGAAAGTGCTTTAAAAAATATGAGTGAACTGGTTATTTTCAGGTGATGAGAAAATCTAACAATGTTTCAGGATGACATGGGTATCCCCCAAGGAGGCAGAGCCAGTAATAAGAAGCCAAGGTCATAGAGAGCTGTGGATGCCTCAAAGGTTTGCCTTTGACTATGTGCTGGAGTCCAGCAGGAAGGAAGTGTCATTAAGCATTACCATATTCTGGTGCTTCTGTGTTTTTTTCCTTTTAAATTACATAGCATTGGGGGCTTTATCCAAACCTTTAAACATCATATAAGCCAGCATTCCTCTTTTGAAGAGTATATATATGTTTTCCATAACAACTGCATTGCAAGGGAGACATTCACACCTATGGTTATAATACATCTATGACATTAAACAACCCTCTCTTGATCCCCTGGTGAAACATAATTATAGGCCAGTCTCCCTTCTACCATTCTTGTGTAAAGTGATCGAGAAGGCAGTTGCCTTCCAGCTCCAAGTTGTCTTGGAAAAAGCTGATTATCTGGACCCATTTCAAACCGGCTTCAGGGCGGGATATGGAGTTGAGACTGCCATGGTCGCCTTAGTCGATGATCTCCATCTGGGCATAGAAAGGGGAAGTGTGACCCTGTTGGTGCTCTTAGATATCTCAGTGGCATTCGATACCATAGACCATGGTATCCTTCTGAAATGCCTGAGGGAGTTAGGTATTGGGGGCACTGCTCTTCAATGGTTCTGGTCCTACCTCTCGGGCAGATTCCAGATGGTGATGCTGGGGGATAGCGGCTCTTCAAAAAGAGAGCTGACATCTGGCATCCCTCAAGGTGCCATTTTATCCCCCATGCTGTTTAACATGTACATGAAGCCTCTGGGAGAGATCATCCAGAGACATGGGACACGATGTTATCAAAAGCAGCTAAAGCAGCTTCATTTATATACTGCTTCATATCACACTATGGGATGCCTAAATAGTTTACAACTATAAGCTCATTGCCCCCCAACAGCTGGGTACTCATTTTAGTGACTTCGGAAGAATGCAGGCCTGAGTCTAGCCTGAGACCTGGCTAGTATTGAACTCGCAACCTTGTGGTCTATGAGTGAGTGGCTGTAGTAAAGGCATTTAACCACTGCGCCACCAGGGCTGATGACACCCAACTTTACTTCTCTATGTTTCCATCTGCTGCAGTGACTAAGGATGGTATTACTCCTCTTAATGCCTGTCTTGAATCGGTAATGGGCTGGATGAGGGAAAACAAACTCAAGCTAAATCCAGTGAAAACAGAGGTACTCGCGATAGGTACCCCAAGTCCGGGAAAGGAGCTTTGCCATCCAGTCCTGGACGGGGTCACACTTCCCCTAAAGGACAAAGTACACAGTCTGGGAGTATTCCTGGGTTCATCTTTACAGTTGTCATCTCAAGTGGATGCAATGGCCAGGAGTGCTTGGTATCAACTTCAGTTGATCCACACTGTGTCCCTACCTGGACTGAAAGGACCTTGAAGCAGTTGTACTTGCCCTGGTAATCTCTCGTTTGGATTTCTGTAATGCGCTGTACATGAGGCTACCTCTGTACTATGTTCGGAAGCTCCATTTGGTTCAAAATGCAGCAGCCAGATTGGTCACCGGAACATCTAGGTTGGACTATATAACACCTGTATTAAAATCTCTTCACTGGCTGCCAATTAGCTTCCAGGTGCAGTACAAAGTGTTGGTTATTACCTTTAAAGCCCTACATGGCTTGGGCCTGTTACTTGAAGGAACGCCTCTCCCCACATAATCTTCCCCTCACTCTCAAAACATCTGGGAAGAAGTTATTAGAACACCATAAAACTAGACTTACCACGACTTCCCAAAAATCATTTACTGTCGCAGTTCCCATGTTATGGAACAGCCTGCCAGAGGAAATTCATCTTATTACTACTCTAGAAGCCTTCAAGAAGGCTCTTAAGACGGAGCTCTTCTGACGGGCCTATCTATCTGATCTTCCAGATTTTTAGATTCTGACAATGATCAGCAATTTTATTTTATTGTATTGTATTCTATTTTATTCTATTTTTATTTATTTTATTATATTGTATTCTATTCTCTTAATCTATTATTATTGTTCTGATTTTTATTACTTTATTGTTTATATTTTGTACATTGTATTCATTTTATTGTGTAATCCCGCCTCGATCCATAGGGAGAGGAGGCTAATATAAATAAAACTTTATTATTATTATTATTATTATTATTATTATTATTATTATTATTATTGTTGTTGTTGTTGTTGTTGTTGTTGTTGTTGTTGTTGTTGTTGTTGTTGTTATTATTATTATTCTCACTTCTCCCCCTTCAAATGTCTTCCTGCTGCATAATTATGAGAAATAAAGGAGCACAATCCAAAGCAGAACACTGGGGATCTTTTAAAAAATTCCATGCAACACTCATTTGCTCACTTTCCATGGTTAACATCTACTTCCTCCCATGTGACTGGGACATACAAATACATCCATTAGAATATGATTTATGTGCATTTTGTGTCCAGAATATTCTTCTTAGCTGCACTAAGAAGTGCCACTGCTTCACAATGCTGGAGCCAGAGAAGCTGAAGACAGATGCAGAAAAGCCCTTTTTTAAAAGGAAAAAAAAACCACTCTTTACAACATTTACAATTGAATACAATTTGTGAATCATGCTGCCACTCTGTCCTGTGATGGTCCACATTACAACTCCATAGGATCCAAGGACCTGCCTGTCTTGGCATATTTACTCCATTGTGGTAGTAACTGCTGGAAGAAAATTCCTGACAGAGAAACATTCCTCCAGAAGAGACATACTGTTTGTGCACTGATGGTGTGAGGATTGCCTAAGTTAAATGGAGAATCTTCACACCACTGTAAGCTGCTACTGCTTCTACTGAAATGTCATGCTGGTAAGGAGACATTCCAAGGATCCCATATGATTCATGCAGTAAACCCAGTAGAACAATTATATCCCACCAGACAGAGGAAAACACTGAATAATATTTGAATTATCCCTCAGATAGAAGATAATGAGGCATGCACATGTCATGCATGAGGTGTCCCTAAATCTAATGTGTGGAAAGTTGTACTTTCCCCTCTGATAAAGACAGGTACACTCATTTCATTTCATAGAATGAAGTCTCTATGATAAGAGGTTTTGCCCCAAGTTTTGTCATGGTCTAACATGACTTATATGGTCCTATATAGATCAAAGTAGATTTGGTTGGTTGGCTACATTTACATCCCACTTTTCCTCCAGTGAACTCAAGGCAGTGTACATGGCTCTTTTTATCATCACAACAACTCTGTGGGATAGGTCAGGCTGATTTGGAGCAGCTGATTCATGGTCAACCAGTGAATTTTATGGGTCAGCAGAGAGTTCATAACAGATGTGCCAAGTTCCAATCCAGCACTCTAGCTACTACATCACTCTGATTCTCAATGACTAGTTCATGTCCCCCCCCCCCCCATTTCATTGAATGATTGCTGAGTCAGATAGTTGTGTTTGTAGAACAGAAAAACAGCTGTGGGGGCAGGGAGAAAGAGAGAAAAAGAATGGAAAAGAAAAGAAAAATAGTCTTGGAAGGGAGTGGGAATGGGCAAAAGTGATTTGGTTGCTTAGTAGAAGACTGAGGCCCTCTATCAGCCAAAGGCCTTTCAGAATAACCCCTGTGTAAATCAAGTCTTTCTTGTGGGGGTACATTATGTCTCTCTTCAATAACTTCCCCCCCCCTACTGATTATAATTTGGACTGATTTTTATTTTATTTTATTTGGAATGCCTTAGCAATTCTTTAAAGTATTACTCATACATGAAATAAAAAAAACTAAATAAATCATCCTGCATGCAAAGCTGGGCTCTCCAGTGAGCCTTGCAGACCACACTTCTTGATTGGGAAGGCAGAAAGAATGTAGTGATGGAGTTGTCGGAGAACAATGATCTTCATATTGTAAGAAGCTCTGAAAACATTTATGACTAAAAAATTCTGCACCCTTGATTCATTGACCAATCCTTATAGGTATTCAATTATTGCTGCACTTCCAGAGGATCCGGTGCCCTCTAACTGAAATACATCATTATTAACCTTTAACAAACATGGGCTAGCATCCTGTTAGGGATATGCACTTGTGTATGTTTCACTTATCTGTGCATATGTCCTTCTTTGGGCACTGTGGGTGGTTGATATTCCTCTGCAGCACTCAAAGCTTTCCAAATTTACCTCTGAAGCCCTCCCACACACAAATACAGCAATTCCTTGTTTCATGGGAAGCAGCCTAGATCATAGGAGTATCTCTCCTTAGCCAGATATGAAATAGTTACATCAATGCAGAGATCCACTGGAGTATACCAGAAAACATATTCCGGAGTAGCCACGTTAACCATGCAACAAAGTACAATGAAATACAAATTCCACAAAACAATGGTACCTTTATTGAGCAAACAAAAAAAAAATCTTTTGAAGTTCTACTGGCTTCTTCCCCAGACAAAGGAAAATTTAAAAAATGATGTTGTTGGAGGCCTATATTTTGTCTTCAGATGTTACTTTTGTTGTCAATAAAAATGGTCTGGAACTCAGTGCTGCATTTTATGTCTGGCTATGGCAACATAGCCGAATATTTCTACAATCTTGCCTGCTCCCCACAAAGTACTCAAAAACTGCAAAAACGTATTCTGCACAAATTTTAAATGTGGTATTTTTGCACAGAAAACAGCAAAACTAATAAGGAGGATAAAGGGAAAAGGACATAAGAGACAGATACTGGGATGGACACAAATTACAATATCAGAAAAGACCTTGAGTCATGAAACCACTAATGGTATTGGACCAGTGACTCTAAATCACATGGGTGAGTGCTGTCAGGATGAAAGTGAGAAAAACTATGTGATCTACCTCATAAAACTACTGGAGGAAAGGTGGCTTTAAAAATGTAAATAGCAGATAAGTAGACAAGGGTTTTTCCCCCCAAAGTCTTTCTTCCACAACCTGAGCACTGACTGCAAATGTAGCTATCTCCAGCTAAATAGGAATTGAAAATACTATAGATCCACTTAAGAAATCATGCATGCATGCAAGTGTGCCTAATTATTAATTTGAACATCAGATGTTTCAATAAATACAATGGATATAGGGATGTTTGTTTATTGTAGTACATGATTAGATTACAATAGTGTTGTGTGTTGTTGGGTTTTTTTAAAGTAAATTGGCTTATATTGACTAAATAAATGGCTTATTTATTTTCCAGTTTCTGATATTGAAACAGCTGTTAGTGATTCAGACATCAAGAAGAAGAAGAAGAAGGAACAGAAACAGAGAGGGAGGGAAAAGAAAAGGGTGGAAGTTCATTTTTTGTTTCAAAACAACTATAATACTTCTAATAATCAGGAAAAATAAAAGGCTACTATTGTTTGTGTTGAGTTTTACCTTAAATGTATGGGGATTTCAAAAGACCAGTTTGTTTAAAAAATTATATCATGTATCTTAGAGTTTTACTGTGATAAGGGGATGGAATGGGTCAGTTAAGGAAATGTTCTGAAGCAATCTAAATTTTGTTCTCTACATAATTTCTGCTTGGGTATTTGTGCCTTCTTCTCTCATTCCTTTGTACTGGATGAGAAACTGAGGTTTCAAAAAGTAGTGTCACTTCCTTCTCTCTCAAGCTCAAAATGAAGAAGGGGAGGGGAAGAAGAGTGAGCTCATAGGAAGGCTTTTAGTGTAACATATATGGAAACACCAACTTAAAATTAAACTAAACTAACTTTTAACTTCTCCCTAGAGAGAATAGCAAGAGCCAATGTGGTGTAGTGATTTGAGCAATATAGGACTCTGCAGACCAGGGTCTGAACCCCTGTTCAGCCATAGAAATCTACTGGGTGACTGGACAAATCATAATCTCTCAACCTCAGAGGAAGGGAAAGACAACCCCACTCTGAACAAATCTTGTCAGGAAAAACCCCGTGATAAGTTCATCTTAGGATCGTCACAAGTCGGAAGCTACTTCCAACAGCAACAACAAGACAAAACAGTTTCCCCAGGTTTTAATTATGGAAGAAAATTCACCAAGGTAATGAGACAGGATATAGCCAACCATTGCCCACTATACTAGATGAGATCCTACATTGTACTTGCATAGTTATAAAGTGGTTGTGCAACATCATCCTACTGAATACCAATATTGGCAAATACACAGTTGTTTGCACAATGTGACTTTTTTATTGTCCCATTTTGCAGTGGAATGTACAGTGTCTGTTTTTGCAATTCCAATGACACACTGTAGGCAATGATGAATAGTCACATGGCACCCAGAAATGCACATCTGCATGGCTAGTGTTTTGTTTGTTCATCCCAAGTAGACCAAACTCATTTAATCAATTGTTCAGTTGACTCCTACATGAGTCCACTTTTCCAATGGGTTTCCAAGCACTATTCTAGGACTAGCAATAGGGTTCAGGCCAATGTGAAATGTTTACACTTGTGGAATTCCACTTGTGCAACCACAAACTGAATATATCTGTTGCACCACTGCCAAAAGAGAACTATATGTGTTCCCTTACACATTTGATACCAGCAGGATTTTGACCATTATTTATAGATCCTTATTCTGATTCAGAGGACAGGAACCTCCAGCCTGAGGGAGGGGGCTAATCCAGTCCATCAACTACTTAACCCATTGACAGAGGAAGGTAGAACCCAGAGGAAGCTCCCTACTGCAGGAAGAAGGCAAGGCAGTGTTTTGTTTTGTTTTCTGATTCTTCCTTCCTCCAAAGCTCCAAACATCACATACTGTTCTGGAGTGTTTCTGCACCTTTCAGAGCAAATTAGTGTGTGGCATACACAGGGGTGTAGCTATAGGGGAGGCAAAAGGGGGGCATTGCCTCCTTCAAATAAGAATTCCTCCCCCAAATGAAATGTTACTTCAGGTCCCACATTTCTAGCACTGCAGCACCTTAAAACATATTTCAAGTATATAGAAATAAAATCTGGGCATTCAAAGAAAGCTCCCAAAGTACACAAAAATGTGCCTGACAAAATAACCAAGGGAATGAGAACACAGCAAATATAACAGATTTAGGAGGGAATAGTTTTCAGTGTCTTAGGAGTTTGTCACACTGTAAATAATGTGCCTTACCCCAATGGGATACAGTTACTTTGGGGATTGAGAGCAGGTAAATATCACATGTGAATATGTCGCCACTGCTGTCAGGCAACTACAACCCGCGTCCCAGCCACATTCAGCCAGCTGCTTTGCAAAAATGGCAAGCTCCTGTTTTTGCAAAGCAGCCAGCTGAGCATAACTGGGACCCAAGTTGTAGAAGCCTAGTGGCAGCAGCAGCAATTTCACATGTGATAATAACCGCTGTCAATCCCAAAAGCGACTGTGTCTTATTGGGGATAAGTTGCATTATTTACAGTGTGATAAATTCCTTGCTCTCTACAATGCTATAAATTTGGAGACTGAAAGTAAATTTCATGGGAGAGGGCATTCAAGAGGAAACAATGTCCTCCTCCTTCCTCCCAGCAACTATACCCCCAGGTAAGGATCAACAAAGGGAAAGCAGAAGAAAATTAACTTCCTGACCCACAGGGGTCATCAAAATATCAGAGTTCTGCACCATACACATCCAGAGTTTTTTTTTCTTGTTCTTGTTGTTAACTGTTCTTGAGTCAACCACAACTCATGGCAACCCTGTTAATAAGACATCTCCAATCCCCCATATGCGTCACTGCTTGGTTTAGGTCCTGTAAATTTAGGCTTGTGACTTCCCTGATTAAGGGGGGATGCAGACCAGGGCGTCCAGGACGCCCTGGTCTGGAGCACCGCAGGGCCATGGCAGCCGCACCGCGGCGCTCCTGCGGTGTCCCTGGAAGGAGCGCTAAATCAGCGCTCCTTCCTCAAGACAGCGAAAGTGCGCCCTAAACGCGTAGGGCGCACTTTCGCTGTCTTTTCCACCGCAGCGCATGTGGTCGCTGTGGCGGGAGGTTGCCCTGGAAGTGCTGGCCGTGCAGAGGGCCGGCAGCTTCCAGGGCGACCTCAGGAAGAGGAAGGAGCGCCGCTCGTGCGGTGGCTCCTCCTCTTCTGGGCCCCGAGGACAACCTTTTTAGTCGTCTGCCGAGGCCCTAAGTCTATTCATCTGGTGTGTGCAGTCTTCCTCTCTTTCTACAACCATCTACCTTTTCTTACCATTATTGTCTTTTCTAATGAGTCATGCTTTCTCATGATGTGACCAAAGTACAACAGCCTCAATTCGATAATCTTGGCTTCCAGGGAGATCTGTTGATGGACCCATTTGTTTGTCTTTTTGGCTGTCTGCTGCATCCTCAAATGAGTTTATTTTCTTCTTATCCACTTTCTTCACTGTCCAGCTCTTGCATCTGCACATGGTGATGGGGAATACAATTGCCTTACAATTCTAACTTCAGTACTCCATTGTATATCTTTACTCTTTAGGATCTTGTCTAGTTCTTTCATGGCTTTCCTCCCCATTTGTAATCTTCTTCTGATTTCTTGACTGGAGTCTTCATGCTGATCAATATTTGATCCCAGATGAGTGCTCTAACTATTTCGATTTTCTCATTGTCTAGGTTGAATTTATATAGATTCTCTGTGGCCATTATTTTTGTTTTCTTTATGTTCAGCAGTAAGCCTGCCTTTACACCTTGGTAAATTATGTTCCTTAGTAATTATTCCAAATATATCGTGTTTGCAACTAATAGTATAGTATCTTCCACATATCTTAGATTGTTGATGTTCCATCCTCTTCTCTTCACTTCTCCTTCTTCTGAATCTAAACCTGCTCTTTGTATGATATTTTCTGCATACAGGTTGAACAAATAGGGTGATAGAATGCAGCCTTGTCTAATCCCTTTGCCAATTAGGAACCATTCTGTTTCCCCATATTTTGTTCTGACAGGAGGCTCTTGTCCTAAGTGCAGATTTCTCATCTGGACTATCAGATGTAGTAGCACTTAACATGTCTTTAAATGCATTCCATAGCTTTTTGTGATTTATGCAGTCAAAAGCTTTGCTATAGTCTATAAAGCACATTCTGACATTCTTCTGGAGTTCCTTGGTGTGTTCCTGTAAGCATCATGCATTTGCAATGTGGTCCCTAGCTGCACTAACTTTTAATCTCTTTTCTATTCATTGTCTGAAATTCAGAACCCTGTCTTCCTTTGCATCTAACCACCTTCATAGAAAATAGCTGTATGTTTTTTTAAGCATATATGGCTGATGACTGCAAAAATATGCAGAAACTGTGAGCAAAGTCATGATTCTCCATGCTATGCCACCAGTTTTGTGTATAAATCTGGAGTTATGGACTAATCAGACATAAAATTGAATTATTCAGAGAATCAAACATATAAAACTAAATGTCTAAAATTAAATAGAAAATATGTAAAAGGCAACTTTACTTGGTAAAGGCGATGGGTCTTTTACTTGACCCCTTGGAGAGCATTTTGTTTTCTGCCCCTCACATTGTTGCAAAACATTCCTAAATAAAGCCAACATTTTTAGAAGAACGAAAAATCATTGCTAGACTTCTTGTGGGAGCCAAAATCCTGTATTTACTTCCTTAAAATGAAGTTATGCCTGTATGTTATCTAGAATTTAACAGCACCATTTTATACATGGTTACACAGAAATAAATCCCATAGTGTTCAATTGGGTTTATTCTCATGTATGTGTACACTGCCCAAGATCTACCCCAAGACTTATTTTCTCCCTGTGAAATGTATTAATCTTTTTCTGTAAGGCATCTTCTCCTTTAAAAAAATAGTTTTATTCTAGATTTTATTGCATTTAGCCAAAGGCCATTCCCATTTGCTAGACATGGTAACAAAAATAATCCATAATAAGATACTAAAAAGGTAGTACACTTTACTTTTTAGCCATTTTGGAATGGCAGTGGACTGTCCATACCACTGATACTTTGTCAGTCCTTTAAGATTAATGAGTTAAGAATTTTAAAATCAATAACAAATAAACAGAGCTCAGAGCATTTTTTTAAAAAAAAGTTTAATTCATTCATTATTAGTGAGCTCAGTAATGTTAGATTGTTTAAGAAAGGAATAACTGGTTGTATTAATCATTATATTAAATAATGCTTTTTAAACAAAATAGGCAGTCTGCACATCATAGCTTCTGTTCCATGCAAAA
The DNA here is from genome assembly GCA_020142125.1 of Phrynosoma platyrhinos. NCBI lineage: Eukaryota > Metazoa > Chordata > Lepidosauria > Squamata > Phrynosomatidae > Phrynosoma > Phrynosoma platyrhinos. The sequence goes on from CM034701.1 coordinate 322,623,733, forward strand.
ACTTGCCAATCTGCACATGAGACCTCCTGTCCATAGAAAACTTTGCAGGGCTGCAAATAAGAGTTTCAATTCTGTGCAAAACTTGTTCTGTAACTGACAGCTTCTGCTCTATGCAACACTTTGCCAAAAATATGTACTTAAACAAATTTTTTCCAGTGATAGAAACTACAGTGCATTTCACTGCAAAACTCCTCCACAAACAATAAATATCTCCCTATTACCAGTCTTCATCACTGTAAAGAAGTGATTGACATATTCCACTGAGATCTGCTGGGGTCTTCTATACATGCATTAGTAAGTCAAAATGAAAAATAATGTTTCCCCTTGTTGTTTTTAACATATGAGCTGGAATCCTGTTAATGGTATATACAGAGGTAATCCAATTTACACATGCATTATGTTTTCTTTTGGTCATTCTGGAGGTTGCAAAAACAGAGCACCAATGAATGCCAGCCCAACTCTTAGTATATTAAAAAAATTAACAAAATATCTAGCAAACTCAAATGTATATTTCAAAAACCAAATGTTTACAATAACATCAATCACTATTACAATTGCTTGAGAAAGAAATTTTTGTGAAACTGCAATGGGAGTAGGTGTTGATTTGTTTGGTGCCATTCTGGAAGTTGATATTCACTTCCTCCTCCTACAAAGGGCCAAAGCACACAGCCAGTAAAAAGCAGTCAGAGGCTGCTATGGCCACAATTGGACTGGGACCATGGTAACCTTATGGCTTGCTCCTGAAGTGGGCCGCTGCCATGTCCCAAACCAGCACCGCCAGGAGTCAGATTTAATCCACTTCTTTTTGATCTGGATGCTTTGGGGACATGCGTTGTTTAAATGCCACACCCCCAAAGGGGCCAATAGCCACCTTATTTTGGCTGTGATGGTTCAAAATCATCCTTTAAAAATCAGTTGCCAGGAATGGCTGGGGAATGGATTGGGGATTCCCAGCAGCATTGGTGGCATTCTCCTGTGCAGTAAAATGTCTTTTTGCTCTGTTCCATTCCCTTGTGTTTTGTTCCGTTCCTGTTCCTTAAGTGCTGTGCGATAAGCTTATTATGTTTACAGAGGTGGGGAAGCAAAGAGCTGCAGAGGCAGGATTCTTCTATTAACTATATTTATTAAATGAATTAAAAACACACAGAATTCACACACTCTCACACGAGCACACAAGAAGCTAAGAATCAAAGGAGTTAGACTGGAATAGGATCAGGCTTTCTAATGGAAAATACTGTATCTAAAGGCTGCTGCTCCTCTTGAGGGATCTAGAGACAGGTTGTGGACATGGGCCTATACAGACTGCCAGAAATAATCCAGATTGAGGCCACCTAACTGTCCTGTCTCTGTGCTAGGGAATCATGGGGATTGTAGTTTTTTTCTGAGACATTGAGCCTTCTCTGTCAGAGAGCTCTGGTGCCACAATAAACTACAGTTCCCTTGATCCCTTAGCACTGAGCCAGGACAATTAAAGTGGTCTCAAACTGGATTATTTCTGTCAGTCTGTATAAGCCCTGCCAGCACAGGCTGGTGAGTGACTGAGGGAACTAGCAGAGGAAAAACCAGCAGAGTTTCATGCAGCAACTCAAACTAGCCCACTGAGCTGGGAAAAGTGTTTTTTTTTTAATAGAGAATTTCTAGCCTGGGGCAAAGTCCAAGTATTTCATGGCCAATAAAATATGAGATAACCCTTCATGGGTGGGGACTTATGAGGTGAGAATTGGAATGGAAATGGACAGATTCCTACTTTAAATAGCTTGCAGGACCTGAGAGACAAGAGCAAATATTATACAAACTAGTGTAGTGTCTCTTGATGGGATTTCAAACAGGAACAATACTGCATTGAAACTAGTGCATTGTTCCTTAATAGGCTTTCCTCATCTCCCTTGGTAGGTGTGCTTGAGTTACACCCCTCTTGCGACTCCTAAACTAGCCAATGTGAACTCTAGCTTGGAAGCTATGGCGGATACATTCAAGGTCATGGAGAGGTGAACTTTGTAATATTTCTTGATATTAAAAGGGAAAAAGCCATATAGGATAACAAATACCCACCTTAGTGAAGGGAATGAGACTGGAATGAATTCCAAAATTTCTTTGCCATTTAGCTAAATATAGGGTCTAATAATCGAGGAATTAAAGTTGTAGGGTGTTATTTTCATGAGAAGACCTGTATGCAGCATAATCATGGGACCATATAACAGTTGGGCACATTCACACTATAAGTTCCATACAGTTATAACAGTACAATTGTGAGCACACAATGGTGATGGTAATATAGTCTGTTTTGCTTCCTCTCAATGAGGACTCTGGAAAATGTTGGCAATGAGTATCCTTTAGGATATGGGCATCGGCAAAGGTGCCAATGCCTATCAGATAATAATATGAAAGATGCAATAGGAAACATAATCAAGGAGATTTATGTCAGTGTGTAACATAGCAATGCAGACATAAAATCACAGCAGAATAGAAGTGTACAACCCAATAAATTAAATCAATTGCAATGCATGAAAAAGTGTAGCAATAAGCATGAACATGAAACAAAACATCAGGAATGCAATGAGACTTAGGGCCTTTGCAGACTGCTAGAAATAGTGCAAATTGAGTCCACTTTAAGAGTTAGGGTTAGGGTTAGGGAATCATGGGAATTGTATTTTATTGTGGCACCAGAACTCTCTGACAGCGAAGGCTCAATGTCTCAGGAAAAAAATCCCATGATTCCCAAGCATTAACCCTAACCCTTAAAGTGGACTCAATTTGCACTATTTCTGGCAGTCTGCAAAGGCCCATACTTGAGCAAAATATAAACAGAATTCAGGTATCACTTGAAATTTTATATGCTGACCAAAATACATATACTGGAGAATATGGGCATGTAACACACCAATGAAAACCATAAATCAGATGGCATAAGTCCTTGTAAACTGGAATCTTTATAAAGAACCATTCCTTAATGAATAGTGTTCATAAATTAATGCAAGCATGAGCGTACTTATATGTAAAATGGTGGGACTTGTTAAAACAACCTCTGGGTAAGGTGAGCAATGTCCATGTATAGAGCAGAACAGTAGCAATGAGTTCATATGGCAGCAGTAATGTGAGCAAATAGTCCAGTTATCAGGTAACTTGGCCATAAATTGCCTTGTGAATGCTGACAATGTGTTCTGTTATGGATATTAACAAAGAGAAACCAGATGTGTAGATCCTTTAGAATATGAAGGCATCTGGGGTTACAGGAATACTGGTCTGTAATTTGCAGGACATCAGGATGCAAAGGAACCTAGAGCCTAGAAGTCATCTGGGTCAGCACTGGGCATGGTGAAGTCATCTTGGGATGGCAGGAATATGGAGGATATCTTTGGAGGACCTCTGGAGGGCACCAAAATGTGGAGGACATCTGGATCACCCTTGAAGCTGTCAACCCCCCCCCCCCCCCCCCCCCCAGTACAGAGGCTGGAGGCAAAAGGAACCCTTCTGCAGCATGGTTATCACTGGATCAAGACTGAAACATGGGAAGATGCCCATCTGAAATGTGGAGGACATATGGAGGACCTCTTTGGAGGGAACCATGGCTTTAGAGGACATGACCAGCTTGGAGGTGGCTCTTCCCACTCTTGCTTCCTTTCAATCATCAGCCTCCAGATTCGGGACATGCAAACAAACATACAAACAGTACATATACACAAGAGGACTGGAACCAAATACTGAGGAAAACACTTAAATTTAGCCCAAACTGCCAATTGTTAATTTAGCACAATTACAAAAACACACTGAGTTAACCAGTGAGAAAAAAAAGTTAACCTTTTCGCTTACCGCCCCTCACTTCTGGAACCTTCTTCCCCCTCAAACACAGGCCATTACTTCTTTATCCACCTTCAAATCTGAGTTAAAGACTATTTTGTTCAGGGAGGCATTCCCTGGTATTGTCTGATATACATTTACTTGTTTTCTCACTTAGGTTTACAGTGGATGTTGTTAGTAATTGTTGTAATTGTCTTTGTTTAAACTGACTTTTATTATTTTGCTCATTGTTTTAACTTAGATTGTACGCCTCTGGCAGGTTTTATTTTTTATTTGTTATTTGTTTTATTCTTGATTGTCTTTTGTACAGCGCTGAGTACACTGACAGTGCTCTAGAAATAAACTTTAATAATAATAATAATAAAAAGGGAAAGACTCACACAGGATTGTGGAGTTTTTCCACAAGGATCTTGTCCTTCCCAGTAGGCTCACACAGGATTGTGGAGGACGACAACTCCTTCAAAACAGCATGGAGAGCCATGAGTCAGGGAATCAAAAAGGAGAATACTCCCTTTTCTCATTAGGGGGGTTGCAGACTGCCAGAAATAGTGCAAATTGAGTCCACTTTTAGGGTTAGGGTTAGTGCTAGGGAATCATGGGAATTTGTGGGTTTTTTTCTGAGACATTGAGCCTTCTCTGTCAGAGAGCTCATGATTCCCTAACCCTAAAAGTGGACTCAATTTGTACTATTTCTGGCAGTCTGCAACCCCCCTTACTCAGCTAACTGTAAAAAGGAAGATGACAATAGTTTAATCTAGAACTCTCAAAAGTGACCTGAAATCGGTTTCATTCAGCATGGCCACTTGGCAGCACTGGCCTGGATCATTAGGAAACTCACCCCAAAACGCTGAGAAAAATTATGCATGCTGATCAGAGAAGAGGAAAAAACATTAAAGTGGTGGCCAGGAGTGCCATGGCTTTACAAAAGTGGTGATAAAAATCCAAAGCTTCCCCCCTTGGAAATCATGGATTGAAAGACGCTCAGTTCAGGGAAGGGGAAAAAAAAACCTTCTAAAAGTATAAAAGTGAGCTTAGACAGTGGCAAGCTCCTTCAGTGTGAACGCAAAAATTGCCAAAAAGCAAAAGGAGGAATGAAACAGTATCCCTCAAATGGAGTAGGACACAATGAAAGAACAGAAGAAGGAGCACCTAGCCTTTTCAATTTTAACATCCAAATTAAAGCCTGATAGCTTGTTGCAGTCAATAGGAGAGAAGAGGAATTAAAGGCACACTGAATCGACACTGCTGTCTTTGGGGTTTTTGCCACAACACTCACAGAGCTCAACTGAAAACAGATTGAAGGAAAAGACAAGGAAAAGGGATGCTTTGGCACTTAGCAAGAGAGAAGCAAGGTCTAGTTTGGGATGAGAGAGTGTTGCTTGAGTCACACTCCCTCAGAACAGAGAAGGAGAAATGTGACTCACAAAGGGAACAAGATCAAATGCTTCCATTATATTAGACACATTACGTCGTTTGATGTTAATAGTGATAGAATATAAGGTCAGGATAGATTAGGAAAAGAATTTAAACCAATGCAGGAAGTAGATGTTTTGTAGTTATGTTGTTTTGTTGTAACATGTCTTATGTGTTTGTTTTGTTATGTAATGTGTGTACTGTACTGTATTTGTATGTTTTTTTTATTTTTTGTGGTTTTTTTAAATATTTCTAATAAAAATATAAATAAAAAAAAAACAAAGGGAACAAGATCAGACTTAAAGGAGCCAGAGAAAAATTCTTTTGGCTAAGCAAGAGGTTTCAGAACACAGACCATTTGCTTTTCCAGAGACTAGGCAAACATATTGAGATTCACTAACTTACAGATATAAAATGAAAGCCTTATATACAGGACAGTTCTACACCGCAAATTAGGAAAAAATGAAAGAGTAGATTCCCTAGCTATTAGATTTGAACAATGGATCTAGCCTCTGAGCAAGTAAGGAGAGCAAAAGCAGAAATTTGCATTCCAAAGTTTTGGGCCCAGAACAGAAGAAAATGGCTACATTTATACACCTCCAAACAAAGAAGTCCAATTTTTACACCTCATTCGATATTTCAAACCTTAAACATATAGAATCTCAAGCAATAAGAGTAAAGATTTCAGAATACATTATAATGCACTTAAGCCACATTCCAATGTTTCTTATCAGCTATGGAGATGGTACCATGGGGCCCCTTTGCACAGAGTGTCTATCAGTAATTTATTATGGCTGCCATAGCTCACTCTGGTGTCGTAATGCACAGGGCCTTCAAAAGGTCAATCTATCTCTAAATACTTCTGCTGTTAAAACTTT
>CM034701.1:322654602-322670316 GCA_020142125.1 Phrynosoma platyrhinos
TTCTGATGTAATGATTTTTGCTACACTTGCAAAGACAATCTTGCCCCCGTCCTTTTAAGCATCCTTTTTCAGATGTCATCAAGACTGGACAAATGTGGCATGTGATGCTGAAATTCTGCTCCTGCTTTCCTTCTGCCTTCCAAAATCCTGTCACTAGCTGAGCAAATAACCCCTAGCAAGCAGATTAACAAGAGATCCTACTACCAGTGTTTTCTTGGGGGTGACTCAGAGCTCTCAATGCTTGATCAAAAGCCCTCTCATAGGAGCTGTGGCAGAGAGAGAACTATTGTTTGCATGACTCACCACTATAGATAAATGAAGGTTGTGTAGTCATTCAGAAAGTCACCATCAGTTCCAAATGGTTACATACAGTAACGTGGCACTAGGGAGGGGGTAGAACTTCAAAAAAATATACTCAATTTTTTTCAGAGTGTGGAAGTAACTTTGTCCAGTAGCCAAGGTATAGCTACATTATAGTAAATCAGGGTGGGCAGAATGCAGCCTACAAGCCATATATGGCAATTAGACCTCATTTTTGCCTCAGAAGCCCTCTATCATTTCCCCCAAAACCTCAACCCACCCAATTTTGTTAAAAAAACACAGTACAATCCATATGGAAAGCCCCACCCCCCACCCCAATTGCATGAAAACATGCAAAATAATCCCCACCAGCTCTCCAGAACATTATATTGCCTGCAAATACCTCATTTTTCCTTTGGAGTCCTTCTCAAAATGTTGACAGGAAATGATGCAATGCCACTTCCTCTTACCATTTTGAGAAAGACTACAGAGGAAAAAAATGAGTTGCGTTAGAGTTGCTATTGAAGTCACGAAATTTGGAAAGATTAAACATTTAAGAGTGATTCTTCAGATCTCTAAACTGTTAGATAGTCTTAAAAACATATAGAACCTGAAGATGTCTTTGTCTAACATACAAGGCAGATGGTGACCTGACCTTTCATTAAAGGAAAGATTATATCCTATGGTTCACTCAATTTACAGGAAACAGATGGTAGGAATACTGATTTAACTATATTTTCTCTTTTTAGTTAATTATTTTAAAAGGCAACTGGATACTATATATCTCTTTTCTTAAACTATTTAAGGACAGCTGGAAAGCATATAGTCCATTTTTACTATGGATATGTTAATGGATATGTTAGAATGTTCATCTGTCATTAGTAACTATCTTACATTTTAATGGATATGTAGTGTTCATCTGTCATTTGTAACTATATATGGTAATGAATATAATTAGCCTTAAGTGGCAAATGTTAGTAACATGGATGATGTAATAGTGAATTTGCCCAAAAAGGTATATAAGCAGAAACATGTCTTTTGTTTGTCACCAGACTGATTTGAGCTTGCTTTTGGCTTTGCAAACCCAAAATAAAGGTTTGTTTTTTTTTGTTCCTGCTGAATTCTCTGCTTCTTGTCCAGTCTTTTTGGCTAACATACAGGGCAGGGAGAAATATCAGCATTTTTACAGTCGCGATTTCACTATGGAGATGTTTTGGCTAGGAGGGGAGGAATTGGCCCTTGCCTCCCACATAGTTGTCCATCCCTGCACTGAATGGTTATATTAATAAAGACTAACCTCTGTCTACAGTGTCAATGTCACTTTTTAGTTGCAGAATGTGGCCTCATTAAATTGTGAAAGAGGAATATCACATGGTTCAAATCATGCTGCCTTGTGCAGTAGTCCCAAATTGTTGCCAAGATGACAATAAGAAAGAGAGGAAGAGAAAGTATTTTCCACTAATGGCGGATTATAGCATTCAGAATTAAAGTTAGCCCTCCATATTTGCAGCTTTGGGGGGTTGCAGACTGCCAGAAAAAGTGCAAATTCAGTCCACTTTTAGGGTTAGGGTTAGGGTTAGGGAATCATGGGAACTGTAGTTTATTGTGGCACTAGAGCTCTCTGACAGAGAAGGCTCAATGTCTCAGAAAAAAAACAATTCCCATGATTCCCTAGCTCTAACCCTAACCCTAAAAGTGGACTGAATTTGCACTATTTCTGACAGTCTGCAACCCCCCTTTGATTATTTGCGGTTTTGATTAATATATTCTTTCTAGAAACTCTACATCCTCCAGCACAACTCTGCCAGAAATTTACCACAGGGTTGTACTGGAGAATCTAGATGTTCCCAGAGAAAACCCTTCTCTGGGCATTTGTAGGTCTTCCAACATGATTTTGCGATCAACTTCTGGCTGTTCTTGACCATAGAGTTGCACCATAGGACCTGAAGATTCCTAGAGAGGTTTTCTCGCAGGTAAAAAGAATAGTGTTGTTGTTGTTGTTTTTAATTTGTGGTTTTTCCACATTTACAGGATCCTTCACCCCTAACCCCAGTGAATGTAGAGGGACTACTGTAATTAGTCTAGGTATTTTTGAGCAATGTTTCAATGTAACAAGATGTAAGCAACAAACGTTACTATTATTTAAGGTGGAGTAAGAAGAGTCACATTTTAAAGGTAATGCAGTAAGAGTAGAATTACTCTGTTGGTGAGTAATGGGTTCTAGTTATTTTCAAAAGATATCTTTTAGAAGCATTTTGACAGGTTGGATGACCCCTTTCTTGCAGTTCTTTCACTAGTAGCCAAGGACTTTATTCCAACCAGCTTTTAAGAACTGATAATTTTTAAAGGGAGGGCTTTTAGGAGCCTACTATGATGTTTTAATTGTACTTTTTAAACTGCCTTTTGACATTTTTAATTGTATGTTTTTAACAGTTTTTTAAAAGTTTAATTCAATGTCAACGTTCTTTTGTATGTCTTAAGGATGTTGTACATGTTTTAATTTGTAAGCTGCCTTGAGTCTCAGTTTTGGAGAAATGTCCTGCCTTGCATCCCCAATAGCTATGCTTGTGAACATAATGGAACAGAGAGAAGCCCCCCCCCCCCCAGAAGATCTGAAAACATGGACAGGCTCTTGTGTGAAGGTATGATTCAGGGACATTGCTTTATTAGTTTGGAATATCAGCATGCAAAAGGATCTTGTAGCCCCTTTGAAACCAACTGTAAAAAAGAAGTAGTTGTAGCATAAGCTTTTATAGACTTGGTTTACTTCCTCAGTTGCAAGATGCATCGAGGAAGTGGACCAAGTCTAAGAAAGCTTATCTGCAACTTCTTTTTCACAGTAGTCTCAAAAGTGCTACAAAAGTCATTTGCACATGAAGATATGGTCTTTCAGATAGCCTCACTCTGAGCTGAATAGGACTTTATAGATCATAATCAGCACTTTAAATTGTAGCCTGGCAGGTGGATCTTTTGCAATAAGGGAGTTGGGTGATGTCTGTAGCCAATCCCAGTTAACAATCCAGCTGCTGCTCTTGGTACCAGCTGAAGTTTCTGAGCACTTTTCAAAGGCAGCTCCATGTAGATATGTTACAATTCAAGATGTGTTACAATTCAAGCCCAAGCTGCGAGCTGCATCCTAAGGAAGAATGCAATGACATCTACCACAGGCTGAAACCCTATTTTCTGATCTGCTTTTCAGCTGGCCAAAAGCACTTCTGTCTTCTCTGGATTAAGTTTCAGTTCATTTCCCTCACCCTATCCATTACCGATTACAAACACTGGTTTGCACAGAAACCATTTTCTTGGAATTTGGTGAAAAGGAGAAATAGAGCTGGTTATCATCAGCAAACTGGAAGCACTGGACTCCAAACCTCCAGACAACCTCTCCCAACAGTTTTTGCATTTGTATATTTTTGTATCACTTGCTTGTTACCTAGAGAGATCTTGTAGCACCTGTGAGATTAATTGAAATAAAGTAGTTGGCAGCTTACTTCAGTCTACTTCCTCAGATGCATATATTGTTTGTCACATGTATTCTATTTTAAATTTATTACTGTTATTGTAGTTTATTTTTTTGTGTTTTACCTTAATTATACTTAATTGTGATGGCTAAAAGCTCTTAGCAATAAACAAATTCAGATTAAAGTCCCTGTCCCACAAACATGCCTGAAATCAGTCAGAAATTTCTAATCTCTTGTTTCTTTCATCAATTTCCTCTTCTGAAGAAACAGATTGTTCTTTGCACATCTACACAAAGCAAAACCTACTGAAATCTAAGAAACTTTTTCCCATATAAGTTTGGTGAAGGAAGTGAACTCTTGACATATTCAGGATCAATCTCGTTAATTCTTGCTACATGGATTTCACAGTCAGGTCCTGCCTCTAGGAGCCAGGGCCAGGTCTGACTTGTGGTGAACCTGCCTAAGTGGTATCACAGCATCAAGACTCACCGCTGGGACTCTGTGTTAAACTTCTGCCTCCTTAGTGTAGCTGTGATATTGTATTCAGCATCCTACAAAACACACAATGAGAAAGATCTTCAGAATCTAGTCCCTTAGCTGAGAAAGGGGAAGAGTTAATATTTTCAATAGCATATTCCAAATATTTCAAAGAGCCAATGTGGTGTAGTGGTTTGAATGTCGGACTAGGTTTCTGGGAGACCAGGGTTCAAATATGGATGTAAATCCACTGGGTAACTGTGGGCAAGTCACACTCTTTTACCCTTAGAAAAAGGGAATGGCAAACCTCCCTGAGTACCAAGAAAAACCTATAATGGATTTGCCATAAGTGAGAGTTAACCCAGTTGTTCTCAGACTTTTCACCCTTGTGATTCCCTTTACTTTTACATCCAGAGGTGCCCCCCAAATTTTTTTGGTTTGTTTAGTGTACATATTTTGTTTATACATTCATGTATATTTATATTTTAACATCTTATCAGAAAATTGCTCTCTTCCTCCTCCCTCAGACAGAGGCTCCAAGTTCTGCAACTCATGTCCCTCCCAGGTCTCAGCCCACAGTTTGAGAACCACTGAGTTAACCTGAAGAGGCATAACAACCACCACAACAACAACAACTTTCAAACATGCAAAGTACCACATATCCATTAAAACAGTACTCTTTCACATTGATAAGGTTGAGCATATGTCAAGAATCAATGCATGCCCCTGTAATGACAGAATTGTATTATTATTATTATTATTATTATTATTATTATTATTATTATTATTCAAATTGCATTTGAGAAGAGGAGCTGAGGGAGGGAAGGAGCAGTATCTAGTGGTCTTCTAAAAGATTAAAGATTTCAACTACAAACACTGTGGATCACAGTTTTAGCCACAGTATGTAACACCAGATCAGACTGGATAAAGCTAAGGATCATAGTAACTTATAACCAGTTTCCTAGAAGCTGAAGATGGTTATGTAGTCCAGCTCCCAGCCCCCCCAAATATCATCCAAAGTAGGGCTAGAGAATCTGTGGCACTTTTGATGCAGGTCCCAAAGTCCATCACTATTGGCCATGTTGGTTGGGCTTCTGGAAACTGAAGTCAAAAACTTCTGAAGTTTCTAAGTTTCCAAAACAATCTAGCCACAATGTGTCACTATAAAAGGAGATGCCAAATACAAACACATATATACAATCTACAATTACCTAATTCCAGATTACTCATGGTGGTGAGCCACTTCCAGGAGAAATTAAATGTTGATAAAATGATCACCTTGACAGCTACTTTTGAAGCCAATGTTAATCCTTAGAGCCGGTCTGTTTAGGATAGATTCATTATCTGTTTCTCTTCTATGGTACACTATGTTGTTACAACCATATCAAGATCAGTAAAGCAGAAAAATGCATAAAATGTTGGCTCATATGACTTTCTCCCCCCCTTTCTCCAAGCCAAATTTTAATCTTACCTCAGTCCTGCTGGAGTCCAGGACTGGTTCAAATTAGATGTGTTTTGATCACTACCCAGCAAGAAAAATTTCTCCTTTTTGCTCATTTTCATAAATGAGAGAATGACAGGGTTGACCCATGGCAAGCTCATCTAGATTCTGTTGTCAGTGTGCAGAGCAATGGCTGTGAGCCCAGGAGAAATGTCCCTGCTGCTTCAAATATGTTGCATTATTGATGCTGAGAATCATGGGCATAGTATTCTGCATGTTCCACAGCATCAAGAATGCAACAGGGGAGCGATTAATCAAAACACATCCAACAAAGCCTAAAAAAGCAACTCTCACATCTGGTGTACTAAATATTTTAGATATCCTGGATCATGTTGACAGGGTGAATGTGAGTCACCTATATTGATGCCTTATTCTGACAAAATGGGTCCACAAAGGCTTCTGGCAGGCCCATTTCAGATGCTTCTATGTTGTCTAATATTCAACCATACTGATGATACCAAAACGGCCTGTGGTTCTACTAACATCCTGCTTAGTGAACTTACCCTTATTTGTTTCTTTAGAAATTTGTTAGATGCCTGGAGCTTTGATGCTTCACCCTGCCAAAGCATTAACACATGGGTTTTAAAATGTCTTGCTTTATATACTGCAATGTAGTATATCTGATCTTTGGTCAATAGAATAATAGTGTTTCCAAAAACAGTAATAACAAAAACCATTCTATGTTTTCAGTATTGGTGGTTTATATATACAGATATTCATAGAGATATGTAGATTTGGGCCTGAAACAGATGGGCCAAATGAAGCGGAGTCAGCCTTTCATGGCTGGCATCCATAGTTTTTTGTGTTTTTTTCAGGCTGTGTGGCCATGTTCTAGAAGAGTTTCCTTCTGACGTTTCGGCAGCATCTGTGGCTGCCACAGATGATGCTCAAACGTCCAAAAGAAACTCTTCTAGAACATAGCCACACAGCCCAAAAAACCCCACAAAAAACTACAAATGAAGCACCTTCCAGCCACTTTAGGGATGTGGTGTTTATATAACGTATGCCCCTAAAGCAGCCCGAAGCTGCTCCAGTGCCACATTCTAGTCCTTTTTGAGGAGCCGGGATAATCCAGCTCCTGTCAGCATGGGTTGAGTCCAGAAGCAGCAGCCCACTTTGGGAGTGACCCATGTAGTTGCTGTGGTCCTGGCCTGCTTGTGACTGGAGTAGCCTCAGGCTGCTCCTTCCCACCTTTCTGCTCCAGCCCATATACACACATGCATATGGATACATTTATATGTACATTTGTTGTTGCTGTTAACTGATGGCAGTAAACTTTGACTTATGGTGACCTTATGAATGAGAGAACTTCAAGTCACACAGTCATCAACAGCCCTTCTTAGCACTTGCAGACTCAGACTCAGTCAAGGAAGTCTTCCTCATTTCCTATTACCTTCTACCTTACCAAAAATTATAATCTTATCTAGTGAGTCATGTTTTCTCATGTTATGGCCAAAGTATGACAGCCTCAGTTTACTCATCATGGTTTCTAGCAAATGTTCGGGTTTGATTTGCTCTAGAACTCATTTATTGGTCTTTTTAACAATGTATGTATCTGAAGAACTCTTCTCTAGCATCACTTCTCAAATGAGTTGATTTTCTTCCTATCAGCTTTCTTCACTATCCAGCTTTCACAACCTTACTGGAAAATACAATGGTATGGACAATCCTAACTGTAGTGTTCAATTTTGTATTTTTACACTTAAAGATCTTGTCTAGTTCCTTAATAGCTGCCCTTCCAATTCCTAGTCTTCTGATTTCTTTACTCCAGTCTCCATTCTGATTAATGACTGAGTCACAGTATGGAAAATCTTGAACGTTTGCAATATCTTCATTGTCTGCTTCATAGTTATGCAAATCATCTGAGATCATTATTTTTATTTTCTTAATGTTCAACTGTAAACCTGCCTTTGGACTTTCTTCCTTGATTTTCATCAGTAATCATTCCAAATCTTTGTTATTTTCTGCTAGTAGTATGGTGTCATCTGCATATCTTAAGCTGTTGATGTTCCTTCCTACAATTGTCATGCCTTCCTCTTCAAAGTCTAAACCTGCTTTACATATGATATATTCTGCATACCAGTTACACAGATAGGGTGATAAAATGCAGCCTTGTCTGACAGCCTTGCTAGTAATGGAAACTATTCCATTTCTCTGTATTCTGACCTAACAGTAGACTGTTGTCCTTAGTACAGGTTACACATCACTGCAATCAAATGTTCTGGCACACCTATTTCTTTAAGAGAGATCCATAGTTTTTTGTGATCTAAACCAATGGGTCCCAACTTTTGGGTTATTTTGGACTTCAGCTCCCATTATTACTTACCCTGAGGTTTCTGGGATCTGAAGTCCAAAACCAATAGAGAACCAAAGACTGGGATCAAAACAGGGCTTTGCTATAATCTGTAATCATGAGCTTTGCTATAATCTATAAAGCACAGGCTAATTTTATTCTGAAATTCTTTGGTGTACTCGATTATGCAACATATGTTTGCAATATGATTCCTAGTGCTTCTTCCTTTCATGAACCCAACTTAGATATCTGGTATTTCTCTTTCCATATATGGTAAAAATCTTTGCTATAGAAGTTTGAGCATCACTTTTTGTGTAGGAAATTCATGCAATGGTCCTGGAATTGCTGCAATCCCTGATGTCCCCTTTCTTGGGAACTGGAGTGTATTTGAGCTTTTCCAATCGATGAACTATTGTTTTGTTTTCCATATTTGATGACAGATTTTAGTTAAAACTAGAGTAGATGGTCTCTCTGTAGTCTGAAGCAACTCTATTGGTATGCCATCTATATGTGGTGACTTATTTCTCCCAATTGCTCTGAATGTAGCTTCCACTTCACTTTTTAAAATTGAAGGTCCTTCTTCATATGGTCTTCCTCGAAAGAGTGTCACCCTTCCATCTCTTTTATATCATTCTTCCATGTATTGTTTCCATCATCTTTTTATTTCTACTTGGTCATGTAATGTATTGCCCTGCTGGTTACAGGGCACCTTCACTCTTGCCACATTACTGCACTACACTCTTACAGTGCTGCTATTCCACTTTTACTGCTCTGGCTGCCTCCTGTTGCATACTGATGCTTGTAGTTCAGTGAGGCTTAAGAGCTCTCTGGCTGAGAATGCTAAATGCCCCTCCTTAAACTGCAAATCCCAGAATGCAACAGGAGGCAGCCAGAGCAGTTAAAGTGGAATAGCAGCACTATAAGAGTGTATTGCAGTAATCTAGCAGGTTTAAATTACCCTTTGATTTCTCAGATCTTCTGAAAGAGGTCTCTTTTTCTTCTTCTTTTTGTTGTCACCTATCTCTCTGCCTTTATTACTATAATAGTTTTCCTTGTTCCTGAGTACAAGTCATTGAACAGTTGCATTCAGGGATCTGACTCTATTCCTGTCACTTTTTACTGTTGCTTCTCATCTGTCCTTCAATGCTTGATGAGTTTCATCTGTCATCCATTGAGGCTTGTCTTTCTTGTTGGGTTGTTGATAGTGCCTCTTTGCATTATTTCCTGACAATGTCCCTGGGTTCAGTCCAGAGGTCTTCTGGCTCCTAATCAATTAGGCTTAATAGTGCAAATCTATTTTTTACATTATCTTTAAATTCTACAGGGATGTTCTTTAAGTTCTATTTTGGCATGATGGATTGTTTTTCTTTTCTTTTATTCTAATTTTTTATATTAGAAATTCATAGACTGTGCCACAGTCTGCTCCTAGTCTTCTTTGTGCAGAGAATGGAGCTTCTCCATCTTTTTCTTCAAATTATGTAGTCTATTTGATTTCTATATTGGCCATCTGGCAATGTCCATATATACAGTCACTTCTTGTGTTGCTTGAAGAATGTGTTAATAATGAAGACACTGTTGGCCTCACAAAATTCAGTCAGTCAGTCAGTCAGTCTCCTCCTTCATTTCTTGATCTTAAGCATAATTTTCCTGCAATCTTTTGACTCTGCTCTATTTCCTATTTTTGCATTCCAATTGCCTATGACTAACAAGCAGTCCTGCTTTGGTGTGTGCAGTTTCCTTTTGGATTTTTCTGTCTCTGTAGCTGGAGCGTAGACTTGGATTATGGTTATACTAGTGTGTTCTCCCTGAAGTCTTACTGCCATGATTCAGTTAGACTTTACGTTATATCCTTGACTCCTTTTGTTACATCTCTCCTTACTATAAATGCCACACCATTTCTTCTCAATTTTCATTTCCTGAGTAAAACACTGTGTAATTATCTGACTCAAAATGCCTCATTCCTGCCCACTTTCGCTTGCTCACCCCAAATATATGCTCCATTGTTTGTTTTACTATGTCTAGCTTTCCCTGATTCGTGCTTATCATATTCCATGTTCCTATAATACAAGGGGGGTATCGTAAAATAATAATTATCACCTGGAAGTTATTATGTATATTGATGAAATTTTGTCAGTGTAATCATCACCAAGTGACTGTGTTTTTTTCCAAATTGCAGGATCACCAATTTGGCAACACAGATGATGTCATTCATGAAGTGGAAGAGTGGTTTAAGGTGCAATCTGAAGACTTCTACAACAATGGTATTCGGAGGGTCAAGAAAAGCTGGGAAAAATGTGTAAATCTGGATGGTGACTAGAGATAAGTTAACAACTGCAAATCAAAACAAACCTGTCAAAAAAATTAAAGGTGATAATTAAAACTTTACGACACTCCCTCTTATATGTTGTACAGTTTGGACTTTCCTTTAACCTCTGAGCATATCAACAGCTCAATATTCTTTTGGCTGAATGTCCTTTTAGCCACAGTGCTACACATAGTTGTCCTTTACTTTACCAGAGTAGCTCATTGAGTGCCATCTGACCTATCTCTTGTTTCATTTTGGATTGTTATAGGGTTTTTGTGGTAAAAGATTTAAAAATAAGGTTTACCATATATCCCTCTGCACAGTTATAACAAGCATATGCTATGGTGCCACTGCTGTTGTCTTTAAGGTATCCTCTGCCAGTGTCATCTCCCATTCCTGATGCTTCCCAGTAGCAGTTTAGCACATTTAGCCTTGTTCCTCAGCAAAATCCTGCCTGATATGGGAGACCCTACAGGAGCACACAATCTCACTATCATGGAAAGGTAGTGCCATTGCTATTTCGGTGTACATACATGTTTTCAAACTACTGCATGCCTGTTTTCCAAGGCTTTAGATATTCTTTTCCTTGGCTCACAATTCCCTTTGTCTAAAAACAAAATCTTAGTGGGATGTTTGAGCTCTTAATAGCATCTTGGACCAAAAAAAAAAAAAAAAAGAACCCAAGTAAAATATTGAGGACCATCCTTACAAGATAGATGACATGCCGGCATGCAGTCAACATGATGAGTCAATTTAGAACTGTAAAAAACCCCAAACAACCTTAATTCCTGCTGATCATTCTTTATTAATATCCACAATTGATGATGCAGTATTTATTTGAGCTGGAGGAAGCATATCATTAGAACTGACTGTTATCAGAGCAGTTTCCTTGGTCTGTAGCAGCTCCTGGATATCATTTTATATCTGATGAAATGATATAGTAACCAGGTCATTCTTCTTAATCTACTCAAACCCTGATGCAACAATATTACAGACCTGTAGTATTCTTCTGAATATCCCTACCTCACTGTTCTTACTTAGATATAAAGTTTATCTTAGTCTTAGGTTTGTCTAAGATTTGTCTTTGGAACCCTCACACATCTCTTGCCTGATCAAGTTTTGGAAAACAACGATGAAGAGTCCTCCTGACTTCCAACAAAAAACAACAACACATCTTCTAATTCCAGGGGATATCCTGCTCTTTGGGGCTGGCTTTGGTGGACCACCCAAATTTTCAAACTCTTCTCAACACCTTGGAATACCAGGACAAAATTTGTTTCTCCATGATAAAACAGCAACAGTATTGGCTATTGTGTGAAAAGTGCTCATATTTTCTATCTGAATAATTTTGCTATTTTAACAGGTATTTGTGAAAGCTTGCCTCTACATTGATGTGTAAGATTTCCAAGAATTTAAAATCTGCTCCTGATTCATGCACTTTGCTCTTCTGTGTGTGTGTACATTTTACCTGATAGTGCTTATGTTTTTATGTTTGACTTTGTAATAAATCTTCTGTGCCCTCTTTATTTTTGGTGTGTTGACCATAATAAATAAATGGAATGGAATTATCCACAGCTGAGCATTATGTCTGTACCTAAAAATATCAACTGTGGTTAAATATCAGTTGTGGTTTATGGAAGGAAACCAGACTCATAAACAAGTATTTGAAGTTTGCTTTTTCCAAACTATTACGATGTTTCTGTAAATAATCATTAAGCAGGCATACAACTTAACTGTGACTAGTTTTAAAAATGATAGTGAAAACATGTGATTTTCTTTTTATGGTCATCACACAAGGGATATAGGGAGTGTGTGAGTTTATGAGGATCATCAGCTAAGCTCATTCTTGTAACAATAAATCACAGTTTGTTGTTATCTCTGAAAAAAGACATTTAAATTCTTAACGTCTGATGTGGTAAGCATTAAGCACCTCGTGTCTAAGCAAGAACCCCATGTTGTTGTTATTCTTGTCATTTCATTTTCCACCATGCTTCCCAATAATACCCATGAAGCAGCTTGCAGTTCATCAAAGATAAAATGAAATTTGTAACATGCTCCCACTACACTTTAAAAGCATTAAAAAAAAAAATAAAACCAAGACATATACACCTCCATCTTTATTGAAGATGGAAACGTCCCCCATCTGCCTTTTCATTACACCCTAAGGTCTTACCTCTAATTCTTTAATTGTCTTCTCTCTGATATTTGCAATGCCAGCAAAAGTCATTGTATCTTTAATTTCTTTTTCCATGGCTTGAATCTCCTCCCATTTTGTGATGATTTGACACCTCAGGGATGTCATCTGCTCAGCGGTGGAAAGAGGTGTCTCTTCTTCCTCCTGTTGCTCCTGCTCCTTTACTGAAGGCACAAGGAAATGACAGGCATTTGACCAGAAGTTCTGTGCCTGCAGCTTTCAGAGCCAGTGGCAAAAGCAACATACAATCTACATAAATGAAAACTTTTTGAGGAGAAAAAAAGTATTAATTGTACTTAAAAATTACTTCAATCTGCAGGACATCTCTCTCAACAAGCCTAGCAATATACTGGAGTATAGCACTACAGCCAGACTTTACAGTTCTTCTGTATTACCAACAAAGCAAGTATCACTATTCAATACAACCCTATTACTTACCTACTGTTTTGGAGACAGACTGGCTCATCCACAATTCAGTTTCTAGCTCATGCCTGAGTCTAAAATGTAAGGAAGGAGAAAGAAACCATTGTTATTAATTTCAGTCTAGCAACAAACATGCTTTTAGGCTTTGCATTAACCATGAAAGTTACTTTTAAGATTAAATTCTGAAGACATCTATAATTGATATGTAGTAGGATGGTACTCTGGAAGCATGCCATTATAGTCATTCTATTTAAACTAATTTTCTGAACTCCATGATTATTAAGGTTTTTGCAGGTTTGTTTGTTTGTTTGTTGTTTTTGCTTGTTTCATTCCCACTGTGCCAATATGAAAATTTTTACATTTTCTCCTACTGGGTGAGATTATGAGTTTTTCCACATTTTGATGGTGTTTTATATTGTCAAGTGACATTCCATTTGAGCAATAAACATTGGTTCTGTGCCAAAACTGCAACATTTTTGCACTAATTACAGTCATCCCTCCTTATCCAGGGATTATTTTTTTTTATCCACGGATTCAATTATCCACAGTTTGAAAATATTCCCAAAAAAGTATAAATTCCAAAGAGCAAACCTTGATTTTCCATTTTATATAAGTGACACCATTTTTGCTATGACACTGTCTTTAATGGGGCTTGAGTAGCCATGGATTTTGTTATCCACGCAGTGTCCTGGTACCAAACCCCAGTGGATAACAAGGTCCTACTGTACTTTCCACATAAAAAAAAATATTTTGTTATGTGACATGTTGGTTTTAGCAGAAAAACAAAACAAAAAATCTGTGCAAACTTTTGTTGTTATTGTTCAAAAGCCAACAAAAAGAAGTGAAAGAAAATAAGTGCTGGTCATTGCATCACACAAAGCTGACTGAGTTTGTGGTTGAGATTGTGGTTCTCATTGAGTGCCCAGGCTCAAGCAATGCAGCCAAGGATGGTTTTTGCACAAGTATTCCAAGAGATGTCAGCATGATCCCAGATTTCTCTCAGACATCACTGAGCCTTTTTTCATCCATCTGTTTATTATATGGGTGAATTCAAGCCAGAAGCCATTCAAACAGTAAAAAAGTTTTACTGGTAACCTTTTCACAAACAAACAATGAAAGAAGGCCACAATTTCCTACCTACCTTTATGTTTAACTGCATTTCTGACTGCGGTTCCCAAATCTCTGGGTCTGCTCCTTTTCTACAAGCAAAAAGGAGGAATCATAGAGCACTGCTTTGAAAAGCATGTCTATATCTATTTCCCCTCATTTTTTTTAACTGGGCTGCATCTGGACTGCAGAAATAATGCAGTTTGACACTGTTTTAGTTGCCATGGTTCAGTGCTATGGAATCCTGTGATTTATAGTCTGTTGTGGCACCAGAGCTCTCTGACTGAGAAGGCTAAATATCTTACAAAACTACGATTCCCAGAATCCCATAGCATTGAGCCATGGCAATTAAAGCAGTGTCAAACTGTATCATTTCTGTAATCCAGATATAGTCTTGGTGTATTCTATTTAAATAGTATAGTCTGTACAATTGTGGCTGATGCTTAATGTCTCATGTTTAATGAAAACACCAGGGGCTATCCTTTGTAAAGTCACCAGGATCCACTCCCTCTGACTCCACAAGGAGACACTCATAGGTCTTAGGTTTGAAATCTTAGGACCTGGGATGGTCTTGTACTGGCTACTCTAGTTCTAGCAAGTAGCTAAGACTGTGTTTTTCTACATGGCCTTTCACCCTTCAAAGGCATGGCTCCTTTTAATATTTTAACCCTCTATTTTAAAATGATTTTTAAGGAGTGGTTTTAGTCTCCCTTTGAAAGTTTTTGTTCATGTATTTAATGTTTTAAATGTTTCTATCCATAAGACTACAGACATGGAAAATAGAGGCAGTCAGGTGGTTGATGTCAATAGTAGATTAAGGGCCTTTACAGACTGCCAGAAATAATGCAGCTAGAGGCCACTTTAACTGCCTGGATCAGTGCTAAGGAATCATGGGAACTGTAGTTTAATGTGGCACCAGAGCTCTCTGATAGAGAAGGCTCAGTGTCCCAGAAAAAAATGCAATTCCCATGAATCCCTAGCACTGAGCCAGGACAGTTAAAGTGGCTTCAAGCTGCATTATTTGTTGCAGCCTGTAAAGGCCCTAATTTAAGCAGGCTTTGGGGGAGTTTTTTTAATTTTCTATTTTTTAATCTTTTAAACTTTTCTCTTTCTTTAGCCCTTTCTCATCTATTTGTCAAACTTGTTCATAATTAAAGCCCATCTTACAAACCAAACAAAGAACTATTTCCTATTGCACATTTTATTTTTGTAGTAAACATAGGGCTGCCAGGTGAAAGAAGGGACAGGGCTCCTATCCCCTTAAAGGTTGTGTAAAAGCAAGAATTTTAGCAATTGTTCCTAGTCATGCAAGCTATGCCTGTTGAAATTCCCTCTTTAAAGGGACAAGAGGCTTTCCTCTTTTGTTGTTTGTTAACTGCCCCCAAGTTAATCTCAACCCATGGTGACCCTATGGATGAGACATCTTCAAGACCCTCTGTCTCTTCTGCTCTGCTTAATTCCTGCAATCCCTTAATATCCTTGACCTCCTTAATAGAGTCCATCCATCTGGCATGTGACCTTCCTTACTTCCCACCACTTTTCCCAGCATTATTGTCTTTTCCAATGAGTCCTCCCTTCTCATGATGTGTCTGAAATATAACAGCTTCAATTTGGTTATCTTGGCTTCCAGGGAGGTTTCCAGCTTGATCTGCT
>CM034701.1:322672950-322694110 GCA_020142125.1 Phrynosoma platyrhinos
CCCTTAAAGGGGAAAGGTTGCCTACCCCTGGTGTAGTGGTTTGAGCATATGACTGCACCTCTGGAAACCAGGTTTCTAATCCCTGCTTGGCCATGGAAAACTACTGGATGACCTAGGACAAGTCACATTCTCATCCTCAGAGCAAGGCAAAGGCAAAACCCTACTGGAAAAATCTTGCCAAGAAAACCCCATTATAGGTTCATCATAGGGTCACCATAAGTAGGACGTGACTTGAAGGAACAAAAAAAAATACAGTTATGGTTAAGAAACTGTTTTATATTCTCAGTCACTACTTAATCATGATTCTGGCACTATTACCATGATCATAACTCTCCCCACCAAAAAACCCTACTTTAATAGGCATCAGCTGTTTGGTGAGAAAGAGGTTAATTCTGCCAATGATCATTGCATGGCTGAATGATGCTCCTGTCAGGTTTTGGGAGATCAAGCCAGGAGAAGTTACTTCAGTACTTAATTAAGTATAAACTGATACAGAATTCTGGCCATAGTTGCCAGGCAGGAAGTCCCATTTAATTCAGTGTGAGTCTGGGTATTTCAGTTTAAGGTTGCACAACATGGCACAGCTCTACACATAGGCTATTTAAACCCTTGAAGTTCACAGGAGTTCAGCTCAAATGTATGCAGGACTGCAAATATACTGTATACACTCTACAACTGAAATGATGTAATTTTGGTTAATGCTGAGGGGAATGATTGCAAAATGGATGCACTTTTTGGTTCATACAAGAAAGAACTGTTAAATCTGGTCATTTGTTTCTGCTTCACCATATGTATTAAGAGGTCACATTTAGCTGAGTATGAGAACAAAACACACCTCTAGACTCTGGCTTTTTATCTGGAGAACCAAGTGGTCCTTAAGAATACAAGTGACTCTGATTGAGGGGAAGTGTTTTCTAGATTTATGGCGTATGTTATATTATTCTCTCACACTTACACAACTTACTCTTCATTTCTTGCTAAGGCCACCTTAGTTTTCTGCACAAGAGCCTGTATGTCATTCCTTTTTTCTTCTATTTCATGAGTCATCACTGTCCTCTTCCCCATGCCTTTGACTTCATTCTGCAAAGTCTGTTTTGTAGGAGAAAAATTACTGAAACATGAAGACCTTCCAGAGAGTGGGAATGACACTAGTAAGACCTGTGAGTTTATGTCATTTTGGAGCTTCAGAATATTTTGCATGCCCACAATTTGTCATTTACAAACATTAATTATCATGATTCAAATGAACACCTCTATGGACATGAAAAGTCTTTATACTTTCAGTGTAAAACTGGAATGAGTATCATCTTGGGATAAACAGAGATCAACATGGAACAAGATATTATTGTGCATTCTGTCACACTTCACCTATAAAGGCTTTGAATACATCAAACAGAAATTATCTCTCTAACATGGAGATAAAAGAGTAAAATTCAACACCTGGAAAAGTCAATTTAATAGAGTACATCTCCAAGACTTATCCAACCAGCATGGCTGTGGGTGTTAGAAAAAGCAACATTTCCACATTTTATTGAAATTATTCTGTGAACCAGGTGTAGGAGACCTGTGGCCTTCTTGATTTTTTGGGAATCTAATTCCCATCAGCTCCCTCCAACATGGCCTACAGTCAGTGATTATGGTACTCCAACAATACCTGGAGGGCCACAGTTCCCAACCCTGGTTTATATTATACAACCTTTAATTTGGGTAGAATGAGGGCCTTTTCCCACCTGTCTGAGCACTAGAATATTCAGCCCACTTGGATACTGAAGACTTGACTACTAGAAAGCAAAACTCAAAGATGAATATTTGAAGTGACACCTCTGGAAAGCAGTGTGGTTGTGGTGGAGTGAAGTAATATTGAAGTTTCACATGGGATGTCTGAATAATGATGGCACATCCACACAACAGATACAGATGTACACACACACTGACTAACTAGCTGATGAGCACTATATTGTGAACAGGGTCTGATGGTACAACAGAATGTGTAGCTGTCTAGTGGAAAGATATATAATCTTATATAGTCATTTTCTTGTGACTAATAAGTTAACCTTAATGGAAATAGTTGCAAATGCCGAGCATCATCTAACATAAGGCAATAATAGGCATGGCAGATCTCAGCATGCTGCAGAATGAGGCACTACCACTGCAGAGTAAATAAGTGTTTTAGAATAATGTCCTAATTAATTAACTTCCTGGGAGAAAAATTCTAACCCAGCATATAGGCTTTCTATTTCTCTCAAGTTTTTGCATGAGTCTGCTCATTTTTATATGCAGATATTTCTTTTTAAAAAGAAAAGAAAAAAAAGATGTGATTTCCTATAGGGCTTATATGAAGAAAATTGTTAAATTCATTTTTCAGTTTAGAACTACCAAATTTACACTTTCCAAAATTTCTTCTTTTAATCCATCCATTTCCAGAGTTTGTGCTATAGTTGTTTTTTTTTTTAAGTGCACTAAAAATGTAATAAGGGATGGGTTTTCTTTTTTTGAAATGCCTATGAGTGGAAATACACACACATGCTCTATCCAGTTGCTAAAATCATACACTTGGGGAGAAAATGTACACAAAAAGCACACGTTTTTAAAAAATGCATTTAAATGCAGATTTTTAGAAAATGCACATACAATAAATGCAAATTATGCAGAATAGAACAAAGATCATAAATCAATCCAGAATGGGGTTGGTGCTTTCCTACAGACTAACATGGCTATATCTTTAAATTCTACCACTATGGAAAATACCAAATTTAGCCGAATGAAGTGGAAAGCCATCAACCTCTTCAAGAAACTTGCCCAGATACAGACAAATATCTTCTTTATCAACAAGTGCAAATAATGGGAAGTCATTCCTAAGGACCTACGTGTGGGGAGTCCTTTGCAAACTATGTATCATGTGGTGCTCATGGGTTTTACTCATGCTGACTAGGTGTGCAGTAACCAACATTCCTGTACAGTTATTATATTCAGTTAAACTCCTGCACTCCTATCTGTCCCTGGCTTTTAGTCCATAAGCATCACCATAAGCATCTGAAGAAGTAAACTAAAGTCTATGAAAGTTCATGCTACAAACCTCTTTTTCCCCAGTTAGTCTCAAAGGTGCTACAAAATCTCTATTCCTCAATACTGTTTGCGCTGGCAAAGGCTGCTGAGCCTTTCAGTTAACATCATCATCTGGGCTCACACCTTCACTGGGCAAGAAAGGAACTTTCACAAAACTCTCAACAAATGTTTAGATTTGGCAGCAAAGAAAACAAATAAACTACATTACTCTGTATTGCATTGTAGGCAAAGCATCTAGCAGGATCACCATGTAGAGCTCATATTCATTCTGTAAAATAGTTAATTGAGAACGTTACAGAACAGACAATTTGAAGCAGATAGGCAGACAATTCTGGCAGGACTAAAGGTGAAATGTTTGCCCTCAGCAGCCACTGTAGGCTGCACATCACCCAAAAAGGTAGCCGGGAGAGGCAAAGGAGGGGGGGGGAAGCACACAACTGACTGGACGGTCATTTTGTCATGACACAGTTATAGTGCTATGATTCTACTTTAACTGTCATGGCAACATCCCATGGAATACTAGGGTTTGTAGTTTTTGTGAGGTACTAGAGCTCCCAGGCTAACAATTCTAGATGCCCTTTCCTAAACTACAGATTCCAGGATTCCATAGGATGGAACCACAGCAGATAAAGGAGAATCATAGCACAATAATTGTGTGATGTGAAAAACCACTGGATTTTATTTTTCAGTTGGTGGGAAGCTTTTTTTTTTTACCTTGGGCCTCCTCCCAAAATTCTGAAACACCCAAACCAGTAGTTCCAGAGGCCTCCAGGAGCAACAAAACACATTTTCCCTAGAATTATTTTTCCTGTGCTGATGGCCATCTGGGGCATGCACTATAAACAACAAAAAAAAATCTCACACTTTACAGACTGGTCTTTGTTCCCAGACGATTAATCTGGAGGAGCAGTGGGGATGTCCCATTCCTTTTTTATCTTTGCATTTAAGGCTTTCTTTAAGATGCAGTGGAGTCAGTAAGAAGCACCTGGTAAACTGTGATTAAATTAACAAGGTTCTAACACAATTTTACAGCTGTCAACTACTTAAGGACTGTGCATTACATTAATTATCTCACTTTTACTTAATTAAATCGTAAACTGATTACACGATGCAGAATCTTGTGTACAGAAGCAAGTCCTACTGTGTCCAGTGAAGCTTAACTCCCTTGTGGGATTGCAGCCTGCCTTGTGTAAATATTTGCATGGGCATTTATCTGAAAATATTGAAATCATTATGTGAAATGCTTTCATGAGACTGTGTGTATGTGTGTGTGTGTACATAACATGCATGTGCACACTCAATGATTGGAATGTGCAATGTGTCAATGAAATCAGAGCAGACTATGGTCAGAATGCCCAGAATATCCCAAACCCTGCTGTTGTTACATGCATTCAAGTCAATTCTGTAACTGCAGAAATAATGCAGTTTGACACAGTTTTAACTGCCATGGCTCAATATTGTGGGATTCTGGGAGATGATGTTTTGTGAAATATCTAGCATTCTTTATGAGAGAATGCTGGTGCCACAACAACACATCCCAGGATTCCATAGCATTGTGCCACATCAGTTAAAACAAACTGTTATCTCTGCAATGCAGATGTAGCCTCTGACTTACAGAAATCCTATTCTCAGGTTTTCTTGGAAATATATATTTGCCATTGCGTTCCTTTCAGACTGAAACAGTGTGACTTGCCCAAACTCACTCAGTAGGTTTCCATGACTGCGTAGAGATGTGAACCTTGGTCTGTTAGAGTCCTAGTCCAACACTCAAACCACTACACCATCCTGCTCTTACCAAAAAGGCAGAAATGAAGGATAACTGGTTTTTGCTAATCTTCCTCTGGGTTTATTTTTCCCCCCTTTTAATTCCTTTCCTTCCTGTTGCTTGGAGCAGCAGGGGGGAAATGTCTTTGTACTATTCCCAGGGCTGGCTGAAGTTGAAGCCAGAGAATATCCAGGATTCTCCTGCCCCACCATTGAATGGACATGTTAATTTAATCACAATGCCATCAAGTTCAAGTTGTACATTAGGAACTTGTTGTGCCAGGAGGTACCAAATGCCACCTCCTGCAATGAACAAAAAATGCAAATACATTATTGTAACAGGTGAATCCACTACTATGTGTCACCAATAAATTTCCAGCCAATATAATCAGTAACATTATTTCCCTAATAGGAAACCATTACATCACAGGATTGATGCATAGAAGATAGATAACAGCAAAGTTACTACTAAACTGAATTTTATAGAACAGTTTGAAAACAGGTCTGAAAGTTGCCTAGCCTAAGGCCATGTTCATTCCAACTCTTCTTCTTCTGCACCTGCTCTGGCCCCATTCATGTGCTAATCATGTGCCCACAAAAAGAAAGCAACAGCAGAGCCACAGACCCCATCTTATGTATGGCTTTCCCTGGCCTCAATATCCATGAATGAGCAGCGATATCTGAAAGCACGGCAAATCTATGCAGATATTCTTCTACAGACTTAGGCTGCATCCACACTGCAGAAATAATCTAGCTTGACACCACTTCAATGGCCATGGCTCAATGCAATCGATTTCTAGGAACTGTCATTTGTTGTGGCACCAGAACACTCTGATGGAGAAGGCTAAATGTCCCACAAAATTACAATTGCCAGAATTCCATAGCATTGAACCATGGCCATTAAAGTGGTGTCAAACTAAATTATTTCTGCAGTGCAGATATAGCCAGACTCCCATGGGAGCTGAAAGACTATATGACTGGCATTTACATTTTGCTTCCCTAGGGAGCTTCACTAATTTATTTTATGCAGCAACAACTAATATCTTTCTGTTGAATCAGACTTCTATCCATATCTGACTGCAAACGAATGGGTCATTACATGCCTTCTGTCAAGCATAGATATTTTTTGACTGCCCCTTTGTATTCAGTGTTGTTACAGAAAGATCATCCTAGCTACATATAGTCATGATGATTTTATCAACTCAGCAGATGTTAGCTGAAGACAAATGGAGTAATAAATGGCAGCGCAGATGCAAGATACACTACATTAATCATGGGAACAGCACATACTTTCACTTCCTTTAGTACATCACCAAATATCAAAGAGCTGTTGCAGATATCTTCAAACACGTCACTAACAGCCTGCAACCTGTAAAAATGTGGACGATTGCAGTCACAGATATTCTGGAGTGCCTGAAAGGAAATCAAATTCCTGCTCACAAGATTTATTCAGATTTCATAACTTATTTCCTACCTACAGCCAGAATATGAATTGCAGGCAGCATGTTGTTGTTGTTGTTGTTATTGTTGTTGTTGTGTGCCTTCAAGTTATTTCTGACTTATGGTGACCCTAAGCCAACCCTATCACAGGATTTTCTTGGCAAAATTTGTTCAGATGGGGTTTGCCTTTCCTCCCTCTGAGGCTGAGAGATTGTGACTTGCCCAAGGTCAGCCAGTGGGTTTCCATGGCCAAGCTGGGATTCAAATCCTGGTCTCCAGAGTTGTAGTCTAACACTCAAACAACTATGTCATTCTGGCTCTTGCAGGCAGCATAGTTCCATACATTTTCAGATGTGATATATTATGCAAATCGACCCAGAATACATAATTTATCCATGTTTCAGCATTCAGTTTGTCAAGCTATAAACAATCTATGCTAAAAATAAAGTAAAATATAAGTTTGTACCCAGGCAATAAAAATTCTAAACCAAGACAAACGAAATGTTGAAACCTGAATAAATTATGCATATTGGGTCTATTTGCATAATATATCACATTTTGCATAATTTATTCATTATTTCCCCTGCTTAGCATAGTTTATTCTTCTGTTGGTAGCTCTGTGGAGGACATATGGGCTTTTCATTTAGCTGTCACACAAAACTGCATTTTAAGTGTGTCAGAGAATTCTACAATGCTGCTATTTTCAATAAAGATCTACATAATATTTTGTAGCCAGAGTGATAGATCAGGCTGTTAAGGCAACACAACTGGTGTCCTGCCAATTGAACATGAACATATTAGCTATGGTAATAGTTTCCAATACCAACAACTAGTAAACCCAGGCTTGCAACTACAGGGAGAGCAAAATGATGGTATTGCCCTCTCAGATAAAATTTTTGCCCCCTATGAACTTTTCCTGCAATCCCCAAATTTGAGTGAGACACTGAAAAAAAGTTCATACCTATAACTTTTATATTTGCTGTATTTGTATTCACTTGATAACTTGTTTGTCCCTTTTCTTTGGATACATAAATTGTACTCCTATTTACTTGGCAGAAGTTTAATGTTACTGAAAAGCTTGGAATTAGGGAACTGAAGGAAAATTTAATGGGGCACAATTTTTATGTGAGGGTTGAAGCCTTCATTTCCCCACTCCCTGCATAGCTACATTCCTGAGTAAGCCAAGTACATCTTGGCTTACTATTAGCAATATGAAGTTGCACTGATATTGTGTCTCTCTCTGTGTGAATATCACTTTGCATCCCCACCCTGATAAATTAATGTACAGCAGTGATCCCCCCACTCCTTTTCTCAAGGGTTCACATGTGTTGGGATGATGTTTGATTGTTTTCCCATTTACCTGTCTGTTTACTTACCTGAGCCAATTTCCTTTCATGCTGCTCTGCTGACTTGCTTCCTACATAGTCATTCTCAAGCAAATCCTGCTTGACAATGAAATCCTTCTGAAATTGCATGAACTTGTGGAACTGGTCCATTTTGGTCACACCAGCCAAATAGGAAGGCAAGAATTTGTATTCATCTTTAGCCTCTCTCATGACACAAAGTCGACTGTTCATGGCTGGTCTGTATTTCAGCATTTTCATCTCTGGAACTTCTAGCTCTTCTCTTATTAGTCGTCTTTGAAATACTACTCCTTCTTTTATTTCCTCTGGACTCTCTTTTCTTTGGTGGCGGGAAGTGGTGCCACCAAGTGGGACATGGACTGGCACAACGGAGCTGATATTGGATGCCCAAGGTTGCCGATATGAAGGTGAAGCAGATTTGGCTCGGGTGGGAGTTGGTGTGTCATTCTCACTGCTTAAAATATTCTTTGTCTTTCTGGATGCTTCACTTGATGCTGTAAACTGGGGTTTTCTCCTGAAAATTATGGCAGATTTTTTAGCACTTTCCCAATAGCTGTGTTTTATCAGTTCTTGGGGTTTGAAAAGCTTGTTATGGTTTAAGTGACCTGAAGTGTACAGCTGAATTTCAGCTTTGTGGGCCTTTTCCACTCCATCTAAAATGTCTGTGAGGTTGTAATTTTGCTTTTTTTCTGCCATGTAGGATGTTATTCACTGTCAAGACAAAAAGAGTTTGCAAGATGTGATTGGAGCTATTGATGACCAAAGCTCTTGGAAGTCTCCTATTCATAGAGTCATTATCAGAAAGCTGACTTGATAACAATTAACAACACATTACAGTAAAAACATGCAAATACTTAAAATATAATTAAACTGTCAAGTAAGAAGTAAGAGTAATTTAAAACACAGAGACTGTGGCAACTGGATATGTCTATGTCTTAACTCACTATTCAACAATTGATTCAATATGTCCACTCTAGTTGAGACTATATACGGAGATGTATGTGTATGTGTTTATCTGTATGTGTACTGAAGTGATTAACAAACTAATCTAAAATATTTTAACTGTATAATTTTAAGAAGTATTTTAAACTGTGATTAACTGTATCCTCCTCCTCCTCCTCCTTTCTGTATATATACACATGTAGGTAGGTAGGTAGGTAGGTAGGTATATGGGGGCTTAAATGTCCCAAAGGTACCAGATCCCACCTAATATTGCAAGCTAAGCAGGATCAGGGGGAGGAACTGGCAAAATCACCTCTAAGTTCCTTGCCTAAGAAAACCCTGTGAAATTCATGGGGTCACCATAAATTGACAGGTGACATGAAGGCACATGTGCATACACACACACACACACACACACACACACACACACACACACACATATATGAAAGGTGTGTTTTTATTTAATTAATACGTTGTGTAATTTGAGTATTGTTTTTGTGAGATGTGGAACCTATTGTGATCCTATAAGAATCTGGTATGTCACCATTCCACCTTCTGTCCTGAGGCTGCAGATCAGCAGAAAGCACTACACCAGCACTTCAGAGTATAATGATGAGTGGACTTGTCTTCTTCTTGGCCAACCCCACGCACAGCAAGTAGACATGTTTTAAAGCAAACCTGAAATTACAAATAGTCAAGCTGTTAGTCTTTGAGAGGAACACTGTACCCATAACACATATATAACCTGAAATAGCGGAAGCCTTGCATAAAATAGCATGAGAAGCTCAGATACTATCTGGAGACCAATTGCCAGGGCTTCAAGTCCCTCAGTCATTTGCACACATATTTTGAGGAGGACCTTGGTCACATGCGATCAATTGTAAGAGTTGCTGTTTATGGACATCTGGCTACACAATTGTCACAGAATCTGGAATGGTGACATACCAGATTCTTATAGGTATTTTCAATTATGTAGTTTTCTTACTTGAGAGACCATTTCCAACTACTTCGAGGGCATCACAAGTAACAGGAAGTAACAGCGGTGGGCAAACTGAAGCCTTCCATCTGTCAGTGAATTGCAGCTACCAATAGCTAATGCTGAAGAGCGCTGGAAGCTGCAGTTCAGGACATCAGGAAGTATCACCTGCACATTCCACTACTGTCATTGCTGTTCCAGATTTCTATGCATTGCTAGGGCCACACTTTCAATACTTATATGATAGAATAATAATGAGATCTGTCCTTGGGACAAACAAGCCAGAGAAGAAGTCACAGTTCTCTACTTGACACCTTTCATCTTCTAGGGTGTCAAATCAAGAGCTGACCCCAACAAATGAGTAGGCTATCAGCTTGGATTGGCAGTATCCCAGATCTCTCCATATGACATAGCATATCCAATCTGCAAGTCATGTTCCACCCAGCTTGTTACTGAATGCTGATGGAAAGTGGGAAAGTGAACATTTGTTTGTTGTTTACTTCCCAACTGTTCCCCAGCCCTGGGATTCAAGGCAGCTTACAAAGTTAGAACAAGTGCAGATAAAAGTCTACATCATTAAAACATACAAAAGTTAAAATGTAATTAAACTATAAATAGAATTTAAAGTTATTTCAAAGTATATATATTAAAAAGAATAAATGCAGACAATAACCTTAAGCAGATGGATGGCTTGGAGTAGCCTCTGGCTCCTCCAAGTGAGAGCATGCCCTGAGCTGTGTGGGACCACAGCAACCAGACACAACCTGAGGCTGCCCGCCACCACAGTCCGCAATGAACTGCCAGGAAGGAGTGCTCTTTTGTGCTTCTTTTGTGTTCTGATTTTGGCTGCCTTAGGTGGCCGCAGAGCAACTTCAGATCGATCAGGAAGCATGTGTCATCTGAACGCCACTCCCCCGGATTGGCCTAAAGGTGGTACTTTAGGCCAGTCTGTTTTGGGCCAACATAGCACATCATTAAATGGCCTTTCCCCACAAGCAGTTAATTTCAATGGCCTGTCAAAACAAAAAAGGATTTTCCTGCCTCTAGAAGGATACCATGGAGGATGCCAATTTAGCCTCTCTAGGGAAGGAGTTTCAAAGGTCAGGAACACCCACCCAAAAGGTCTTCTCCCATGTTTCCACCATTTGTACCAGTGAAGGTGGTGGGACAGAGCAGAGGGCCTCCCCTATACATTGCAAGGTACAGGCAGGCTCACATAAGGAAAAGTATATATATATATATATATATATATATATATATATATATATATATTCCAGGATACTTCCAATGTTGCACTACAATTTCCATCATCCCTTGTAATTTGTCATGCTGGCTAGAGTTAATGGGAGTTGGAGCCAAACATCATCTGGAGGGTCTCAAGTTGTCCACGCTGTCTTAAATTAAACTGTCAAGAGCTTATGCCATTGACGCAGCTCCTCACAAAGATAAGCATGCACTCATATTTAAATTTCCATATACATATGAGGACAGCTGGGTACAAAATTTGAACTTCCCATTGTTTCATATTAAATTATTCAATCCAGTTAAAGATAATATGCCCTGCTAACAATATTAGCTTCCAGTAAGATCAGTATACCCTTTTGTTCAGCACTGCTTTTACACTGTGGACTAATTCACTTGATGCTGCTTGTGCTATGGAGCACCATCCCACTCTAACAAGAAGCAAACAAATTTCTATGCCCCCTCCAAAATAATTTGACAAATCTATAAGTATAAAACCAAGACACATTTTAACTGAGCTTTACCTTACATTTCCCGAGTTCCAGGAAGTATCCAGCATGACTGTGACTTTTATGCTGGTTCGTTGCTAAGGAAACCAATCAAACATTCCAAGTTCTGTTTAGACTCTCTGCAGCTGTTAAGCAATAACGTATGAATGAACAGGCTGGATCAAAAACAAAGACTCTGTATCTGTTATCTTCATCACATGAAATTATCTTCCTGTGTAGTAGGGGATATTTTTGCATGACCTACCCCTAGATCAGCTGGTGGGAACTGACCAAGAAGGTTATCACACTCTTTAAAAAGCCATCTTAACTTTTCCAGGTTCAATCTTCATCTGGGATACATCTGGAGGTTATTGCATGGGGCTTCTTTTCCAAAATGGAAGCTTGCCATTTTTGAAAAGCGGCTGGATAAGCGTGGCTGGGACCCAAGCTGCATGTGGGTTGCAGTCACTCAGCGGCAGTGGTGGCAATTTGAATGTGATCATATCAACTATTAATCCGAAACATGACTGTATTCCGTCGGGGAAAAGTCACATTATTTTGTAATGTGGTAATCTCCTAAACGTTAGGTTCAGCATTAATTCAAACAAATCTCTAGTACTGGAAAGCCTTTCTTTAGTATACAGAATATATAATTAAGAAAATGTAAGTATGGCCAAATTGTGATGAATATGTCAAACCCAGCTGCAGTCACTTTGGGTGTGAAGGAAGGGAGACAGCTGGGGGAAGGCAAGGAGTGATCAAAAACCATAAAGTGAAACAGAAATAATTCCCAAACTAGCCAGGTAAATTTAGAAAGCAATCTTGACCAGGAAACCCTTTAATGATATCAGAAAGAATCACCTGACCCTTTCTGCTATTGTCATTAAGAGGTCTTTCTTGCTGGCCCAGATCTCTACACATTTTCCTCTTTTTTTTTTCCCCCCCTAGGAGTGAATTCTATCTCATATGTCTTACCATCATCTGGCACCCTCTTGTGCCATGAATGTATCAAAATCACAAACAAAACATGTGGCAATGTGTCTTATGCAAGACATAATGCTTCATATACATGGTTAGGAATACAAAAGACCACTTACCATTCTCTGTGTCTGTGCAACATGATCACACCACTACCTCTAAGCTGTGCAGCCACACAGCCACATGGGAGCATCAGAGGGAACCAAATCTGAGCTGTTTGTTGGTCAAGGGATGGTGCCTTGGGGTGAACCTAGGAAGAGTTGTTCCTTCTTAACACAGGTCACAGGAACAGTCCACAAGACTGGTTCAAATCCAAGTCTCCCGCCACCGCCATGGCGAAGTCAGCATAAGGTCTGGAGGACGTGAATCAGCCAGCAGGTAGACAGAGAACATTTCCAAATATGATGACAAACCTTTTAAGGAAAAAGGCTGTGGCTATTTATAGCCCAGTGACAATTAGTTTCTCACAGGTTAGTCACTACCCATACCCTGGTATTTTTTTATTATTATTATTTTACACATATGTAGGTAGTCTCTCACACTCTATCTCCCACCACCAATATACCATGATACTCTTTCTGTCATAGAAAGTGCCATTTCCTTTCTTGTTCATTGATTTGAGGCTATTGAACCTTGCTACCACTGCAACTTATTTCTGGAAGTCCGTCTTTTAATCTCATTGTATGATAGTGGGTGAAAAAAGCTTATATTGAGCCAATGAACAAACCGGGATAAGGATCTCAAAGTGTAGGAGAATGCAGAGCTTAACTTTTTCCTTAGAGGTAGTTCTTAGATCAAGCAATGGCTACTCTTGTTTGCTTTGTGATGGTACAAGTTTCCATTCAGGAGTCATAGTAGTTTATCACACAGGAACCATGTGTACCTCTCCATCCAGATAATGATTAAAGTGGCCGCAACCTACAAATGTGTGCAATTTGTGAATGATTTTCACACAGAGAACACAATAACACATTAGAAGCTCATTACTAAAGCAAGAAAAAGAGTAGAATTTGCATTTGATTTTCACACAGATGTGTGTAAATCCCAATAGTGGTTTGGCAATCACTTTTTTTGTGCATGCACACAGAAGTAGCTGTGTTACCAGAAATCACCCAGAGAAATAAACAATTTTATTTACACAATTTTCTTTATAAAAATATATTGTACTATCCCTTACTTTCCAAGAAATGCTATCCAACCTAAGTAAAAAGAACAAAATATTACCCAAAGAAGTAGAAAAGGTAGAAATACAGCATAAAAGGTTGTATCCCTTTGGGCAACCAGTGTCCCTGCTGTCCCTGAGTGCTGTTCCTTTAGGAGCCCTGGCTAATGGGGAATGGACATTGACACAGAGGAGAAGCAAGCTTTTACTCTGTGTCTTTGCCTTTGCCTCAGTAACTGTTCCTTGAAGAGCCCTGGCTATCATCCTAAAGAACCATGGGAAAACTGGCAACAAGTACAGAAATGAGGAAAATCCTACAAAATGGCTTTCACATTAGAGCAATTGTGCAAAAAAGTGAATTCATGAATGAAATGAAAATGAATTTACAGTATTTTCCTGAAAATGCCTATTTTCTGGCTTATGTCACTTTCCTGTCAGATTCCAAGTGGCTTGCTCACAATGTGAAAACAATTTGCACAACTGAGCCTAATACGCTGGATAACCGCTGGTTCTGACCTGTTTAAACTTCCGATTTTCTCTGTGTGACAAACTCCTTAGCTGCTCTGAATGTAGGCATTCCTGTTCTGTGTGCTTCATGTCCTTCATGTTGCTACTCAGGAGTCTGCTGCTCTGAAAAAAGTCTTTCCCATTCTCTGATTACCCCCACAGCTAATTGCTGCTCTATGGTGTTCATTACTCTTTCTGCAGATTTTGCTAATTGTTTTGAATGTTCTCACCTCTTACATAACAAATCAATTTCTTTTAGTAGAAGCCATGTCTTGAATAATAGCTATGTAGTAGTTAGGAAGGTATGTTGCCTAGTGAGTGAAGATAGTACTGCAGGCCAAAACACATCTACACAGAATAAAATTAATATATTTTTAAAACAACCCTGAGATGTGCAGTCAGGATTACCTTAATATACATATGTAGGTGAGTAGTTTCACACTCTTGTAGCTATGGTGGAGGCAGGTAGGCTGTATAGAGGTTTGAGCATTGGGCTCAAGAGGTATGGAGAATAAAACATATGAAGAGAGATTGAAGGAGCTGGGTATATTCAGCTTGGTGAAGAGAAGACTGAGAGATGACATGAACACACTCTAAATACTTCATGGGCTGCCACAGGGAGGAATGCTGGCTTGTTTTCTGCTGCCTCAAAGGGTAGAATTGTGTGTAATGGTTATAAGTTGCAGGGGGATAGGTTTTGATTGAAGGAACATTAAAAGGAACTTCCTGATAATGAGAGCAGTTTGGCAATGGAACCAAATGCCTGAAGAGATAGTGGGATCTCCTTCTCTTGATGTTTTCCAAAAGAGGCTGGACAACTACCTATTGGGGGTGCTCTCACTGAAGATCCAATTTAAGCAGGATGCTGGACCTGATGGCTCATAGGATCCCTTCCAACCATATGATTCTATGACTATGACTCTGGAGACCAGGGTATGAATCTCCACTTGGCAGTGGAAATCTACCAGTTGACTTTGGGCAAGTCACTTTCTCTCAGATTTAAGACAAAGGCAAAGGTGCAAAGAGATGCAAAGAGGCACAAAGGCAAAGGCAAAGGCAAAGGCAAAGGCAAAGGCAAAAAAAAAAAAAGTCTGAAGAAATTTTGCAGAGAAAATCCTTTGATATATTTACCTTAGGGTTGCCATAAGTCATAAAAGACTTGAAGGCACACAACAGTAAACTGTGCACTGCAGTATTAGCCTGATAAGAATTTATATACATTTTGATTCACATCTTACACCATTTCGATCAAGCACCCTTGTTTCTGTCTAGTAACCCAATTCACTACTTCTGACTGCATCAGCTGAGACTTTGATCATACAGAATGAGACATTTACATCATGTCCATGATCTGACTGTAGCAGTCCCCTATCTGCAGCTTCTTGCAACATTCCAGACACTCCTTTGCACATGGTCTTTCACCACTTCTTTGTGGTACCATTAAAAGGCTTACTCAAGCAGCAGTATGGTGATAGGGAATGCCTGCATGTGATAACTTCCTCCTCCTTTTAGACTCAGGGATGAATGGTGGAAATACACCCATTTTTGTAGTCTATAGGACAGATCCATATGGTTGGAAATAACCATATGCTTGTGTATAACTGGAAAAAAACATAGAGACCAGACAAAAAGAAAAATAGGATGATCATGATAGTAATGGGTACAGAAGGTGACATTCAGTTTTGACTGTTTACCAATGAAAAAGCGTATCAGATTCTGGGGATGCAAGGAGAGAAGACAAGTCTGCCATGCACATGGAAATCAACATGCAGTTCAGGATGCAGCCCAAAAAGAAGCCTGTATAGGCCATAGTGAATATTAGGGTTTTCTTTCAAGGAATACACATAAGTGGTTTCCCAGTTCCTTCCTCTGAAATATAACCTACAGCATTTGTTGGTAGTCTCCTATCTAAGTACTTGCCAGGGCTGACCCTGCTTAGCTTCCATGTTTAGACAGGATAATGATGCCTTCAGAGTATTTAGGTTTCAATATAACCAAAAAGCTATCTTTTGAACAATGTTTGAAACAAACAGATTTCCAAAAATTGCAACAAGAATGTTTTTCTACAAATTATACTATAGTCTAAAGGCAATGGGTGTGTCTTGCTGATACAACCACTTCTCTCAGCAGAATCAGGAGAAAGGCAATCTCCTTTCCCCACCATGGCACCCCAAATATCTGCACCAGAGAGATGGGAAAACACTCTGGAGACATTTTTGGGTAGTGAGGGGAGGGAAAGAAACTCCTTGCCAGCGTAACATTAGATCCAGACTGTTGACATTTCTCTTGAGTTAGAACTAAAAATGACACCTAAGACTGATTTGTGTAGTGCACTTCTGCCTTGTACCATATGAAATTATTTATATGGAGACACACACACATACACACACACACACTCCAAAATGGTACCAAAATAAACACAAAGATTTTTTTTAAAAAAAACTCTGTATTCTGCAATATTCACAATGTATGTGTATCTATACGTATGTATAACTGATTTAAAATTATGAACAATTCTAAGTATTCTGTGTATCATACATATATTTATATGTATTATTACATATCCACAGAAGATGCTTTGCTGTACTACAGCCAGCTGTTAAAGCAGAAACAGGTTTCACAATAGGACCCGCAGATTTGCACATGTTTTGGCTGCTTGGTTTTGCCAATTTATTTACAACATACCTAGATCATAATAAGTGATTTTATGTTCTATTGTACAAACATAATAGTAAAGATCTGTGTCTTTTTTTAAATACAAAGACTGCAAATGAATACATGAAAAAGTTACATATCATGTACAGTATTTATAATTTATAAATGCAGAGTTAAGACCTCTTTAAATTATTGCACTTGCATTATTTCTTTTTACACAGTTTTCTGAACAGATTACCTTTTCCCCCAACTCCTTAGATATACTAACATCAGATCATGTTGGAGTTACCTCTTCCCATAACAACCTATTAGAATGTGGATGCACATGGACCAAAACTACAGACCAGTTAAATTACTAATGTTTTGAGGGCATGATAGAATAAATACCCATATTACAACTGAGCAGAATTGTTGGTCAGCAAGCAAAATGTTTAAAAGAAAACTAGTGTGATGTGCCTTTACTAGTATGGAATAAAACATGAGATTCCTAATACTAGGTAAGAATTTAACTCTTGTCTGCATAACAAAAGCACCTCCCTTACAAGTGGTACAACATGGAGATTGCACCATAATGTTTTTATCTTTCCTCATAGAAGTCAGACTTCCATGAACAATCACAAGCCTTCCATTCTTCTGTGTAGTGTTAGCACCAACTGGGCAAGTGAGTCATGTTAACACTACCCACAGAATATACAAGTTTCTGTTTGTGTAATCCATATAAAAGTGTATCAGCCACATAAAAGTGTATCAGTGTATCATTAGTGCCACACTGCATCCCCTGTCAGATTATTTGTACCTTTTAGAATATGTTCCCTTATTTTAAAAATATTAGTATTCTACTGATTGAAACTTTCGGTAAAGTACACTGAATAATTACAGTAAAAGATTGCAATTTAAAAAGAATCTTTAGAGCAGTGCTGCTGCCACTCAAAATATGTTTGCCCTGTATTTCAACAGCCTGTTTACAGGTTACTTGGCATCTAGGCTTCTACCTATGATGACCTCAGGACCAGGCCTTTGCATCATACTACCTCTCTCCTCTTTCTTCAACATGGTTAGATAAGGTTCTGTATTACATCACAGGCTCTTCCTAATTCAAGTGTTCATTTCTATTCACAATGAGAGAAACAGCCAAGGAATGAAGAAGTGTGCAAGCTGGAGACCTGTTTCCAATTTCTGTCTGAAAGCCTAAGGCCAAATAAGAAATGAATCAGTGTTTTGTTTTAAAAAAAAAACTTTTACTCTTTTGTAAAAGAAATGAAATACATTTGAACAAATATTCCTTTGTTGTTACTGGAAATAAAGACTTATAGTTATATGCAACTCTTCTGAAGATTTCCATGTAAGATCTGAAGAAGCAATTTCTATGCATTCTTTTTTAAAAAAAAATGTTTATGAAAGTCTATGTATCTGTGTATTTTCTTTTGCATGCTGCCACTTTTTTAAAAAACCTAATCATTTTCCCAAACAACATCTGGACACAAATGTTCATGCTGAAAGCTGCTTTTCTAGTTACCATGAAATACTTTTTTTAAAAAAACACACATGTTCAAGGTTCAGTGTTTGGGAACTAAGCGATTACACAACCAGTAGCATTTGTGACTTGTAACCTTTTCTCAAACAACTTGTGTAACTTTTATTTCAAACCATACTGATAACATGTATTAGGGCAATAACTTAAGAATTACAAAATGTGCCTGCTTATATCAAAATCCTAGCAGTGAGAAAGTTATGTGCCTATTTAAACAGGAAATATATAGCTGTCATGTAATACTGGCAAGAAAATTATAGGTTCTGGTCTATTTTACTTCTAGTGGTGGCTGGTGACTCCCATGGTGAATCTGCCAAGGATTTTATTCTGAACACTGTAAGGAGCTATCCAAGGCACTGAAGTATTTGGGAGACATTGTCCAGAACCTTGGATAGCTACCTTACAATTCAGAGTAAAAGCTATAGATTTGCCACCCATCTGGGAAGCCACCAGTCACACAGCTTACTTCTGATATGATTTTATATTGTAAAAAGAAATAATGTGTCAACCCAGGGATTATTCAGATGGTGAAAATAATCCTGGTAGAATGTGGGTTGAATCTTTGTTGTTCACTTGTATTTCAAATGCAGTCAAGTAAGTTTGAGGGAGGGGCCTCCCCAAAAACTCACTTAACCTTCATCAATCTCAGGGGAGTTTTTTAGTACAGTCACTCCTCCATTTTTATGAGGGATCCATTCCAGACTCACCTGTGAAAACAGAAAATTGCCAATATTCAAGCCCCATTGGCATGAATGGTGGTGCACACCTGGATGATTGTGCCCCATTTTGTCCCCCTCCATTTGCTGCCCACAAATGGGTGAGGGGTGCAGATTCCAAATCCATGAAAACAGAGGGGTGACTGTATTCTTAAAAGATTTGTATTGTGAATAATCAATGGAAGTAGACCCAGGATAAACCAGAATAAAACTCTACATGCCTTGAATGTGTTTTGAATACATCCACATCATCAACTCCATCTTTATTCAAGTGCAGACACATGTAAGCAACAGAACTCACAGACACACACATAGATGTGGTTCTGATTAAAAAAATAATGTGAACAACAAAACCAGAATGCATGAGTGAGATTATTCAGACAGTTACACTAAAAAAAATATGTCTGAATAACCCCTCAATTAATAAAGGAGTTTGAAGAAAGGAAAGCAATGAACTGAAACTCTTTACTGCTTGTTCACACTGTCAGTGTCATGTGTAAAGCACTCTTGCTAATCATCTACATCGGGGTGGGGGAACCTACGGCTTTCCAGGTTCTGACAAACTACCATTCCCATTGTGCCTCACCACCAGCCAAACTGAAGGAAGTTTTAGCCAGGCTCATGACAGCTTGATTGTAGCTCCTCCCCTTATGGTGATGCTACATGTGAGACATGATAGGAATGGTAGCTTGTCAGAACCTGGAACTTGCCATAGGTTCTCCATCCTGATCTAGAGGAAGTATGATGTGATTCAATAAAACATGCAATCAGTTCATATATGAGAGCAGTCCATTTTTTGGTTAAATGTGACAATACTTTCTGTTAAGTCAAACATTCTAATAGATGACTTTGGGTAGACCCCAAACATACCAGGCAATATCCATCCACCATGATCAGGCACATCCTCTTATGTTACTGGTACTACACTGGAAACCAGCCCTTCAATAATATCAATTTTTTTCTTGCAGTTTCACTGGCTCTTTCATTTTTCTCAATGTATACACACTTTGCATAGGAATGCTTTGGATTAATCAGATATGCCTTTTTAAAAAACATGTGGGTAGTTACCCAGATAAACCAAATCAAAACATATTTGATGTAGTTCTTTTTTAATACTCAACTTGATTCTGTTGGGCAGCAATACCCACGTATAGCTATGAGAATGATTAAAATGAAGAAATGGAAAGTAGTTAGGGCAATGAAGACAATTGGACCACTTCAAGGGCCTAGGTCTTTCAAAAAGGCACCAAAGACCACAGATGTAAACATACAAAATATATTTATGGAAAGTTTTCAAGTAGATTACTGCAGTTATAGTACTTAATAGAGAGTGTAGAAACCTGTAACAATATGTGCTCCACTATAAACTAAGGCAAAACTCTTTGAGGATCTGGTCAGTAAAATCTTTTCTTTTAGACAAGGGTAACTATTTTGGGCTGATAGGATCTTATGAATAATGTACCATTAATATGGTCTGTTTAGTATCTTGAATAAGAATTTAAAAGTCAGATAACAGAGTAGTCAATTAAAAGCAGAATTCTAAAACAGTTGATTGACCCAATCCATCACAGGTTGGAGGTATCAAGTTGTATGTGTGTGTATGAGTAAGTACAAAGAGCTGGTTGCACTGCAGGGAAAGATGTACTGATTCTAATATGCTTTCAATAACTC
The DNA here is from genome assembly GCA_020142125.1 of Phrynosoma platyrhinos. Lineage (NCBI taxonomy): Eukaryota > Metazoa > Chordata > Lepidosauria > Squamata > Phrynosomatidae > Phrynosoma > Phrynosoma platyrhinos. The sequence goes on from CM034701.1 coordinate 322,693,453, forward strand.
AAATCATCATACCCATGAGCAGGGGTAGGCAACCTTTTCCCTTTAAGGACCGAGGGACTTCAGCTCCCAGAATCCCAGGAGCTATTGGCCAACATGGGACTATTGGCCAACATGGATGAGGCTTCTGGGAGCTGAAGTCCCTCGGCCCTTAAAGGGGAAAGGTTGCCTACCCCTGCCCATGAGTATCTTTCACAGCAACAACATCAAAAGTTAATTCAGACAATTACACAAATTTCATTGACACAAATAATCTTGGTGCACCAGCCAATTTCAGAGTTCATAAATTATCTGGTATCAACCTGCATATATTCTCATTGTCATGTTTTGTGCATCTCCATACTCCTGAGAGTACACCTAAGTATAATAAAAAAAGCAGCCTTTTACACCCAAGTAAAAAGAAAAAGCAGTGCTCCCAGTACTTTCTCACATGGTTCTCTAAATGTTCAACATCCATGTGAAGTGGTGAGTCACAATCATGTTGCACCTGACCAGACTATGGACCTAGCATGTGTTGAGCACAGTGCTGGAATGGAGAAACCCAATGTGCATAGGCTACTTCTTATTATGGTGTGCACATAGGCAAAGATTGTGTAGATCAGACTTATACATTGTAATTTTTCTATTTGTATAGCCATTTAAATGTTACATCCTGTAAATG
>CM034701.1:322694167-322718062 GCA_020142125.1 Phrynosoma platyrhinos
GGAGATGAAAGAGAAAGAACAAAGGAAAAGGTATCCATTCAAGTCAACAGCAGAACTCACACTGAGGTCAGTGATGCTAGGATTAAACCCCATGGCTTAGTTATACACCTTATAAAAGTATATTAAGGTTAAAAGTTTTGCACTAGGTCTAAAATTCAGTTCTGCAAAGAGGTATACACATGCTTTAAATAATGTAATTGTGTGCAGAATTGGGGCCCAAGTCAATACAGACCTGCAGTTCACAGTATTCAAGTGCAACATTTTCCAAATCAGCAATATTGTTCAGCAGGCAGCCTGCTTACAAGGCAAAACAACAGTACACTTTAAAGTAAATTTCCCAGCTGTTAGGAGGGAAGGGCAGAACAGAACATACACTACTGAGCAATTTAAAAGCTGATGAGAATATCCATTTCATTTATTGTGAAGTTACCACTATGTTCTAGTGAATATGACATTGTTTTGAATGTCCTGTTTTTATGAGCTAGCTGGGATTGGAGGCCTGTCTCTCTAAGGTTTCCTATAAAATAAATAAAACCTGCCAGATTTTTGAAGCCATGATTTGAAATTCAGTCCACTGTTGTTACTAATGTCAGCAGGAAGGCCCTCAGCAACTTGATGGGATATGTAAAATGTCTTCTTACCAGAGGTAAATTTTCTATTATTTCCAGTGTAGAAATGAACACATTTGGTAGCTTAAGAAATCACTTTTTAAAAATTACACATTATATACTTTCAAATATCTGACATGTGCAATAGAGACGTTGCCCTGTGATGTTATTAAAATAATTTTGGAGCACTGTATTTAGACGTTAATTTCCCCATTTGCAGCAAGGTAAATTCAAGTACTGTAAACTCAATTATCGTTTCATCTCCAGAGAGTTTCTTCTGAAGTTTGAATTGATTACATAAAGATCTGACAAATACATTCACAATAGCAATGTGGTGATCTCCTATTTATAGCCAAAAACTCCTTAAAGGGAACTGGAATCAAAGCCAGACACAGTATAGTGAAGTAAAAGTACCATCAAACCCTGTTCCCAGCAGAAGATACAGTTTAAAAGAAACCTTTAAGATCTGCTTTCTCCACTGAACGATTTTTACATTAAGGCCTCAGCAAGTAGCCCATAAGAAAGAAGCAATTTTTTTATATTTACAAACTAAAGATTTGCTTCCACAGCTGATTCTGAAATGGCTGAATTGTCATTCAGTCTCTCTGTTTGCACTGCATCACTGAAGAATGCTGCACAGTCTTCCCTGTTAGTATTTGGAGTGTTTATAATTTTCAAAGCCTAAAAAGGGATGGGGGACTTAAATAATTCTTAAAATGTTGATCAATCATCAATCTTCACAGGAAGTGAATCTGATTCAGTATTATTTGGTGGGGAGGGCATCCATCCATAAGCTTCTTCTCCACGTATCACTTTTTCCCATTGTTTGAGATTTTCCCTAAAGAGGCAAAAAGATCCAACGAATATTCAACATGAGTCTCTTTTCAAAATAAGATATCCAAGGATTGATACTAGATTACTAAAATCAAGAATATTTCATGGGGATCAATCTCTTGTTTACATTCATTGGTTTCTTAAATTTTCACAATGAGAAGTTGTACTTACTGTGAAGGGTCATTCTGGAATAGCAGGAGGAGCAATCCAGTGTTGTTTGGTTTAACTCCACATGCCATCAGCGAGGCAGGAGTCAGTGTTCCTTTCAGTTATTTTTTTCCGTTTAGACTCCTAACCCCCTTCTCCAATAGTTACTCTATTTAGATCTGCTGTCTTATCACTAAAGGGCTCAACAGATGGCCCCTAAGGGGTGACTCCATGCCGCCCCTGGGAGTGCTGGTTCGGGGCCACAGCAACCACACACCATGGTCCCGATCCAGCTCTTTGCCACTCCAAAAAGAGCTGGCAAATGCCGCACCTTTTTGGAGCAGCAAAAAGCCACCCTTACTACCACCACCACGGCTCTTCTGTGCCAAAGGAGCACCCTGACACTACACGCTATATGGTGGGGTGCATGGTGTGATGGCATCATCGGGGTGGAGTCCGGCTGGCTGGCATGTGGTTACCCCGCCCCAACTCCACCCCCATGCCGGCCCTTTGGTCCAGTCTGTAGAGGCCTAAGTTTATTTTTATTACCATTCCTTTCCAGTAATGATTATTCACTCCTAGACAGGGAGAGCGAGGATTGCTTTTCCTGCCATCCCAGAATGACCCCTCATGGTAAGTACAACTTCACATTCTTGGGATGGCAGGTGGAGCAAGCCACTGTTCTTGGGATGTACTCAAACCCTTTTCTATTTGGGTAGACAATCACTCCATTACTTATCAACTACTTCTTGCAACACTCTGTGACCAAACACCACTTGAACTGACTTGAACTTGTCTAGCTTGTAATTTTTATAAATGTGCTTGGTTCTTTCCATCCTGCTGCATCACATATATCTTCCAAGGAGGCCAATACTACAGATGCTGTTGTAGACGCCATCAATTTTGTAAATGGGGCCATACATTCTGCAGCCTCGCTTTTACCTCTAAGTCATAACACATCAAAATACATGCTTTTATTCATTGTGCCAGTGTATTTTTGGATGCCTTGTGTCCTAATGTCCTAGGATTAAATGGTACAAATAGGGCCTCCATCTTTTTAATTGAATCTGTTCTTCTCTTGTAGATTTCAACTGTTTGTTTTACATCTAAGGTGTGCCACTGTCTCTCTCTCTCTTTTTTTTTTTTATGTTGTGGTACTGGGCAGAAGCAGGTGTTTTCATTGTAGCCTGTTTTTCGGATGTACTTTGGTAGAAAAGATGCATCCAGTGGTAGTACTAATCTATCATCTTCAAATCTACATAGGTTTGGTAATATTGATAATACAGCCCCTTCTGATATTCTCCTTGCTGAAGTGATTGCTACTAAGAAACACACCTTTGATGATAATATGTTTTAAGGAATTATCATGTAATGACTCAAAAGGAGTCTCTTAAATCCAAAACAGACAAGCATAATATGCCAGCTTTGGGGTGGCATGGGGGTGCAATGTACACACAATGCATGCCCCAACGCTGCCCCCAAGCTGGTGTTACACCACCCCACTGATCACACAGCGAGCACTATCATGGCATTCACATGCTACACTGCAGAAATGCTGATAAGCTGCCACCATGGCTGAAAAGTCATCTTTTTGCTAGCTCAAAATGGAGCGGCTTTGTGCTGCTTCTTTTTGAACCAGCAAATAGCTGGATCAGGGCTGCAGCATGTGGTTGCCGTAGCCCCAATCTGGTGCTCAAATGGGCAGCATCAAGCTGCTTCTTTGGGGCAGTCCGTTTCACCCCTTTATCAATTTGTTTAGCACTACATTCAAATCCCATGATGGAAACCTATGTTTTGTTGGGAAAGTTGCTATATTTGCTCCTCTTATAAATCTCTGCATATGCTCATTTGAAGAAAGCCTTTATTCTCCAAATTTCAGCATTACTGCCAAAGCTGATAATTGTCTTCTCAGTGTATTGGCCTAATCCCTTATTTAAACCATCTTGCAAGGATTTTAAGACATGTGTTATCTCTATGTTTTTAATCTTGACCTTTTCTTTCTTGCATCAATCTGTATTCCAAGTTCTGTTGTATATTTTTTGGGTAGATATCCTTCTCGATGCCATAATAGTTTCAATTACTTGTGGCATGTATCAACATTCTTCCACTTTTAGCCTCTCAATTCCTATGCAGTCAGTTGTAACCATTTGGGATTTGAATGACAAACTGGATGCTGAGTCAGCAAATCTAGCCTTTTATGAGTTTAACAGTCTGACTGATCAACAGTTGTCTGGTCAATTGATACCATGGTCTTCTTGGACAGTTTGGTGCTACTAGAAGCACATGTGCTCTCTCCATTTGAATTCTGTTGCGAACTTTTTGTAGGATTTTTACTGGAGAAAAAGCATGTAATATTCCTTTTGGCAACTGATTCTGCAATGCATCCACTCCTTCTGCTTTGTAGTCCTTCTATATGGCATAATATCTCTGCAGTCTATGATTCTTTTGTGATGCAGCTAGATCTATCTTGAAAGGTCTGAACATTCTGTTCAATCTGTTAAATTCCTCCATATGCAATGTACATTCCCTTAGATGGATCTGATGTTGGCTTAAATAATCTGCTGTTTTGTTCAGTTTCCCTTTCAAATACCTGCCGGTTATGGAATTGACATGGAATTCTGCCCAATTCAGTAGTTTTGTCACTTCTGTCATTAGGTTCCATGAATGTAAACCTCCTTGTTTATGTAGGAATGAGTTATCATATTGTCCATTACTATTAGTACATCTCTGTGCAAGACTTCTTTCTAGAATCTGAGTAGTGCCAATCTTACCACCTTCATTTCCAAATAATTTAACTTTTGTCTCCTACTGTCCATATTCCTTGTATGGTTAAGAGACTGCAGTGTGCTCCCCACCCTTTCAGACTTGCATCTGTTGTTATTTTCACTTGATCTTTCATCATGGATGGATTTCCTCTCTTCAAATTGTTGTTGAGTATCCACCATTTTAAATGCTGTCTTACTGTTTATGGTATCTGTATAATGCAATGGGCTTTTCTCCCAATGTCTTGTTAATATGGATGTAGAAGAACTTACAAAGTAGTGGACTAGTGTTGCTCCCAAGATACCAGGTGTATGGTGGACACCAACAGTCCCATAACTTTGGTTAACCACATTAGATCTGCTTTGTTTGTTCTTATTAGAACTGATAGTATTTTTGTATGTTCCACTGTCTGTCCTGTGACAAACTCATACACTCTCTTTCTGTGTCTATCTCCACTCCTAAGTGTGTTAATTATTTCATCAGTCTCTTTCTAGTGTCTGTATTGTTACTTTCACATCTGCTTGTATTTTTCCCATCGTATTTGCTTTTAAAAATATATAATCCAAATATGGATAAATCTGCATTCCTTTTTCCCTCAGGTATGCTATTGTTGGAATTAGAATTTTTGTGAATGCTAGGCCAAATGGTAGTGCACTGAACTGATAATGCTTGTTTTGATACGCAAATCTGAGATACTTTCTGCTTTGTATGGCCATCAGCACATGCAAATAAGCTTCTTTCAGGTCGATCGAAATAATCAAGTCCTGTTTTCTCAGATTTTCTTTGACTGTCTGCAATATTTCAATTTTTAACTTGAAGTATTTCATGTAACTGTTGAGATACTTCAAGTTCAATACTGGACAGTAACCACCATTGTTTTGGGGTTTTGTGAAAAATATAAACTATATTAAATCTATAGACCAATAAATTATTTATCAGTCATTATCAATTCTCTAATCAAAGGCTATACCCACAAAGTAACCCTTTTCTTCCTTTAGAAACTTAATCAAATGTTCCCATTTTTAAAAAAAATTCTTTCAATGATTTCTTCTTAATCAAGTAAGACAGTTTGTCCATTTCTATAAAGTCATATAGTTTCAAAAACCAAGTATCTATATCCAGTAATTCAGTACTTTTCTAGTGTACGGCATATAACAACCTTGCTACACTTGTCATATAAAATAGTATTTTGCCATGCTTTCTTTCTATTTGTGCATCATCAATCATATTTAGCAGGTAAATTTTAGGATCTGACCATTCATTCACATTAACAATCTTCCTAATCATTGACTGTATCTTTGACCTTTTTTTTTTTTTTTTTTTTTTTTTTTTTTTTTTTTTTGCTTTTTGGCAATCCCACCAGCAATGATGCCAAGTACCAACTTCTGCCCTACATTTCCAACATGTATTCTTTGAGTTTTTATTCATCATAACTAGTGTGTATGGTGTTAAATACCATATAAACTGCATTTTAATTAAATTTTCTTTCTAGCCATAGTTCATAGAGTTTTTAATCCTTTTTCCCCAGTTTTTCTCCTATTGTGTCAGTTGTATATTTTGACCCAGGTCCTGTGCCATCTAATAATACAATCTTTTATGGTTTCTTGTTCTAATTCGTATTTCAATACTAGTTGGTATAGTCTGAAAATTTCATGATTATTTTCTTCATCAATTATTTTTTCAAAGTTGGTATCTGCTTTTCCTATACCTGATAATTTCATGTCTGGATTAAATCTTTCTTTAATACATCTGTATAAAAACCAGTTGCAACTATATCCTTACTCAATCAATTCTATTTCTGATGTGAAGTTGTAGGCTTTCATGGCTGGCATCCATAGTTTTTTGTGGGGTTTTCGGGTTGTGTGGCCATGTTCTAGAAGAGTTTCTTTCTGACGTTTCGTCAGCATCTGTTCCATTCCAGCATTCTTTGAAGATGCCAGCCACAGATGCTGACAAAACGTCAGAAAGAAACTGTTCTAGAACATGGCCACAGAACCCGAAAAAAATATAATTCCATTTCTGTTTTCAACACTCTGATTACATTCTGTTTTTGTGATGTCTGCATGTGTAGGCTATTTATTACAAGATAACTTTTCATTTTTAAATAAAGCTTCATTTACTGACACTCACAAAGGTATTTTTGGACACCATTTACTTCTCACATACACCCAAACTCTTAATAAAGATTTTCTTAGAAAGTGGTTATTAAATTCCTTATTGGCTTTTAATTTATCATAAGACATATAACCATAGAGACCATATATTAGTCCAGCACTTTCTAAATTATTTTACTTTATTCTTTTTTAGTCATATCCAGTCCAACACCCAATTTAAGGTTGCCACGTAATAATAAATTTTAAAATTTGGAAGTGCTACACCATCTCGGTTTGTTGAATCTTGAAGTAATTTACATTTAATTCTTGGCTTTTTCCCCCATCCAAATAAATTTCAAAATATCTTTATGCTAATTTGTGAATGGAGCATTGTTGGTTAAAATTGGTAAATTTTGGAAAAGAAACGTCATTTTTGGTAAAAGTCATTTTAATTGCAGATATTCTGCCCAGCCATGACAAGCCTATTTTTCTCCATCATTTTAAAACTTTTTTTATTCCCAATCAAGTTTTTTCACAATTATTCTTAAAGAGTTCCATATTTTTTGCAGTTATGTAGATTCCTAAATATTTTATTTTATTTTTTATTTGAAAGCCAGTTTTAGACTTCAATTTCATTTCATCCCTTTCATATATGTTCACTGTCAACATTTGTTTTGTTCTTATGCACATGGAAGCCAGAAATTTCTCCATATATTTTAAGCTTTGTTAACTCAATACTTTCCATCGAGATGCTTAATGTTATTACCACATCATTCCCAAAGGCTCGTACCTTGTACTTCCATCCTTTTATTTTGGTTATTTCAATCTGTTTATCTTCTCTAATTTGCATTAAAATAATTTCCATCATAATTTAAAAACATAAGGGAGCCAATGGACAGCCTTGCCTTACTCCTTTGAATATTTTGTAGACTTCTGTTTTTTCTCCATTTACAATTATACTGGCTTTTTGTTCTGAGTATATCTTTTCAATATCTCTTTTAAATGTGTATAACTTCTGACTGTAGCTGACATATTTCTTTGTGTGTAAAGGTGATTTCTATTCTGTTTCAATTAAGTCTTAAATATTTCTGGCATTGGAATAATCTCTCCTTGTGATATCTGTTTTTTAAAAAATTACTGATGCTATCTTTATCTCCTTCTCTATTTTCCTTCAACTGTGCTTCTTTCATGTCCTCTTGTAATCCTAAGGTTACTTTATCATACTTCTAATTTTGTCTGTTTGAAATAATCTTTCTGCTACCATCTCTTCCTCTTGTTCTAAATCAGATGAATCATATTCATCTATTTCTTCCTGTTCAACTTCCTCTGTTGACATGTCTTCTTTTGAACTGTCCTGTGTTTCCTCCATGTGTCTCGTCTTTTTGATAGATTTACATGGGATATGTTTTTCCCTATCCTCATTAAATGTGTCATTTGCTTGTCTCTTTTTCATACTCATCGCTTATTTTTTCCTTGACTATTGTGGATGTGTCCAGTTGTCTGCTTTTGCTTTGAGCTTTGGTTGTAACTGTTCTCTGTATTAAATTGAATCATTCAGATGCCACACTCTCTTTTACCATTTTTTAAAAATATCCGTTATAAAGTGGCTTGGTGCATGACTGTCTGCACTTCTAATGTTGGACACTTGTGCCTGTTTTTGTGTATGTGACATTTTCCTGGATGCACATGTCTCACTTTGCCCTAGCATTTCTTTAATTAAATTTATAAGAGAATACAGGAGTTCTCTATTCATTTGGTTTTCTTTGTTAACACCCTCAGCTCCTTTTGATGGCATTTTGTTGGTGTTCTCTGTTGTTATTTTGGCATTGTTAATGTCAGAAGACAAATTACTGCCTGTCTTTTTAATTACTGTATTTGTTTTTAGGAGCAGCTGCTGTTGACACTGCCATTTGGCTAGCTGCTGATTCTCCCAAGTTATTTGTGCCCCCTCCAGCAGTTACTGGGAGGTCAAGATGTCAGCTCAGGCTTCTCCTGCTCTGATGGCTCCTTTCAGAATGAGATGAAGCTGCTACCTCTGTAGAGCTTTCCTCCTGTATACCCAGGTATGTATCGCCCTTTGTCATAAATCTCGTTATTTTTATGCTTGTTCATCACTTTCTTCTGATTTCCAGCAGTATTTGTGGGGAGTGAGTTTGGTATCAGCCAGGTCTCTTTTTCCCTTATGCAGCCAGTTTGAGTGTCCTCCATTTCACTCTCACTGGAGGACAAAAATATTTTCTTTAAGGTTTCTGTTTTTCCATTGCCAGAGACATGCTTGGCAGTGGTCATCTGGCCAGGCTGAGTTAAGGTTTGTGTTTTTCTCTGTATAACTATTTCCGTCATCATTGTTTTCATTTTTTTTTACTGTCTTTGTTTTCTCCCCTCCTATTTTTTTTTGTTGTTGTTAATTTAACCTGTCTAGCTTCCACTGTTTCCTTTCTTTTCTAAATGTATGGAGAAGGGGTTGCCTCTGAGCAGATGGCAGGGCAAGCAATTAAATTCTTTTCTAAATGTGTTGGAGAAGGGGGTTAGGAGTCTAAATGGAAAAAAATAACTGAAAGGAACATTGACTCCTGCCTTGTGGATGATGCATGGGGTTAAACCCAAGAACAGTGGACTGCTCCACCTGCCATCCTGAAAATTTCCAAGGGAGACTATGGGGGGAAGCAGACGGAGGCGCCGGAGATGCCGCCGGATGGAGCGCCGCGGGAGCGCAACCTCCACACCACGGTGCTCCGGCGGCGTCCCTGGAAGGAGCGCTAAATCAGCGCTCCTTCCACAAGACAGGGAAAGTGCACCCTAAAAGCGTAGGATGCACTTTCCCTGCCTTTTCCGCCGCAGCGCGTGCGGACGCTACGGCGGGAGGTTGTCCCCGGAGCACCGGCCGTGTGGAGGGCCGGCGGCTCCAAGGACGACCTCAGGAAGAGGAAGGGGTGCCACGCGTGCGGCTGCCCCTCCTCTTCCTTGCCTCGAAGACGACTCAATTAGTCGTCTGCCGAGGCCCTATAGTTTGAAACCTATCAGTAGGTTCAGGGCCTTTGCAGACTGCCAGAAATAGTGCAAATTGAGTCCACTTTAAGGGTTAGGGTTAGTGCTAGGGAATCATGGGAATTGTTTTTTTTTTCCTGAGACATTGAGCCTTCTCTGTCAGAGAGCTCTGGTGCCACAATAAAATAGTTCCCATAATTCTCTAACCCTAACCCTAACCCTTAAAGTGGACTCAATTTGCACTATTTCTAACAGTCTGCAAAGGCCCTCAGTTTCATCAAGGTTTGAAGCTTATCAAGAGAGTCAATCCTGTCACCCCTGATCTGAACTCAAACAGCACATGTATTGATTAGCTAGCCAATGCCTGGTTGTTTGTGTTATCATCACTGCTTTGTGAATGGCCATAGTATTGGATTTAAACCAAGGCAAGTTTTAATTACCATTAAGCAGTTCACAATTAGTTAAGACTTCATTTGCAGTGAAGATTGCATATGAGTGAGAGTGAAGACAAGATTAGAACATCGCTTTATGTGGGATGCCAATATAGGTTTACAAATAAAAATATAGTGGCTCATACTAATCCCAATCCAATTTTTTAAAACTTTAGCTCTGGAAACACATGAGAAGGCCTTTTGTTGGGGCTAGTAAAATCCAAACACAAACCTTGCCCTGGAAAGAAGACATGTCTTGGAAAGAAAAGAAAGAGCACTGTTACTGCAGGAGCACTGATTTGGTTGTATTTTGCAAAATTTAAGCTCCTGAAGCCTGAATAGCAATGCAACAAGAGAGTTTATAAATAATATAGTAGGCATGTTTGGGTAATGCCAAGGGCATAGGTACAGATCGATTCCAAATGGAAAGCCAACCTAACTGGCTAAGTGATACAGAAAAATATGTCCTGATACTGAACATAAACCAAGGATTGACTTGTAGTGAACCTGACTATAGAGGATTACTTAAGATGGCTGTTGTACTCAAATGGAAAGCAGCCAAGAAAACCTGGTCTCAAGTAATACATCACAGAATAAAGACCAGTAAGATCTCTGATCTGATTGGAGCAGAATAATTGGTTATACAAACCAATTAACCTTGTTTACATAAGTGGAGGCTAATAAAGATCTTTCTCTAATTAGATGGATAGATGCTATAAAACCCAGCTGTGGGAAGATAATAGGAGTTGGGCTGACTGAACATATGCCTCTTAAGTATAAACATAGTTGTGTATGACAAATATGAGTCTCTGCTGATTATTCAGCTATTGGATAAATAAGCTCCAGACATAGTAGAAGTAAAGTTATGTAGAAGAAAGTAAGATTTCATCAATAATAATTTTTAAAAATCACTACTCAGAAGAGAACACTGGTAACATCTCTATACAGAATAAACACAGAAGCTTGAATGAGAAAAACTTTTAAAGCATTTAATATTAATATTTTACATATTTGATACTTCTCACTTCTATTTGTTATTCTTGTTGTGCTTGAGTTTTTTATGGTTTATATTCTAACTGTGTTTTTTTTTTTTTACAGTTTATCATTTTTTAACTTTTATAACTATTTTTAAAAAGTCATTCTGAGCAACCTTGAGTGTTTGATCTGAGAAAAAGGTGGCATATAAACAAATACCATCATCATCGTTTCTTAGAAAATAGCATGTTAATTCTCTTTAAAGACTGTCAACATGATAGCAAAAGTGAATATTAATATTTAGCCACAATTTACTAGCCCTGACAGAAGTCCTTCTCTGTTGCTTCCAGGCATATAGACAACAACAAGGTGGAGAAATAAACAAGTGACTGTGCAATCTGGTCTACACACAGTTGGAGTTTTTAAAATTAGGAGACAGACAAATAAAAATATTTTCCCTTTTCCATTTGCATAAATAACAATATAGAAAGATAACATTTTTCAATAAGTTGTTTGTACTAACATTTAAATAAGTCTGACACACAAAGCGAATCTCCCACTCAACAATATTACTCTTCCTATAGAATCTACTCACTATTCCTTTTTTCTGTAGGAATGCACACAAATATTGTGCTCTCACACAATGGTATTATACACTGTTAGCATCCAGTGGATTTTGTAAAATTAAAAGTAGCTCAGGATCATATTGTAGCAGAAAACTTCACATACCTACAGAGTCAACTAAAATGTTTTTTAGGCCAAATTATTCTAAAGGATAGCTAAAAATATTGTCTCTTAGGCTGAATCCACACTGCTGAAATAATCCAGTTTGACACCACTTTAATTGCCATGGCTCAGTGCTATGGGATTCTACTAGTTGTAGTTTTGTGAGACATTTAAGCGTCTCTGTTAGAGAGCTCTGGTGCTGCAACAAATAGCAAATCCCATGATTCCACAGCATTGAGCCATGACAGTTAAAGTGGTCTCAGACTGGACTATTTTGGCAGTGCAGATGCAATCCTAGAAAGTGAATTTGGAAAGAGAACTCCATAGCATTGAGCCATGGCAGTTAAACTGGTGTCAAACTGGATTATTTCAGTAGTGCGGATACAGCCCTAGTCACCCTTGCTCCATCCAGTTTCTACAAAAACATCTGAACAGAAATAATTGTATAGTTTCACTTTTTGTGTAAAAGTAGACTGTATGTTTCACCTTCAGCTCAAAAAACCTATACTATACTGCTCACCTGCATGCTCGCAGTAGCGGTGATGTGAGAGGGAGAATCTGTGCAAGCGTGGTATAGCATGGCATGGCTACAGCACTGTAGAACCCAATCTAAAGAACAATAGTATAGAAATCACCATAAGGTGCATCGAGTAAATCAAAATGGCAGACAACCAAACAAACTCGGCAGGGATATTACTGATACAATTAACTGCTCTCCCCATCCACTTCCTTATATAAGCAATACCAATCTTATGTGGGGATAAAAACCATAGAATAAACTATTAATGGGAATTTTACAAACATGCTGCTAAAAAGTGGCAAAATAATAGAATAAAAGTCAGCTTCTGGAGTCCTCAACTGAAAATGCTGAAAATTCAGAAATTTTAATAACAAATTTTAATAAATCTTATGTCAATGCACATTTTTGTTGTATTTCAGAATTATATATGAATGTATGAGTGGTCCTACACTGCCTATAACAATATAACCCAGATTTTATTTATAACTAAAGATATTAGGGGCTGAAGCAGGGACTTCCTGAATGCAAAACAAATAAAAATCCCTAGTTTGGCCAAGATCCATCAGTCTAGGTAGAAGCTGTGCTAAATCAAGACCATCTCAGTCTAGAAATACTGGAAATTAGATAAGATTTCTGTGGCCTAAATTTGTGCCAGCAGTCTACTTTCTTCTTTGTTCTAGATTTTAATATAATAAATGTGATTTGAGAGCCAGTGTGGTGTAGTGGTTTGAGCACTGGGCTATAACTATGGAAACAAGGGTTCAAATCCTTGTTCGGCCATGGAAACTCACTGTATGACCTTGGGCAAGTCACATTCTCTCAGCCTCAGGGGAAGGCAAATGAAACCCTCTCTGAAGAAATCTTGCCAAGAAAGTGATAGGGGCACCAAAAGTTGGAAGCAACTTGAAGGCACATAACAACGATGATAAACAATTTAGCCATCAATCAATAACTGTGTTGAATGTTTTCTGATGATCAGGTCAGAATTCCACCCACATATAAATATTCATTGATCAAAAATAAGCATGGGCTTCCCTTCATTTTCATTGTTTGCACTCCTCTATCTTAACAAATATAGAAATAGTACTGTTATTTAGCTTTTCAGCAGTCTTGGTTATCAATACAGTAGCGTGCATGCCCTGCAACAGTTACTCTAACCATGTTTCTGTACAGTTTTTGTCTTGGTTTCTCCAACTGTATTCTTATTCATTAGCTTTTATTCATTAGCTTATTCATATATATATATATATATATAGAGAGAGAGAGAGAGAGAGAGAGAGAGAGAGAGAGAGAGAGAATTACAATCAGACTGTTAAAAATAAGAAAACCAGCAGTACGTAGATCTCTGAAAATCTTTATATTATATATGTCTAAAACCTTAAGTATTTTAGACCTACTTGGCCCTGAGGAACTTCATCCTTCTTGTCTCTGTCCATCATGGGAATAGGCTGAATACCTAACTTCTTCATTTCATCACCCTGAAAAAATAGGACGAAATCATAGCAAAATATTTTTAAAATTATTATTATTAATTATTTATTCTCCAAGTGTTTCTCATTTATAAAGAGATACATATTTAGAATTTAACATATTGAAAATGATAGGGGAGAGGAATTCAAAAAATACTTGAAGAGAATGATTTTACAATATGAAAGAAGAATGGTTACTGTTTATAACTAATAATCTCAATTACATATACAGATCATGGCAGAAATGGGGGAAATCAAGTATCAGATTTTAAAATTAAACAATTTCTAAAAATGTAAATGATTTCTAATTAAAAACTAAATTTCTTTGGGAAAAATTGCCAAGTTTAATCTGAATTTAATACAAACACACATACAAACACACATATAAATTCTACATAAATGTATAAATATGTATATATTAAAAATGAGACGTTAGACTTACCATAAAGGTTCATTCTGGGATGGCAGGTTGAGCAATCCACCACTGATGGGTTTATCACCTTGTGCCAATTTGAGCTAACATTCTTTTTTACTGTTTAACTGTCATGGCTCCTTTCTTCATTAGTTTTTAATATCCTGCTCTGCCAATGTATCTCTGTTTATTACCATAGAGTAACGTTCTTTTTTACTGTTTAACTGCCACGACTCCCTTCTTTGTTAGTTTCATTATATAGCCCTGTCACCTCATTCTTAGTGTCCTACTGCTGCTCTTATTGTAATTGTACTTACTCCAATCAACATCATCACACACATGTTGTGAAGAGGTTGTGACTGCAAATGCTGTTGTTATTCCTGGGAGGGTGTGGATTGCTCAACCTGCCATCCCAGAATAAATCTTCATGGTAAGTCTAACTTCTCATTCTGAGAATGGCAAGTGGAGAAATCCACCACTGATGGGATGTACCCCAGCTTTCCACTTCAGGGTGGGGTTTCATTCTAAGTTGTCACTACTGCTTGTAGCACTGTTCTTCCAAAGGAAGCTCTTGCTGACTTAAATTTATCATATTTTATTAATGTTTCATGAATGTATTCAAATTACTCCAATCAGCAGCATCACACACTTCTTGTAAAGAAGTCATGACAGCAAATGCTGTTGTTGTTGTTGCCATTAACCATGTAGAATGCAGCCACATATTTTTTTGGCTTAGTTCACCCTTTGAAATCATAACATTGCAATATGCATAGAATCATAGAATCATAGAGGTGGAAGAGACCACAAGGGTCATCCTGTCCAACCCCCTGCCATGCAGAACTCAAAATCAAAGCATCTCCGACAGATGGCCATCCAGCCTCTGTTTAAAGACCTCTAAAGAAGGCATGCTTTTAGATAACTTGTAATCATTTTTGCCAATGCTTTCTGACCCATTGTCCTAGGAAAAAAAGAGACAAACAAAGATTACGATTGTCTGATTTTTTTTTATCTTTCTACATAGGTGTGTACAACCCTTGTGACATCTAAAGTGTGCCACCTCTTTTCTTCTGGATGTAATGGATTCAGACAAAATGTAGGTAAGTACAGCTTATTATTAAATTTCTTCTTCATTATTCATTTTGATAGAAATGTTGGGTCTGTTATTAATACCAATCTGTTTTGTTTCAATTTGCATTGATTTGGATTTATCAAGAATGTGGCCAATTCAGAAACTCGTCTGGTCAATGTGATTGCCACTAGGAAAAATACCTTCATTGATAATTGTCTTAATGAGGCTTCCTTTATGGGCTCAAATGGAAATTTTGTTAATCTATTCAACACAAGATTTAAATCCCAGCTTGGGAATCTGTGAGTTGTTGGGAATGATTTTAAAGTTGCTCCACATAAAAACCTTTTGATATGTTCATTTGCTGATAAAGTCTAACCTTGAAATGACAATACAACTGACAGTGCTGATACTTGTCTTTTTCGTGTGATTGATCTTAACTCTTTCACTAATCCATCCTGTGCAAACTGTAGAACATGCCTCAATTCAATTATGTGTAGGTCTATGTTCCTTTCCCTACACTAGGATGCAAACTTTCTCCAAGTTCTATTGTATATTTCCTGTGTTGCTTTACACCTTGATGCCATAATTGTATCAGTGAAGTCTCTTGAATATCCACAATCTATTAACCTGTTCCTTTCAATTGCCATGCAGTCAACTTCAGCCATTGTGGTTTGGGATGGGACACTACACCCTGGCTTAATAAATCTGCTCTTGTTGGTAGATGTATGGGAGCTGATACCAAAAATTCACCAACCATGGAAACCATGACCCATGGTTTAAGACAGAACTATGGCCAAAACAGAACTATGAGAACAACATGTGCTCCCTCACTCTGGATTGTGTTTAAGACCTGTGGCCTAATCTTTGAATACCTGGTTCTCCAGATCTTTGAATACCTCTGTATGCAAGGACCATACTCCCAGCTTTAAAACATTCCAACTTAGATAATCTGCTTGTATATTCTTTTTTTTCCCCTGCAAATACACTGGTCTTAATGATGCCAGTGTTTTCAGCCCACCAAAATAACTTTGCTGAGCCCACCATCAAAGGTATTGATTTCGTTCCCCCTTGATGATTTCTGTAAGTCCAGACAAATGTTTTCCATCCTGACTTGTACATGCATTGTTTGTATTGTTGGCATAAATTTCTGCAAAGGTGACCTCACTGCTTTTAGTTCCAGAAAATGTATGTTGCATCATCTATCTGTTGGAGACCACACTCCTTGCACTGATAAATGTTCACAGTGAGTGCCCCAACCTGTTAAACCTACATCTGTTGTCACTGTTAGGTATTCCTGAACCTGTAATGGCATTCCCTTGTTCAGATGTTTGTCCACCATCCACCACTTCAACTCCTGTTTCACATGACATAGTACTTTGATCATCAAATGGTGTTTCTTTCCTATGGCCCTTTGATATGATAGCAATATCTCATCTAATGCTCTGGAATGGAACTGACCCCATTGAACTAACTGTGTTGTTGATATTAACATTCCCATTATTTTCAACAGCTACATTACGTCTACTGTTCATACTAATAACAAGCTTAATATTTCTTGTTTTAATTTCCTTTTTTTTTCCTCTGACAAAGTCATATATCCTATTACTGTGTTTATTTGAGCTCCTAAATGGATAATGTTGATTGATGGTCTCAGTTGACTGTTCTTGTAGTTTATCATGAATTCTTATCTTTCTAAAATAATGTTAAATTGAGATCATTTATCACTTTCTTTCTGTATCTGCTGTTAATAATATATTGTCCAGTTATGGATGACTATGTATTCTTTTCTGTCTTAGATAAGCCATTACCAGGACCAATGTTTTTGTGAAGACTCTTGGTGCCAATGTCAATCCAAATGAAAGAGTTTTGAACTGTCCTTTGTACTCAAACCTGAGATACTTTTTGTCCTTTGGTGACATTGGAACATGTAAGTAAGCTTCTTTGAGATCTATTGACACCATTAGAACCTTTTTTCTAATGTATTACTTATACTGTCCTCTGGTGTTTCATTATTGGCATGACACTCAGTTGCCTTTTGGTTCCTTTTTCTAGCTGCTGGCAACTGTTCTTTTAATTGCTTGGGATTTGCTCCCCCTATTATGACACTTGCCCTTACAGTGGAGCCATGATCTTTATTAGCTAATCACCCTCCTTTTGGAGGGCCTGAGCCAGTGAAATGTTGGTCAGCAGCCTTGCTTTCACTGCTTCTCCCAAGATAGCATCCCAGACTGTCTTCCAATCATCCGTTTGTGAGAGAAATAGCCTGTATGTGTCATTTGCCTCTGCCATTTCTGCAGTTTTTGGCAGTTTTTTTAGCAGTCTCTGTTGCTGATTTATTCAGTTGCAGCTTTCCTTTATCACTGTTTTATTTTATTTTATTTAGGGTTTCTGCCCAGAGTCCTTTCAGGTATGTTTTTTTTTTATATCACACCTCTATATTAGAGTCACTACGCGTCGACAAAAGGAATAATGTTTGCATTATTTCCTTCTGTTGCTGAGCAAAGGCCTGCTGACTTATGGTCATCTACCCTTCTGACTCATTAATTTTGTTTCTTTCTTATAATTCTACTGCTGTTTTCTCATTGTTATCTTTTTTATTCCTTTTTTAATCCATTTTCTGCACTATTAATGGTATTTAAATGGAGAAGTGTTGAAACACGTCCAGTTGACAGGGCAGGCTATTATAAACTAACGGAGAAGGGCGCTGTGGCAGTTAAACAGTCAAAAAAGAACACTGGCTCCTACCATCATGGATTGGTGCAAGGGGATAAACCCATCAGTGGTGGATTGCTCCACTTGCCACCCTGAGAATGAATGCATTACATTTCTTTTAGAAGGAATGGCCTAATTTAAATCCATCTATGCAGATTGATATAGGAAAAAATGATAATTTTGGGAACAGTTCAAGGCAGGAAGAGAGGCAGGAAGATAGACTGATTCAATCAAGAAAGCCATAGCTCTGAGTTTGCAAGACCTAAGCAGGGCTGTTATTGACATGAGCTCTTGGAGACCTCTTATTCTTAGGGTAACTATAAGTCATCAACAACTCAGCCTGAAACTAGCCATTTGATGGTAAGCCTTTGTTTCTGAACACCCTAAGTAGGAACATGGAACCTGCAGAAGAGAAGTGAAGGGCAAATCAAGGACTGGACATTTAACCTTTTCCCCACACACCACACCTGCTTTTCTGTATTTGACCATTTACTTGACCAAGATAATTAATTTCAGAGCTAGCGTTGATTAAAACAACCAGTATGAGAGAACTCTATAGAAAGGGTGGGAGGAACAGGAAGGCTTTATCATCTTCTTGACTTTCTAGGAGCAGGAATCTTGGTTCTACAGTCTACTACTTGCCACAGAATGGGAATTTTGTACTTCGTCACATTTTTTTCAAAGAAGAATTCTTTCATTCAGAGGAACCATGAATGGAATGACAATTTTTGCTAATAAATTTGGCTAAAACTGGGAAAAGAGTAAAAAAAAACACCCAGAAATAAAGCAGATGCTACTGTGTTGTTCTATTCTAAAACACAAAATCAAAAGAGAAGAAAATTCCAATTGCATTCCAGTATTAATCATGTTCCAAGGCACAGTTCTCACAAACAGCACATACAGAAGCAATTTTGTGTTTGCATTTTCAGAGACTCAAAGGAATGAATTGTTCTCTATTTTTTAAAACAAATCTTTCCAAATTCTAGATGTCAGGGAGAAAAGTACTAGTTTCCTCTATTCTGCAACATAAAGGTATTTGTAAATGTATCTCATTATCTATGGAGTGGTGTATTCTTTCATATGAGCTCTCATCTGCAATCTGAAATAGTAAACATTAACAATTTGTGAGAACTAGGCCTAAGTGAACTACTTACTCCTTTTCAAAGTGAATCACTTGGCACTCCAGTGAAATTAGCTCTCATGATCTCTAAGGCTGAGCTTAATTTCTTCATCACAAAACTGAGCATTGCATATACAATTAAGATAAACAAATGAATAATGACATGTACATACCTCAGCCCAAAACTCTGCATATATATCACTAGCTGTCAATCTAGTCACATGCCACAATTTTGTCACAGAACACAAGTCACATGCGGTCATCATCAACCCAATCACACGATCCCTAGAATGTAACAACTTGAAATTTATCATACTATTTAAACATATTTTTAAGTTCAGTTATCAGGAGCAACATGCATATTGGCATGAGTGTGAATGGAATTTTCTGATAATGAAATGAAAACTGAGAACAATAGACCTATGAATTGGTTATTTTCTATCCCTTATTATATCATCACCACCACTGAACTGACATGTCCCAAAGAACCCCACATGTATCAAAAAATAAACCCAAGCAAAAAGCTCTAAAATGATGAACAACAAATAAAAAACAATAATAAAAAGCTGCGAACAGCAATACTATGACGCAATTTAGATACTACTAAAAGTTTTTAAAAGCCTATGAATGTAGCACCTAAAATATAGGAGTGAAACAGATGGCCATGAGGAAGCATCCAGTGGACAATGCTCCAGCCACGATCAGTCTACGATGGACCAGGGACTGTGGTGACCGATGGCCTGCTCTCAAAGCAGGCTGCCACCTCGGTTCCGAAGCTGGCCACCATCAGGAGCCGTTTTTCTGTGCTTCTTTTCCTGGCAGCTTCAGGCCTCCTTAGGCGGCCTTGGAGCGGCTTCCAGCAGACCCAGGGGCATGAGTCATCTGCATACCATGTCCTCAAAGTGGCCAGAAGCTGCTCCTTTTGGCCCATCTGTTTCACGCCATAGTAACCAGGAATATAGTTGAACAGGAGTCCTATTCCCACCCCTATGTTCTTCTCGTGGCCCCATCTACTGATGGAATGAAAAATATTGCTATGGGCCAATGTTATGTCTTAGTATTGTGTTTTAAAACTTCTTAATTGTGATTTTAATCTTTTTTTTATTTAATATTATTTTAAGGGGGGGAGGGAAATGTTCTTGGCTCTATGTATGATTTTAGTGTTGTGAACCGCCCAGATTGGATCTCCCAAAGGGCGGGATAGAAATAAATTTTATTTATTATTATTATTATTATAGTAAAGCAATGATTAAATACTGTTATTTTTGAAACTGCAGGCCTTCCCGGAATAACATCTGCCCTAGGGAGATGAGCTTTCAGTTTCCATTTTTATCCTGTCCTCACTGTGCCTGATCCTTTTTATTGATTATTATTTTTATAGCATTATAGCATTTTAATTCTTTCTAGTTTAATCCTGTTTTAAGGGGTTGGGAAAGTTGGATTGGGGGATGAGGGAATGTTTTTAATTTTGTCTGTTTTAAATGCTGTAACCCGCCTCGATTGTTGTGCAGAGGGGCGGGCAATAAATAAAAATTATTATTATTATTATTATTATTATTATTATTATTATTATTATTATTATTATTATTATTAAATGTCTGTACTGCAGCCACTTACTTACAAACCACAAGGTTGTGAGTTTAATACCATCCAGGGGCTCAAGGTTGACTCAGGGCCTAAGCAGACTGCCAGAAATAGTGCACATTAAATCGAGGCACTGCCCTGGCTCAGTGCTAGGGAATCATGGGAACTGTAATTTATTGTGGCACCAGAGCTCTCTGACAGAGAAGACTCAATGTCCCAGAAAAAAAATACAATTCCTATGACTCCCTAGCACTGAGCCAGTGCAGTGCCTCAATTTAATGTGCACTATTTCTGGCAGTCTGCTTAGGCCTTCAGTATTGCATCCTTCCAAGGTCACTAAAACGAATACCCAGATTGTTGGGGGCAATTAGCTTGCACTGCTTAGAGAATGCTTAAGTGCACTGATAAGTGGTATAGAAATGTACTTGCTATTGCTATGTGACATGGGATGGTATTTTATAGGTTAGACACCACCACTAACAAGATATTTTCTCCAGTAGCTTTCCACCTAACTTTGGAAGGCAAGTGACCTTATGTAACGGAAGGCATCAAATATCCACACACACTGATAAGGTTCCTAGTTAATGCATCTGACATCTTCTTAGGTGTGCTCCACAGAAAACTTGCTCTTGGAGAATTCTTAGCAAGAAAGTTTCTCTTGCATGGTCTTTCTCAAGAAACTCACCGAGAATGCATGAATATGTGGAAGAAAGCAGTTTTTAAACCCTATCATTCATCCACCTTCCCACCCACCAATTCACCCAACACTCATATAATATTAAGTACCTAAAGTGCTGCATTGTGTTTATTATTAAAAAAAAGAGGCCAAAATACATTTTGAAACTGATCAAAAGTTTGACTTATTTATTTTTAGTTAAATTTGACAGACATTTTGCAAGGAATCTAAAAGGTGGCTCCGGAATTATGTATATTGCCCAAGAAACCATACAGGGGAACATCAAACCTTTATTTAATACAAACACATTCAAAAACTAAAGAGCATAGGTGCAGAAAATGTAGTCTGCTCGCTACATGCAGACTCCATGGCTGTTTTTAAGGCATTCAAGGGTCCACCCCTATCTTCTCAATCTCTGTTTCTTTTCCTCCCCCCATGACTCCAAATCCTCTAGGCAGGTTAGGGAATGGTTTCGCAATGTTTTTGGCCCTCCTGGAAGGTGTAAAAT
Organism: Phrynosoma platyrhinos; assembly: GCA_020142125.1. Taxonomy (NCBI): domain Eukaryota; kingdom Metazoa; phylum Chordata; class Lepidosauria; order Squamata; family Phrynosomatidae; genus Phrynosoma; species Phrynosoma platyrhinos. Next base: position 322,715,803 of record CM034701.1, read on the forward strand.
TTATTTTAAGTAAAAAAATAATAATAAGCAAAATGGGGACAAGATGGAGGGTTCAAAGTTTGCTGGGAGATGTGTACAACTACCCCTTGACCTCAGGTGGTTGTCCACCTATTAAAAATCTCACACAAACACTTTTTTGCATGAAATATGGTGGGCATCAATCCTTTAGAGGGGGCATCAATGACTGAACATTTCATCTAATTCTGCCCCCCCCCCAAAAAATTATAGCAGCCAGAATTAGAAAATAAAATTTCAGTGGTCAATTTAATAATGAATAGTTTAGATTTTGTTTCTATTACTAAGCTTGCTTAATACTGTATAAAAGTATATGTTTAAAGCTACTGGGCATCTGAATGTCTGAAGGCATTGTGTAACTTATGTTAATATGATCTGCATACATATTACTCACATAAGAAATTAATTCACAGAAAGTCAGTGTTTTAAAGTGCAAATTAAAACCTTTACATTAATAACATGCCATTATTGAGCCTTCATGGTAAATTATAAACATCAATTTGCTCTTTACCTATGTGCTTGGTTTTTAAGATTTAGTGTCTTTGTATGATGAAGCTCTTCCAACTGTTTACGGTTTCCAAAGTACAGAGCAAGATCGGTAGCTATGATGGCTTTCCGGATGATTTCCAAGACTTGCTCATAATCACTGGAGCTCAAGTTAGAGAAAATATTGTGGCCTTCCAGCTACGACAATGTAAGAAACAGCAAAAGATCTTATTCTGAACAACCTTAAAGCCTTATTTCATTTCAATAATCAAATTCATTGAGAGATGAACACCATCAAGGCACTGAGGTGTGTCCCCTCTTATCCAGTTTTGTAGCCCCTGCCAAATTTTGGCAGCACACCACTAATCTTTGCCAGTCTCCATATTTTAGCTTTAAAACAAAACATGCAGGAAAAGTCCACTTGTTTTAAAGAAGGAAGTGTCTGCAGAAGCCTCCTGGAAACATGATTCTTCTTTATAACAAAGGAAGAAGTATCCAAGTAGCATTTTTGTTTCTGTTCAGTACCACACTTCTGAATTTCAGGGACATCAAGCAGTGTAGTTGCAGTGCTTGATAGATTCTGAGGAGGTTCACTTGGGCCCTGGACTCAACCAAGTTTCTCATCCCAGTTTTAATTCAATTAACATTCATAGACATAGCACTGTCATTCTTATTATATAACAAGTGTTTTTGACAATTTTCCCCACAGCACTACCAGTTAGATTGGATTTGACTGAAACTATCCTTATGGCAGGTCAGAATAAAAAAAAAAAAAGTATGCCATTTAATTAATTGATTTCAGAAGATACCTCTGTTCTGGATTTTTCAAACTGTTCAAAATTCAAAGAACAATTATTTTTCCAAGGTAATTCCAGAAAAAAAGATTTCACTCTTTCATTAGTTGCCAGAACATGTCATATTACTGATTGTGTATTAAAAGCAACATTGAATTGGTATGCATCAAACACAACCTCATTAGTTCTCCTACTCTATAATATATAAGCTCTTTTCTGACATTGTACCATCTTGATGACTTGGCTTATAAAGGAGGGAAATCCATAATTCAATATCACACCTTGGGCTAAGTTTCACTGCATATTCTAGAATGGTGAGAATGAGAATTCAGTATAAGGGAGCTCAGAGCTAGGAAAGTTATTTTCAAAAGTAATTTATTCCATCATGCACCAAAGTCTTTATAAAAGTATTTTTCCTGTTACTCATGATCAGGGGTAGGCAACCTTTCCCCTTTAAGGGCCGAGGGACTTCAGCTCCCAGAATCCCAGGAGCTATTGGCCAACATGGGACTATTGGCCAACATGGCTGAGGCTTCTGGGAGCTGAAGTCCCTCGGCCCTTAAAGGGGAAAGGTTGCCTACCCCTGGGTTACACCCTCATTACTCTTTACTAGTTATCCATCCATTACAGTATTACTTACAAACAGTGATTTGTTACAGATAAAGTTACTTGTAACTCATTATTTCCAGGCTCTGGCCATACTCATTTTGGCAGTATCACTACACTGTTCATAAGGTATAGTTCCAAAGTTTGGCTTGGGTAGATATGTGGAACCACCCTTTGATATATATAGAATTCAAAGATATAGATGTGTTAGTCTGTAGAATCAGTATATAGAGACATCATGTAGCACCTTTGAGAACTGAAAGAAAGAAGATGGCAACATGAACTTTCATAGAAAAAAATCTACTTCCTCAGATACATATGGTTAATATGTATCTGAGGAAGTAGACTTTAGTTTATGA
>CM034701.1:322729908-322741362 GCA_020142125.1 Phrynosoma platyrhinos
TCAATTTAATGTGCACTATTTCTAGCAGTCTGCAAAGGCCCTAAGATATATTTAAGTATTTTCAGATATTTTAGCTTTTTCCTCTTATTCCTAAAAGTAATTTATTTTTTAGTGGAATTTAATCATACCCTTATGTTAGCAGAAGGAGTTTTGACACCCTTGGTAACAGAAGAAGAGATGACTGGTCTGGAAACCATGTCCTATGAGGAGTGGCTTAGAGAGCTGGGAATGTTTAGCCTGATGAAGAGAATATTAAGAGGGGACATGGTAGCCATGTTTAAATATCTGAAGGGATGTCATATCAAAGAGGGAAGAGGCTTGTTTTCCACAGCTCCAGAGACTAGGACAAGGAGCAAGGGATTCAAACTACAGGAAAAGAGATTTCACCTGAATCTCAGGAGGAACTTCCTGATGGTCAGAGGTGTTTGGCAGTGGAACACACTTCCTCAGAGTGTGGTGGAGTCTTTTTCTTTGGAGGTTTTTAAACAGAGGCTGGATGGCCATCTGTTGGGAGTGTTTTGATTAGTGTACCTGAATAGTAGGGGGTTTCAATGGCCCCTGTGGTCTCTTCCTACTCTATGATTTTTCCTTCTCCTACTGCCTTTTATACCTTTTGAAAATCTGCTCCAGATGGTAGGGAGGTCCATCCAGAGGGCAGGGAGCATGGAAGATGCTGTAGAAATGAAAGAAAACTCCACATTTCTTCCATGAGGTATACATTAACAGATCTGGATCATTTTTGGCAAATGGAAAATCTCTCTCCACTTTCAAAAGGGCATTGCTGGATAAAATACACTTAGTCCTTCATGCCTACAGATTCTGCATTCATGGCTTGAAAATATTCCCCCTCCTCTCTAAAAAAAATTCCAAGAAGCAAACCTCGATTTTACCATTTTGTATAAGGGACACCATTTAATACCCCATTATATATAATGGGACTTGAGCATCCATGGATTTTGGTATCCATAGGAGGTCTTTGATCCAAACCCCAGTAGATACCAAGGGCACACTGTACTACAGCTGTTACATCTTTAAATATTAAAAGACCAAAGAGCAAAACTATATATACTAAGATATACATAATAGGTTTTAAGTTCTTCCAGTAATAACCTAGGTTTACAGATAACTGGGAAATATTTAATTGAAAGCCAGAGTGATGTAGTAGTTTGAGCACTGAACTATAATTCCAGAGATCAGGATTTGATTCATCACTCAGCCATGAAAACCCTCCAGGTAACCTTGGGGAATCACACATTCTCAGCCCCAGAAAAGTCCATGATAATTTTGCCTTAGGGCTTCTGTAAGTCAGAAATGGCATGAAGGTACACAACAACAACAACAACAACAACAACAATTTAGTATATTCCAATCGTTCAAAAGATTTTTGGTTCTTCTAAGGCACTGGAAGGTTGGGGAATGAATCTGTTTCAAATATTCTGTTTCATTTTATTTCTCTGACTTCCATGTGTGTATCAGAATGCCCAAAATGGTATCAGTAATGCACATTAGACAAAGGCTAACATGTTTAGTATGTGCAGTATTTAGGTGCAATTGACTATACATTTGTACATATAGTCAAATAACTATAGCTCCCTGGAAAATATGGCAGACTGTAAAACTATTCAGTTGCAGCTACTGTAGTGGAAGTGAATATGAAATCCAAGGGCTCTGGTAACGGAAAGGTGATTTCCCCAAGGGAAAGGAGGGTAAGAGATAGGAATGGGTTTTCCCCCCTCACGTATAAGAATTGGCAGATTTTTAAAATGGCAACCTAATTGGAGCTAATAGAAAGAGATCAGTTTTATTATTAATGTCAATTAAGCAAATTATCAAAAAAGTGCACCTCTGATTGAAATCTTTTCACTTTTGATTGAAGCAAGTTTGAGTAACAACAAAAATATTTTTAAAAAGATTTTTTGATCACACTTGAGAAATATGGAAAGCCCTGAACCTCCATCCATGTTAGACATGCATTTCAGTACTGCAGTTGTGCTTCCCCAGAACATTAACGGGGAGCAAGCGATTCCAGTACTTCAGTTGTGCACAGTTAAGAGTAATTTTGGTAAGGTGAGAGGATATGCTCAACTGCATCACACAAGTCCTGTGAGCTAGAGGACATCAGATGTGTAAAGCCAGTCTGTCTCTTGCCATGAGCAAGAAAAATATGGAAAGACAAAGAATGTTGCTTTCGCCATCTCTCCATCTTATAGTATAAAACTGCATTGAGAATTAAGATTCAAATAGCAGTGTGGAAATGGCAGGGGCTTCCAAGGATTATTACTATTGACTTTAGAGCACAAAATCTGTACTGAACCATACAGATCAAGAATCAAAGCAGATACTCTTGTTCTCTCAGTTACTGTTTGGAATACACTGAAGAAATTTATTACAGAATAATTTTAGATGTTCTTCAGGTATGTCTGGACTAAATGAAATTGTGCTAAAAATATAGAACTCCTGTTTTTTATTCCCAGTTGCTTCCTGTTGTTGTAATGGTAGGACTGGGTGGAAATTCATAAGACAAATTTCATATGCACCTGCACAGACAAATATATCCCTCAGCCCAACAGAAAAGTCTAATAAAACATTGCTCATCCTAACTGTTCCTAAGAACTTTCAGCTCCAGACAATCAATGTAAGGATGGCTGCCAGCTCTATTCCATACTAACCTTGGATTGTCTGGCCACACAAAATGCACCAAATTGGGATTCTTCAGAATTATATCCGCACCAGCCCCAGCCTGATCAGGGATGGTGAGAGTATCAGTTCCAAAATGTGACAGGTGTTAGGGAAATGCTTTTGATACAGTGAAGTCAGTATAGCCCAAAGACTGCTGTTCCAGTTTTTTTCATAGGGTGCATCTACACTGTAGACATAAGGCAGTTTGACACCATTTAAACTGCCATGGCTCCATCCTACACAATCCTGGGATTTGTAGTTTCATGAGGCACCAGCAGTCTATGGCAGAGAAGACTAAAGATCTTGTAAAACTACAGATTCCAGAATTCCACAGGATAGAGCTACAGAACGTAAAAGCAGTGTCAAACTGCATTATTTCAACAGTGTAACTACACCCATAGTCTGAGAAAAAACCAAAAGAACTAAAAAGTACCTAACTGATTAATTGCTTTTCTACTAGGTCTTCCTTATTTTGTGCCCCTACTGTCCAGCTGGTATTTACTTTAGGTAGTTTTCAGAAATGCTTATGTATGTTTTTTTGTTGTTGTTTCTATTTTATGTGCCACTCAATTTGTTGTTCTACTTATAGTATTGTAATCTTATTTCTTATCCACAATCAACAAATTTTGTGTGTTCATTGCTTACTTAATACCTTCCTTCATATATTCCCAAATTCCTTACTAAATGCAGTTCTGTGGGTTTTTTTAAAAGAACTTCTGGTTTGTTGGCAGTTTTGACTGCTGATTTCCTGTGTTGTTTTTTGTATTCTATCATAATTACCAACAGTTTCTCCATGTTACCTTGCTATATTTAACAGATAATGCATTTTTACATATAATTGATATGTGAGTTGACTAGTAACTGTTTTTCAACAAATATTTCCTTTTATCTCAGTTCACACATCAACTGTTTGCATTTATAATCTTTTGCATCAATATGCCTGCAAAAGATTCTCAATCCAAACATTTCTTTTAACTGAAAGCACAACTTTATATGAATTGATACTAAGGATTTTTGTTTTACAGAAGCAATGATAATGTCATATAAACATAAAATCATAGCCCACATTTGTAGCAGCCTATTTTAACAGACAACCTGGAAATACTATTATTTCAAATAAAATTATGCAATATCATTGAATAAATCACAAAAAATGCTAATTGTACTGATGCAAAATAATTTTTTAAAAATGAATTCATACCAGCCTATCCCACAACACTGATGGACCATATGGATAAAAATGGCTGGCCAGAGATCTTCATAAGGACTAATGTCAAAGTGATATCTGTTATAAAAGAAATATACAATTAGGAGAACTAAAGACAGAAGGGCGTCATTCACACTTTATGCTTCAGAAGCATGTTTTTTAAAAAAGTGAATATCAGATCCTTCCATAAAAAGCACTGATTATATTTTATTCAGATTGATTATTTATTTATTATATTTTATTTTTAGAGTGCCCAATAGTCTAATTATTTTCTGGATGGCTAATTATTAAACAAAACACAACACAACACAACAAGTTAATAACATTACACTAAAAGAGCTAAATTGACATAACTGAAAGGAATATCAGCAGCAAGGGATAAAAACAGTGGAACACTTGGTAAAATCACATTAAAACCACCACAAGAATGAAGGAAAAATGCACAACAGTGTAGAGTGCTTAAAGCACTAATGCCAAAAGAAGGTCTTCAGGTACCATAGGGTGGCATGCTAACCCAAGGCCTCTTACACAGTACAAGCATTTCTGATTAGGGCAGAAAGGCCTGTTTCCAACAGAAAGTAGGGGTTCTTAAGCAACCTTGGGGTTTGCTTGAAGTAGTGTGAGATCCCTGAAGTGGCCTAAACTAGTTGCATGGATCATTTTGCACCACTGGAGGGGAGAGCAGTGCCAGTGATTTTTACTTTTCAAAGAGAGACAAAACCTTGCCTTTGCAATCGCAAGCTTTTACCCGCAAACCCTACAAATTACACCCGAACAGCCATCCTCAGTTTTCTATCTGCAAATGAAGTGGGTGTAGTCATTTTTGCTCAAGCCTAATAGGAGGCAGAATTCATGAGAACTGTGACAGATGGTGTCACACGCACTTCTTTCCTTTCATTTGTGGCCACACCATGGACACTTTTTGTCCCACAGCTGCCCCCACCCTATGAAAAGAGACACTCTTTCACCAACCTTCTCTTCTAAAGCTCTTTGGTATAACCTATCTTGTATAAAGTTTAGTAGCGTGGATATTCATTCACACTGTAGACAAGTGTTTCATAAAGTAACAACAAAACTTTATTTACAATACAAGTAACAATGTTTCACTTGGTCTTGCTGCACTTGTTATAATTGGTTACAGTGACAAATAATAATACTCGAAAGCACTCCTTTCCATGGAACACTTTCAATTACCCCCATAGAACACTCTTAGCCCTTCTCTGGGTACCTTTACCACTATTTCTTAAGCAGCCTCTAAAGTTATCAATACCCCTCAGGAGATTCGCTTTATTAACTCCCTCCCTTGGAGCTTAGTATGGGGATGAGGCCCCTCTCTTCTGGACCTTAACCCTGTTCCACTCTGGAACCTTCTCCACCAGACCCTCACTCTCTGGAATCCAAACCCTGACTGACTTCCAACTGTTCCTAACGGAATTTTCACCCTTACAGCCCAACATTCTATTGGCCGTCACTAGCTCAGTCCTGATTGGTTGTCACCAGGGCTGGCTCTAATCTGCCTTCTCTCCACAGATGGGTTAAGAGATACTCCCTGCACAATGACACTTGGCCCTGAGCAGTACTGATAAACAGCTTTGAGCACTTGAAAATTCTTACTTTGTTTACTCTGTCATCTTTTCCTAGCAACCATCTGTTTTGTTTTAATTGTTTTGCTCACACACCTCATGTACTAATGTTCCCACCTTATGTAGTAACGTCCTTGTCATGAAGAAGGTACTCACAGAAAAAACAGCCACCGTATCTAAAAATTTCAGGTATATATCGAATTTATAGCCAAATAAACAATTGCATGCCTAGAATTATTGAAAATATTTGTTTTACACATTAGTTTTCCTTTTAGTAGAGGGGTGGATAACTGCATGGGAGTCAGGGATCAAATCTCCCCACCTTCTCATAGGCCAAACACCAGAAGGGTACCAAAATACCTTTGTTTTCATTCTTGTCCTTCCCAAAATGGCCTTCCCAAATGTTCTTTCCTTCACATCAAGTTCAAGCCACCCCTCTGGGAGTAACACAGATGAAGACAGAGGTATTTAGTGGTGTTGAGGGGTTCTGGAGGAGTTGTATGGAAAGGAGTGTAAGTATTTTTTGCAAATATTTGCGTGCTTGGGGGACTTTTGTAATTACTTGAAATTTTTAAAAAAGATCTTTGGGGTAGTTGGGTTTGGGGGGTTTGGGAAGCTGCAAAAGTGGGTTGCATGTGGCCTATGGGCCACCCATATTTTGCTACATTTAATTGTACAGCATTTGACAGAAAAATAAGGAAATAGCCCTTCCTCTCCATGACAGTTCTCCCATCCCTCACCACTTGCAGGAAATATAAATTGCTGAATGTGAATATGGTCCATGGCACACGTGGCTGAGAGAAAAAAGGTGGCTCTCCAAAAATTGAATGGTGGCACTTCCACAGAGTAACTGTATGGGTAGTAAGTAGGCTACCTTTCCACTCCAACAAGCAACTCATTTAGCACAGCCCTCCAGCCTTCAATGTAGCATTTTTAGGTGTCTGGAGGAATGCTGCAGGAAACAGAAGGCAAAATTTTTTTGCTCCATTCAGCCCTATTAAGTATGCTTAATTCAGGATGTAGCCCAATTTATATAAGTTGCCTGAGGAAATGTGTTGGTTAAATGTAAAACATTTTTCTTGTCATGTAGAACAAACTTTGAAGAGATTACTTACAGCAAAGGAAACTTGAACAAAAATATTCTCAAGCAACAACAACAACAAAAACTTCACGAGATTTTGAAAAAATGCAGATTGTAATATACCACAGGTAAGTATCCAGAAACTTTATAATGTTTAATTACAGTAATGGCAAGCAATGGCATTGTTGATTATACTAAATTGAATTCTTGTTTATGACAAATTTGTGCACAACACAACACAAAATGAAAGAATACAATACAATCATTTTAAATTGTATTTTATCTTGTTATCCAAAGTTATATTTATAATAATATGATGAGAGTGAGAATGATAGAGCTACTCATTGTTTCATTATTAAGTGCTCCTGCATCATAGTTGTATGCAACAGGTGTTTTATTTTCCCCTCACTGAACCCAGTAACATACTTAGGTGGGTTGGAAACACAGTAATGCATGGCAGATATGTTACAGTTGAAAGTAACTGCTTTGTTTATTCAAATGATTAATCTCTCATGGCTGCCATGACAACGATGGGATTGTCCCAGACTGTTTCAGAGCCTATACATATATCAGGTCATACACTGGATTTGGTGTTCTCTGCTGACCAAAGTAACTGTGACTTGTAGTGAGAGAGTTACCAGCAGTTTCTCTCTCACTAACTCCTTGGTGAGATAGAGACATAACAGAGATTCTTAGACTTTGCAAGGTGAAGGATAAGTTAAACTGGGACTAATAGGGAGTTCCTCCCAATGCAATTAGTTTCAAAGAAGGTATTGCTTCAGGATACCAGTAAAGAAAGAAAAGTTTAAATTCCCTCTCTGTGCCTGATTGTTGATCTGCTAATCTAACACATTTTTTGGAAAAAAATTCATCACATTCAGTTCAAAAATGTCCAGTTTAAACCTTTGAACAGTTACAGGTGTCACATTAGTAAGTGTGGGCCCCATGCAAGGGGAAAGGCAGAATACAAATTAAAAGAAGAGTAATCTACTTTTATGTTTAAAAATTACATTTAAAACTTACAGTTCAACTTCTTTGCAGAGTTGTGGTGGGAGTTTACAGTCCATAAGGTTTTTCCATTCTTCTGCTGTACATACACTATGATAGGAAAGTTTCTCCATAGTTACACGATAAATGCACTCTGAATGACGAATTCTGTGGTACATCTAAAATAAAATATGTTTCTTTTGTAAGTGATAACTATACCAAATATAGCTAAAATATATATTTAACTCTCCCCTGTTAAATCTTTTGTTTATACTAAACATTTGTGCATCCTAACTCACACTACTTAAGCAATTCCCTATTTGATGGCTAAATGGGAATACAGTAGCCCCTTCGTTTTCATGGGGGATCCGTTCCGGACCACCACCACCCCCGCAAACAGAAAATCACCAATACTAAAGCCGCATTTGCTTGAATGGTCGCATGCCCCATTTTGTCCCCCTCCATTTGCCACCCTAAATGGGCAAGGGACATGGACTCCAAGTCTGTGAAAACAGAGGGGCGACTGCACTTTAAAAGAGATAATAAATTCATGTATTGATCATTGTATGAATGGAAGACTTTTGTAAAATTTTAAGCCACGTAACTAAAACTTCGGTCCCAGAATTTTACAAACAGAATCAGCTAAGCCTTTGTTCTTTTATCAAATCAGTGCAACTGTTTTGGGTAAACAAAAGTATTAATATTAATAACATGTTTTATAAAATGAATTGATTTCATTCTGGTGAATTTGGCTGTTACTATATAATAATACTTACATTAGCACAGTGTAAGGCTAAAGCACAAAAGACTGCAAACATTTTAAAGTTGTTCTCATCAGTTTTAGAGAAGGCACTTCCACTGAGTTTGTTCACCATCTGCACAACGCCTATTACAGTTCCTCGGCTCACAATAGGCATACATAAAATGTTCCTTGTGGTGTATCCTGTGTAGAGATCTACTTCTCTAGACATTTAATGAGGAGGGAGAAAAGAAAAGAGAAAAAAATTAATGGACTTTCATTTCAAAGATTAATACATTCACATTTTTTTAATGTGAGACTATCTAATAACATTGGGCATGATGGCCTTTGAAAAGACCCAGTGTGATATAGTGGTTTGAATGGTGGGCTACGACTTTGGGATACCAGGGTTCAAACCTCCACTAAGCCACAGAAACCCACTTAGGGCCTTTACAGACTGCCAGAAATAATGCAGCTTGGGGCCACTTTAACTGTCCTGGCTCAGTGCTAGGGAATCATGGGAATTGTATTTTTTTTATTGGACATTTAGCCTTCTCTGTCAGAGAGTTCTGGTGTCACAATAAACTACAGTTCCCATGATTCCTTAGCACTGAGCCAGGGCAGTTAAAGTGACTTCAAGCTGCATTATTTCTGGTACTCTGTAAAGGCCCTTAGTGACCTTGGACAAGTTAAATTCTCTCAGTTTCAGAGGAAGGCAAAGGCAAATCCCTTCTGAACAAATTTGCCAAGAAAACCCTATGACAAACCCCCTAAGCAGACAGACAGCCGTGGGCCGCCCTGGAAAGGTGCGCTGCGGGACCGAGGCATCCCTATGCCTCGATCCAGCGGCGCACCGTCGGCGCCCCTGGAAAGGAGCACTAAAATAGCGCTCCTTTCATATGTCGCCAAAAGTGTGCCAAAAAAGGTTGCGGCGCACTTTTGACGACCCTTCCGCCACAGCGTGTCCGTACGCTGCGGCGGGAGGTCCTCCTCGGAGCGCCGGCTATGCAGAGGGCCGGCAGCTCTGAGGACGACCTCGGGAGGGGGAGGGGGCATCAAGTGTGCGGCTGCCCCTCCCCTTCCCTGAGCCGAAGACGGCTGAATTAGCCCAAAGTCTCCATAAGTCAGAAATGACTTGACCACAGAACATACATGATGACTGTCAGAAGATGTAAATTTTTAGGTAGGGAAGATAGGTCAGGCACGGTCACATAAACAGGAAATGCAATGGAGCTCTATAATGGAATCCTATGGACCTGCAGGGGACTCCCTAAGACTTCATCTTCCTTCCTAAGACAAATGATGAGTGGGATGAAAATTTCACTTCTCCTTTAGATACAAGAGCGTCTGAAGGTCAGACACTGCTTCTCTGGAATCATCATAAGAGCAAGCATCCCTTTGAAATTTGATTTGGAACAGAAGATTTTTTTTTTTAGGCCTACTATGGAGGGGTATAATGTTTCACTAAATTTCTTCTCAAAGGAAACAATGAATAATTTTATCATTTTAATACCTACTGCAAGAAAGTTTGTAAACCATTTTTGAGGATAATTTGCAATTCAAGACTTTTTCTGTGCAAAACAAGAACTTAGTTGTTTCTTCACAGAAAACAGCATTTTCCGTACATAATATTCTTGCATAGAAATATTATTTTATGTGTGGAAAATGCTGTTTCCTATAGAGAAAATGCTGTTTCCTATGCAAATCACCCATGAACAAATATTGGACAAAATAAATCCTCAATTACAGCACTATATGCATAGGAAACAGCTTTTTGTATGCACAAAAATAATATTCTGGTAAAATGCTATTTCCTGCACAGAAAATATTGTTTTCCACGCAAAACAACCACATGTGAATTTTGCACTGAATGAATCTCAAACTGCAAAGATCCTGGTCAATCTAGGAGTATTCTCCTCAGAGTATCATGACCCTCTAAAAACATGTTTTTGACACTTTTAAAAATATTTCCAAATATTATTTCCATTCCTCCTACTATGATGTGGTAAAGGGGGAAAGCTGATTGGAGAGAGAGGGGGAGAGAGAGAAGTTAGAACTAGTGGTGTCCAGTTCTTTGGGAGCTCAAACCTGACGCAACAAAACAATTCACTTGGTAGAACTGATCTGGAAGGGCCCTACCCTTTTAAAGCAGTTGTTCTTGGCCCTGTTGACATGCTCCAGAAAGAGGTGTCATTCCTAAGTTAAGAAATAACCTCCAAGAGTATCAAGAGAACTTGTTATTGCCATTGTAATTTTTATTTAAAGTCAACTGCTTTAAAAAGCCCTAAGTGCAAATCCAAATTTTAAATTTGCTTTAGAAGAATACATTGCTAGTTGTGTTGCACTCATTTATGTGTTGCAAGCTTACTTAATTTCATACCTGTTAAAACGTGGATCAGCATAGGCATCAGGAATATTGAGGACTTCACCCGTTCTTGCTACCTGACCAGCTATTCCTTTTTCAATAGAAAACCTGCATATGACATAAAGAGATGCACATATATTTAAACAATATGCTTAGAAGTAAGTGCATTTGAAGCTGGTCGCATGAGCTTTCACAGACTTGAGTCTATTTCCTCTGCATGCATCTGAGAAAGTAGACTGAAGTCTATAAAAGCTCATGCAACCAGCTTATTTTTTTCAGTCTCAAAAGTGCTACAGCATTAATCTGCAAACTAATTTTCCAGACTAACACAGTTATGTCTTTGAAGGTGAGACAGGTGTGATAGAGGTAATTCAGAACTGGGTAACATTTTATAATCTGGTGTTGAAATGCAAGGCTAAAGCTATTTCCTCAGGAAGAGGCATGCTTTTTAATTGACAAATGAAAGTGACATAATAATATATAATGATAACAAGATCTGTTCCCCACCATACTGCAGAATAATAAGGGAAGATATTAGACAGGCATTTATTTATTTTTTACACAAAGTATACTTTGCACAAAATATATTTTCTGCAAAAAAGGGGTGTGTGAAGGTTGTGTTTATGTAAGAAAGGTTTTTTCTTTTTTCTTTTGCTGCTGACAGGAAGAAGAAAAAACCTGCTGGTATTTTCCCAATGTCACACAGATGCATATCTTGTAGAAGTTAACAATTTCCCCCCAACACATTATTCAAACATGTTGAGACACCTTTTATCAATGACCATGTGGTAAGTGTGTATACAGTGGTACCTC
>CM034701.1:322741462-322752531 GCA_020142125.1 Phrynosoma platyrhinos
TTAGTAGAAGCATTCGTAAGTAGAGGTACCACTGTATTCTTGATATCCCTATAAACTACACATTGAAGAAGGAACAGTTGAACTACCCAGAATTAGTGTCACTACAAAGCAGATAAAGCAAGGGGATTTATTTTCTAAGTTCCAAAACACACTGCAGAAATAATCCAGTTTGAGACTGGTTTAACTGCCCTGGATCAATGCTAAGAAATTCTGGGAACTGTAGTTTTATAAGACATTTAGCCTTCTCTGTCAGCGAGATGTGGTGCCACAATAAACTACAATTTCTAGGAATCCCTAGCACTGAGCCAGGGAAATTAAAGTGGTTCAAGCTGGATTATTTCTGCAATGTGTTTTGGACCTAAGAGAATCATGCTGAAAGCTTTTGACGGTGTCACTTTCCACTTTTTGTGCAGGAGTCTAGAAGGGACCCAGCATCTACAAAAGTGGCCTTGGAAGGCTGTGTTCAGTTTGTGGACTGAATTATTTCCACTTTACTGATTTCCTCAAAGGAAGATCCCTGAAAAGCATGCTAGATATCAGTCATGATAAATGGAATATGCCAGGATACCTTAATTAATATGACCAAAGTTGTCCTTTTCCGAGATTAGGGGTGTGGAAGTACCCAAGCAGGTTTTCATGTTGCCTATAGGGTTTTGAATTCTCAGTAAATAACTTGAGGACCCAGAAGACATCAAGATTGTTTTCCCCAGTCCTTAGGCTTTGATGGTGTAAACAGAAGAATTTTTTTTAAAAAAAACACTTCCCATTTCTGAGGTCATTGGAATGATCTCAGGAATGACGTATAAGTCTAACTAGAAGATAATATGGAGCAGCTATCTGTTGAGTCTCTGAATTGATGTCACAGCCACTAGGAAAAAAAAATAGTGAGGATCTTCTGGGACGCATCATCCAGAAATTCAATGGGAGACTAATGCAGCACCCACAGACTCACATTAAGGGTACATGGAAGCGTTAAAGAAGTTGTTCAAAAATGCCGAGCCACTCCCCATTATATAACTACTCCCCAGCCTCATAATCTGAAATCCATATTCCAATGGGAATATAAATTGGAACTTCTGGGAAGAAACAGAGGAGTCTTTTGGAAGGAGGGGGATAAGAAAGGAGGATTAATTTTTGAAAGAAAAAGAAAAACATGTTTTTCCTTTCTTGAGTTTGATATCCTTAGAGGGACAATGGCATTTCTTCATCTAAAAAACAAAAAAAAACTGAGACATGTATTGAGATTTCTACTTATTAGATACTTATTTCCCCAAGTATAGGGTTAAGATGAAGAGCACAGAAATTGTGATCCTTTCCATGAGTACAGTGACAATTCTTGTGATCAAAAGGGTAGCTGTGATGGAGTATTTTGCCTATACTTACAAGGAGGTATCATAAAGTAATAATTATCACCCGGAGGTTATTATAGTATATTGATTAAATTTTGTCAGTGTCATCATCACCAAGTGACTTTTTCTTTTCCTAAAAATGAAAAATCCATTACAGGGTCGCCAATTAGACAACACAGATACGTCATTCATGAAGTGGAAGAGTGGTTTAAGGAGCAGTCTGTAGACTCCTACAATAACAGTATTCAGAGGTCAAGAAACACTGGGGGAAATGTGTAAATCTGGATGGTGACTACATAGAGACAGGTTAACTACTACAAATCAAAACAAACTTTCTGTCAATTTTTTTTAAAGGTTATAATTAAAATTTTACGATACTCCCTCATAAGCGGCTCTCAAAATATTTCTGATTAAGAATTTATCACTTATACATTTGTTGCTGCACTCAGGGTGGATCAGTGACATCTAATTGAAATATACCATTCCTTATCTCATGCCTTATTGTTATTAACGAACAAGATATTTGAAGAGTGAGTGAAGTCATAGAATCACAGAATCATAGAGTTGGAAGAGACCACAAGGGCCATTCAGTCCAACCTCCTGCCATGCCGGAACTCACAATCAAAGCACCTCTGACAGATGGCCATCCAGCCTCTGTTTAAATATCTCCAAGGAAGGAGACTCCACCACACTCTGAGGGAGTGTGTTCCACTGTCGAACAGCTCTGTGTATATGTTGGCAGGGATGGAAAGAAAAGGGAAATGCAAATCATTTCCCATTTCTGAGGCCATTGGAATGATCTCAGGATGCAAATCAGTGACAAAATGCAAATCAGTGACAAAACAGATCCTAAGATGAAATCCTATGTTTCAGGACAGCCTTTCCCAAACTGATAGTTTCTAAACAAGTTGAACTCCCACCATTCCCATGCAAATCATATTGTGGGTTTTGTAGTGTACGTAAGGGGAAAATTCCAAGTTGGAGACAGAAAAGTTTAAAAGGACAAAAAGGGCTCATTTTAAAGGAGCCAATAGCAAAATGTGCTCCTTTAAGGACAACAGTGACAACTTCCATGCTTTTCTCTATAAATCCCATGGCATGCCCAACCTACCTTTTAATTAGCAAGTTAACTAATGACTAAACAATTTCAATTATTACTGTTGATGGTAACACATTAATTTAATAGTTTCTGGTGGGTAATAATAACAAATTAATTTTCAAACTCAGTGCCCCATGTTCTGAGGTGTGTGTAAGTGTGTGTCATAGATAGATAGATAGATAGACAGACAGTAAAACTAAAGGAAAAGCATGAAAGAAAATTGCCCTAAAGTAATAAGATCCAGGAAACGATATAAACATGAATTGGGCTGAGTTTTAATTTAAGATAAGTACATATTAAAATCAAATGAAAAAGATAAGAAAAGCTAAAACCATTTGCTTAGTGATAGCTTTCATCATTTCAAAAGACCACTAGAGGGGCAGGCAATGTGATATCTTCAAGTCACAAACTTCCCCCCGCCCCCAGTCTGCACAGCTCAGCTGTTGGATATTATCACACTGCCAATTTCCCGCCAGGATAGATGAGGGTTGTAATTGTAACAGACAGATCTTATCAGACAGCCCTGTGGCCAGCAGTTGGCAGCCTGTATCTATGATTTCCTCAGTCTTGAAAAGCTGCAGGAGAAGCCCGGATTGTATACAGGCTGTCTTCTGCTGGCCACAGGGCTGTCTTATAAGATCTGTCTGTTACAGTTACAACCCGTGTCTATCCCGGCGGAAATTGGCAGTGCATAATCTCTGTTGTTCCTGTACAGTCACACTCCTGCAGGCCAATAATTCTCAGACAAATTAGAGAAAAGCTTGATAAGCAAGTGATGATCATGGGTCATATTGGCAATGGTGCTCTACAACTATCATTCTGAGTTGACCATATGATTTGGTTTGAAAATGACTTTTTATCATCAAATGTTAATATCTGGCAAACTAGAAGCTGCAACTTACTATAACACTCACATTTTTACCTACCTTGGAGCAACACTGAGTTTTTCAGCACATGATCTCCCAAAGGATTGCCTCCAGAAGATGGAATTTCTGGGAGTGACATTACAGCTTCAGACTGTAGTTGTGCTGGCATTGCAATGATCATTTCCAGAAGAACTAACTTCTGGAGTTGCAGATCCTGGTGAGAATGATATCACATGTGACAAAAGTTGTCACAAGGCCTATATATATGGACAGAGTTTTGGAAATGATATTGGCATGCAAAGAATAGCCCATTATCTGTTTTTCACCTTATTTCTTTGGTCTTCTTGAAGACAGGTTTCCCCTCTTGTTCCTCCCCAATATCAAATAGGTCTGAATATAGCTCATTGTTCTTCTCATCTACTTGGAAGAGTGCACAGCGATCTGCATTCACCAAGTTTTTTGCATATATCTATAGAAAGAGAATAAATCTATAGTTAATTAAAGCATGCTTAAGAGAAACTGTACTGTTACATAAACCAAAGTGAAAAGTAGGTGTCATAAGCATTCTGAAAACACAGAGGTAGTCATCTAATTCAGGGATAAGCAACCTTTCCCCTTTAAGGGCCGAGGGACTTCAGCTCCCAGAAGCCTCAGCCATGTTGGCCAATAGTCCCATGTTGGCCAATAGCTCCTGGGATTCTGGGAGCTGAAGTCCCTCGGCCCTTAAAGGGGAAAGGTTGCCTACCCCTGATCTAATTAATAAGGCATTAATACAGAAATCCTAGACTTATTGCTGTCCTTCTTGAGGGATGGAGGATAGCCAGTTTTAGGTTAGATCCTCCCTCTGGAATATGAAAAAAGAGGATCTGGGACCCCTTGATCCTCAGGCATGCATCCCACCCCCACCCACCCCCAAAAAACCCACTCTCAATTCCAGTAAGAAAAACAAAAACAAATCAACAATTATGAAGTAATAACCAAATGTTAAAGGAATGTGGGAAAACCAAGGAGCATAGAAAAGATTAAAGTGAAAAGCTTTGTTCATCTGGAGAATAACAAAGATTATCTTTATGAGGCGTGTGTGTGTGTGTGTGTGTGTGTGTGTCAGAGACAGACAGACAGACAGACAGACAGACAGAAGAGAGAGACAGCTAGATAACTATCCTAATGTATAGTCCTCTCTGAATTGAAGATCTGAGTGAATGAAAGTGGCTTCTTGGCAAAGACTGACTGGATCTCTGTTTCCTTTGAGTATATATGTCCCCAGAGTGTGTACTACTCTCTAGAGACACTGAAGGAGGAAGGGGGGGATATATGTTAATAATGTCTCCTACAATATTTAACAGAAATCCTCTCTCTCTCTCTGCCTGGTAATAATATCTGCCCTGGATAGGTCTGATTATAACTGGCCATTGTTAAGCTGATTTTGATCCAGGGGACAAAGCTGTACTGGATCCTTCCACACCCTACTTCCAGAGGAGGGGAATACTTGCCAGGACTCAGCATCTTCTCTGTTCCTCTGATTGGTTTCTTGGCTGTTATTATCACCTTTTTCATGCCATGAAGCCATGGTTCTCAACTGGCCAATCTGACCTAGCTGGGTGAGTGAGATCAGGCAGAAAGTTGTGCTGAATATGCTTCCCCCTCATTCCACTCAACTTGTGTGGGTCTTGGAAATACTTATGCAACTATAACCTGAATATTATGCATGGGACTTGCTTCCAGACTTGTCAAAAGGATAACACTATGTGCAGTTGGGGTAAATCTTCTGTTCTTCAGGGGAATAATTCTGGAATCCAAGCAGGGAGACCCATTTGATTTTGTTTTGGCTACAGTTGCATCCTAATGTTATCTAGTTCTTCTTTGTCTATTACTTGCTCCTTGTTTTCTTCCTGCCACTTCTTTTTGGTGACATGGCTTCCATGAAAAAAAGACATGAGAGCTTTGCAGAGGCCTGCTCTCCTGTGATGAGGCAGAAAGACATCTAGGTTTCTGTTCTCTCATTATTTTCACATGGTGCATAAATACACAAGAAGGAAAGCTCCTTAGAGCAATTAACCTCCATCCCCATTTTTGTTACTGTTTTACATTTGTAGGACAATGAGTCTGTAACAAAGATCTTTTGCTATCTGTGGAAAGTAATCCACATATCACAGCTTTGATTTCCCAGTTTTTAACTTATGTGGTCAACCCTCACAGATAATAGGGTTATCCCTCTTCAGAAACATTACCCTCCATGCATAGAGGAGTGATGAAAATGGACATGAAAATAACAACAGAATAGCCCTAGTCTGCCTTTCTGAACCCTCAGAAGAGAGTATCCTTCTTTCTTGCTGTGCATTAATTGGAGCCACATATTTCTTTCATATCTTTTCTCTCTCTTGGGAAGAGCAATTTTAATTTAAGGAAGATATATTTTGATTCTGGGATATTTTAATATGCAGAAAACCGACAAGGTATAGGTTACCCCCCCCCACACACACACACACACACACAGAGTCGAGAGGAATAGTCAGGGACTTTCAGGCAATATTAGTGGACAGAGCCAGAAGAAACTCAGGGTTAAACAAATCCTCTGCTTAAAGCATTCATAGCTGCTTTGTAGTCTACCACTGGAAAAAAAAATAGGTTTTCCCCCAGAAGCCTAAACCACTCACATACACCACTTACAGGTCAGCCTTAGCTTCTGTATCAACAGGAAAAGTTTTATAATAAAACAAGTCAAAATAATATTTTGTTCTAATACTAGTACTTCTAATGTTTGGAGAAACAGATGTTCTAATATGACATAATATTACTCTTGAGAGAGGAGTAAAAACATTGCATTGAATCCAGCACAGAAACTTCTGAAAACAGAAGGAGCTGATATCCAGGAGAGATTCCCACATAAGAAACTAAGGAGTAAGATGGTTTTTGCTGAACCTCCTCACCTCCTGAGGGATCTCCCATGATATTCTAGAGCAAGAGAAGGCAGTGTATCCTGCAGAGAACATGGAACCCTCTACCTCAGGAGTAGGCAACCTTTCCCCTTTAAGGGCCGAGGGACTTCAGCTCCCAGAATCCCAGGAGCTATTGGCCAACATGGGACTATTGGCCAACATGGCTGAGGCTTCTGGGAGCTTAAGTCCCTCAGCTCTACCTCCTAAGGCCCTTTACTAGTCTCTAAAGTCCAATAACCCCACCCACATTTTTAAAAAATCAGTGTGATTTTAACACCATGCAGAAAGACCTTAAATATGTGAAAACATTAGAAAATACCTCCTTCTACTCCCACAAGTGCCACCCCAAAATTCTGTGTTTTCCTCTGCATTCCCTGACAAAATGATGACAGGATGTGACAGGATGTGGACTTGTTGTGGGAAGGTGTGGTCTGTGGGGGCTCTGGGTGGAATTAGGTTCTGGCACCTACACAGTTGCCCACTTTTGTTCCAAAGGGTCTGCTAACCCACTGGAGTAGATTTTCAGCTGAAGCAGGAGAATTCGGGACAAAGTACAATTTTCTCCAAAGAGTGGGAGAGAGAGTTTATGAGCAGAGTTGCTATTCACAGATCTACTATGTCAAGCGC
This sequence comes from Phrynosoma platyrhinos, assembly GCA_020142125.1. Lineage (NCBI taxonomy): Eukaryota > Metazoa > Chordata > Lepidosauria > Squamata > Phrynosomatidae > Phrynosoma > Phrynosoma platyrhinos. The sequence continues at coordinate 322,748,343 of CM034701.1, forward strand.
TTGTTTTTAGATATTATTATTACTAGCCCATTTTGAAAAATATCCATTTCATACTGAAGAGAAAATTAAATCATTTTCAGAGCATTTTTCTACACAACAGAAATATCCAGAACAGCTTGCAAAAGGGAAATAATGTAATGATCTAAGAAACCAAACAGCACCAAAATATTGAAAATAAATGATAACAAGAAAAACATTATCCTCTTCCCCCCAAATATGATCATATCAGGAACAAAAGATTCCAGGACAACAAAAACACCAAAGCCATTGAAGCTGTAATCCTACACGTTCTTTTCTGGAAACATGTCCCATTGAACATGATGTGTTTCCTCTTGGTAGATATGTATAGTAAGGGGTCCAGATTCACTCAGCAGTCACATTTGAAGCCTCTTTCTCCCTTATGCCACCAGCCACCCCTCTACAGCTAGGCTTGCAATTGGCTAAATAGCAAGAGAGGGAAACCTGGGGCCTGCACACAGCACCCAGAGCCCTTGCCAGTCCTACTGATAAAGGGACATACCCCCTGCAAAGGCATTAGTATGTATGCTACTGAAAGAACAAACAATGGACAAGAGAAAGAAAAAAATATGTGGTGGTGATCACCATTCCATGCTGTTTTCCTCTTGAGATTCTCAACAGAGAAAAAGAGAGAGAAGGGGGGGGGGGTGTCACATGGTAAACACCTTGAAAATGTCTCTGTTCACAATCTAGGTCCTCCAGAGGATTATTTATTTATTTATTTATTTGCACTTATATCCCGCCATTCTCCCAAAAATGGGATCCACGGTGGACATGCTCTGAGGGCATATCTGGATGGGTATCATTACCAGCTATTTATCTGTATGAAAGAAACTAGAAACACCTTATATTCTCAGCCATGCTTCCACCTCCCTCCTTTAAGTCAGTGTGAAACCAGAAGGGAGTAGGTCCACCCCAAATCACTCTACACACTCATTCTGCTCACACAGCACTGGATTTCATGCTCAAGTGACATCCACCAGATCAGCCAAGGCAGTTTCACTGGTAAATCCAGTTTTGAATCGGGACTGAAATACATCTACATAAGACTTAAATATGTCTACATAGATAGGCCTGGAAGTGGCATCGCCAGCTGTGCCCGTGTAATGTACAGTAGAGACCAAAGGGAAAGATGTTTTCAAAAAATCCATAGGCCTATCCTATGTTTAATGTGAGCCAAACCCATAACAAAAAGGAAAAAAAAATAAACTCTAAGTCACATCTAAAAATGCATTTCAACCTAATTTACACTGCAGCCATCCAGTGAAGCAACTTTATCCAGCTCTGGATACAGGAGGCCATCAAAATAAATACCATATTTCAGTTACCAACAGCAAAGAAACAAACACTACAAGCTGTCAAAATTATTTTGTGTATTAAGTGGCAATAATTATTTAGAAAATTTTCTAGAGGTAAAATGAATAAGGAAGTTGTTATGAATGACTGAATCTCAAGGCTACATTATGGCAGCTGCCATGATTGAGCCATTATCACTCATTCTAACAAATATCTCATACTAAACTGATGCAGCATGTTACTGCTCTGAAAAACCATGATGTTTTATGCCTATGCCAGCAATGTGAACTAATTTCTACTAGCTATGGTGGCCAGACTATACTATTTTTTCTCTGCTACACCTGGAGTGGATATCTTGAGCTATGCCATGCCAGGACCTCACATGATCTATGGTCCCTCACACGAGATGATGTTTTTGATATCAGATGTCTGGGTCATCTGAACCAAACATAACAGTTAGATATTACTATTGATTTCCAACAGTCAATTTGCTGTTGTGTACCTTCAAGTAGTTTCTGAGTTATGGCAACCCTAAGGTGAACCTATCATGGGGTTTACTTGGCAAGATATGTTCAGAGGGGAATTGCCTTCACCTTCCTTTGAGTGTGAGAGAGTGGAGCTTGTCAAAGGTCACCCAGCCAGTTTCCATGATTATGTGGGAATTTGAACCCTGTTCTCCAGAGTCATAGTCCCACATGCAAACCAATATAGCACTGGGAAAAGATTCAAGGCTGTCAAAGGCCCTCTGCTTTACATTGTCAAGGCTGTTGGTGCAGGATGAGCAGCTATATTTATTCCAGAGACTGGAAGTTCATAGCATATGAAAACAAACCTGATATGTGCAGAAGAAATTAATGAAGGGGGGGGTCTGATTTCCACCCAAAGTGACTTGAATGAATCCAAGCCTCCTTTCCAAGGTTAACAGCAGCTTATAGGGGAGATAATTATTGGGACTGTGGTAGTGATAAAAACCCATCCCCTGCAATTTTTATTCTGATTACCATTTTAAAAGATTCATGCAGTCACAAGTTACATGTTTAGTGTTCTAAGTTGTTTGGCCCTAAATAGTCTAAGCCTTCAACTTTATCTGTTTCATAGAAGAAGCTGCTGTCTAACAGCACCTTTTACCCTAAATGAAATGCAAAAATATTAACCCAAGAAGATGCTGAATACAATACTATATAAATGCTAGGTAATGTTATAACAATTGTCTTAGAATACTTAAGAATAGACATTTAAAATTAATTATTAATGTTTACCATCTACCTAGCCCAGATTTAAGTGGAAAATATCTGTAGAAACTCAATTTATTTTACAACAATAAGTTTTATTCTTATTTTGGGACACATTATTAAAATTAATTCTCTAAATAGACACACACAACATATACACGGGTTTGAACAGGATATGCACATATGTCAAATGTTTTAAAAAAGTGATAACAAGAACTTAAATAATATTGAAGTTTAAGAAAAATATACTTTACCATGATATGTTCAAGTAGAGAATCTATTGCAACTATGTTATCAAAATACGTTCTGCAGAAGAAGAAATAATGTTCACAAAAGTTAGATTCACTAATTAACTGTGCTAGTTTTTAATTAACAATAAACACAACAACTTTTCCTATACTGCCAGACTGTATACATGCACAAAGACCTGACAGAACACTGGATTTGTCAGGAATGATATGCTCACCTCTTTGGGGATCCACACATTCACTAACACTCACTCACACGGGGGGGGCGGATATTTACCTATTTACCTATTACATATATATCCTACTATTCCCTCAAGAAGCTCAAAGCAGCATAATCCTTACAGCAATCATATGAAGTATGTTAGACTGAAAAGTAATGACCTGCCCAGTGGGCTTTGTGGGTGAACAGGGAACTCAATCCAGGCCTCTCTTATCTCTGTCCAAATTCTAGCTATTGCACTACAGTGAAAAGGCCCCTTAAATTCACAAGAAGTTAGGTTCACAAGAGTTGTGTTAAGCATACAATCTTTTTGAGGATGATTGTAAAAACCCCAGCTACAATCTTCCTAAAAATTAACACCAACAGGCCCATCTGGTAGCCCATCTTCTTTTGACTTGCTAAAAAATTTATTTCAAAAAATAAATTCTGATTTTTTTTAATAGCGTCATCATCACAAGCCCACCTTGTTCCAAGTCTGGGGCTCAGTAGCTTACAAAGATTAAAAAGATTTTTGTTTTTGTTTTTTGACTTCCAGGGAGATCTCTGGCTTGATCTGCTCCAGGACCCATTTGTTTGTCTATTTGGCTGTTCATGGGATTCTCAGCACTCTTCTCCAGCACCACATCTCAAATGCATTGATTTTCTTCCTACCTGCTTCCTTCACTGTCCAGCTCCCACATCCATACATAGTAATAGAGAATACAATGGCTTGTACAATCCTCACTTTTGTGTTTGGTTGTATATCTTTCCATTTTAGGATCTTTTCTAGTTCTTTCATAGCTGCCCTCCCATTCTTAATCTTCTCCTGATTTCCTGCTGCAGTCCCCATTCTGATCAATGTTTGACCTCAAGTATGAGAACCCTTTTACTATTTCTATTTCCTCATTGTCCAGTTTGAATGTGTGTAAGTTCTCTGTGGTCATTATTTTTGTTTTCTTTATGTTCAACCGTAAGCCTGCCTTTGCACTTTCTTCTTTGATCTTCCTTAGTAGGTGTTCCAGGTCTGTGAGGTTTTCTGCTAGTATTCTGCTAATATTATTGTCTGCTTATCTTAGATTGTTGATATTCCTTCCTCCTATTTTCACTCCTCTTTCTTCTGTGTCCAAGCCTACTTTTCTTACAATATATTCTGCATATAAGTTGAATAGGTAGGGTGATAAGATGCAGCCTTGTCT
>CM034701.1:322760656-322771914 GCA_020142125.1 Phrynosoma platyrhinos
ATTTTATTTCCATCACTGTATGTCCCATGTTGCATTTTCCTTAACATAGTGTTATAATTATAAAGTAAATCTGAGCCACAATCATAAACGCAGCTTCATGATCTCCTAAAAGGAAAATGTAAATTCTCACTGTTCCATTTGGGCCTTACCTCTTGGTGAGTAAGATGGAAGGTGTCATTACCCCAGTGTCGGTAAAGCTCCAGAATACCAATCAGGTCACCAAGTGCAGTAACAATTGGTAAACAAAGCACAGACTTGATACGAGTCCCTGATTCCAGTCCAGTACCTTTGGGAAAGCGTTCATCCTAGAAAGACAGGTATATTTTTATATTGATGATATAACATTTGTTTTACTTTGCATTACCACTTGTGTTCATTTTCTCCATTTTGTCTACACAAGTTACTATTATAGAATCTGTCCTAAGTTATCAAAATATTAGTGTTCTATTTAAGAAGTTTACTAAAAGGAATGTAAGTGTACCAAGTGCTAAAATGTTGCAGAAATTATTAATATATTTTTAAAAAATCTAAATGATCTAAACAGGATTTCTCTGAATATTTAGGTTATGTTGACTAGAGAGACAGAAAAGGAGTTCCTCATCATGATCCAAAGCCATCCTTTTTTTAATTTTTAACTTTGAGGAAACAGACATGTTTTGAATTTGTCTGTTATTTCCTAGTACAGCTAGAAATGTAGGGAGGAACAGGGAGGAAAATGGAAAAATTCAGGAAAACCCTTTTGTTCCATTTTTTCCAAGGCATTTTTCCCAGTTAAACTGGGGAGGGGGGGAGGATTGTGGAATATTTTCTTTTAGAATGATGAATAAAATGTTTAAGTCAAGATGATGACATATTTAATGCCCCCAAATAATTTCTAAAAACTGTAAGAGAAAAACTTTGATATAAGTAACTGTACAACATCAGATGATGACAACCTCCAATCTTGAAACCTTGTCTCAGTTTTTTTAAGGGAATAAGTGTATTGCATCTGTTGGACGCTATGGAGAACTAAACAAAATAATTTTCTCTGCCTTATGAATTTTGATAGTTTCATTTATTTATTTATTTATTTATTTTATTTGCTCCTTAAACTGGAAAAATTAGAAATGGTCCTTATAGTTCAGCATCTTGTAGAACAAACAAAAAGGTTTCAGGACTTTGTAATTTTTTTTTTAAAAAAAAAGATTAATTTCAATCTGTAATTACATTCTGAATAAACTGTACTTTTATTATAGTAAACATGATCATATAACCAAGTTATATATTCTGCATTTTGTCTTCCTAAAGTAATATTGTAGAAGAGTTAAAGGAAATGAGGTCTCACATGCTGTTTATGGTCCACAAACTTTATTATCCTAAAGTTATCATGGGCTTTTTAAGATAATAAAGTTTGTGGACCATCAACGGCATGTGGGACCTCATTTCCTTTAACTCTTCCACCGTAAATATGCACTTTCGACTTTTCTATTCTGTTCCTAAAGTAACATTGGCCTGAAACAGACAGGCTGAAAAATGCAGGCTATGGCCGTGCCAGCACAATTCACACCAGGGCTGTGGCAATTGGATGCATCCAGCCCCAATCTGGGCTGCCGCTGCAGTTCTCAACCAAGCCAGCAAAAGTAGTGCCACTCCTTTTTGGTCTAGCATAGTTTCCCTCTGCGTTCGTGGCATGCGTCATCTAAATGCTACACCCTGAATGAAGCTGGAAACCACATTTTTCAGCCCGTCTGTTTTGGACCATAATGATGTTCAATAAAGGATGTGAAAGATGCTAATATTGAATTTTAATTTTTTTCTGAAAATTGCCCCACCCCAAAAAAAGAATATAATAAAAGAGGAGGGAAAGCATTCTTTACAATATCTTCAAAATTTCTCCAAATTTTACATCTCTAATTGCAGCACATTCTCCATGAAGAGAAGAATGAGAAGACCCAACAGGTGAGGATCTTAATGTATGTTCTGGACCTGCTTAGTCACAGCCAATTTCACTCTTACACTCCTGCACCTGAAGCCAATTACTTTCTATGTAAAAATGTTCTGTGTTTTGGTGGGCATAATTTTATTTATCCTTATCAAATAATGCTTGTTCCTCAATCTTATTGATATTTTTCAGTGTTTTGTTGCTGAACATAACCTCAACTGAGGCGAGAGCTTTCTTTCTAGGGGAATGAAAACCCTGGCTGTCAGCATCATATTTACCCAGGGAGTTTAATCCTTCTCATCAAGCACACAGCCCAACTCCTGACTAGTTGGGCCAGTATAAGAATTATACAAGAAGCCCATTATGGGAATGAAGCTCCCTGGGAGGAAGCCATATCACCAATAAGAAGATAGTAACCCCCTGTGCCTACCCTAAGGTCACCCAATGGTGCTCTAGGTAGTTCCAGGACCTGTGCATATAAGACTGCAGACCAAAGCAGAGAACAACTCACTACTACCAAAGCCTTGCTTGCCTCATGCTGGGCAATCTTCCTTGGTTATTTCATCAGCAAATCTGCTTTTTTCAACTCCTCCTCCCCTACATTGATTTCAATAAGATGGCAAAACTGACTATGCTAGCCCCATGTGACATAATTGGGGGCCTAAAACTGCTATCTTTCTTGGTAATAAAATGGTTTTGGATCCAATGGATTTAAGTAGATGCCCTGGAGGACTCTGCATTACAGACAGTTAAAACACAACTGGTAGAAAATCTCTGGCCCCTAGAACTTCCTCCTGGTATGCTCAGAGCCTCCACAGTTTATGTGCTAACCCCATCCCACCCACTCTGTTGGCTGAACTCTCTTTTGCAAATAGTCACTTAAAATTCAGTTTCCAATCACACACGTGCCTTTCAATACACTGAAGTCTGTGATTACTTTGTCAATCCCACCATTATTTTAAAACAAGACAGAAAAACCTACCCCTAAAATATCTTCTACTAATAATGTCTTCCTAGACTTAGCTACATGAGCAGATACAGTAGTGCCAGGCTTAATGGGTCCTACAGGAACAAGCTGTGGTTGTCCATCCTTCATTCCCGGTGGTGTGAACACACAAAGACTCTGAGAGGACAAACAACAAAGAATCTGTAGTTAAAATGTCTGCTGCTTCCTCATCATTAAATCAAATTTGTTTTATCGGGGGGGGGGGGATCTGAAGTTAGTATTTGACAGACATTTACATTTACTTTTTGAAAAAATTATTTACACGATGGTGAGTTTTGTGTTTTTTTGTTTTTGTTTTTACCAATTCACTATTTTCTACTCATGAAGCTTTTCAGAATTATAGAATTTGGCAGATAATTCCACTGAGATCACTGCATGGGGCCCATTCACAATCATTTCTGTGCTGAGATCCCAAAATACACATATGGTGACAAGTCAGTGTGCAAGTCCAAAACTCACATCCACATTCCATCATGTACACAATCAGTTTACTAATACAGTACAAGAAATATATTACTATATTTAACTTAGAGGAAATGTTTTACAATGTTGACTTGGGGGCTGTCTGCACTGGCAAAATAAAGCAGCTTCAAACTGACTTGAAGCCTACCTGTTCAAATGACATATGATGCCAAACTGGGTGGAAATCAACATGAAACCATGCTCTAGGGCTAAAAACCAGAGCAAAAAGAAGCTCTACTCCACTTTAATGTAGAAAATGAGCATTATCACACTGGCATATAGACAACATGGAGTGAGTGCAGGAATGTTGGAAAGCCCAAATAATGTATGGAAGTGGTCTGAAGCATGCATCCTGGGACTGATGAGATACAGCCACCCGCACCATTGTTGGCCATACAGTTTTTGGTTTAGCATACAGGCGTACAAGTGGCCAGCTGCACCATCAACCCATTGCACCATCAAGTTGTCACACACTCCATGATGTAAAAGTATGACAAACATGTCAAGTAGCTAATAAAGCAATGGATGAAATTAAAAGATACACAAACCAGACAGTACAATGGAGGGGGGCATGGAGCATTTATGGGGGCATCCATGATTGCACTTTGCCAATGTATCACTAGGTGAACCAATGCACTGTATAGGCAGTGTACCACTCATGTGACACTGTGGATGGTCACTTGGGGCATCCAATGGGATGGCAGCTGGGTGGGAGGTAATTCCATTCTTGAGTGGTGTGTTCCAGCAATGGTGTGTAAGCATGGGGAGGGTGGAGGCAAAAAACAACAACAAAAGGTGCAGCTTGATGTTATCGATGTGGACAGTGAGGTTCCCAACTGGTTTAGAAAAATCCAAGATCACCCTGTTTTTTCCTCTCCATCTGCTCAGTCCCTTAGTGATACTTATTATTCTGGAAAAAAAGAACGTTGATTTTAGCTGATGTATGTCCATTCCCAGTGGAGAGTGTTCGATCCACCTTAGATTGGGTTGCTCCTCCCATTTGCTCCTAGAGGCAGGAAGAGAAAACACAAAACAAAAGACCTTCCTGCCCCCCAAGTGGGAGGGGCAACCCCGGAGAGGTCAGTTGTTAACCAGCCGAGGAAAGCTGGACCAATGTAATAAGAAGATAAAGGAGAACAGCAAGAGGTCAAAGCCCAGATCCAGACTCTAAGACATGTGGTCCAGGGTTCCCACTGCAGCACAGAGAGAAGGGTGGACAGGAGGATCGAACCCTCTCCACTGGAAATGGATGTACATCAGGTAAGACCAATGTTCCTTTTCTCAGTGAAGAGGGTGAGATCCTCCTTAGATTGGGATTTACAAAAGCCCCCTTAGCTAGGGCTAATGCTGCGCTCTAGGTGGGAAACCCGGGAACAACTGTTGAAGCGCTGTCCTCTCAAAAGTGGCCTCAGTTGGCAGAAGTCTCATTTGTAGTGTCTCATAAAGGTGTAGACTGATTTCCATGTGGCCACTCTGCAAATCTCTATCATAGGGGCAGAAGTGGCCCATGTTGAGGAGGTTGATGCACTCCTGGTGGAGTGAGCCATCACCCCCTCTGGAGGTGGGAGGTCCAGGGACCGATAGCATGCTGCAATACAGTCTCTGATCCATCTGGCTAGTGTAGATGGGAATAACTTTTGCCCTACAGACCTTTGGTTGAAGGAGATAAACAAGGCTTCAGATGTCCTGAATGACTTAGTCCTTTTGAGATAAATCTTGATTGCCCTGTGGACATCAAATGTATGCTAAATCTCTTCTAGCTCCTTCTTTGGGTGAGAATAGAAGGGAGATAGGATCACATCCTGTGACACATGGAAGGGAGAACTGATCTTTGGGACAAAGGATGGATCCATGTGCAGCACCACCAAGTCAGATCGAATGATGCACATGTCCATGCGTACCGACAGAGTGCCAAGCTTGGAAATCTGGCATGCCAAAGTGATGGTGACCAGGAGGAGCATCTTCCATGAAAAGTGTCTCAGTGGTGTATTCGAAGGGTTCTACCATGAGGCCTTTGAGAACTATATGAAGGTCCCACAAGGGAAAATGGTGTCTCGTAGGTGGAGCCAAGTTGGTTATTCCCTGCAGGAGTCTTCTGACATGAGGGTTTGAGGAGATCATGGCTGCCTTGTCATATGGTAGGATGGATGTGATGGCAGCCACCTGTCTTTTAACTGTGTTAGGTCGGAGACCCTGTTTGATGCCATCCTGGAAAAACTGAAGAAGAGTGGATGTGGAGGCATTTAGGAAGTCCAGATGTTTGCACTTGCACCATCTCCAGAAGGCTCTAAAGTTGTATTCATAGATTCTGATGGTGGAAGATCGTCTGGAGGCTAGGATGGAGTGAATCACTTCAGTTGAGTAGTCATATCATTGTAACATCTGCTACTCAATCTCCAGACGTGAAACTGAAGCCAGGCTAGGTCTGGGTGGAATATGTGACCCTGAGAGAGCAGGTACAGTCGAATCAGAAACAATAGGCAGTCCTTTGTCATGGTGATTATTTCTGAGAACCAGGCCCTCCTGGGCCAGGCCAATGCCAGTAAAATCACTTCCATCTTGTCTCTCCAGATTTTGCTCACTACGTTGGCCAGGATCGAGGTTGGTGGAAAAATGTGTAAGAGAGCCCTTGGATAGGTCAGGTTGAGGGAATCCATGTCCTCTCCTCCCTGCGTTCGGTATCTGGAGACAAATTGTGGAGTCTTCACATTCGCTGGAGAAGGGAACAGGTCTAGCAGGGGCTGTCTGAAGGCCTGTGTTATCTTGCAGAATACTTCTGGGTGGAAGCTCCACTCTCCCTGGTCAATGTCTGTCCTGCTCAGCCAATCTGCCATGGATTTTAGTTCTCCTTGAAGATCTTCTGCTTCAAGAAAGGAGAGGTTTGTTTTGCCCATTCCAGCAGAAGCTGGACTTCTAGCATCAGGGAATGAGATCTCATCCCTCCTTCACAGTTGATGTGGGCCTCTGTCGTTATGGTGTCTGTTCTGAGCAGCACTGCCCTTCCTCAGAGCTGGTCTGCAAATTGGAGTAGAGCCCTCAGCTCTAGCCAGTTGATGCTGTGCTATTCACAGCCCCCATCCCCATATCAAAGATGGTGGCCACCATCCATGAGGTCAAAATGGCAGCCACCATCCATAAAGACAAGATGGCAGCCACCATCAACCAGACTGCGAAGGGAGCACTCATTGGTGCCATTGTTGGCCCAACAGCATGCAAAAAGAGAGTGGGAGCCCTCGGCAGTCCTCACTGAGCTGACCGCTCCACAACCCTCAAAATTGTGGAGGATCACCATTCTTCAGAGCCAGCGGGGGAAAGGGGGGTGCTGGAGTCCTAGCCCTCCCCCTTCAGGTCAGGCTGGGTCATGGGGCTCCACCCAGTTGTCCTTTGAGGGTGGCTACATCTGCCCTGGATGAGGAGGGGACCGCAGTTGGCACCCAGACCCTCAGGCTCATGTATGTGGCTATCTGGACTCTGTCTGATGTCCACATGGGCCAGCCCCCTTGGATGAAAGGGGAGATCCACCAGTCTAGATGAATCCAGAGTGGTGGGTGGAACTGGGATGCTCACTCTGCCTTGTGGGTGATGGCCTCCTGATGAGGTAAAAGAAGCCACTGAAGGGGGCTGGAGTGAAGGCATGCCCATGGAAGGCAATCCATGGCTGGGATAATCAGCCCTTGAAGATGGGCTAGAAGAGCAATTTTGCTGGTCCTCAGTCACTTGACCTGGAGGACTGCTCAGGTGATGGCCTCTATTCTCTCGGGAGACGGTGAGATAGTCCCATGAGCTGTGTCCAGGATTGTTCCGAGGTGCTGGATGTGCTGGGTGGCGATGATGGAGCTTTTTTTAGGTTTATCAAAACAACGTGGTTGTGGAGTGACTGGAGGTCCCTGGAGACATCCTGATGGCCCCTTTGCATCAACGACAAGCGAATCAGCAGATCGTATAGGTAGGGATAAATTTAGAGACAAGAGCTCCTCCAATGTGCCACCAGAACTCTCATTATCTTGGTGAACACCCTGGGAGCCAAGGACATGCTGAAGGGAAGGGCCTAGTATTGGAAATGGTGTCCATCATAGGTGAAGTGGAGGAATCTGCAATGGTCCTTGTGGATGGGAACATGAAGATGAGCATCCTTGATATTAAGAGAGGTGAGGAAGTCTCCAGGTTGTAGGGCCTCTAGGATAGACCACAGGGTTTCCATGGGGAATTTCCTTTTTTTTTTTAAGATATCTGTTGACCACCACCACCACCACCCCAAGGTTGAGGATGGCCCGCCTAGAACTGTTCTTCTTGGGGACAAGGAGAAAAGTAAAATAGCATCATTTTTGCCTCTGGAGGGAGGGTATGGGTTCTATAGCATCCAGAGACAAAATTTTGCCTATGGCACCCAGAAGGAGGTGATGCTTCTTGGGGTTCTTAGATCTGAGAGAAGGAATGAATCTGTCACGGGGCCTGCAAAGGAGTTCCATGTGGTAAAGGGTCTCTAGCACCCATCTGTCCGATATTGAAGTCTCTCAGATATGGACAAACCCCTGAAGATGGTCCCCTACTGGCGGCGTCTCATCATTGTTGATTGCTTCTGCACTGTCCCCTCCTGGCAGAGGAGGGCTTAGGTGAGTATCCAGAGTTCGACTCTGATTGTGGCTTGAAGTCCTCCCAGCATTGTTTCTTGAGTGAAAGCAGGAAAAACCAGCAGAAAGAGAGGTTTTGGAGGAACGAAAGGAGTGGTGTTTGGACGCCAAATGTCTCCCAATATGCCCCCTCTTGCCAGTCAGCAAGGCTTTTTCTTCTCCTTGTCTTCTACCAAGTTGAGTGAGTCTCTGAACAACCTGGAACCCAAGCCCGGAGCCTCATTGGGCCAAAGGGGAAACCCCTCCGCTGGCTGGCCTCCTTTTTGTTCCGCTGCCCTGAGTCAGAGGCCAGCTGCGCTCCCACCAGAGGCAGGACGAGTGGCTGGGGCAAAGGATCAGCTGGAGGGTCCAGTGGAATGATGATGACAAAAATGGAGAAGAAGAAGAGCAAAAAGCAAAATAAGAGCCACATCCTGTTAGGAGCATGGCAGAAGCAGAATGCCTCTCCCACATGGGGGGGCAGAAAGATCTTTTGTTTTGTGTTTTCTCTTCCTGCCTCTAGGGGCAAATGGGAGGAGCAACCCAATCTAAGGAGGCCAATTTTCTTCTTCATAAGTTTGGACTGAATTTGCATGTTTTTCTCTACATCTACCCAAATATTCCTGATGGAGAATTCTTGAGGAATCCATTGTTCTCTGCCACAAAGAGGCCTGTGGCCTCACTGGAATGGAAATATATTGGATTGCAAAATAGGGGTCTCTGTTCAGATGCAAATGGATTTTAAATTTCCTGGACTTTGCAAATCTCCCTATAGCCACAGGGCCAGAAGGAGGAGGAGCCTGCCTACAAAAGATATCCTCCCCACCATATACCATCTTAACTAAAGACTGAAACAACATGTAGGTTGACTAACATCTCCAATTGTTTTTCTACTGTTTGGTTTGTAATATCTTGCCTGATGAAGCCCATGGAGCTTCGAAAGTTTGCAACAAATATATTGTGCATTTTGGTTGGCCAATAAAAGTATCACTGATGGATTTTTGTTTGAATTTGCTAAATGGCCAACACAGCTACCCCAGATATTAATATATGTAGCATTTAAAAAGAAAACCAACCTTTGTCCATATCCATACTAGAGGAGATAGAAGTGAACTTGGCTTCAACATTAAATTAGCCTCCCTAAAACTGTCTCATCTCTAGTATGAGGTTTCTCAATGAGAAAAACTGGAAATCATGAAAGTTTGCACATTTTAATGGAATTTTAGCTGCTAAATAATTGTATCACACTATTGAATTGGGGATTTTTCTTATCACTAATGGCTTTCTTTACTTTTTATGTAATTCAGATATTTTATATTGCAATCAGTGACTGAAATTCCTCTAATATAGATTGACTATTTAAAGGCAATTTTAGGATGTTCAGAGGAGATGAAATGTTTTCCCACTGTGTGTTCATTTTTTGTTTGTTTGTTTCAAGCTCTGGAAAATGGTTACATAAAAATTAGAAGACCATAAATGAATCTGCTGCGTTTTCTAAATTGCTACAGGTGCTTTTATAAGACAATATGATAAGCATTTTCAAAAGCCTAAAGATTCTCATCAATTGTAATAAACAAGCAATTTGAAATGTTACAATGGATGCACTAATGTGAATTTTTACCTATGTAGAACAAATGCTGATTGATATTGTATTAATATTTACTAGTCTTGATTATGAGAAATGTTATGGTGCATGTTTAGAACATTCAAAAGCACAATGGCTGGTGAAAGTATGGGACACTATAAAACTAACACCTTTAAAAAAGTGCTACTATAAGTGGTCAGGTCTGGAGTGCAATAATTTAATACAATATAAATGTGCAACAGTTGAACAATAGGTTTTTTAGGATGATAATATTTTCCTTGGCTCAATGCTAGGGAATCATGGGAATTGTAGTTTCTTCTGAGACATTGAGCCTGCTCTGTCAGAAAGCTCTGGTGCCACAATAAACTACAGTTCCCTTGATTCCCTAGCACTGAGCCAGGACAGTAAAAGTGGTCTCAAGCTTCATTATTTCTGGCAGTCTGTAAAGGCCCTTGCATAACTTATTTTTTTTCAGCTGGACAGTTTGTTCCACTATGTCAAACTTTTTTTAACCTGTTTTACATAGGTTGTTTTGAAATAAAAATTATCTTAATTTTTTTTAAAAAGATCTTTAGTTTTAAAAAAAAACACAAGGATTTCTCTCACCCTGTCTACACTTATTGTATGAAAGATAAGTGAATCTGTTCTGGATCAAAAGGTGCTTCCTGCTGGGACAAAACAGTCTTACTCATGCAAGGCAGCCATCCCATGGTGGTTTCTTGTCAATAAGGCCAGAATCTACTCTGGTCTTCATTTAAACTTAAAAAAAAACTCTTCAAAGCCCTGAATATATTTTAGAGATCAGATTCAAGTTCAGACTAACCCCAGAGCAGATTCACCACCCTACTGGTGTAGGAACCACCACCAGCTGCTGCTGCTTTTCTGAATCTAATCTACAAGAAATACAAATTATATAATTTGGTTAGGCAAGAGATAATATTTATCCTTTTGATTTCACGAAATATTAAGTAAGGTCACTAGATGGCACTGTCTATGAAGAAGAATTAAGCAAAAGTTATTATTTTGAATTCTAGAACAACATCTTATGTATTTAGGTTTGTGATTATTATTTTTTCAGAGAGAAAAAAACGCACCTCAGCATCTACAGAAAGATGTGCTTGCCCAAAATCATATAAGTATCTATTCATTATTTTCAGGTAAATGTATCCCAGGAATTCTGCCAAGGTAGAGGTCATCAACAAAGGTCCAATAAATTAGTGGGACAAGTGGGATTTACCTAGGAGTTATTTGAATGTTTGAATATGCAACCACAGAAAACATAATATTAAAATCAGCCACCACAGGAGAAGACACCTGATGGAGTATTGTTATTGTTAACTGCCCTTGGGTCAGCCTCATCTCATGGCAACCTTATGAATGGGACATCTCCAAGCCTCTCTATCCTCAACTGTTTTGCTTAGATCTTGCATGCTCAGGCCAGTGGCCTCTCTGATTGAGTCTACCTATCTGACATGTGGTCTTCTTCTCTTTCTGCTTCCCTTTACCTTTCCTAGCATTATACTGTTTTCCATTGAGTCATGCCAGCTCATGAAATGGCCAAGGGACGACAGGCTGTTTTGTCATCTTTGCTTCTTGGAAGAGTTCAGGTTTGATTGATTCTAGGATCCATTTACAGTGGTACCTCTACTTACGAAATTAATCCGTTCCACAGCC
>CM034701.1:322772014-322796963 GCA_020142125.1 Phrynosoma platyrhinos
TCGTAAGATGAAGCATTCGTAAGTAGAGGTACCACTGTATTTGTATTTCTGGCCATCCATTGTATCCTCAGCACTCTTATCCAGCACTGTATTTCAAATGAGTTTATTTTCTTCCTATCAGCTTTTTTCACTTTCTAGCTTTTACATCAGTACATGGTGATGGGAAACACTATGGCTTGAACAATCCTAATTTTAGTGCTCATTTGTTTATCTTTACTGTTTACTATCTTCTCTAATTCTGACATGGCTGCTCTCCCTATTTCTAGTCTTATTTCTTGACTGCAGTCTCCATTTTGATCAATGTTTGATCTTAGGTAAATCTTTACCTATTTTTATTTTCCCATTATCTAGGTTGAATTTATGTAGATCCTCTGTGGTCATTATTTTTGTTTTCTTTATGTTCAACAGTAAGTCTGCTTTTGCACTTTCTTCCTTTAATTTACTTAGTAATTGTTCCAAGTCTATGACATTTTCCACTACTAGTATGTTGACATCTCCATCTCTTAGACTGCTGATGCCCCTTCCTCCTATCTTCACTCCTCCTCCTTCTGAGTCCAAGCCTACTCTACGTGTGATATTTTCTGTGCACAAGCTGAAGAAGTAGGGTGATACAATGCATCCTTGCCTGACCTCTTTGCCAATTGGGAACCATTCTGTTTCCCCATATTCTGTTGTGACAGTAGCCTCCTGTCCTAAGTACAGATTTCTCATCAAGACTATCGAATGTAGTGGAACTCCCATGTCTTTAAAAGCATTCCATAGCTTTTCGTGATCTATGCCATCAAAGGCTTTGCTATAATGTATAAAACACATGCTGATTTTCTTCTGATACTCCTTGCTGCACTCCATTAGCCATTTAGGCTTAAATCCAATGTCACTTCTACCTCTCCCTTCCTTCTTGCTTAAACCTCTTGGTGGCCACTCAAAACCTGGTGGTGTGTGTGTGTATCCCAGCCACCCCAGAGCAGCTTTTAAAGGTGTACATGGGGCTGTAGAGTAGAAAACAGATTGTTCTAGTCTGCTGATAGAACAGTTCTGCCAGCAGCATTTACTCTGTCGGATTAAGCTTGTCCCCTAAAAATTAATGAAACATAGTTGTAATAGCAGAATTTTTAGATCTACAAAAGAATATGATCTATCAAAAATACAGCATACATTCTCTAAACATATTGTGGTACACTGATTATTTTGTTTCTTGAAAGAAAAACAGTATGCAGACAAAAGTAACAGTTAATATTATGTATTTGAAATTTTAAAGACTCTTGATAAATCACTCATTAAAAAACTTAGGAGCCCTTTGATAAGAAGATTAGGTTGTGTTAATACTAAGCTATGATTAAAAAACAAGAAAGAAATGATATAGATCAAGTGTGAGCAACTGTGGAAGACTAGGGGTGAAATCTCCCTCCAGGATACCTTGCAGGGCCACATAATAAAATAATAATAGTTGTTGTTGCCCACCAAACATCCTGTATGGGATGTAGGGGCATGATTTGTTTTGTTATTGTTTTTGTTTATTTTTGTTTTTGGTGGGGTTTGGGGGGTTTGGGGGTTGTTTCTTTTTCTTTCTTTTTTTCCCTTTTTTTCTTTTTGTATTCTTGGGCCTCTAAAGGGAATTTTTAGAGTTTTGAGACAATTTTTTTTTTAAAACTAAATTTCACAAAATTTCATTTTGATCCCAGAGGGTCCAAGGGGGTTCCAAACATTTGGAAATTCCTTCTGTAACCACTAGAAATCTTTTTTGGGGAATTCTGTAGCAAAACAAATTGTCAAAAAAATGTTTGACCTCCGTGAGCCACCAAAATGGGCCTGTGGCCCACAGGCTGCATTTAGCCTATGTTTTATATAGATAAATGACGTATTTACACAACAGAAGTGGAAGCATCACAAGTGACTTCAACCATGGAATCCTAAACATATTTATAAAGAATTTTGTCTCAGTGAATACAGTGGAATTTATTGTGTAGCAAGATTACTTCAGACTGCAATATTGGGCCTAAATCCAGTTCTAAATCCCAGCTAATGTGGATGTTGATTGAGTCAAATGAATGTACATAAACAAGGACTTTAACCAGTCCCTGTTGATTGGATTTACACTAGTTGGGGGTAGGATTTGAATTTAAGAATCATTAAACATCAAATATTCAAACTATTACATTATATGATGCAATAATATAAAATGACTAACATACCAGTCAGAATTGCCTATATCTTCAGTTGGGATACAATTAGACAAGCATAGTAATACAAGGAAGATGAGATGGTGATCATCAATAATTATGAAGTATTTAAATGTTTAACATAATGAAACATTCATAGAGGTTAGGGATTGTTGTTGTTGTTTAAAAAGAAATTCTTGTTGTTCCACACAATATTTTCCCCATACTTTCAGATGTCATAATGCTCTCTTCTTGTTTTTTTAAGCCCTATCTTAGGGCATGTGCACACTAGCAAGGTTCCTAGATGGAGCATTACCTGTTACCCTGAAGAACTAACATCTGTAGACATGGCTTATATTTGGCAAACTCACTCATATATTCAGGTATGTGCTGTTTAATAGAGTCAAATTTTGGAAACAAGTTTCAACAACTTGGACAAGTACACTGGCTTAAAACCACAGCTCTCACGATCTAAAGACATTAAAATTAATGCAGAGTACTTTTGAAATTCAGTGAAAAAATAAATGCTGTAAATTCATCATATTTGTAAAATGCATCAAATCTGAACCATCTGTAAATGTATTAGTTGCATTTGCAGAAATGTATCAACATAAATTATAACCAATGTAAAGTAATCCTCTACTGAACCTAGTGCAATATAAAACTTAAAGAACATTTGAAGGGGACAAGCTTCATGTAATACATAGCTTTCCAAGTTTATACTTACATTATTGCAGTCAGCCAGGAAATACAGTGCAAATCCATCAGCATTTGTAGCTGCCAAGGCAACAATTTTTTTAAAAAAGCATTAAGAAGAACATTTTATAAACTCTCTTGTTGGTGTTTCAAGATTTCACAATCAGCATTAAATAATCTTTTTTAACAAGCATTTGATGTGTCCCATGAGTACCAGGAATGTGAAGTACTTTAAAATAACAAAAATGTTCTATTAACATATTACATGAATTTATAATGTCTTTGAAATAAAAATATGTATTAGGAATGATGTTAAAACGTTTTATTTGTAAGATCCTAGAGGAAATATGAGCAAAATGTTCAAATCCATGTGAGCTGCCAAGAGGCACATTTTTCTACAATGGTCTTACTTTCTTCAGAGATCAAGCACTTGGGATGTTAAAAAGTGGGAAACAGACATTTGAAATGTGGCCATAATCCAATAGTGCACTTCCACTTTTTCTGTAGAAATCATAACTTGATCTCTCCACCCTACTTTGTGTGCACATGCCACACACACATACACACACAAAGAATAAGTTATGGACTGGATTGGGAAACCATCCAGAGCAGGTGTCTTTGGAACCATGGAGAGCTAAGACTTGAAGGAGAAAGAAAATAAAGTCCCAACTTCACTAGTATCAATTATCAAAGTACACTCTTGGATCTTGTGTGTGTGTGTGTGCATGAGTGTGCATGTATAATCTGGAGAAAACTGGGGAAACTGGGCAAGAGTGGAGAAAGATAAAGAATAATTTTAACACCTTCAATAGCTCCAGTGTAACCCATGTCTCTATCATTAATTCCCAATCTTCTTTGCAAAACAGAACTGCAGCCCCCATGGGAGTTAAGGAAATTCCTTGAGCATTTGCATCATGCAAACAGTTTCTGGTGTTAAATTTATTTAATTTACATCACTCACATACATGTATCTTATTCATTCATTTGTTCATTTAAACTCGGAACCTTATAGAAGCTTGGGATAGCTAACCATCTCACACAACATCAAATAATTAAAATCACAAAATATCTAAAATACCGAAAATGAGAAATCCAAAAATTACAAAATCACACATCTAAAATTACAAATAGCTAAATTTGTACATTAGAAATATTTGCATGAAAAATACACAAAAGAAATGCAAACATCAGCAAAAACAACTCCTAACCCACTGAACTGGTCCAAGAGAATACCATGGTCAATAGAATAGTATCCAAAGCCACAAAGGAAATCAACAGGGCAGCACTATCCCTATCAGTCTCCTACAGAATATCATAAACTGGAGCAAAAAAGGCCATTCTGTGTTGTATCCTAAATTAAAGCCTGATTAATAAGACACATTGACATGTGTGTAGATAATTCCATTTCATCCAGAAATGTCTGGAGCCGATTTTACATTGCCTTTTCAATTACCTGGCCCAAGAATTGGATATTTGCAATTGGACAACAATAGTCTAATAGCTCTGGATCCAAAAAGAACCTCTTCTAAAGAAAAAGTACCATTGCCTCCTTATACAACTCTTTGTATCCACCCAATCAACCTGTATATGCTGCATTTGACACCAAGGATGGCAAGGATTAATAAGGTGTGTAGTTGATATTATTATTAATATTATCATTATCGTTATTATCTTTGTACAATCACCCGAGGCAGCTAATAAGTATCCTGTCCACATCCTCAAGCTACAATGACTGAAAGTGATCCCATAAGCCATGACATGATGGTTGTCTGAATATAGGACAAGCAAAACCTGTGGAGTCCAGTTTGGTATGAAATTAGAATAAGTTTTGTCCTAAAATGATTCACAAAGCTGTTATACAGCTGCCCGTGAATTTGGTCTGTCCATAAATAGTCTCCAGCTAATAGCTTTGGAGGAAGAAAATGTTACCAAAATGCCTAAGCATGGTAGAAGATTACATTTTGCTAAGTAAACTAATATTCTTGAGCAATAGTTATATGGAAAATTGCAAGAATGGTGCAAAACTTGACAACCAAATGTTTAAATTTTTCTGTTGTACTAAGTTTTGACAATGATATGTCATTGTTATTTTATTGTTATAACCAATAATTAAATGTTAGACCAGATTTAATGAATCACCCAATAACCAAATATCAAGTAACTTGTGTTCCAAAGTCCTTAACAACAGTACCTAACAGCCACCACTGTATTGAAAAATGTCTAAAATGGAACAAAAAGGGGGAAATAGGCCGGCAGAGCTTACCTTTCTCTTGCAGGGTCCTCCTCCACAGCCACGTGGAAAGCTGGGGATGTAGGAAAAGCATCTGGCTATGCCCCTATAGTCAGATGCAGAATGCAAAGGCATCCTTTAAGAATTCTCAGATGTCCTCCACAGGTATTGCAAGGTGACTCCATTGTTGTGCATATGGCTACTGGGACAAAGCCAGATGCTTCTCCAACACTCTCAGCTCTCCATCTGTTACAAAATGGTCATTGGGATGTGGAGGATTGAATCCTGAGAGACAGGAGAAAGAGACATGTAGTTCCACCTGGGGAAAACTTTACAATCTGTCTACCACTGTAGGATGTTAACAAGATCTGTGTAAAATCCACTGATAGTGGGATGTGGAGAAAAGTTTTAATTCATACCTGTCTGTAAATTTTGGCATGCAATTATGTACATTTATTCACACATATATTTTACTAATTGGAACAGTCTGTCTCTCATAAAAAAGTGACAAAAATTAAACTAAAAATATATGTTTCAAATCAAATCAAATCAAATCATTTTATTACAGCCATTAGGCCAGTAAAATATGTTTCAATTTTTAGTGGGAAGAGCTGATATATGTTTACTTCACTTCAGAGAGTAATGAAGCAATTTTCCCCATTTTTACAGGATGGCTTAGGCTAGTAGTATGTAATATTGCTGAGTACTGTGCATTAATACTGATTCCTATCCTACAATGAGACTACTTATGGAAAGGTCTCTGATTTCCACTATAGCGGGGGTTCTCAGCCTGGGGTGCCCACATTCCCAGGGAGTGAGAGATGGAATATTAAGGGGTGCAACACAGAGTGGTTTGTGTTCTTCAGTGACAAGTCATGAGTCATTACTCAGCCAGCTACCAGTGTGCCTTGAGAAGTGGCAATAAGTGGTTGCATTGCATAGATAGTAGTCTCATTGTTTATTTAATCAAAAAGAGACAATTTTACAATTTACAGTAGTTTACAATTTTTCTGAATAAACTGAAATCTAATTGCTAGTTTAGACTGGCATTTTATGTACTGAATCAAAAGTGTATTTTTAAAAGTTCAGTTTGTTCACTTGCAGTATGTGGTTCAATTTGTAGTTTAAAAATTAGAAATTAGACTTCTTCATTTTCAAATGTGGGAATAGTTTTTTACAGGATATGAACATTAACCAAACACTTCCTAGGGATGTGGGGCATAGAAAAGATTGGGAACCACTACACTATAGTGTTATATCATATTGGCTTTCTGGCACTGATTTTTTTCTGGTATATGGTTCATAGTAAGGTTTCCTTAAAAGTAATGTTCTAAATAGTGTTATAAACATCACTGCACAACTTAATTTTAAAATACCCTAAATGTTTTCTTACCCATTCGAATGATACTACTCAATTCATATAACAGCAGTTGATTGTTCCCTCCTATATCCAACCGTTGCTCTATATGGCTGTTCAGTTCATATACCACTCCTTGCATATCAGAATTCTGGTACTATTGAAAACAAAACAACAAAAACAGACTTTATTGAACTACTATAAAATTAATATGAAAAGAAAGAAATATTAGTGTTTTAGAGGTTTCTAGATAAGTTGGTAATCTAAACTAACAGTGCAATCTTATATCTCCTCAAAAATGGAATTTCAACTGTTTTAATAGTGTTTACTCCCAGGTAGGGGGTATAGGATTGCAACCTAATTCATGCTTTGTTCTCAACTGAATAATTAGGAGACATTAAGTCATTATTAAACTGTCTTTAATGTGCATGTGCCACTTCTCCCATTAAAATAGCACAGTTTTCAAAAGTGCTAATCAATCATGACGGCTCTCTTCCCTCCTGCACCTTTGAAATCTTTCTCGCATTGGAGCCTTTGTTTTCATAATCCTCCTGGCACTGGAGCCTTTGTTGTATTTAAAAAAAAAAAAACATTACCACACACAGTGTTTGGCACTGCCCACGTAGTACCACTCAGTACTGCCCCTTTTCCTAGTTTGGTTCAGAAAGAGAGAGAGAGACATTAAATTAAAAGCAATGTTAAGTGTGAGAGAATGAGGACTTCATAATACCATGACATTACAGCTTCATAGCGAGATGCTGTCTCTCACAGCTGCTGGGTTTTAAATATTCATGCACTAAGGGGAAAAGGCATGGTTTGGGGGCCAGGCAGCTGAGCCTCAGTGTGATCTGTGGAGTGTGACCATGACAATTGGGCAGAGATCCTGGAGGAGACAAAGTACCCCTCTTTCCCAACCCTCCAGGAGGTTGCCTCAACTGTTCTATGCTCCCTCCAGGTGCATCCCTTACTCTCAGGCCATATTCTGCACATCCCTCTTCCTCCATCCTGCTTCCACTGGAATGGCCCCCCACCACATGGCAGAGCCCCTGTCTTCTTAATTCCCACCCCACCCAGGGCATAGAATACTTCCTTTCTCCTCAGCCATATGGATTACTGTTTTCCCTCAGTGCTCAGCTTCCTGGGATCCATCTATTCCTTCTCCCTTGATGACCATGAACTGATGTTTCTCCAGCCAAAGCATGTCCCCTGACCACACAAAACCAGCATAAACACAGAACTGAACATACACACAGGTAATCATAGCACGACAGACATGAGGAAAGGAGATCACTAATGGAGTTTTTTGTTATTAAAAAGAAGTGCATTTCAAATGGTCTCCCATAGGAGGACAACAGAAGAGGAAGGTGCAGTAAACCCCACACAGAGGTGCAATGATCCTGATGTAAATGTGATTTAGGTCCAAAACACACTGCAGAAATAATCCAATTTGAGACCCCTTTAACTTTAGGAATTGTAGTTTATTGTGGCCCCAGAGCTCTCTGACAGAGAAGGCTAAATGGCTCACAAAACTACAGTACCCAGAATTCTGCAAGCATTGAGCCTGGGCAGTTAAAGGGGCCTCAGACTGGATTATTTCTGCAGTGTGTTTTGGACCTTACTTGTCTTGTGCAATAAAGCCCTAAAATTGTCCATCAAAGGTAAATAAAGGCTTGTGGCCTACAGCACAGGGGTAACGTGATTTGCATGTCATATTCTCCTCTAAATCCTTGAAGAGTTGCTATTTGCCAGAGTAGATAATGCTAAACTAGATGGACCTTTGTATAATAATAATAATCATAACAACAACAACAACAATTTATTTTTTATACCCCACCTTTTGCCTAAGCAATCAAGGCGGCTTACAAATATAAGATACAGATTAAAAACATACATTACAACAATAACAGTAATACAATACCACCACCCCTTAAAATACTAAATATAATATTAAAATAAATATAATAAAATTAAAACAGCACATATTCTGCCTTCTCTCCCTACTGATGATGGTGGATGAAGGGAGGGCCTTTTACTCAGTGGAAGGCATCAGGGAGTTCTGGATTATCTTCTACAGCAACAAACCTCTCAAAATGAACTAGTAACAGGAGTTTGTAAATTCCCTATAATTAAAAAATACCCATTTTAGTGTTTTAACATCTGTATTAACTTAGATCATTTTTTTTCCTTTTTAAAAAATTACTGAACTTCTCTCTCTCTCCCTCTTTCACACACACACACACACACACACACACACATATCAATGACTCTCCCTTGTAGATGTTATTGTACTTTGTTGTTGAAAGTTTGTGTCATCTACAAAATTTTCCAAAGTCTGTGAATGTGTTGTGACTGAAGAGATCAATGGCATATTGGAAAGCCATGGAAGTAATTAAGAAATGAATGCACAGACCTGTTCTAGCAGCATGACTTTACAATCCTTATCTATATTGATTGACAGAAAAGGCTCTGATGGTAGCAGCTAATGATGGTATCATGGCTCTATCAATAATAATAATAATAATAATAATAATAATAATAATAATAATAATAACAACAACAACAACAACAACAACAACAACAATACCCAATACATATCTACTTAAGGCTGGAGCAGATGGGTGCAAAAGAACAGCCCAAGTCCACTCTGGCCACAAATTGGTCAGGACTATGCTGACCATAAGGCCCGCTTTGGGAGCAGCCATGGCTGCAGGACCCAACCCGTGCTGACAGGAGCCAGATTATGCTAGCTCCTTTTTGCTCTGGTCCATAGAAGCAGAGCATGGCTGTGGCACAGCTTCAGGCCACTTTGGAGGTGTGTGTCATTTAGCTGCTATACCTCCAAAGTGGTTTGAAGCCACTTCATATTGCCCATCTGTTGCAAGCCTTAGAAATTAAGTCCCAGTCCTACTTCCTCATTTATATTACATAATCTAGTAACAGCTCTCTAAATACTGCAAAGGTACAAGGCAATTTTAGATATAAGAAAAGCCAGCATACAAACTGTCTTCCTCTAAGTGTGCTTAGGATTTTGGCTTTGGATTTGTTCATAATGATCAGAATACTTCATAAGACACACCACACTGAAATTACTATGCTTGCCTAAGCAATTACATATATGTTGAAATTCTAACTGAAAAATCAGCATATTCAATGAATCAAGCTTTCATTGCTAATTTTACACTGAAGACTGATCATTAATATTTTTAAAAGAGGAAATAATATTTAAGCTATGCATACTTACAATAACTGTAAACTAAATTTTGACAGAAACTATTTGGAAAAGCAGATGGGTGGCCCTGGGCCACCCCATGAAGCTGCGCTGTGGGGCCGAGGTATTGCCACACCTCGGCCCCACGGCGCAGCTTCGTCGCCCCTGGAAGGAGCGCTAAAATAGCGCTCCTTCCACAAGTCGCCGAAGGTGTGCTGTAAAAGGCTGGCGGCACACCTTCGGTGACTCTTCCATTGCAGCGTGTGAGGACGCTGCAGCGGGAAGGCATCGTCGGAGTGCCGGCCGTGCGGAGGGGCCGGGGCTCTGACGATGCCTTTGGGAAGGGGTTGGGGCGCCCATCGTGTGGCTGCCCCTCCCCTTCCTTGCTCCCAAAATGACCCTTTGCGCCGTCTGCTTCCTCCCTGTGAAAGATAAAGTCAAAACTTCACATACATTAAGTAAAAAAGTCTTATATAACTTAGGCCCAAAACAGACAGGCCAAATAAAGTGGCTTCTGGCCACTTTGAGGGTGTGGCATCCAGAAGGAGAGACGCTCCTACTGGCTTCCCATTTGGGACCATGGCAGCATCCCAATTTAAGAGTGGGCCATGCATTTGCTGCGGTCTCCACCCAACCCTGGCCATTTTGGCTAGTCTGCTTGACACCTAAGGTACCCAAGATAAAATTATACAAAAATAGAAATATTTATGAATGGGAAATTTAAAACTAATATTTTAATTTAATACTTGAGTGTATCGCATTATTATTGTATCTTGACTTTTTAAATTACACTACAGTTTTTAAGATAATTTAAACACTGCACTTCTAGCACCAATAATTTCTTTGCAATTTGTAACAAATGTAAAAAAAATCATCTTTGCAGCTCAAGCTACCTGAGTTTTCATAAATTAAAATTAAGAGTGCTTTTAACATTTGATAGCAGAAGAAAAAGTGAAACATAACATTTTTAAAATGACATTTTTTTTCAAGTTAACAAAGGGCCTCTGCAAACAGGCAGCCGTGGTCAGCCCCAATAAGCTGCGGATTGGGGCCAAGTTACTCATACTCCTCAGCCCCAATGCACCCCTTTTCGGGCCCTGGAAGGAGTGCTAAAATAGTGCTCCTTCCACAAGGTGCCGAAGGTGCACCACAAGAGGCGTTGGGCGCCTCTTCAGCATCTCTTACATTGCAGCGTGTCCGGACGCTGCAGCGGAAGGACGTCATCGGAGTGCCCGTCATATGGAGTGACGGGCGCTCCAATGATGTGTTCAGGAAGGGGTTGGGGCACCCAGCGTGAGGCTGCCCCTCCCCTTCCTTACCTCCAAGACGGCACAAAGTGCCGTCTGCAAAGGGGGAAAAATGCTAATTTCATTTAAAGACTGCTAAAAGAAAGGAGAGGTTAAGTAATAAATTGGTCCTTCCCCATGTTACTACTGTATATATTTATTAAGAAACAAAATATTATGGTTTAAAATTTCACGTTTCCCAGACAGTCAAATATTCTTTCTCGCTTTTTGTGGCTGAGACCCATCCCATCAGTCAACCATGGAGTAATTACTGCTTCTCCTGCAAGTTTCTTTCAAGCTCATCCAGCAATCCCTGAATGGAGAAGACTTGAGGAAGACCTCACCACGATTACTGCTTACTTGGCCAACAAGTGTCAACTGCTTTCTATTCCTGGGCCAAAGACTTGTCGGGAGGGGCTTCTTGTTGCACCGGCCATTTTAGGGCAGGAGATGTCTCATTGGCTAAGCGTGCAGGAATTCCTGCCTTGGTTCATGCACACTTAGCCAATAATAGAATTCGTATGGTGATTATAAGGCACATTGGGAAATCTCGTGTGGCAAAAAATGTCACAAGATTTGCTGCGAGAATATGGGGTTATATAGTCCTGTGCTGCCACGTGGTGGCAGTCATTTTTTGAACAGCAGCTGAGTGAGTTACTTCGCTTAGCTGCGTTCTGTGGTTGTTTGTGCGGCTTTGGGCCTAGCAAACTTTTCATGTCCTTTCGTTTGCTACTATTCGGAGCACAGCAAGAAGGAGACTGATCTGCAGCTCCTGTGTTCGTGGTGTGCAGGGCCTGGGTGGGGCCTGTGGGCCGGTCACCTCAAGGCCTAGAGAGCGGCCTTCCAGCATCTTGGATACTCAGCTCGAGTGAATGCCGGGCTGAGGCGGTGCTGCAGCAGGCGGTTCTCCGCCGGGTGCACAGACCGTTCTCGCCGACCTCCTGGCCTAGCAGCACCCCGGTGATTCCTGACTAGTTTGGTGTTTACTGGAATGGCCAATGGGCTGCGGAGACTTGGCCGCATTCTGGGTCGAAAAAGGTCTGACTTGAGACCTAACATTTTTGGAACTTTTTCCTATAATAGTGGCTGTACACTTATGGGCAAGTCAATTTGCAAACAAAACAATATGGTTTTGGTGTGATAACCAGGCGGTTGTCCATGTGGTGAATTCCCAGTCCTCAAAGTCCTCCAGGGTAATGTGTCTGGTTAGGGCCATGGTGACTCAATGTTTGAAGTTTACTGTTCTGTTTGAAGCTCACCACGTGCCCAGTTTACTTAATCCTTTGGCGGATGCCCTCTCTCGTTTTCAGTTCTCCAGGTTCCGTCAGCTGGCTCCCGAGGCTTTGGCGCACCCATTGGAAGTACCAGCACTTCTTTGGAGCCTTGGAGGCTAGAAATCGACAGGGCGATCCTTCAGTCTATCACCCCATCTACACGCAAGTCTTATCAACTAGCTCTGACTGCTTTCAGACAATTCTTGTCAAGTGTGGGGGAGGAGGAAGTGGCCCATTGGGGTGGACATTGTGCTTTGTTTTATTGTTCACCTTAGACAAACGGGCTTGCCCCCTGTTACCATTAGAGGCAGGTTGGCCGCCCTGGCCTTTTTCTCTAGGGCCTGTGGCCTCCCGGATCCTACTGTCGATTTTAGAGTTCAGAGAGCTTTGGAAGGTTGGGCTAGGGAATCCCCTGTGGCTAGGGACACTTGTTTGCCGATCACCGGCTCAGTGTTGGTGAAGTTACGGCAACACCTAGCTAATACATGTTTTACACCCAAGGAAGTGATTTTGTTTAGGGCCGTATTTTCTGTAGCTTTCTTTGCAGCCTTGAGAATTAGCAAGATTGTCCCTGGCTCTCGCAATGATCAATCTGGTAGGGAAATTCTTCTTTCTGATGTTGTTTTATCAGAACACGGGATTCAGATTTCAATCAGACAATCCAAGACCGATCAGTTAGCCAGAGGTCAATCTATCACTCTGGCTAGGGCAATTGAGGGTCAGATTTGCCCAATGTCAGCATTGTCGGACTACTTGAAGGTCCGGCCAAAAGTGTCAGGATATTTGTTTTTACACGTATCAGGTTTGCCTTTAACACAGTTTCAGTTCAGGGTGGTTCTTAAGGAGACCTTGTGACGAGCCAGTATGCCCACCGTGCAATTTTCATCTCATTCTTTTTGAATTGGGGCAGCAATGGCCGCGGCTGTTCATGGATTAAGTGATGCCGATATTCGCCAAATTGGCCGATGGTGATCTAAGGCATTTAAAAACTACGTTCGCACCTAAATGAACTGCCTAATTATTGTTAGTTGAATTAATCGACATTGTTTGTTACTTTCAAGCAGTTTTTTTCCCAAGGGAAGATCTGGATAATGGGCCACAGTCTTGTGTTCTGGGCAGAGCACCACATATTGGAGCAGCGTCGTGACGTGAGCTTGGGATTGTCAACCATCAGCACTTGCCAGTGGTTTGGTCACAGAAGCATGCAATGGTGAGCCTTGCTTCCTTGGGTCATTGAACTTTCGGTGGCACATCTGCACCCCCGGGTTTTGGTGAAACACCTGGGGGAGAATGACCTTGTTAAGGTTCCTTGTCTTCAGCTCACAAAGCGAATTGTAAAGGATATGCAAGAAATAAGGAGATGCCTTCCCGGTGCCATATTGTTGTGGACAAAATTATTGCCGAGGCGCAGCTGGCCCGGGTGAGGAAGGATGCTGCCATTAATGGAGCACGATGCTGGCTCAATAGAACTTTTGCAAAACAGCTGGACAGATTGGGCATTTTCGTCATTGAACACACTGGCATACAAATATCAATGCCACAGCTGTACAGGGGGGATGGGGTACACCTCTCTTTGGAAGGTTCAGATGTTTATTTGCAATCTCTGGCCAACCATATCAAGAGAGCGATTCGCCGGGGGGGGGGGAAGGAAATGCCAAGCTAGGCTGGCCCCCTCTTGTGGCAGGTAAAATAAATTGTGGTTAATTAGGTTAAAATAATTAAAATTTGGGGTAATGACATCAGCTAGTAATTATATGACATCATCAAGAATTGTTACATCATAAAGTTAGATATGACGTCAGTTCCAGTTGGAGAGGGCTAAAGTTAATTGTTGTTATTTATTTACATGCTTTGTCACATGATGCAAAGGACCCCCCCACACTTGGGTTAGTCACACCTTCACATACACATGTGGCAAAGCATTATCTGTTTGATTGTATTTGTTGATGTTAAGAGACCCTGTACAGCAAATAAAAGTTGTGGCCTGTTTATACTCAAAAGAGGCGTCTGTTGTCCTTTGTGCCGGTTCAAAATCTGTATCTCCCTGTGAGACCTGCATATCTCACATGACCTAAGAAGTCAGTTGGAATGTCTGAACAGTTCCTTTCCTAAGCCCAGTTCAAAGATTTCCTACATAATCCCCTGGGATGAAAATATACAGGAAAAAATTCAGAGAATAGGCTTACCACCATGAAGTAATGAGATGTGAAATTGACTCTCTTTGTAGGAAGGCATTTGGAACTGTCCACATTTCAGAATAAACACCACACCGTTACTTCTCATTTTCCTATTTCCTCATATCCCAACCTCTCAGGGGTCTGAGCAGATGGGCAGGACAGTATGGGCTAAACCCATGCTATCCTCCTCCACCGTTTCTGACCCAGGTCAGTCCCTGGGCTGGCACAGCAACAGGCAGATGTTTCTAAATACATATGCCACTGCGCCATGGAGCTGCTGCCACTGCACACCCCTTACATGACTCTATCATTGTGTCTTCTCGGAAGGCTCCTATCATGGTCTGTAAGACTGGAAACTGGACAATGGGGGTCTTCTGGGATATGAGGATAGAAGCAAGTAGGGGGCATACAGGGCCATGTGGTGTGCCAGCTGTTACTGTGGAGTTTCAAGAAAACTCCTCTGCAAACAGCGGGTCTTTTGCATTGGGCTAAGGCCCCTTTGTGCCAAGCACAGTCCAGAACCACTGGATTGGTGTCCAGGCTGGTTGGTCCCAGCCCAGGGCTAATGGCCTTCATTGTCTGTACAGGATGATGCCAGGCCAGGGGGAACACAGACCTTTTGGTCTATGCATACAGGCATGCAGCTATATTGTGTCTGCTAAGCCACAAATTGCTGCCTACTTAGAAGTTCTAACTTTCAGATGAAGAGTTAGATATGCATGCAAAATAGGCATGCCATCTAGACATATTATTAATGAGCATAAAGTGTTGAGTGTAACCTTCTAATCTACAGTACACAACAACAGACATTTCTACACCTACAGACAGCATGCAAGAAACTCTAAATAACAAACTCTAAACAAGGCTCCCTTGAAAAGACATGATGATATTTAAAACCCAGGAGGAGTTAATGACCTCGGGAATTAAATTGAATTGGTTTACTCATAGACAGTTGTTGGAAAGATTTAAAATGGATAACAAAAACATGGGTATTGGTTCAGTAAATTTGGAATTTGAAAAAATTGTAAAGGAGGAACCAAAAAAATTAATTTCTAAATGTTATAATTTGATAAGAAATAGGGAGCTTGAGGAGGAAATGGTAAAGGAGTATATGGTAAAATGGGCTATAGATTTGAATCAGAATATACAAATGGACCAATGGGAAAAGAGTTGGAGAGCATGTATCAAATATACACCAAGCATAGAATTAAGATAAAATTTTTATAACTCTATGTTTAGGTGGTATTGGACTCCATTTAGACTGTCCAAAATGTTTAAAGAGGTAAATCCCCTTTGCTGGAAGTGTAACTCTGAGGTCGGAAGCTACCTACATATGTGGTGGAAGTGTACTGTGGCAACTAGTTACTGGAAAATAATTCATGGAGAAATTAAAAAAATAATAATTTACAAAGTCAACCAGATCCAAAATTATATCTATTGAATATTGTAGAAGATAAACAAGTGGAAGTAGAAAAAAGAAGATTATTATTTTTGATAATCATAGCAGCCAGGATCATATACGCAAGATACTGTAAACAAAGAGAAATTCCCCTCTTTGCAAGAATGGAAATTAAAGGTTATGGATATTTATGAAATGGATAAATTATCATATTCGATAAAGAACAAGAACATAACAGGATGTAATAGAGAATGGCAGCTATGGATTTCTTATGTACAAACTTTTATTTCTTTAGTGTAATTATTTATATCGTGTTGGGAGATTTTAGTGGTTTTGTTTGTTAAAAAACATATTAAAATTTAGAGAAATAGGTTAAGTTAAGAGTAGAAAAATATTAATATATGTTGAGTTGAATTGCTATAAAGTGAAAGACTACAAAAGGTTGAAACGGAAAAAGGATGGTTTTTATTGGAATATACGTAATCATCATGGAATATAAATCCCCTTTGGAAAAGTATTTGGAAAAAGTAGGGTCTAGATGTAGAATGGAATGAGGGATAAAAAATTAGCTATATGGATAAGACAGATAGATCATACATCTTCACAGTGACAGCTAGGAAGTATCTCTTTGTCGTCTTCTTTTATTCTTGTTTTTTTTCCCCCTTCTTCGTTTTGTAGTCTGGATCCTTTCTCTTTTAGTCATATTTATATTTTCTATCTATCTATGTTGATGTAGTTGTGTCTATGCATGTATGTTTATGTATTTGAGTTTATGTATTTATGTATTTGTTTTTGTTTTAATCTTTCAATAAAATTTATTTTAAAAAAATAAGTAAACAAGGCTGAAAGCTAAAGGGTTAGTGCAAGCAAGCAGACAGCTATGTGAGTAATCTGTAGCTCCCCAAACACATATGCATTTAGTATGTTATGCCTTCAACTTGAGTTAATACAAGTGTGGGGTACAATTTTAGTTTCTCAGGGTGTTAACCCTTTAAAAGTAAACTAAAATATGCAGGTATGAAAGTTAAACTTGTTAAAGAGTTCAGTTTTAATCAGCAGAACAAAATATGGGGTCAGACTATTATTTTAAGTACCTTTTTCTAAAGAAAAAAGACTGAAAGGGCCTAAACAGACTGCCAAAAATAATCCAGCTTGAAACCACTTTAACTGCCCTGGTTTAGTGATGGCTCAATATCTCAGAAGAACTACAATTCCCATGATTCACTAGCATTGAGCTAGGACAGTTAAAGTGGTCTCAAGCTCAATTAATATTTCTGGCAGTCTGTTTAGGCCCTAACTCAAAAAATGACAAACATCTAGTTTGTGGTTTTAAAACAAACAATAATGGCTTTAATAAATATTTACATAAAAGAACTAAAACCTAATCTAACTGGAGATGATATAGCAGGAAGAGACTGTTACTCCATCTTAGGGGGGAAGCAGATGGCCAATTGGGCCATTTTGGGGTCAGGGAAGGGGAGGGGCAGCCGCACGATCAGTGCCCCAACCCCTTCCCCAGGTCGTCCTCAGAGCAGCCGGCCCTCCGCACGGCCAGCGCTCCGAGGAGGACTTCCCACTGCAGTGTCCATAATGCTGCAGCGGAAGAGTCGCCGAAGGTGCGCCACAAGCTTTTGTGGAGCACCTTCGGCAACTTGTGAAAGGAGCACCAATTTAGCGCTCCTTTCCAGGGGTGGCAAAGGTGAGCTGCGGGGCTGAGGTCTGCTTCCCCCTTTAGTCTTAGAGGAGGCAGTTACTGACTGGAGACTGAGAGGTGACAGTTTAGAACAGGGGTAGGCAACCTTTTCCCTTTAAGGGCCGAGGGACTTCAGCTCCCAGAAGCCTCAGCCATGTTGGCCAATAGTCCCATGTTGGCCAATAGCTCCTGGCCTTCTGGGAGCTGAAGTCCCTCGGCCCTTAAAGGGGAAAGGTTGCCTACCCCTGGTTTAGAATGCTCAGAGTCAGTTAAATAGATTCACCTTAGGCTCGCCATAGGTTGGGAACGACTTGAAGGTACACGACAATAACAAACAAGTGTACATGTGCTAGATTTGACTGGCTCCATTTCTCGATAAAATGGTAAATACCTTTTTATTGAGGCAGGCTTTTGGCAAATGGCTTGACTTACTGTAGAAGAGGCTTTTAATTAGGCAAGGACTATATTTGCTTTTATTGGTGTATCTTCCAATTGTGTTTTATTTTGCAGTGATTATATTTATAAAAAGATAATTCCATTTGTTTAATTTTAAGTGTTCTTGACTCCTATTTTTATTTATTATGAATAAATACACAAAGAGGCCCTTAATGTATCAGCAGAAGGAAAAACTGTGAACAAACCTTAGCAACATATTGTCACTTTTTATTTTAATTGTATATCGGTATTGGAGGAATGCTTATTTAAATGATTATCTATCAAGGAATTATATTAAAATAATATCTCATGTTGATTTTTTTTCTGCTAAAATTTATTTATTTACTACAGTTATGTGCTGCTCAATGACTAGAACTTTGGGCAATTCACAAAATAAACCATGAAATACAAGATAAAAATATAAACACAAACATTAAAAATGATCCTGAGCACTGAACCATGATCCATCCATAAATCAATAAAGAATTGTAGTAAGATGGAGAAATAAATGATGAGAGATATAAATGTGGCAAGGCAGGGGGAAAAGTGTCTTCAGTTCCTCCTTCTCATCCTGCCACTTACAAAATGCCACACATTTTTCTTAGAAAGAACCACGTTGTACTACCAAGAAAACCTCATGCAAATATTTTCCATTTTTGAGGGATGGAACATTATATTATGTAGACACATCTCTATATGACATGGGAATGTCATGTAGAGATGTGTCTACATAATATAATGTTCCATCCCTCAAAAATGGAAAATACTTGTATGAGTTTCTCCTGGTAACACAACTTAGTTCTTGATTGATATTGGTATCATAATGATACAATAAATAGCTACTTACATGAACTCACTGTGAAAATTACTGTAGGACACTTACATTTTATCAGACCTAGGAATCTAGGGTTTTTTCTTTTGTCTTTACTGTTACAGGTTTTTATACTATAAGGAGATATGGTTTAGTTACAAGAAAATATAAATTATATTTCTATTTTAAAACTTCTAATAATTTAAAGTATTTCCATCTATGAGATGATTTTCACAATGGTTTTTTGTGGGTCTTTCAGGCTATGTGGGCATGTTCTAGAAGATTTTATCCCTGATGTTTCGCCAACATCTGTGGCTGGCATCTTCAGAGAATGCTGGCATGGAAGTGTGTGGGGTATGTGTGTGTGTGTGTGTGTGTGTGTGTGTGTGTGTGTGTGTGTGAGAGAGAGAGAGAGATCCTTGGTTGAGAGAAGGCAATTTACATGTTAATCTGTGTGTTGTTCTGTTGTTGAAAGGCAAGGCCTCAGGGTGGGAGGATATGCAAGGGGGCATTGTGTCTATTTAATTAATCATCCATTGTCTGCCAGGAAACCCCCTCACCCTGGGTGATTTTTGTTTGCATTTTGCTGGGTCTTGATTTTGGGGGTTTTCAGGACTGGCAGCCAGACTTTAGGCCTTTGCAGACTGCCAGAAATAGTGCACATTAAATTGAGGCACTCTCCTGGCTCAGTGCTAGGGAGTCATGGGAATTGTATTTTTTTCTGGGACATTGAGCCTTCTCTGCCAGAGAGCTCTGGTGCCACAATAAAATACAGTTCCCATGATTCCTTAGCACTTAGCCAGGGCAGTGCCTCAATTTAATGTGCACTATTTCTGGCAGTCTGCAAAGGCCCCAAGTTTACTTTGGTTTCTTTTTTCCTGTTGAAATTGTCTAGGTGTTCATGGATTTCAATGGCTTCCCTGTGCATTCTGACCCAATAGTTGTTGGCATGGTCCAAAATTTCAATGTTTGTGAACAGCATTTTATGCCCAGAATGGTTTATAAGGTGTTCTGTTACTGCTGATTTTTCTGCCTGACCCAGTCTGCAGTGTCTCTAGTGTTCCTTCATTCATGTTTGAACACTATGTTTGGTGGTCCCTATGTAGACTTGTCTACAGCTGCATGGTATGCGGTAAACTCCTGTGTCTGTGAGAGGGTCTTTCCTGTCCTTCGCTGAGTGCAGCATTTGTTGGATTTTCTTGGTAGGTTTGTATATCATTGGGAGGTTGTGTAAATCACCTTATCTCAACCAAGGGTCACTCACTTCCATGCCAGCATTCTCTGAAGATGTCAGCCACAGACGCTGGGGAAACACCAGGAATAAAATTTTCTATAACATAGCCACATAGCCTGAAAAACCCACAAAGAAACATGGATGCCAGCCATGAAAGCCTTCGACTTCAGATTTTCACAATGTTAAGATATTTTTATTCAAATATTTTCTTGCAATGAACATCACTTGGAGTCTGACTAGAAATCTGGAAACATTCCCGGCACCAAAACTGTACTATTTCTTCTTTAAAAATGTTGCCAGTTAATATAATTTTTAAAAATATTCTCTGTGGATCTAAATAACCCCCCCCCAAAAAAAAACAACCCAGACAACAGACTTTATTTCCTTTACTAACCACCCTTTGGGCCTCTACAAATGGTGCTTTGTGCCATCTTGGAGGCAGGGAAGGGCAGGGGCAGCCACATGCCAGGTGCCCCAACCCTATGCCAAAGGCGTCATCATGGCGCAGTGTCTTAATGTGCTGCACTGGAAGAGGCGCAAAAGAGCCACACGGTGGCTCTTGGGGAGGCCTATTTGCCACCTCTGAAAGGAGTGTCATTTTGGTGCTCCTTTCCAAGGCAGCAAAAATGAGGATCGGGGACGACACATTCAGCAGCCTCAGCCTTAATCCTCCATTTCCTAGGGCAGCCCAGGGCCACCCGTCTGCATCCCCCCTACGTGAAAGAAAGTATCAGGAGAATTCCTGTCCTCCTCTACACACAGGCAAATATAATGTAGTATCCCATTATTGCATTCTATACCCCAAACTAAGTACTATCAACTGGAATTGAGTTTCAATGTAAAACTACCCATCCTTGATTTCTTAAAAAGGTTTAACAGAAAATTATCCTCATTACCTCTATGGAAACAGTTTGAATGTGAGATGCTTTCGTCAAGAATACATTTATATGTCTGCACTGAACAGTACTTCCTTTGTTCTGTGTCTTCAACTCATTTCCAACTTATGGTGGAACTTATCTAAGATGAATCTATTACAGGGTTTTTTAGGCAAGATGTGTTGGGGGGGTTGCATTTCAGGCCGAAGGAGAGTGACTTGCCCAAGGTCACCCAGTGGGTTTGCATGGCTGAGCTGGGTTTCGAGTCCTGGTCTCCAGAGTCAGAGTTTGCTATACCACACTTGAAAATCACATTGAACACAGTGGCTTGGATCTTAAATTTTGTTCTGTGAAAGGAAGAAGCTTATGGAAGGAGAGTAGGACTTACAGAAAAACTGTGACTTAGAGACAGTCTACTTTTCTTCTATGAATGAAAACTGTTTCTATTTGCAATGCAAAAAAATAAATAAACAATAAAAAATTGAGCTTCAAGCCAATCAGTTTATATCTACCTAAAATAATGGCATGCTTGTCTTTTCTTTTTCTCCTCCAATGAAGCATTAACTCTATCAATTCAGTACTTAGTATCACCAATTATACCTACATTAAATTTTAGTTTGATTCCTCAGGCTAAGAGAATGTATGTACATAGGTACTGACATTTAACTGTTATGTTTTAGTAAAAGAGGCTCTCATTTTCTGAACGAATACCTAATTTCATTTTAAATATTGTAATAGTTTGGCATTTGAGATGCTCACATACAAAGTAATGACTTTAATTTTGACTAAGATATGATTAGAAAATTAACTATTTTAGTCTAGAGAAGAAAAAATCAAATTGGACAATTAGTCTGATCACTCTGTGTATGTTACTACTAAATGCAACTTAATTTAAAAGAGCATTAGGAATCAGGAAATATTCTTTTGGCTGTCATTTCATTAAATCATACAGTGATTTTTTGTGTGTGTATGTGTACACAGAAAGGCTCAGGAATACAAAGCAGTGTATACAGAGCTGGGATGGTGATGGTGAGAAAAACTCCATATTTGAAGGCAGTTGCGTGCAATGTTAACCTAACTGATGTTCAACACTTGCAAAATGCTCTTGAAAGGGGCAATTTGCTAACAAAGCTAGACAGAAAGATACAATGATTAAACATGAATTTTAACCCCAGTCCCCTTCCTCTGCTGTTTTTATCCCAATCCTGAGCTTTTAAGTATGCAGAAATCTAGAACATTAGCAGTGGTAAAAGCAGCTGTGGGAGGTAGAGATTTAAGTGGGAAATGAGACTGTTTAAGCACTCATTTACCTCCTAACCCTTCTAAAATGAATATTTCTAGGGGGTTAAGTTACCAGCAGGGAGATTTATACCATTGTCTTCCCAAATAAGAATTATGCCCCTCTGTAAAATTTTCCTTCTGTCTCCAAATTTCTAGCAATACAAAGAATTAGATGTAGAAAAATGGACCTAGAATGCTTATATTTGCTGTGTTCACATATCCATGGTCTCTCCTTTTCTTTGGAAACCTAAAAATATTCCTGAAGGCTCAATTGATGTTTTAAGTTACTGCAATGCTAGAAATTTGGGGACTGGAAGATGAAAAATTCTTATTTAATAACAATAGCAATAGCACTTTACATTTCTATACCACTTCATAGTGAACTTAGCATT
Source organism: Phrynosoma platyrhinos (assembly GCA_020142125.1). Taxonomy (NCBI): domain Eukaryota; kingdom Metazoa; phylum Chordata; class Lepidosauria; order Squamata; family Phrynosomatidae; genus Phrynosoma; species Phrynosoma platyrhinos. The sequence goes on from CM034701.1 coordinate 322,794,522, forward strand.
CTCTATGTGCTTTACAATTTGTTATCCAATTGTCCCCAACAAGCTGGGTACTCATTTTACTGATCTACAAAAGGATGGAAGGCTGAGTCATTCTGGAGCCCTGGAATCAAACTCACAACCTTGTGACTGCAGTACTGGCATTGGACCACTGCACCACCAGGCAATGCTCTCATTTTACCTCCTTGTAGCTATCTCTGAATATTCCTTCCCTACACTGGTGCTTTTCAATGGTTTGCCCATTGTCAGAACTAGAGATTCACATACTTGAAAAGGAAGACACTGGGGGGAAGCAGACGGGCGGCCCTGGGCCACCCCAGGAAGCTGCGCCGTGGGGCCGAGGTATCCCCACACCTTGGCCCCACGGCGCAGCTTCGCCGCCCCTGGAAGGAGTGCTAAAATAGCGCTCCTTGCACAAGTCGCTGAAGGTGCACCGCAAAAGGCTGGCGGCACACCTTTGGCGACTCTTCCGCCACAGCGTTTGTGGATGCTGTGGCGGGAAGGCATCGATGGAGCACCGGCCGTGCGGAGGGGACGGCGCTCCGACGATGCCTTCGGGAAGGGGTTGGGGAGCCACCGTTCGGCTGCCCCTCCCCTTCCTTGTCCCCAAAATGGTCCTTTGAACCGTCTGCTTCCCCCCACTGAAATTGAAAGCCCTCCACACTGAAACAAGCTGCCCTTATTTGGAGAAAGATCTAGTCCCTATGACAGGAATGGCTCTCTATACTTATTAGCTATACTCATTTCAACCCTCTTTTCTTGGATAAGGAAAAAGGCTTAACAGTGGTGGATAGGGAAATAGGAACGGGAGGAAATTTTGTGGAGGATAGAAATTGTTTTTCTGAAACTTTCGTTTAACAATCAAAATGATCAGTTAATTTTCTGGACAAGCTAGAGGTGGTTAGAGTTTCAGTTTCATTAAATTTTTTGCACTGCACTGTTCATTTAATTTATTGCCTGATAGTCTAAGTGCTATTACTTCAATAGCTCTGAACATTACTAGTGTGCTTACCAGCAATTCTGGAATCATTTAGTGAATGAAATATAACATACCTGGAAATTATTCTCACAGGAAGGAACAGGAAGTCTCTGAAACGCAATTTTACCTTATAGGTTATAAAGATACAAGTGTACAATACTTACCCTGTTGACATGCTTAGGAGTTGAGTCATCTGTGGAAAGAGAAAGGAAACAAATTAGATGCTCTGGAAAATTCAGGACTTATCATAGAACAAGATTTGTATTCGTATTTTTATCTGAATGCTACTTTCATGAACAGTTTAAGGCCCTAAGCAGACGACTAAAAAAGTCGTCTCCCGGGCAGGGAAGAGGAGGGGCAGCCGCACGAGCGGCGCCCCTTCCTCTCCCCGAGGTCGCCCCCAGAAACGCCGGCCGTCCGCACGGCCGGCGCACCGGGGATGACCTCACGGCGCAGCGCCCACATGCGCTGCGCCGTTTGAGTCAGGGAAAGTGCGCCCGCCGCTTTTAGGGCGCACTTTCCCTGAAATCTAAAAGGAGCGCCAATTTGGTGCTCCTTTTAGATTCGCCGCAGGGGCGCTGCAGTGCGGAGCCTCCGCTCCGCCGGCGCCCCGACCCGCGGCGACTGGGAAGCAGTCGTCTGCTTCCCCCCTTACACGTCTATCAAAGCAAAGCATTTTCTGGTGTTTGTTCCACACACATTTTTTTCAGTATAATACTAATTGCTTAAAAGAAATTAACACTAAAATCTATTCAACAGATTAATGAATTTACCTCATATTAACAATTAAAAATCAGTTTGTATTCACAAAGGGAGGGGGAACCCACTAGTTTCACAATCCTGAGGAAATGTCCACCCTGAACTACCTGCACTGAGAGTCCAATCACCAGTCTGAGTTACAAAGTTGTGTTACATGTTCCTCTCTTTTTCCCAGATGCCCTGAAGACCCCATAATGTTTTAAAGGCTTTACACAAGCTTTGGGGCTATGCAGACAGGTAGGAAAAGGTGGCCTGAAGTTGTATTTTCTCTACGCTGCAGCAGCCACACTGCCTGCCCTGAGATTGCCCTAAATGGGGACAGCAACCACACTGGGGGGAGTCAGTGCAGCTTTTCTGAGGCTGCATTGAAGCCCCAGCAACTGCACCACCAGCCCCAAGGATGCCAGAAAGGGAGAATTTTTTTGTTCTCAAACGCATGCGCACATGCGCAGGACCATCTCTTCACACCTATGCATCTGTGCAAAAAACATCCCTGTGCACCTGCACAGGACCTGTCATAGGCTAGTATACAGTCTGGGGCTAAGCAGACAGGAAGCTGCGCCGTGGGACCGAGGTATCCCCACACCTCTGCCCCGCAGCGCAGCTTCGCTGCCCCTGGAAGGAACGCTAAATTAGCACTCCTTCCACAAGTCGCCAAAGTGCGCCGCAAAAGGCTGGCGGCGCACCTTCAGCGACTCTTCCGCTGC
>CM034701.1:322816360-322831349 GCA_020142125.1 Phrynosoma platyrhinos
TGGGGCTACCCTTGTGCTTGGTTCGGAAGCTTCAGTTGGTTCAAAACAGGGCATTCAGGCTTATTTCTGGAACATCTAGGAGGGACCACATCACTCCAGTTTTGAGGTCCCTCCACTGGTTGCCTATTAGCTTCTGGGCCCAGTACAAGGTGTTGGTTATGACCTTTAAAGCCCTAAATGGCTTGGGTCCAAGCTATCTCAGGGATCGCCTCCTTCCATGCAATCCTCCCTGCGCTCTCCGGTCCTCTGGGAGGAATTTGCTGCAGCCTCAAAAATCTAGGCTTGTAGCGACCTCCCAGAGGGCTTTTTCTGTTGTCACCCCCAAACTCTGGAGCGGCCTGCCGGACGACATCTGTCAGTTGACATCACTGGACAGCTTTAAAAAAGCTGTCAAGACGGATCTCTTTCGGCAGGCCTTCCCAGACTAATCACCCCGTCCTTGGGTTCCTTGACTCCTGCGTTCCTCTCGTGGCCCTATCAGTTGTTGATGGATGAGGAACACAGTCGAAGTTGATTAGGGGGTGGGGTTTTTTTTGTTTTTTTGGGGGGGGATATGTTATACAGCTTTTATTGTAAGCCACTTGGATTTTCTGGCAATAAGCAGGATACAAATAAATTTTATTATTATTTTATTATTATTGTTTTGATGCAGGGCATGTTTTATTTAAATTTAATTTTATTCTATGTGAGCCGCCTTGATTGTCTTGGCAGAAAGGCAGGATATAAGAATAAAGTTATTATTATTATTATTATTATTATTATTATTATTAGCCTGCTGTGTGAAGCCTGTGTGTGTGTTGGAAGTTTACAGAGGCCATATGCCTTGGACTGGAGACTGGCATGGATGGGGAAAGGAAGAGATTTTAACTGCAGGTGCTGTTCCACATTGATGGACTCTTTCCCAGAATCAAACCCAGATACTCCTCCCTCTCCTTCACTAGAGACATGTCTTCCCCACACAGCTTCAGGTGTCTCACCCACAAACACATACATTGCTTCTTGTTATCTCATTTCTCAGTCTGTCTGATGAAAAAGAGTAGCTCCAGCCTACCAACCAAGTGCCAACAAAGCTCACAAAGTTTAAGCAGGGTCCCAAATTAAAAGTCCCTTTTTACCACCGGTTCTCCCCCACCACCATGTGCTCTAACTCCTTGCTCAAGTCTGTCTCAAAATGGTGCCATTCTAAGCCACAGAAGCAATACCTGCACCCAAGCCTCCCAAAAGTTTCCCAGCTGCCACTGCCACCACCACTGAAAGATGCAGCTAAGGGAGTGAGCTCATGGGTGAAGAGCAGGAGACACCACCACACGAAAGACTGCATTGTGGTTTTAAGTGCCATGCAACCCTCATGCCCACCATGATCCTAAAGGTTGCTGGTTTCCCCTTGTCTTTCTTGTGTACCAACACTATGACTGGAGGTCCCCATGTGGCCACCTTTCCCTCCACTGCCCTCCTTCATCTTTTCACCACCCTCGGGAGGGGGGGCATACCACCCACTTTGAGAAATCATTGCTCTAAGAGCAAACCATAGCTTTTCATGGACCATACAGTTGAAAGATGTGCTGTAAATAAAGAACATCCAGATTTTCTTCTGGAATTCCCTGGTGTGCTCCATTATCTAACATATGTTTGCAATGTGATCCCTAGTGTCTCTTCCTTTCCTAAATCCAGCTCATACCTCTGGGATATATCATTCCACATATGGTTGGAGTCTTTGCTGCAGAATTTTGAGGATAAATTTGTTTGCATGGGAAATTAGTGCAATAGTTCTGTAAATACTGCAATCTTTTATGTCTCCTTTTCTGTGGACAGGGATATATATTGACCACTACCAATCTTTGGGCTTTTGTTTTGTTTTGTTTTACTTTTCTTTCCATACCTTGGCTCAATCATTAATCAGAATGGAGACTGTAGTCAAGAAATCAGCAGAATGCTAGGACTTGGAAGGGCAGCTATGAAGGAGCTATGAAGTGTAAAAAAATACATTATTGAATACAACATGGCATAAATTGTCCATGCCATTGTATGTCCAATTTCTATGTAAGGTTGTGAAAATTGGAGAGTGAAAAAAGCTGATAGAAAATAAATCAGTTCATTTGAAATGTGGTGCTGGAGAAGAGTTCTATAGATACTATGGACTGCTAAAAAGACAGTAAATGGATCCTAAAGAAAATCAAGCCTGAATTCTCCCTAGAAGCCAAGATGACTAAACTGAAACTGTTGTACTTTAGACATATCATAAGAAGACATGCCTCCCTGGAAAATGCGATAACACTTGGTAAAGTAGAAAGTAGTAGGATGACTACATTACACATGGATAGACTCAATGAAGGAAACAAATGACTCTGAGTCTCTGGGCAAAGATAAGTAAAGCTCTGAGCAGAGCCCTGAACAGAGCTGTTGTTGATAAAGTGACTCTTTCGTGGGGTTGCCATAATTTCAAGTCAACTTGACAGCAGTTAACAACAAACATCGTAAATGTAATCCATGTAACACTTAAAAAGTAGTAAAAGCTCTATGACAGCGATTGCGAACCTTTTAGGGGCTGAGTGCCTAAACTAAAAGGCTTTCCAGCACCAGGTTATTCCGGCGCCTTCCAGGGGTAGAGCTTCTTACCCCACCCTCCCAGGCCTTCAGTTGCCTCTCACAGGACAACTGAAAGCCGGCGAGGTGGGGGGGGGAAGGGAGGAAGAAGAGGAACAGGACATGCCTGATCCTCCTCCTCTCCCTGCACCCTCCCAGGCCTTCAGTTGCCTCTCCGAAGACAGCTGAAGGCCCAGGAGGGCAGGGGAAAGAGGAGGAGCATTGCACACCTGTTCCTCCTCTTCCCCACCTTCCCATCTCTCCATGTGCCCTCCAAAATGGCTTCATGTGCCACATATAGGTTCACCAATACAGTTCTATGATCAGTGGCATGCTCCTGCCATCAAAATCAGAGTAGGATTTTAATATGACTAAAAGTTCCAGCAGCCCAATTCAGTATACTCAATGGTGAGGAATGCTAGAGTTGTAGTCCAACAATATCTAGAGGTGATGAAGGAAAACAATTTCTTCAGATTTTCTAAATGTTATTGAAATCTTACCTTCATCTATGTTCTGCTTTCTTCTTAGCCATTTTTCCACTGTTTCAGCACTTACACTTTCTGACACAAATTCATCCAGTACCTGGGGGTGAAGAGAAAGATAGGCCTTCACTTTTTCATCTGTCAAACCTGCAAAAGAGAACATCACTGTTTACACTATTGCTGTTTTTATGAAAAGTATCATGGAAAGTGGTAATGCCACCCACAGTAGGAATAGGTTCTGTTGTTCCTGGAAAATCTAAAAATTATCTGGCCTAAAGTCATTGTCAAAATTAATTCAACAGGTTACAGATTAGAAGGTATCTACAAGGAAGATATTACATAAAAGACCACTCAAAGATTATTCTGAAAGAAATGCACAAGAGAAAACTAAAGGTGAGCCTTTGATAAATGCAAACCACTGTGGCTGCATGTGGAGGGCCAAGTGTCTGGAGGGATTGAAAGTGAGTTTATGCTGCATAAACAAGCAAAAAAAAAAAAAGAACTAAAGTCACTGGCAATCCATGGTCCAAGCAGGGGCGGGATGGGAGCTTGCTGTACCATATCCCACTCAGTCCATGGACTACAGATGACTAGAGCACCCTACATAAAAACAACCAATCAAATCTGAAACTGCAAAACAACCAACTTTTTAAAGAAATGCTTTGTTGAATTAGAAACACAGTTGTGAAGAATGCACTGCACTCAATCGAGGAAGAGACACTTTAATTCTTTCTAGAAGAATGTGTATATGCAGAAATGTCAGATGCCCAGCGCAAGTACAAAGTAGTGAAAAATCAGAGAAAAAATAAATATAAAATTGCCAGATGTCCCTTCCAATCCACCTTGCACTCCTATACACTTTGTCTGGTAAAACAAATTGAAGAAGTAACAATGTACAGTGGACCCTTGGTATTCACTGGGGTTTGGTTCAATTACTCTTCTGTTGATACCAAAATCAGTGGATTCATAAATCTAATTAAATACAGTAGGATAGTGAAATGGTGTCCCTTACATAAAATAGCAAAATCAAAGTTTGCTTTTTGGAATTTATATTTGTTTTGAATATGTTCAAGTCATGGATGTTTGAATCCATGAATATAGTATCCATGGATATGGAGGGCTAACTGTATGCAATTGAGAGTTAAAGCAGTACTCAGCTGCTACTGCTGAATGCCCTGTCATTACTAGACAGAATTGTGCAGTGGTAATGGGGGCAGGCATGAACTGGGACTTCACTGGGCTGTATTATACCCATATGAAAATCAAAATAAAATAAAATAGGCAAAGGCCATTGTGGTCTAGCTATTTAAAATGTAATGAAATCCTGGAAAGTAAAACAAGTACTAAAATTCAGGAAAGTAAAATATGACAAGAGACATAATATTGGATTTTTTAAAAGTTAGATAAAAATAGTGGGGATATGGGGAGAGAAAGAGTAGTATTACAACTTGTATGCTAAACTAGAATTTGCATTATATTTAATTTAATTTACTTCATTTTTATGCTGCCTTTTTCCCAAAGTGGCTTCCAAAAACAGCAAATTAAAAATGTTTACAATAAAAAATTTAAAACTATTAAAAATCTACCACATTAAACACCATAAAACTATTTAAAAGCCATATGAAAATTTAAAACAAATAAAATACACAAACAAATAAAAAGCTTCCCTGCTTAACCATTAAAAGCCGGCTTAAACAAAAAGGTCAATGAAAGGACAGGATTGTAGAAAGGATTCCAAAACAGTAAGTTAATTCACATCCTGGAAACATGCAAAGGTAGCACTGAGATGGTGGTGGTGGAGATACCATTTTTCCCCAAAAGAAAGAAAAACAATATACAATTTTAAAAAATAAATTTTCCACTGGAATATTTCCAGATTTGCTGAATAGCACAGAATAATATTTTAAATGGCTTTTAATGTTATTGATAATTTAATGACATTTTAACTTTTCATGTTTTTACTGATGCAAGCTTTTATCTATGTCTGTTTTACCTTTCAAGTCCCACCATGAATACCAGGGTTGGTGATAGACAGGGTACAAATAAATAAAATGATGATTGTAATGGTTGGTGATATGTATAAAGCTTACAAATGGTGCATATAGAACTGGACATTCAAGCAGAGATTACTAAATTTCAACTTAAACCATTGTTCAGCATGAATGCTTCAAATGTAGCTATTGTAAAAGCCTAGGCAAGAAAACAGATCAACAATAAGCTTCTAGGGAGAAACACACAGATGGCACAGAGAAGATTTGTCCTTGCAACATCCTTGTATAGAGGTGGATATATTTTCATAGTATTACTGCCCAGCGACCCAGGGCCAAAAACAGCTTTCATAAATTTTGAAAAATGTACAAATGAGCTGGTCCATCAAGAGTCAATCCTGCCCATTTTTACATTACAAATAATTGCATATTCAACAATAATTCCTCTACACACATATGCAGTTTGGAGGCCCTTTCATACTACAGACATATAGCACTATGATTCCACTTTAACTGCTATGGCTGCATCATAAAGAATCTTGGGATATGCAGTTGAGGATGGGGTACTGAGAGCCAGTGTGACGACGTAGTGCTTTGAACATTGGATTATGACTCTGAAAATGGGGTTCAATTCCCCACTCAGCCAAGGAAATCCACTAGGTAACCTTGGGTGAGTCATACACTCTCAGCCCCAGAAAACCTTGTGATAAGTTCACCATGTCAGAAATGACTTTAATAACTTTACAGATAGCTATATTCCAAAAATACTGTCCATCCCCATCTAATATATATATTAGAAAAAAAAACATACCTTGATTTTGCCATTTTACTATCCATTATATTTAATGGGACTTGAACATGCACAGATTTTGGTATCCATGGGGCGTCCTGAAACTAAACCCCAACAGATATCAAGGGCCTGCTGTATATGGCTTTATGTTGCCTATCAACTTATGATGACCCCATGAATTCCATATGGCTTTCTTAGGCAAGTAATCCTCAAAATACAACACTATAATTGTATAGTGGACCCAGATATGCGGAGAGGGTGATCTATAGGGTCCAAAGACATTCACTCATATTTCTGGACTGTGGGGTGCTTACTGTGTTTGAACTGACTTCTTTAAAATGCCTGATTTAAGCTAGGTGACAGCATGACACTCTCACAGATTGGGTATATCATACAGTGCTTTCTTCAGTGAGAAACTGGATTTTTATGAGTGTTTTCTTGTCTTTGAGCATGAGCTTGGATTCTTGCCTAACATTATAATTCCAGTGTTAAAAGCTGGAATCCATGATACATTTACAGATAACTATAACTACTGATTAAGAATTATATGCTCCATCAAGACATCTGTCTGTTTTATTGTTCAAATCAACTAACAAATTCACACTAAGGAATGTATCTTTCCTACAGTGAATAGCAAAATTTGCCTGCATATTTATCTATTTTTTTATTTTTATAGCATGAAACGAAATACTATCACTTATAAGCATAACAGCAGCCAATAGCAGCAGCATTATAAGAGTACAAGTAATCAGAAGCAATAATAGTATCTTGGCAGACATGTTAGAATTTTAAACAAAATATGTTAATAACTACATTTCACTATTAATGATATTCCCTCTCTTACCCTTGTTTAAATCCCATTGATGTCCATGAACTTGTTTATGCATAATAATGCAAGATCGCAGCAACTGATACTACATCAAGTATTATCTTCAAAGCACTATGGTAGGAAACTAGAAGCATGCATTTTTTTAAATGCAGTTCTGAGTCCTTTCAGAACTTTAATATTCAACTTTCCAATTCTGCAAGACTCTCACTGCAAAGATCCATTTCTTTTCAGAGTAATGCAATACAAATATTTTTCAAAGGTGTATCAGAAACAACTGGATCAAACTGCCTAGAGGGAGCAAGTAACATGTTTTCACAAACATGGTACACACTGAATACCAAAGTGTTAATTAGTTCTGCTGGGGACAGAAGTACAGTAACTCCTTAACTACCGCTTCTCATTGAGAATACACAAGTAAGAAGCACTTGTTCAGCACTAGTAATCATCATAATCATCCTTAGCACTTATATACGGTTCTTCATACACATTAGTAATCTTTAAAACAAACCTGTAAGATGGACCATTTCTATCATACTCGTGGATGGGGGAAGACTGAGAGAGCATACTGCCTAAAACAGGGTGGGAAACTGTCAAGAGATAGGAGCCTGCATTAGCCCTCAGAGACCTTTCTCCTATTCAGAAGAGGGCTTTCTCCTATTCAGAAGAGGGCTTACTCCTATTCAGAAGAGGGCTTTTTTTTTTCCAACAACAGGAACTAACTAGAAGTTAAACTTCCAGAATAGTTCCTATTACAAAAAAAGAGGCTGAAGGTGGAGTAGGAACTGGGTACAAGGAAAACTTCTGTGTGTGCAAGTCCCTAGAGGATGCCAGTGTGGAAGTTCCTGAAAGCCAACATGAGAATTAGAAATCCAGACTATACTAAACCTAACCTTCACCTCATCTTTGCTCTTGCCTATCTGTCACTCCTATTCTCCTGAACTCTCCAGGCTGATCACCTGCCTATGACCTTAGTTTGGCCTTTATATTGTTTTTTAAACCTTATTTTTAAGGTTTTTTAAACCTTATCCGTCTTATCACTACTCTTGCTGCCTTCAAGAAAGCAGTAAAGACGGATCTCTTCCGGCAGGCCTTCCCGGAATAACTCTCAGCTGGGAGATGTGCTTCAATCTGTTGCCCTGATTTTATTTTATGTTCTTATCTGTTTTTAATTAATGTGGCATTTTTAATTTTGGCTGTTGTTTAATTTTATTTTAAGGGGATGGGAGGGTGGGATTATGGGATGAGGGATTGATTTTTAACTTTGTTCTGTTTTTAAACTGTTGTTCCCCGCCCCAATTGCCACGCAGAGGGGCGGGTTATAAATAAAAATTATTATTATTATTATTATTATTATTATTATTATTATTGGCTACAGATTGATAAAATCCCAGTGTGATTTAAAAAAAAAAAACACACACCTTTCCTTGATACATCTCAGAGACCAGAATATTATTCTGGGGAAAAGGACATTCTGACAACCATTACTCCTTCTCAGCAAGCTGCATACATGTAGATGCTAGAGTTTCAAAAGATGTCTCTTTCTTTTATATCTTATAACACTATGTAGTTACTGGTTTGCTTTTCATAGGAAGAATTTTGATTTTGCACAACCTTCTGGAAGATGGGAGATGCTGTTTGTTAGGATGGCAGACCAACTGCTCCGGTATCCCTGGTCTATATTTTTGTTATTGTTAACTGCCTTTATGTCGTTCTTGACCCATGGCAACCCTATGGATGAGACATCTCCAGGCCCCCTTGTCCTCTACTGCTCTGCCCAGCTCCTGCAAACTCATATTCACGGTCTCTAATAAAGTCCATCCATCTAGGATGTGGCCTTCCTCTCTTTCTATTTCCCTCCACCTTTCCTAGCATTTATTGCTTTTTCCAGGGAGTCATGCCTTCTCATTATGTGTCCAAAGTATCCATCTGGTACTGTAGTGCCAGTACTTCCTTCCCTTTCAATGTCCCTTGCAGCTCTCTGTACTGTGAAAAAAACCCACTAATGAGGGAATAAACTTTCCTTCCTTGTATCAAAAACAAGAACACACAGGTAATAAATTCCATTGTTATCATAATTTTTGAAGGCATTCAAAGCATGTATATACACTGCTTCATTTGGATTAGATGCTAATCCCATTAAATGACTCCCTTCTTTGTTCAAAGTATCAAAATTCAAAACCACTGACATAGAAATTTTGTAATATCCTTCTCAAGCCAAGACTTTTTCTGTTGTAACTAATTTAAGCAGCAACAACAAAGGGTATTATACCTAATGTGACTTCAAAAGAAAGAAAAAGGGGGTTAGGTATTTATTAAAGGTAACACAATCTTTACCAAAGATATCAAAAATATTTATCTGCTATTTAAATTGCACCAAACAAATCAAATACCATAAAAGTTATAACATCCATGAAAGAAACATAAAATGCATAAAATAAGGACAAAAGTCCAGCATTCCTTAAGAAACAGTGATCAGTTTCTACAACTGTAAAAGTCCTTAAAGAACTAAGCCCATGCCAGAGACTTGACTGTCCTTGGTTAATGCTCCAATACAGTTTTCAGGCAAAATGTTCTGTGATTTCACTCCACAGTAGTCAACAGCCAGATGCATTTCAACTTTCAGTCATCCTCAGTGGCTGAAGTGTCTGTAAGTATCATGCCCACAAAACGTTATAAGCAAATAACAATCCCCATAGGTAACTAATTATCACAATGAACATTAAAAATGTAAAATATAAAATTATGAACAATATATGACTTACCACTAATATCATAAAACAATACATGGAATAAATGAATTTGTGGGATGGCAGACTGGGTCCTCACAAATTGGAGGAGGTGGGTTGGCGTAGATCAAAATGTCTATAACAGGGGTAGGCAACCTTTCCCCTTTAAGGGCCGAGGGACTTCAGCTCCCAGAACCCTCAGCCATGTTGGCCAATAGTCCCATGTTGGCCAATAGCTCCTGGGATTCTGGGAGCTGAAGTCCCTCGGCCCTTAAAGGGGAAAGGTTGCCTACCCCTGGTCTACAACATACTTTTATAGAGAGTCATTATGGTGTTACATCCTCTACAGTGTTACTCAGTGCAATCCGCTCCCCTGCACCCTCCTTGTGATGTTACTGCTCATGACTGTGGCTTCCTTGATTGAATCAATCCACTTGCAGTATGGTCTTCTTTCTTTCCTTCCACCTTTTACATTATCAAGCATTATCATCTTTTTCAACGAGTCAATAGTGTGCTGTGATAGATACCAACTAAAAGTATTACTTTTCCGTTACTCAGAATATTATGGGGTTGTTGTTTTTTTTTCTTTTCTCTCTCACTTATGCTTTTTAGTTGGGTGGTAGCAGATTTTTCTTTCACAGTCAGAATCCTTGCTCATCTTGAGCTTGTTTGGAGGTTCTAGCAGGGGAGCGCAGCTATCGTATACACTTGACCGAAGAATGGTACACTCCTTCTATCTGGGATGGTTGTCCTCTTCCACCAAGCGTGCAGCTTTGGGAGGAACGCACATGGAGGGGTGAGGGAGGAAGGGGACACCCGCCTAGCCAGCCAGATCAGCCGAAGCAACTCTGGCAATCAATGAGGTGACAGATGTCGCAGCCAGATCACCCTCACATCCAAATTAATATTAAACGTTAATAAAAGTAAAACTGCAATATTTGTAATGAATATAAATGCTGAGGAAAAAGTAATGATTAGAGAGAAATCAGGATTTACAATTAAAAAATAAGTAAAATATCTAGGTATTACGATAACCACCAAAAATGTAGATTTATTCAAAAATAATTATAAAAAGAAGTGGAACGAGATAAAGAAAGTCCTAGAAAGATGGAAGAGTATAAAGCTATCATGGTTAGGGAAAATCTCGGCAATTAAAATGAATATCTTACCAAAGATATTATTCCTATACCAAAATCTCCCAATAATTACAAATGAAACACCATTTAAAAAATGGCACCAAGATATTTCAAAGGTTTTATGGGGCAGCAAGAAACCTAGGTTACGGATGAAGGTATTATAGGATAGAATAGAAAGAGGTGGCTTGGCGGTACCAAATTTCCAAATATATTATGAAGCATGTTGTTTCTCATGGCTAGTTGACTGGTTCCGATTAAAAAACAGGGAAATGCTATTAATAGAAGAAGCTGATTTGAGATTTGGCTTCCACACCTATCTATTTTATGGAAATTAAAAGCAAATAGAGATTTTGATAATCACTTCATCCGAAAATCCTTGTTGAGAGTCTGGTTGAAATATAAAGCATATATTGGCAAAAATATCCCTTTGTGGGCATCCACAAATGAAGCCCTCTTTAGAAGGGAAAGATTAGGTGTGAATAGATGGGTGACTTATGCTGACCTCATTAAGATCAAGAATGATACAGGCAAAATAATACTTAAATCCCAAGAAGAATTAAGATCTGAAGGCTATGAGTGTGGCTGGTTTCTTTATCGACAACTTAAAGAAAGATTTATGATTGACAGAAATAGTAATGGTATTGGCAAGACAGATAAAGAGTTTGAATTAATTTTGGAAAAATAGGGGAAGCCAAAAATATCTTGTTTTTACGAATGGTTGTTAAAACTAAATCAGGAAAAAGATATTATTAAAGAAAATATGATACAGTGGGCAAAGGATGTAAAGTAAGCTATTCCGCTGGCCCCTTAGGGAAAAATCTTGGAATTATAGGCTAAAATATACTTTAAGCTACGATCTAAGGGAGAATTTTCATAAAATGGCACACAGATGGTATCTGACCCTGGCTAGATTAGCTAGAATGCAAAAGGGGGTCAGTAACATATGTTGGAAATGCCAAGATACTAAAGGCACCCTAATATATATGTGGTGGTACTGCCAACGTGCCAAGCAATATTGGTCCAATATTCACAAGGTGGTCAGTCAAATCATACCTAGGAAAGTTGAAAAAGATCCCAAAATGTATCTTCTCGGGATATTCTGTGATGAAATATTGGAACGGAACTATGGAAAATTGTTATTCTATATTACTACAACAGCTAAGATTGTCTTTGCCGCGAAATGGAGATGTAAAGAATGCCTGGATGTAAGAGAATGGTTATACAAGCAGCTGGATTCGGTAGCAGCAGACAAACTGACGCTGTTGTTAAGAGGAAACTCATTGGAAAGACAAAGGGGGGAAGCAGACGAGAGCTTCCCAAACGCCCTGGGCCGGCGCGCCGCGAGGCCGCAGCCTCCGCACCTCGGCGCACCGGCGGCGACCCTGGAAGGAGCGCTAAATCAGCGCTCCTTCCTCAAGACAGCGAAAGTGCGCACTAAAAGCGTCGGGCGCACTTTCGCTGTCTTTTCCGCCGCTGCGCGTTCGGCTGCCGCGGCGTGAGGTCTTCCCCGGAGCGCCGGCCGTGCGGAGGGCCGGCGACTCCGAGGGCGACCTCAGGGAGAGGAAGGGGCGCCGAACGTGCGGCTGCCCCTCCTCTTCCAAGCCTCCAAGACGACCCAATTAGTCGTCTGCCGAGGCCCAAAGTAAAATCTGGGAGCCACTTATATCCTATTTAAAAAATGGTGCATAATTAGGGCTAGTTGTTAAACTATTAGAATGACATGGATTGGGTTGTAGATAAATTGTAGGAGTAGGAATTTGAATGTTTAAGGAAGCGAGAATTTGAGTTTAAAATCCAGAGGGAGCTCTGGAAGTATAAATTAGTAATGACATTGACAATTTAAGTTATGACGCCACCACTTCATAATTCTTAATTATTGGAGTTAAAGGATTACAAAACTTAGGAAGTTTTTTTTTTTCCTTTTTCAAAATTTATTTTTGTCTATGTTTGTACTGTACGTATGGTTTGTATGTATAGTTTGCGTGGAAGTATAATCTTGTAGAGAGGTAGGTATGTAAATAGGTAGTGATTGTGGGGGGGGATATTAAGGATGTTGGCTTAGAAAGAAAGGAAGTATATGATTGTGTAAGCGGTATATAAATAAGCTGCTTTGCTTTGTATGTCATGGTTAATGTTCATAATTGTGCATTTGTGTATTGCTTCTATGTGGTTTTTTTAATAATAAAATTTATTTTTTTAAAAAAAAGAATCCTTGCTAATCTATCCACTTGCCTAAGTACTCAGAGATCTACTACCAGAACCTGAACTACCTTTTCTCATTCATTCAAGTGTAACTGACAATGGGTCAACACACTAAGGAGACTCAAGCCAATGCCCAATGTTGGATTTCCATTGGCAAAACTTCAGAATCCAGCAATTAGGGGAGAGAGCCACATCATCTTTCCATTGCAAACCCCTTGAGCCCCAAAAACCACTTCAGAACATGGAGAAATCCTCTAATGCACTATTTGGGAGTTCTAGAGGGAGGGAAGGGAAGGAAGTTATGATACTGTAGCACCATTGGATGTTTCAGTTTAAAGCCTGAATTCAAATTCCTGCTTAGTTTACAAAATGACTGTGGGAAAACATTGGGGAGAAACAGATGGTCAAAATAAACAGGTTTCCAGCCGGCTTTGAGGTGGGGCATTTAGACAACGCACACCTTGAAGCCAACCAGAAAGCACACCCAAGTCATGCTGTGGGGAGAAAAGCCAGACTAAAAAGGAGCTGGATTTTTCCATTTCTTCCTAGAAAGTGTGCATCTTCACATGTAAGTATAAATGCACCAATGCCAGGGCAACTCCTTTATCCAAAATGCTTGGGACGAGAAGTGTTCAGGATTTTGGAACACCTGTATCTGCATATACATACATAATAAAATATCTTGGTGATTGGACCTAATCTATGATGAATAATTTTCCAGAACAAACATTCATGGCCCCCAAGGTGTTTAGGAGAAATTTTTATCAAAGATAGCAAAAGAGAGACAAATTATATGGGATGTTATTCTTCTGTAGTTTAGTTCAAGTGATGACTGATGATAGCTAAAGGTATATCCCTTTCTCAGCCTGAGAAGCCCAAATTCTGGATGCCCCAATACCAGCAACAGATAAGTTTGGTTATTATAGCATGGTTTCCATAATTTTAAATTATAATGATGATATAACCAGATAACCCACTAACAGCTGAAGTTACACAGCAGAATTAAGTGTCATGGTTGAATGCTATGGAAGAATTCTGGAATCTGTAATTTTGTGCCTTTAGACTTCTCTGTCAGAGAGCTCTGGTACTACAACAAACTACGGATCCCAAAATTCCATATGATGGAGCCATGACAGTTAAAGCAGTGTCAAAGTGTCAAGACTGTGGCAGCAGCCTGTGACTTAAAATGCTTAGAATTATTCTCCTCACCATTGTGGTTTGTTCTGTCTTACCTTATATAGGTCTTATCTGCTTCCCAAAAGGGCAAACACCAATTCACAATTACAATGTAGTTCTTTTACTGTTTATTAGATTTAAGTTTATCTGCTTCCAATCTTTGCATTTCCACTATTTTCAAAGGGGAATTAAAAAGTACAGGGGAATTAAAAAGTACAGAAAGGAAGGGGAATACAAGAGAAACCTTTTATTTAAAAAAAAGATTAGAAAGAAGGATAATATTTCTTCCTAAGAAAATTATATGAACTGGTAAATGACAACCATTTTCAAAACAACAGCATTTCTGTGATTACATGTAATCTGTGGTTAAATTATAACGTGCAGTCTAGTTTTAGTGTATGGAGAAATACACTTCAACTATTTACTAAGGGCCTTTGCAGACTGACAGAAATAGTGCACATTAAATTGAGGCACTGCCCTGGCTCAGTGCTAGGGAGTCATGGGAATTGTATTTTTTTCTGAGACATTGAGCCTTCTCTATCAGAGAGCTCTGGTGCCACAATAAATTACAGTTCCCATGATTCCCTAGCACTGAGCCAGGGCAGTGCCTCAATTTAATGTGCACTATTTCTGGCAGTCTGCAAAGGCCCTAAGATTATTTTCTGCTCACAAACCAGGTCAAGATTTCCAGCAACACAACTCCACAAAAATATTATCATCTTTTAATTCACCACTTTTAACAGCAACATCAGATTTACAAACCTGATGCTTCTATTAGCTTGTTTTATTTGTTTGCTGTTACAGAAAGGTGTAAAACATCTATAATAGAAAGGTACATATTGAGTTATTCCAACTGAAATGTTTACTAACAAACCCTTTTAATATTTCACTAGTGTTTACACACTGGAATGCCTTTTCCAAGCACTAGTATTTTAATATTTATCACATCAAAAGTTATTGACCAAGACTTTCACTGCTTCAACACAGATCAATCTCCCTCCAATAGCTACCACTAGTTTTTTAATCATTTAGGGCCTAAGCAGACGAGAAAGAAAGTGTGACCTGAATTTGCCCTTT
>CM034701.1:322841217-322857579 GCA_020142125.1 Phrynosoma platyrhinos
GGTGCTGGGCCTAGTGTCCTCTCCCCCAGATGACACTGGATGGAATAGTGGATGAGATAGTGACCCCCAAGCTGGGCCCACTCTGAATGCCTCAGCCCTCAAGATCCTAAAGGATCTGATATACTAGGAGACTCCCAAAGCAGGAGGGAAAGGGTGTGGAGGCCTTTGTTTCTCTTGAAAAGGGATGCAGGCCAATGCCCAAATCTCCACCCTAAAAGCTATGAAAAGAATTAAGCATCCATATATCAAAATCAGCAAAACATGACAACACCAGAATCTACACGTACAAGTAACGCCAAGGGAAGGAGGGTGGGAAAGTCCACTGAAAGAAGACTAGCTGGAATCATAATCTAGGAATCCTTATACACTTCCAGAGGGATACTGGGGAGTCACTAGGGAGTGCAGGGGTGTGGGAGGACCAGATTACACTCCATAAAATGGGTGACACCTGGCTGAGCAGCCCCTCCACCTCTCTGCCTGGTACTGTTTTACTTGTGAGTAAAGTGGCTCTGGGCAGCGAGGAAGAGGGCCCAGTGCACCCCATGTCCCTGCCTGGAATCACCATGGGTTGAAATTGACTTGGGGGCAGTTAACAACAACAAAAATGCAATGTTGGGCAGGGAAGAAGAGGGCCCACCACACCTCCACCTCCTTACCCAGTGCTGGGCAGGGAGGAAGAGGGTGTGACCTTTTGGCCCTGTCTCTTGGAGCCCAACCCTCAAAGCCCCACATCCCACATTGGGTGACAGCCTGGGCTGGGATGCCACTGGACTGGAGTGAAGATTTCCCCTCCAACATTTGTGCAGGAAAGTCACACCTTCAGCCAGATGACCAATCACAAGATTGTCTGGCTTTTTTGGGCATTTGCAGAAAGTCTGCACCCTGGGAAGAAGATGCTGTGCTGGGACCATAAAACAGAGGCCCATAAAATCAGAAGCACATGCTTCTTTGCTCTCAACAATTCTCAACCACTCTGATGGCCATCACATGATTCCATGAGGAAAAATTTATTCAAAGAAAAGGGGGTAATTGTTCATAGAGAAACAGTACTATATACCTGTAGGTTATGATAGAATATTGTTGGTTTTTATGTTTTTGATTAGATACACCTGGTGAAAAGGGTGTTATAAACAAACATCATCATCATCATAAGATCCTAATTTTCTTAATATGCAGTCACATCATGGATAATCTGTATGTCCATAAAATATTTAGAAGAAACCTCAAAGTTTTTATTGTTGTTAACTGCCTTCGCATCGATCTCGACCCATGATAACCCTATGGATGACACATCCCCAGCCCACCCCATCCTCTACTGCTCTGTCCAGCTCCTGCAAACTCATATTCGTGGTCTCTTTAATAAAGTCCATCCATCAAGCATGTGGCCTTCCTCTGTTTCTACTTCCCTGCACCCTCCCTAACATTATTGTCTTTTCCAGCGATTCATGCCTTCTCATGATGTGTCCAAAGTATGACACTCTAAGGGACTATACAGACAGGCAAAAAGGGGTGCTTTGAGGGTTGTAGATGTGGCCTTTAAATGACGCATGGCTAAAAGTCACCAGGAAAGTGCCCTCTAGCTGTCGTATGCCTAGAAAAGCCGCTCCAAAAGGAGCGGCTTTTTTCCGCTCCTTCAGTGAAGATGTGCACCTTTTCATATGTGTATGTATGCAGCAACACAGATGCACCAGAAAACGGCTATATAAATGCATTGTCACCCATGTGGTGGAAATTGACCTGGCGATCCAGAACATGCGCCCTACGATGCAAGCTTAAATTTAAAGCACCCTATGCTTCCAGGTGTGGATGCACTGGCACAGGTGCGCTTGAATATTAGAACCCTAACACTAATCCTAATTGTAAACCTATGCATGCGCCATAGCAACTGTCCTCTGTTAAGACAATAAATGCATTCTGTTGGATGTACACTTGCTGTCAGCATGCACAGTAGTTTGCATGAAAGAGGCTTTTGTGACCTCTTCTGTGCAGGTGTGCAGGTGTGCATAAGACCTGCACACCACTTCCTGGCATGATGGGGGGGGGGCTCCTGGAGTAATGTTTGTCTGTTTGCCCTGTTGACCATGTCCCTTGCATGACCACCAGCTGCATGTATCAAGTCTGTCCACACAAACCTCTCTTGCATGTACCTCTCTCCTCCCCCGATCTGTGTGGGACATGTTTTGTGGAGAATGATGGAGTGTCTTTTCAGTTGACAAACCTGTTCCTTCACCCCAAGAGTGGCACAATCAGATATGCATTCACTCTTTGGGAGGAAGCGGAGGTCAGCGAATCCTTGCATGATATGTGGGTGTATGACAGATCCTGTGCAGGTGCACAGGGATGCCAAACTTCAGTCACCTTTGTGCACAAACTGTATACCACCCTATAACAGGCCCTGTGCAGGTGTGAAGGGATGTTTTCCTGCACAGATGTGCAGGTGTGGAGAGATGGTCCTATGCAAATGTGCATGCATTTGAGAACAAAAAAAAAATTAAAGCAGCCACTGCTGACCCATGTGATTGCTCCGTCTCCCTTTGCAGCATCCTTGGGGCTGGCAATGCAGTTGCTGGTGCTTCAATACAGCCTCAGAAAAGCTGCATTGACTCTCCCCAGTGCGGTGCTCCATCCCCATTTAGGGCAACCTCAGGGCAGGTAGTGCAGTTGCTGCAGCTTAGGGAAAAGGCAACTTCAGGTCACCTTTTCCTGCCCATCTGCATAGCCCCTAAGTCTAGTCATCTTGGTTTCTAGGAATATTTCTGGCTTGATCTGCTCTAGGGCCCATTTGTTAGTCCCTTTGACAGCCCATGGGATCCTCAGCTCTCTTCTCCAGCACCATATCTCAAAGGAGTTGATTTTCCTCCTATCTTCTTTCTTGACTGCCAAGCTCTCACACCCATACATGGTAATAGGGAATAAAGCAAAAAGCAGCTTCATTTATATACCACTTCATACCGTGCTATGGAGTGTCTAAGCAGTTTACAATTGTAAGC
This sequence comes from Phrynosoma platyrhinos, assembly GCA_020142125.1. Classification (NCBI taxonomy): domain Eukaryota; kingdom Metazoa; phylum Chordata; class Lepidosauria; order Squamata; family Phrynosomatidae; genus Phrynosoma; species Phrynosoma platyrhinos. The sequence continues at coordinate 322,844,208 of CM034701.1, forward strand.
TCATTGCCCCCCAACAGCTGGGTACTCATTTTAGCAACTTCAGAAGGATGCAGGCCTGAGTCTAGCCTGAGCCCTGGCTAGTACTGAACTCGCAACCTTGTGGTATATGAGTGAGTGGCTGCAGTACAGGCATTTAACCACTGCGCCACCAGGGCTCCTTGCATGATACGGCTTGTATGATTCTGATTTTTGTGCTGAGTTGTATGTCTTTGCATTTTAGGATCTTTTCTAGTTCTTTCATAGCTGCCCTTCCCATTCTTAATCTTCTTCTGATTTCTTCCCTCTTTCATGTCCAAGCCTGCTTTCCTTACAATATGTTCTGCATATAAGTTGAATAGGTAGAGTGATATGATGCAGCCTTGTCTGACTCCTTTACCAAACTGGGAACCATTCTGTTTCTCCATGTTGTGTCCTGACAGTAGCTTCATGTCCTGAGTACATATACCTCATTAGGACTATCAAAGGTTACTTCTTAACTTCCTAATATATTTCACCCAAGGCTTTACCACCTCCATGGTGCATGCCACAGTCATCATAAGAGTGCCTTCCTGAGTGAACCACAGAACTTGCAGAATGTCTCCTTTCCTTTCCTAATGGAAGAAAAGGGTGAAAATTCCTTTATATTTAGCATCGCCACCAGTACCATCAAATTATGGTAATATGTTGCCAAAAATAGCAAGAAATTGAGGCAGATGAGGCCACATGCACAGGGCATCTACTGCCCAATCCTAGCATAGGGACATCTGGTCCAGTGTGCCACATATTGCAAAATGTCACACTGACAATGATCTGATTCTAGATTTCATTGGGTTCTACAGCAGATCAAGCAGGAAATCTCCCTGGAAGCCAAGATGACAAAACTGAGGCTGCTGTACTTCGGACATATCATGAGAAGGGAGGACTCATTAGAAAAAACAATACTGCTGGGAAAGGTGGAGGTAAGTAGAAAGAGAGGGAGGATGCATGCTAGATAGATGGTCTCTATTGAGGAGGTCATGAGTATGAGTTTACAGGAGCTAAGCAAAGCAGTGGAGGACAGGGGTTCTTGGATATATCTCAACCACAGGGTCACCATGTGTCAAAATGGACTTGAGGGCAGTTAACAATAACAAAGATTCCATTCACTTAACACAATTTTCTTCACAGCAAAAAAAAAAAAAAAAAAAGGAACGTTCAAGTAATTTCAAAGATGCCAGCTGCTGATCAGACTGTCCAGATCTAGGTGGCCCATATTCTGGCTAAGAAATAATAACAATAAATTCACATTGACCAAGCACTGTGAAATAATGTAGGGGGTTTTTGTGGATTTTTTAAAAAATTATAGCTGTGCATGCTTATCATAAGACTGATTCCAAGTGTAAATTTAATAAGAATGCTTGTATACTTCTACAGTATGTACTTTACTTTTCATAGCATGCACATGTAAGAAATCATGAAATGCAGAGTTCTGCTCTGAAAAGAAATCTTTTAAATTTAGCACAACTTCAGCAGTGTAACACAACTACTTAATACTTCTTTGCCTCAGTCTTCTCCCAAAAGGAGAACAGTGCTCAACCTGGGGAAAATAGAACAAATGATGCAGTAGGGGAAATGCAGCACAGAATAAAGAGGTAAGAGGGGGATATCTAGCTGCTCCAAATGAATTCAAGTCTCCAAGGCCAGAAGAAGTACACCCAAGTCTCCAAGGCCAGAAGAACTACACCCAAAATAACTGGTAGAACTAAGCTCAGAACCACTAGCAATCATCTTAGGCATTTATGAATAAATCAAATAGGCCCTGAAGGCTTTACTCAAAACCCCTGTTTTTACTTGGTGCCAAAATGAAGCCAGTGTTAGTGTCTATCAAGCATCCAAAGGGATTGTATTCCACAACCAAAGTGCCATAGCAGAAAAGCCCCCCCCCCCGCATGTCCTCCCACATTACTACCCCCACTAGAAGCAATCCTTCCAGCAGACCTCAATCCTTAGACAAGTGTTTACAAGAGGTGTGTGTGTGTTTGTACCTTCAAGTCACTCCCTCCTTTAATGAAATGTAAGGCCATTTAGAACTTTGAATGTTGTTGTTGTTATTTACTTATATCACATTTTCTCCTAGTGTAGGGACTCAAAGCAGCAAACAGTAAATTTAAAACAATACAATTTAAATGTATAAATATAAAATTTTAAAAATAAATTTTAAGAAGCATTAAATGTATAAATATAAAATTTTAAAAACAAACAATTTTCAAAGTTAAAGCAGTTTTGCATTAAAATGTAAAATGTGTTGTCTAGGAATGTTTTCATAATTTGCAGTTCAGTGACACCTTGAGAGGCTATGCTATCCCCACCTATGGGTTAGCATGTCACACTAGGACCAAGGAGAACCCAAAATAAAAATTCCACATCAGCCTTGAAGCTTTGTGGGTGATTCTGATCCACTCACCATTTCTCAGCCTAACCTATCTCACGGGGGCTGTTATAAATATAATAAATAAATATACTGCTATGACTTACACTGTTCTAATAAGCAGTCCCAAGACATCCAAGTATTGTTTCATATTGACTCACCCAATCTTTTCTCTGCCACCCCAACAGAGTTTGTAATTTTAGCTCTCAGGCTGTTTCTACTCTCTGAAGTTAAGGCATCTGACATTTGGGGTGAAGCTCTTCTAGGTGGCGAAATTTTTGTTTTAATAATGGATTTTTCCATGTTCTCAGAATAAGCACTTTAAACAGGAATAGAGCTGGTGGGATGTCAAAGGCTTGGTAGAGCACAAGACTGAACTATTGGCACACAGATCAAGTGAGGATCAACTTGTCTTCTGTTCAACTGGCAAACTGGCTCTTCTTAGAATGTTCATCCTCTGGATCTCCTGTGACATCACTTCAAATGCAATCAGACAAACGTGCCCTATCTACATATATTTACAGAGTATACATCCCAAAATAATCTCAAAAATAAACATAAAATACCAAAACATTTTTATCAAAACTAAGATGGCATGGGCCTTAACTATAGCTTCTCCCAAGCCAGGCAGCACAGACAGAGGTCCACAAGACTGCTTTATGGGTCTAAGGAGGCATGGTTCAGATTTATTAGAGGCTATGGCTGTGTCCACACTGCAGAAATAATCCAGGTTGATACCACTTTAATTGCCATGGCTCAATGCTATGGAATTCTGGCATCTGTTGTTTGTTGTGGCACCAGAGCTCTCTGACAGAGAAGGCTAAATGTCTCACAAAACTATAATTTCCAGAATTCAGTAGCATTGATCCATGGCAATTAAAGTGCTGTCAACCTGGATTATTTCTGCAGTGCAGATGCAGCCTATGAAAAAAATACTGCCACAAAAGCTCTGCCTGTGGGGAATTGGTTAGGAAATTGTTTTCTAGAGTGGCCTGAAAGCCCTCTACATTGATCTTTTGCTCCTGCATCATCTTCAGAATGACATTCACCATATGTGTAGGTTTGCCACATGGAAAACATTAATGCTAGCATGCTAGTAACTAGCTTTCTTACCTAGGACAAATAAGCACTTTCCTTAGCTAGGAAAGCAAGCACTAGCCCAGAGTCCTTCAACTGATAGTTTGACAGCAGCAGTCTGAAAACTTCACCTGAATGCTCTCTATGTGTGCATGTATGCCTTCAAGTCACCTGTCAATTTATGGCAACCTCATGAATTTCATAGGGCTTTCTTAGGGAAGGAATACTCAGAGGTGGTTTTGCCAGTTCCTTCTTCTGAAATATAGCGTACACAACCTGGCATTTATTGGCACTCTCCCATCTAAGTACTAAGCAGAGCTGACCCTGCTTAGCTTCCAAGATTATATGGGATCTGGTGCCTTTGGGGTATTTATGCCACTTCACTCTTTGTAGTACTCAATATAATAACTGTTTTGCCAATACAAACTAAGGTACATATGCACTGAAGTTGCAACATTATGTTTCTACAATGCTAGGAATGCTCCAAACATTTCATATATTATTTGTGTAATTATTTGCTGGATGCATAACCAGCTTTCCAAAAAATGGGACTCAAGATGGCTAACTATAAGAGTGAATAAAAAGTATGGGGGGAAGCAGACGGGAGCTTCCCGTGCGCCGCGGGACGGAGCGCCGCTGGACCGCGGCAGCCGCACCGCGGCGCATCGCCGGCGACCCTGGAAGGAGCGCTAAATCAGCGCTCCTTCCTCAAGACAGCGAAAGTGCGCACTAAAAGCGGCGGGCGCACTTTCGCTGTCTTTTCCGCCGCGGCGCATGTGGTCGCCGCGGCGTGAGGTCATCCCCAATGCGCCGGTCGTGCGGACGGCCGGCGCATCTGGGGGCGACCTCGGAGAGAGGAAGGGGCGCCGCTCGTGCGGCTGCCCCTCCTCTTCTCTGCCCAGAAGACGACTTTATTAGTCGTCTGCTTAGGGCCTAAGAATTAAAACACAAAGTAAGTTCAAGGATTAGAACAGATTTAAAATTTAAAGGCATAGATAAAAACACGTCATTGAGGAAAATACTCTTGTGTTTTAATTTGAGGACTGGCTCAAAATATACATCCTATGTTATTTATTTATTTATCTCCAGGATTTATATCCTGCCTTTCTCCCACAGTGGGATTTAAGGCAGGTTACATCCTAATACAGACATACCAAAAATAAACTAACAAACCACTAATAAAATGTTATAATTAAGTTAACGGGGCATTACTTCATTAGATCAAACAGTACAAATGTACACACTCACTGAATTATAAATAGTACATTTTATATTGTTAAAACAAAACAGTAAGGAGCTTATCTCCTGACTTAAATTTTAATTCAGCTGGCATCCTGATACTATTGCAGCAATTTTGCCACTGCATCCACCGCCCAAGTCCATCCCCAGGGGCACTCAGTGCACCTCTTTTAAAAACCAGGAGTTTTCCAACTTAAGAAAATGGCCACTGGAGTGCTCCTGGGAGCGGGGATGGACCTGGGATGGACCTGGGATTCAGTGGCAAAATCACTGCAATAGTATCAGGATGCCAGCTGAATTAAAATTTAAGTCAGGAGAGGTAAGACAGTTTTAAAAGCCATGTGATGAGCTCCAGAGTTTAGGTTTGCTGAAATAGTAAACGGCTAAATTGATCACGGGAGGATGAGGTCCACAAGTATAGAATTTCTATCACATCAAAAGCAGCTTGGGTCAATAACCTGGTTGATACACTTGATTAATTTACTTGCACTTCCACAAAGTAAATGCTACATAAGCCTGAAATATTCCAGAATCCACTAATCCTCTCCAAAAGATTGTTAAATGCCAATGTAGTTCACCCTGACTTCTACTTAGATAGTACTCAAAATCTGGTAGGGAACCAGATTTTCACAGCATTATTTCTGACTTACATATTTAAATAGCCCTATGGAACATATTCCTAGAGAGCAAAATTAACTCCATGAATTAAAAGTTCAACTTCCCTTTTAAGAATCCTTTCATAAATTATTCTTCTATTTATGTATTCCTATACACATACCCTGCTTCTTAGATTTTGAACAGTTCTATCCATTCTCTTGTACTCTAACTACAGAGAATATAAACATGATTCTAAAACAGAGGAAACAATGAGTTAAGATTAAACAGGGGAAGAGATTAATCCAGAACAAAAGATTTTCCAGACACATTCCATGAAGCACTCTCAGTTTGCCTATAGGGTCTTCTGTTTTCATGCCTATTTCCACCGCCTCATGCTTTTGGCTTAAATCTAACACTGTTTGGGGATTTTTCAGGACTGCTTTTAATGTCACAAAACATCTGGTGCTTCAACTGTGATCACAAAACTAAATACAGGAGACAAAAGAGGAAAGTGTTCTTCAACTAATTTTTTGTTATACTTGAAGCTGGTGTTGCAGAAAGATCTGCAGCTAAACAAAAACAAGGGAGGAGGAAGAATATAATAAAGCAGGGGTGAAACCTCATTTTTCTGAAGACATTGTTGAAATATACATCCAAATGCTGAAAATAACAGGCACTCTGCCAGGGAAAGAGACTCATCCCCCAGTAAAAGGGGGAAAATAGTATTACTAGTACAGAGAATATGACATTATTTTAAAAGGAAAACATCAGAGTCCAACTGCACAGGCACACTTAACACACAATTGATAGTTCAGGTGTCCTCAATACAAAAACAACACTTCAGACCTACAAAGGTGAACAAAAATGTGACCAGATCTGTCAAAGGGTGAGTGTCAAGCAGACAACCTTCCCTGTAAGACATCTGTGGCTTTTTAGTTTAGACAAAATATGAGCTGGTGGGAGAGGGGCATAATAAATATTTATAAAGTTATTCCTGCTATAGAAAAAAATTCTGTTCTCATAACATAGATCCTCCACAAAGACAAAAGAAAGTAATTTGTCATATAATAATGTAGAGAATTTATAGAATGTAGAGAATTTATAGCTGCAAGATTGGTAACCCATGATACCTCTAAATGTGTTGTACCATTTGAACAACAGTGGCCATGGGCTCTTTCCCTCATGTTTTTCTTGTAGGCTTTAAGGAAATATTTGTCTACTATGGGAAAGAGAAGGATTTTTAAATTTTTATTTGGTTTACTTTAATGTTGTAGGACAGGACATTTTGGTCTCCAAGGGTCATGTTTTTGTGAAATCCTTGCAGAACTAAACTTGCAAGGTTATTCCATAACATGACCACTTGTCCTGCACAATTACAAATGAAATCTCCAAATTTCAGCCACTGGTCACGCACAATTTTTCCCTATAAACAAAAGAAACAGCTAGGATATTAAAATGTCCCAACAAATCTATTAATTTTTGCTGATATATGGCCCAGCCAGCATATTTTAGGATGTCCTTTGGAATTTTTTGAAAAGTGGTGATATAGTGAAGCATATGTGACATGCTCTGACAATCAGTAGGTTGGCCTCATTGATAAGAACTCAAGAGTTTGTTCTACTGGGGAGGACATGGGAATTCACAAGGGTCAGAAAATAGGCAGAAAAACTAGCATGGTGTAGTGGCTTCAGTGTTGAACTAGGACTCTAGGAGAGCAGGGTTCAAATCCTTCCTTAGCCATGTAAACCTATTGGGTGACCTTGCACAAATCATACTCTCTCAGCCTCTGAGGAAAGGAGTGGCAAACCCCATTTGAACAACTCTTGCCAAGAAAACCATATGATAGGTTCACCTTATAGGGCCTCGGCAGACGACTAATAGAGTCGTCTCCGAGCCCAGGAAGAGGAGGAGCAGCCGCACGCGCGGCGCTCCTTCCTCTCCCTGAGGTCGCCCTGGAAGCTGCCGGCCCTCCGCACGGCCGGCGCTTCCAGGGCAACCTCCCGCCGCAGCGATCGCATGCGCTGCGGCGGAAAAGACAGCGAAAGTGCACCCTACGCGTTTAGGGCGCACTTTCGCTGTCTTGAGGAAGGAGCGCTGATTTAGCGCTCCTTCCAGGGACGCCGCAGGAGCGCCGCGGTGTGGCTGCCATGGCCCCGCGGCGCTCCGGACCAGGGCGTCCTGGACGCCCTGGTCTGCATCCCCCTCTGGTCACCATAAGTCAGAAATTACTTGAAGGCACACAACAGAAATAAAGGAGACCCAAGGAATAAATGGATTTCATAAATGGGCTGGCCTATCATGTTTGCATTGAAAAGATAATAACTAACAATTGGATTTGGTCCAAACATTCATATGAATGGGCACTATTTTTATAATCCACTATATATTGGAATCCTCACAGGGATAAAAAAAAAAGTTTTTGTTTTGTTTTGTTTTGTTTTTGCCATGTAGGTTAGAAAAACTGAAAACCATTTCCACTGTATTTAGCATGACTAGCTTTTTGCATCTTCAAATTCTCTGGAACTGTGAGGGGAACACAGCCGGCCTGCTCCTTCAAATTGAAACCCATGTGTGACCCAAACTATATGTACCTCAGTCTCCCACAATTTGGTACCCCCCACATGTGTTGGATTATACAGTCAGTCCTCCGTATCCACAGATTCTGTGTCCATGGATTCAACCAGCTGCAGCTTGAAAATATTTTTAATCCAAAAACCAAACCTTGCTTTTGCCATTTTATATAATGGACACCATTTTACTACACCATTTTATATAATGGAAATTGAGCACACACACACACACCCCCCCTTGTAGATGGTGTGTTACAGCTCTGCTGAGCTCCTCCTCTACCTGAAACTTTCTTTTAGTTAGTCAGGATCAAGGACATCCATGTGTATTTGTTTAGAATATATGTTTGAATGTACCTAGTAAACTTTTCAGTTATATAACTGGAATACTACTTGTTTGCCTTGTTTTACTGAGGTTAGTAGCAGAGGAATATGCAAAAAAATTGCTGAACTTCTCCTTCAAAAAAACAGGCTAACACCCTGGGAAACTACCTTATTTTCCTGCGTATAAGACTACTTTTTTACCTGCAAAATCTGTGGCTAAAGTGGGGGGGTCGTCTTATACGCCGGATATAAGGATGATGAGGATAGAGGTGCTAAAACTCTATATTTTGACTGGGAAAATGGGGGGGGGTCGTCTTATACGCAGGTCGTCTTATACGCCGGAAAATACGGTACTTCTAATCCAACAGTTAAGAAGTAAATGAAGAAGAAAGGTCAAATCTGATACTTTCAATTCATTAGGGACATTATCACATGGGGAGTTGCGGGGAGAAAGTGGAAATAAACCGGACGAGCGGAAGACTTTAATTTACGGGATTTGTCCCGTTCCGCCTCGTCTGATAACTAAATTTGAATTTAAAAGGGGGTTAATTTGAACAAAAACTGATCTTTTCAAATCCTCAATGAGGAATGAGATCAGGTTTGCATTCGAATTAACCACCTTTTAAATTTGAATTTAGTTATCAGACGAGGCGGAACGGGACAAATCCCGTAAATTAAAGACTTCCGCTCGTGCCCGTTTATTTCCACTTTCTCCCCGCGACTCTCCATGTGATAATGTCCTAGGAAAGGCAATGCAAATGTAATTACTGTAATCAATTATCTGATGAATTGATTGATTGATGAATTTAAGATCTCATTCCCAACCCTTCAGTCAAATTCTAGAAGTAGGCTATAAATTTCAGGACAAAATGGTTGCATTCTAACATCATGCTTAACAAGATGAGAATAAGCCTAGCCTCCCCACAAGTTCACATCCACTACTCCCCACATGTCTGCAAAAAGCTCAGAGACTTTCACTTTGTAAATACAGTATACTTTGCCATATCAAACTATGGTTTATGAAGCTGATTTGTGTGAACCAAGGATGGACAGACTACAGCCCTATGGTCAAACAGCTTTGGACTGCAACTCTCATTATCCCTCACCACTGGCTGTGCTGGCTAGGAATGATGGAATTTTTAGTTCAGCATCATCTAGAGAGCCACATATTCATCTTCCCTAGTTTAAGCCATGGTAAAGATTAACCATGAAGAAGAAGAAGAAGAAAGAAAGAAAAGAAAAAAGAAAGGGAAGAAGAAAGGTTGAGAAAAGGAAGGAAAAAGACTGTAAACAAGAAGACAAAGAATAAAAAGTCTATTGAAGAAAATATATTTCATAAAAGAAGAAAATATGTTTTAGAATAACATTTATGTGTTAGAAATCATACATACTATAATTTGCTAAGTAGAAATGTAAATGAAAAGAAAGGGTGTAAATAAACGAGTTATGAAACCAAAAAAATTAATCATAATTGCTTGACTTATGCAAGACATGCTATTTTTTTTTAAAAAGCCAAGAAATACAGACTTTTCTTGACCTTACAACAGAGGAGTGCACGAACACAGCAGACTACCAAGTTCATTGCTTACCTGATAAACTACAGTCTAGCAAAAGAACATGTTTGTCTGTAGTGTGATTGCCAGGGTCTTTAAGAATGTTTAAAAAATTAGGCCGTATAACTGCAAAGAAGTTTAATTATATTTTTTTATTTGATTACATTGACTACAAAACTTCAAATCTGAAATAGTCAAGCAAGAATTGTTGTTATTTGCCATAAAATCGACTTTGACTTATGGCAACCCTAAGAATGAGAGAGGAGAGCCACTGTGGTGTAGTGGTCTGAGTACTGGACTATGAATCTGGAGATCAGGGTTCAATTCCCTGCTCAAGCATAAAAACCCACTGGGTGACCTTGGGCCTATGATAGTTTTGTTAAAGTCGTATCAACATAAAATAATCTGATCATCCAGATGAGATCTAAATGTGAAAATATCTGCTAAGGCTAATATATATCGCATTTCCCCATCACTGGGGAATACGCAGCCCATTTGCAACCAGGGCTTTTCCTGCATCTTTTCAAGAATGGGGAAATGCAATAAGATCTGCCTTCTTAAAGTTATATCCCCTTCTATCAAGGGAGCAAAGTCAATGCGATAAACTCCATACAGCTGAACACTAAAGTTAAAATCATTCAGGCCATTGCATTCCCTGTTACCATGCACAAATGTGAAAGCTGGAGAGTGAAGAAAGCAGATAGGAAGAAAATTAATTCATTTGAGAGGTGGTGCTGGAGAAGAGTGCTGAGGATACTTCTGAGGATGAAAAAGAGAAACAATTGGGTCCTACAATAAATTAAGCCTGGAAGCCAAGATGACTATATGGTAGCTGTTGCACTTTGGCCACATCATGAGAAAGCATGACTCATTAGAAAAACAGTGATGCTGGGAAGGTGGAGGGACGTCGAAAGAGAGGAAGACCACATGCCAGATGGCTAGACTCAATCAGGGAGACCGTGGGCTTGAGCTTGCAGGACCTGAGCAGAGAGGTAGGTAGAGGATAGGGGGGCTTGGAGACATCTCATTCACAGGGTCATCATGAGTCGAGGTCATCTCAAAGGTAGCTAACAATAACAACAACAAAACTCATGTAAGCTACTCCCACCTCCACCCAGTTTTCCTCTACTGACCACTTTCTACTTTGTCGCCAACTCATTTTCCAGAACCACCCTGAAGATCAGCCAGTTACCAGGTTTCCAAAGGATATGAGGTGCTATGGGGAGGAATGGAAGAAAATCCCCATTACATGAGCAGACATCTGCTCCTGCCATGCTGAAAACAGTTCATTATCTTTTTCATTCTTCCAGGAAGGAAGAACAAACAAAAAGAAATCAAATCCATCAACCATAAGATAAAATTGACAGCCAACTTGTTATATTAAAAAGAATTGCTGTAAAATGAATTCTATGATTCTATGAATGAATGAATTTGAATAAACTAACAAACACCTTTCAAATTAACATAATGCTTTATAGCAGGGGTCAGCAACCTTTTTTGCCGATGAGCCAGAAGGAGAGGGGAGACGGCGTTGTGGGCCAGCACGCGCGCTCATGCACGCCCCCCCGTGCGGGCGCGCTCCCCTGCGGGCGCACGTGCCACCATTTTGAAAAAGATGGCGGGCGCCCCCCCCCATGTGCCCATGCGCACAGTGGCGGGCTCCCTTAGGAGGGCTCCCTCCGAGAGGCTCAACGCCACTGCCGGTACCCCCCAGGAGGCTTCCCTCAGCGGCAACGGGCCTCCTAGAGGCCCAGTGCCACTGAGGGTCTAAGGGTCCCCCCCGGGAAGGCTTCCCTTGGCGGCAATGGGCCTCCTAGAGGCCCAGTGCCACCGAGGATCCCCCCGGGGAGGCTTCCCTCAGCAGCGACGGGCCTCCTAGAGGTCCAGCCCCACCGCGGGTGACCCCGAGAGGCTTCCTCGGCGGTGATAGGCCTCCCCCAGGGTGCCATTTTGGCCGCGCGTGCCGCGGCCACCATTTTGCTTTCCAAAATGGCGGCCGCGGCTCGTTCGTGCATGCGCAGGAGTACTGCGCATGCACAAATGAGTCACAGCTGCCATTTTGGAAAGCAAAATGGTGGCAGCGGTCGGCATTAGTGGTGTGTGCGGCGGCGGCGGCAGCGGCAGCGACAGGGGTCCACGGGGGGCGGGCGGCGGGGGTCTGCGGGCCGGGTGCAGACCACGGGCCATAGGTTGCCGACCCTTGCTTTATAGCTTCACAGAAGGGAAAGTGCCTGCCTACAGGCCTTATTATCAAATCTGGCCCACCAGAGTCACAAAAATTAAAAGCACATTGATGCCTCTGTAGTGTAAAGGAAATTTCTCATAAATGAGAAACAACAAGAAAAATGGAATGAAAATGACAAATGCTTTTCAGTCACAAACTAGTCTTCTTCAGTGGGCTAGTCCATGCCTGTGTATTAAGAGGAATAATTCCAATTGTTCCTATAAATTAAATTAAATCATTGCTCAGAATAGCTAAAAGAGCATTTAAAAAAGAACTAAAGTGTTTTTTAAGATGAACTTGAAATAATAAATGAAACTGTCAAAAATTAAAGACATCACTACTAAATGCCCTACTATACTTAGGATAAAAATAACAAACAATAGAAATCAAGGTATTTGAACAATCCTTGGAAAAGAATAAAGTGAGCGGAATTAATCAAAAGCATATATCTGAATGCACTCTTGTTCAAAAAAATTCCTCTCAATGCAACCACTATTTTCCACACTTTTCTATGACATATTATGGCTGGCATCCTGTTGATGAAAAATGCTGGCATGACCCTCGGTTACACAGGCATATGGGAGTGGGTTTGGAAGTCTGCAGAATAAATGTCTTGCCACAATATTCCTACAGTAGATGCAAGTCTGTCTTCCTTGCCACTGAGCAGAGATCAAGGTGTGCCTAAGCACATTCTGACCACTGTTAAACATATGGGAACAAGAGAACAGTCCTATCTTGGAGGCAGAGGCCATTCCTGGAGTGCTCCAGCTACATCATGTTCAGGCAGACTCCTACCTCTGAGCAATGGCCGAGGAAATGGTCTTATGCCTGCAAGCCCCCCTTTCCTGGGTCATTGTTCCACACCCAGCATTAGAGGTAGGGGCAAGGGAGCAACCTTCATTCAATCAACTGAAGCAACAACTACAGTGACAGAGAGTTACATCCATCAGTATACAATCAGCCCTCCCTATCCACAGATTCTGCATCCATTTTGTGGATTTCATCATCCACAGCTTGAAAATATTCCAGAGAAGGACATTCCAAAAAGCAAACCTTGATTTTGCAATTTTCTATAAGGGACACCATTTTACTACACCATTGTATATACTGGGACTTGAGCATCCATAGATTTTGACATCCCTGGGGTTTCCTGGAACCAAACCAGAGTGGATACCAAAGCTCACTGTACAACAGGCTTCTGGCCAAAGATTGTTACAATATAACTTCAGTACTGAAGAAGATCAAATAATTACTTTGCTAAGTGTTTGTATGTACCTTAGCCTGAAGACCAGGGATAGTTTGGGGATTCTGTTGGTGTACCGGCCACCCCGTTACTTAACAGACTCCCGGACCGAGTTGACTGCCCTGGTTTCGGAGTTGCTGTTGGAATCGCCCAGACTTTTGG
>CM034701.1:322926844-322939533 GCA_020142125.1 Phrynosoma platyrhinos
CAATTGAACTGCTACAGTGCCTACAGGCAGATGCAACTTTAGTGCTAATTGAAATATGCCAACAAAGTGGCGGCCAACAGACTGGAAATGCTCAACATACATACCAAATCACAAGAAAAGAGATACAAAAGACTGCAGCAACTAATCTCACATGCAAGCAAAATAATGCTCAAAATTCTGCAGCATAGACTCCAACCATACATGGAGAGAGAAATTCCAGAGGTGCAGGCAGGATTCAGAGAAGGAAGGGGCATTAGGGACCACATTACAAACATATGATGGCTAATGGAGTGCACCAAAGAATTCCACAGAATTAGCATGTGTTTAATAGACTACAGCAAAGCATTTGATTGTACAGATTATGAAAAGCTATGAAGTGCACTGAAAGACATGGGGGTGCTACTCCATCTGATAGTCCTGATGAGGGATCTTTACCAAGGACAAGAGGCCACCATCAGAACAGAAGTCAAGGAAACAGAGGGTTCCCAATAGGCAAAGGGGTTAGGCAAGGCTGCATCTTATCACCCTACTTGTTTAACTTATATGCTGAAAACTTCATAAGAAAAGCAGAATTAGAATCAGAAAAAGGAGGAGTTAAGATAGGAGGAAGCAACATTAACAACACACCATAAAATTAGACGAAGACATTCAGGAATTGGAACAGTTAATAAGAAAGGTCAAAGATGAAAGTGCAAAAGCAGGTCTAATGCTAAACCTAAAGAAAACAAAAATAATGACCACAGAAGAAATACACAAATTCAATCTAGACAACAAGGAAATCGAAATAGTTAAAGAATTCCCATATCTGGGATCAAGCATTGACCAGAATGGAGATTGCAGTCAAGAAATAAGAAGAAGACTAGGAATGGGAAAGGCAGCTATGAAAGAACTGGAAAAGATACTGAAGAACAAAGACATACAATTGAGCCCTAAAGTCAGAATTGTTCAGGCCACTGTATTCCCAATCCCTTGTACGGATGTGAGAGCTGGACAGTGATGGAAGCAGACAGAAAGAACATCAACTCATTTGAAATGTGGTGCTGGAAAAGAGTACTTAGGATCCCATGGACAGCCAAGAAGACAAACAAATTGGTTCTTTAACAGATAAGACCAGGGCTTTCCTTGGAAGCAAAGATAATCAAATTGAGACTATCATACTTTGTCCGCATAATGAGAAGGCATGGATCACTAGAAAAAACAATGATGCTAGGAAAAGTAGAGGGTAGAAGAAAGAGAGGAAGACCACAAACCAGATGGATAGACTTAATCAGGGAGGTTATGGGGAAGGGCTTGCAGGATCTGAGCAAGGCAGTGGAACATATGGATTCTTGGAGATTTCTCATCCACAGGGTCGCCATGAGTTGGAACCAACTCGAGGGCAGCTAACAACAACAACTCAGCTCTTGGTGCAACCAACAAACATCTAAACCAGCGGTTCCCAACTTGTGCTCCATAGAACACTGGCTCTGTGTGCACTTCCCAGATGCTCTGCTGCCACTCCAGAAAAATGAAAGGAATATAAATTGAATGAAATTAAAGAATGAGAAACAAAAAGTAGAATCAAAATAAGAAAACTAGAAATTACATTCTGAATAGAAATTTCCCAAGTTTATAGTTAAAATGTTTAAACACTGCAATATTATAGTTAGTTTTTTCTTAATATTATAGTTAAGTTTTAAGTTAATATTTGTAATAATATTAAATATAATTTTAATATATTTTAATAATTTATAGTTAAATTTTTTAAAAAGCTTATTGAATGAAAAAGAGCTCATTTTTAAATGAAAAAGGCCTCATTTTTAAATGAGGATAGGCTCATTTTTAATGAAAACCCCTGTATTTGTTTTATTTTCTATTCTGGGTTATGAAAGATAAAGCTTACCCCCTGTAACACTATTCCTAAACACCATTAACTTGTAAGACATAGGGTAGGCCTCTTAGGGGCCCTGCCATAGAAATTGATTCTAAAAAGGACTCTGTGAATCAAAAAGGTTGGGAACCCCTGGTCTAAACTATAGATCCAGCATGTAGTAATGGTTTGAGTGTTGGACTATAACTCCAGGAAATCAGCATTCAAATCTCTGCTCAGCTGTGGAAATCCACTGGATGACTTTGTGAAAACCACACACTCAGTCTTAGAGGATAGCAGAGGCAAACCTTCTCTGAATAAATCTTGCCAAGAAAACACAAGGATAGAGTTGTCATAAGTTGGAATCAGCTTGAAGGCCCATACCAACAACAAATCCCTCAGCCTAACCAACGCACTGAGGTCTACGAAAGGGAGATTAAGAATAGAATTAAAATAAATAGATCTAACAGTATTTTTTTAAAAAAATCTACTTGGGGTAAGTAACTATAAATTATTTGTCATAAAAAGAACTATGCCAGCATTGGTAATTCCCCAAAATTTGTCATAGGGACAGTTACAAATTTAGGCGGTGAATGGAAATGACTCATTTGTAAATGGAACCATCAAACAACCCTCTGGCAATGCTGAGATTTGTATTTTCATGTTTACATCTGCACAGTGTCAGAACCTAGAGCTGTGCATCTGGTTGGGATCACTAACGTGGAAGTAAAATTTGTTAAACAGGCTGCATAATTTCTTCACACCATAAATCTACTTAGATGTCACCATAGGAGAGACACAAAGTCTTTTCTAAATGTTCAAGCTTCTTCTCTCTGTAGAGTTTTAAATCAAAATGTTAGTCAAATCTGGGGAAGAAGGGAAATGTGGCAGTGGGGAAGGGACTGTTTTCAACCTGGGAGGAGCAAATGGATACAAAGAATTTCCCCATTAAAAAAGCATACTACCAGGATTGTGTATTTTTATCTGTGCGTAGACCTGTCAAGTTGTCAGAGCTGTAAAATAAATGTAAAGATCCCAGTAGGAAGATACTTTAGAGACACAAAATACTAGATTGCTGAACCAGTGGCATCCCTAGGGTTGATGTCACCCAGTTCAATCACTCATAGAGATGTGGGACTTATGGGGTGGGACTTCTAACACACATCTGGCACGTGTAGGAATGCTGGTGTGCCCGGAGATGCCCTGCACATCTTTAGGGAGCAGCTGCAGACCCCAGGGAGGAGGCTTTTGCCCCCACTGAATCCTCAGGGAGCAGCTGCGGGGCCCAGGGAGGAGGCTTTTGGCCCCACCACGCTCCCAGGGAGCAGCCACAAGGTCCAGGGAGGAGGTTTTCGGCTCTGTCATGCCCCCAAAGAGCAGCTGTGGAGCCCAAGAAGGAAGTTGTCAGCCCCACTGCACCCCCAGGGATCAGCCACGGGGCCCGGGGAAAGCCAGGGACTGACCATGTGTCACCCCCCCCCTCTTTTGTGGTATCACACTCCTTCTGGGGTGTCATCTGGTGCGGTCTGCACCCCCTGCGCCCTCCAGTGATGCTACTGGGCTGAACAAGTTACTGCTCTCTTCAGTTCCCTGAAAATGTTTTGGGGAAATAGAAGTGGTACCATTGTCCAAGAAAGTAAGGTTGTTGTTGTTGTATGCACATTTGTGACTTACAGCAACCCTAAGGTGAACCTATCTCAAGGTTTTCTTTCCAAGATTTTTCAATGGGGGTTAGCCTTTGGCTTCCTCTGAGGCAGAGAGAGTATGACCTGCTGAAGGTCACCTGTGAGTTTCCATGGCTGAGCAGGGATTCAAACCCTGGTATCCAGAGTCATAGTTCAATGCTCAAACCACTATGCCACCTTGACTAAAGAGAAGAAAAACCAAAATCACAGCTTATCAAATATTTTTTATATAATAATTGACTCACATTGGACTTATGGAATAATGCATAGCCAAAAGGAAAGGGAATGCATGGTGTTAGGTCACCTTTTTAAAAAAGTAAAAGGAGATTCAACTGATCTCCTGTCTCTTATATTGTTTTTGATAGTGAAATATTTTGGTGTACAACATGTCAAAAAGTATGTTACATTGCATTCTCCTGCATGTGTCTATTGTTTGCTTATCAATGTCATAGCAAGAGAGACTCATTTATGTAAAGCAAATGCTGTTCTTTAAACTAACCCTACTACTATCAACACTGCCATCTCTTCCTGGCATCAAAGGTATGTTTAATTTCAGAAGACAATAGATTAGAAGTAACAGTATTCATTGTTAAATTATTCAGAGCTCTGTATTTTTAGAATGGAAGAATACAGATTCACTCTGAGCTTGTAGAAAATGTAATTCTTGGAACACAGCCAAAGCCTTGTCTTTATGGGCTCAATGAACTCATTACCTGACCTAAGATCTCACCTCTCTTCTCCAGTGAAATTCATTCTCTATTTGAAAAATCAGGTAAACAGTTCGTGTCCTTTTAATATATTTAATAAATAAAGAAAAAACCCTATTACATGCTTGGATGCCCTGTTTGCATTTATAGCCAGACATGGTAATATCACTGGATTTATATTAATTGTCCATGACTGACAAAACATCCATGAACAATGTTCTATTCTCCTGAGATCTCTGGTAGGTTCTTCTGCACACTTTGGAAATTAAAGGGCTTGTATCATTTACATATTTTCTGAGTCCTGCATTGGAAGCACTGTTTGTAACTGACTCTGAGATCTCCAACGGTGCATCAACACTGTAGAAATAATGCAGTTTAACATCACTTTAACTGTCATGGCTCCAGCCTACAGATTTCTGGGATTTTTAGCATAGTGAGGTACCAACACTTTTTGGCAGAGAATGTTAAAGACTATATAAAACTACAAATCCCGGGATTCCATATGATGGAACTACAGCACTTACAGTGGTGTCAAACTACATTATTTCAACAGTGCATAGGCACTCCAAGTCTCTGATCTAAAAATTGCCCTCTTGTCACACCCTGTTGAGTTCATCTATTCAGGTAACAGGAGATAAGGAACTCTTGTAAGCCCTCTCCAGGTATTATTCAACACACTTTCTGCAACATGGCAACAAGAAAGAGGAGAGATATGACTCATGTGGAAACTTTCCAGATGAACAGGAACCTCTCTGCTACAGATCCATGGCTTTCTGCCTGTGGAAAGGAAAGAGAGTGGGGTGGACTTAGGTACTGCTTTGTGCCCATGTTGAAGTTGAGTAAAGTCTGAACAGGGTACTTCTGTTTGTCAAGGCATGTCACACAGGAAGGTATGCATCTCTTTCTCTCTCATACAACTTCTCTTCAGCCACAGTGATCAAGCACAAAGAAAAGCCCATTTGCAATGTTGGTTTCTTTTCCCTGAGTTCCAAGGGATTTCAAATCCTCTCCCGTGTTTTTCTTGGCTATTGGAAGAGATTAGAAACCATGCCAACTGGAGTTGGTCTGACAAATATCAAATTTTAAAATATAATTTTAATAAACTTTTTGAAAGATTATTTTTTGGAAAAGTTGCATGGCCAGTATGTCCACCATGCTAACATTGTCTTTCATAAACTGACATTACCCTACAACAGTCTTCCTAATTCCAAGTTAAACTGTATGGAAAGGAAACATTATTCTGTTACAATATAACTGATCACCTGTGCCTCAGGCAATTTTTTTCTATATCTCTGATATTTCTGTCAGGAAAAGGACATAAACAGATAAAGTAAATGTGTTTAAAAGTAATGCTTTTAAGTGGACTTTTGTTTATTTTTATATTTAAATTGTTTTAGCTATTTTGTTTTAATAGAAAGTGTAAGTCGCTTTGGGTCCCATATGGGAGAAAAGCAGGATGGAGGAAGGAAGGATAAAATACTTGGGATACAATCCTAGCTTGCCAAGAAAACCCCATGAGAGGTTTGCATTAAAGGTAAAGGTTTCCTCTTTGACAAGGTTGTCTAGTCATGTCCAAACGTAGATGACAGTGCTACTCTCTGTTTCTTAGCAGAGGGAGCCAACATTGTCAAAGATGACTCCGTGGTCATGTGGCCAGCACAACTGCACAGAATGCTGTTACTTTCCCAGCAACAGTACCTATTTATCTACTTGCATTTTTACACACTTTCAAACTGTTAGGTTGGTAGAAGCTGGGACTATGATGGGACTTCACTCCATCACATGGTGCTTGGTTCTTGAACTGCCAACATGCCGACCTTGGGATCATCAGTGAGTGTCTTAAGTCATCATATCCCAAGGTTTGCCTTAGGGTCACCATAAACTAGAAATGCCTTAAAGGCACACAACAACAAACAACAAAGCTTTTTTGAACACAGTGGAATCTACTTCAGTAGACATACTTGAGTAGTTTGCCCTTTCCCATTTTGGATACTGCAGCTACGATTATATATATATATATATATAATTTTTTATATATTATTATTGTCTATAATCTAGTTTTATTCTATGTTTATTTAATTAAGATGTTTTAATCATTGCTGGTTTAATACTTTTTTAAGGGGTGGGTGGATCTCGAGTTTCTTTGTATTTATAAATTGTATAAATTTTAATTGTTGTTAGCTGCCTCAGTTGTGCTCAGAGGGGAGAGTATAAATAAAATTTTATTTATTTATTATTATATTATCGATTGCATTATTGGATGTTGTACAAATCTGGACCACACCTAATGTGTAGCTGGGTGTATGTGTGCAAAATCAGTTCACTGCCCTCCAAAGAGGAATTTTATCCTGCAGTGAAATCTTCTTTCAATTCTCAAATTTCTAACATTACACTAACTTAAAATTTCAGTGGAGCACTTAGAAATATAGCTTAAATACTCAAAGAAAAGGAGCAGGCAAGGTTACCAAGGTAATGCAAACACAAGAAATATATGAGTTCTAAGTGTGAACAATCTTTAATGTCTCATTCTCTGCTATGCTTGAAATAAGGAGACTGAAGAAAAATGCCATGCTCTAATGCCACCCCACCTAGGGTTGCCATAATTCTCTTCCATAAAAATGGGACAAAATGTAGGGGGGGGGGGAATGTAGGACAAATGTAAGACAATCAAGAGAAATGGAATGACGCAACCAACTAAAAATAAAAAACATGACTAAAATAAAAAAATAATGCACATATAAATGTCTTGGGGCTCAGCTCAACCAGCTGGCCAAGGCCCTGAACTTGGTGGCTGCACCAAGGAGGCCTCTTTGCTGCCACACTGGATGTTTTGGCCTTAGGGCTCAGCATGGCCATCTGGCCAAGGCCCTGAATGCAGCAAGAGCACCAGGAAGGCCTCCTCACCCCTGTGCTGGATGTCTTGAAGCTCGGCTGAGGCCCTGGCTTGCACGGCTGTGCCCCCTCCCTCCTTGAGCTTCCCTTTCTTCTCCATACCTGGAAGTGGGCCTCCTCCTTGTGGCCTGAGCTTGGCTCTGAGCAGAGCGCACGATGGAGCAATGGAGCTGGCAGCAGCTGCCATCTTGGCCACTGGCCTGCACAAGGAGGAGAAGTGACTCAGGGGGGAAGAATGTGGAGCCAAGGCTGAGCGAACTATTCCTGCTTTGATCCAGGCACATTTTCTCAATCTCCAGTTTGACTGGAGATTGACAAAATGTGGCCTAAAATAAGGCAGGAATCCGGGATTGGAGGGTCTAAAATGCCTAGCCGGGATGGGACATTTTTTTAGACCCCCAATCTGGGATTGTCCTGGGGAAAAACGGGATATAGCAACCCTAACCCCACCCCCCTTAGCTACCTCCTGATCACATTCTAACATAGAATTTGTGGTAAAATTCAATGACATAGCTGTGTTAGTCTGGAAAATGAATATGTAAATAGAATTTGTAGAATAACTGAAAGAAAGAAGCTGGTGTGAGCTTTTTTAGACTTGAGTCTACTTCCTTCCTCCCCACCCCAAACGTCTGAGAAAAAGACTCAAGTCTACAAAACTCATGATACCTGTTAGTCTCAAAGGTGCTACAAGATCCCTTTGCACACAGAATCTATGACTATCTGAGATTATCACGTAAGGATATAAACCAGCTTACCTGAGCTAGCTTAAAATTAGAAGCAGGTGGCATCCTGATATTATCAGATGCATTTAGCTGCCGAAATCACTGCCTGGCTGCAGTCCGGGTCCATTGCCGCTCAAAGGGGCACTCCTTGTGCCTCTTTTCAAAGCCAGGAGTTTTCCGTCTTGAAAAAATGGCTGCCAGAGTATCCCTCTGAGCGGCAATGGACCCAGGCTGCACCTGGGTGGTGATTTCAGTGGCTAAATGCATCTGATAATATCAGGATGCCACCCGTTTCTAATTTTAAGACGGCTCAGGTAAGCTGGTTTATATCCTTATGCGATAATCTCCATATTTTTACTACATGCTTGTACTCTGCCTTCACAAGCAAAGAAGGAGGATCTAATAGAGAAAAAAAGGGGGGGGGGAGACAAGAGAATAACATGAGAACCACAATTCCCAAATATTCAAAATGATTGTATTTCTTTAATGGGGGGTATGTTACAAGAGGGCTGGAAAGGGGAACAAAACAGAAAATGGGGTGTCAGTAACATTTCACTGATTGTATTGCATTCTGTGCCTGTCTCCTTCCCTAAACATTAGCAGCAAAAGTCATGAACTAACTAGTGTTAGTAGCTCAGTCTAGAGGAACTAGATGAAGGGCAGGAAGCAAAGAGGAATTCCACTAATGCTCACCTTGACGTCTGTATCAATGTACGCAAGGTTTGTATATGCTATGTCTGTCAAACACCAGAAACTAATACATGTCAGGACACTATAAAGAGAGGAAGGATCTATGACCTCATTGCCCAGATAGTGTTGAAACTAAATGTCTCTCCAATTCCAACAATACAAGTTTATCACAGACCGCTAGACTACACTCTTACAGCACAGAGTCTATGCTATCACTTTTATTGTGTTGGCCCTATACTTCTGATGCAATAAGTCTGCTGAACATCCTTTCTTGCCTGCATGAAACTTTCCCTCCTATCCCTTCCTGACTTGTGCAGTGCAGTCCAGAGTCAGGCTGGCTCCAGCTAGTTTCCATTGTTCAGGCTGTTTTTGTGTCAAGGGCATGTTTCGTATCTCCCCCCTTCCCCCCCCCCCAGAACAGACCTTGAAAGCAGGCAAGCTAGCTGTCTACAAACCAAAACTGCTCTGAAGCTCTTTACAAGGCTGGAAAAAAGTCAAAGTTCCTTGTAGGCCATTTGTTTTTTAAATATTGGGCAATCATGATTTTTAAAACTCACAGGAAGTACTAAATGTGCTATGTAAAGGAACTATGGTAGCAACTGATCTCAGGGCCAGTTATGACCAGTACAAGAGATCCTTCAGAAATAAATAAATGTATCTACAGCAGGGCACAGGTTGTTAACACTGTGGCCCAAATTCAATTCCTAGTACCAATTAGAAGAGATCCATTGAATCAATTGCTCAGTGATAAATCAACATTTATGTAAAATACTTTGATCCAGGGGGTATAATGTTACCTAGCAATTGGATTTGTATCTGTCCACACAATTCAATATCATACTTGAAATATTAATTGTCCATCTCCAGTGTCTGATTGTGTTATTCACCCCATTTAATTTTTTTCACATTTTGTTGAGTTGTGACATGGAATTGAAATGGAATTAATTGACATTTTTACAACTTGATATATGTAAGATCCTCAACAAAGTTTTTATTTTTATTTTTCCAAAAACATATTCACACATTTCTCATTTGCAGTAAGTTCCCAAAATGTAGTGTAATTCTGTACAGTGAAATGTGCTTATAACACTGAAAACATCACTACAGTCATTTTCATTTTATCCCAGTTATTTTTTGCAATGTTAGAAATAATGTACAGAAGCAGTCCTTTGTGAAAATTAAATTCCTAACTGATGCTATGTTAAAGAAGAAAGTTTAAACTATACTTTGCAGACATACTTGGCTTAAAATTTATATTGCAAAGTGCATATTCCTATATCACATATCATGTTGTATGAACTGTCCACTCTATTAAGCAGCATGTTTGTTTTTCAGAGGAAATGCCTTCACAGAGAATGGCAGGCCAGCATAAAGCATAGCAGATACTGTATACCTTCTTTCAGAAGACCACAAACTCACTTTTAGACTGACATTTTGTTGGGCGCACAAATCCTATTTGTCTTATGTCATTCAATGAAGCAGCTGATTGAGCTCAGATGTCATCTAAGTTGGAACTAATTCCAACATTACCTTATGGTCAGGAAGCCACTTCTGTATGCCATTCAGAAGTGGCTTTCATACCATTAAGTTATGTCTGAACTGGATTTATAAAGTTCTGTCACAGAGGTCCAAAACACAGTGCAGAAATAATCCAGTTTGAGACTGCTTTAACTGCCTTGGCTCAGTGCTAGGAAATCCTGGGAATTGTTATTTATTGTGGTACCAGCGCTCTCTGACAGAGAAGGCTAAATGTCTCACAAAATTACAGTTCCCAGAATTCCCTAACATTGAGCCAGGGCAGTCAAAGCAATCTCAAATTGGATTATTTTTGCAGTGTGTTTTGAACCAGAGTCAAAGAATCCTAAGAGCTGGAAGGAACCACAAGGGTCATCTACTCCAGTCCTGTATCATACAGGAATGCACAACTAAAGCATTACTGAAAGATGCCTATTTAACCTTTGTTTAAAGACCTCTAAAGATGGAGATTCCACCACTCACCAAGACAATATTTCAACTGTTGAACTCCTTGTACGTAAAGAGAGTACCATCAGTAATATATGAATACAGTGTAGGACAAATGATTGCATTACTCATCCATATTTCCCAATCTCCACCAAAGGTACCAGGGCATCTGTGATAACAGTAATGTCACCAATATACATAATAGGATCAAATACACACACCTTTTGAAGTACTGACATACCTGTTGAAGTATTCAAGAGGACTGACTATAAATGCAAATTGCTATCCAACAAGGAAACAAACTGACATCCAAAATTACCTCCAAACTTTGAACACTAATTTGAATATATGAATCTTGCTAGACTCTGACACAGCCTCTTTTGGATCACATGATCCACAGCTTTCTGTCTTACTTTATTTCAGCTTGAAATTATTTGCCTCCTTCCAGCCCATAACAGCTTCTAAATGCCATTTCAGAGCCATCACACTTCTTAGGTACAAGAAACAAAAATGAAGTTAATGGAGATAGACTGCAATGCCATCCAAACCCTCCAGATGATCTGTCCTAGTAGGTTCAATTACATATTATCCATGTTCTCTTTTCTTGCCTGTTAACAGGCTGTGGTGTATGTTAGAAAAAGTCAAAATCAGATTTCACTTCCAACATGCAAATCACTGCTGTGTTGTAAAGGCAGACCAAGCCACTTTTGGGCTCCTTTTCGTCAATAAAATAAATAAATAAATAAATAAATAAATAAATAAATAAGGTAGGGTATCTTTATGGTACAATAAGGCACCAGATCCTGACTGATCTTGGACACTAAGGGCCTGAACAGGCTGCTAGAAATAATCCAACTTGAGACCACTTTAACTGTCCTGGCTCAATGCTACGGAATCATGGGAATTAGAGTTTTTTTCTGAGGCATTGAGCCGTCTCTGTCAGAGAGCTCTGGTGCCACAACTACAGTTCCATGATTCCCTAGCACTGAACCAGGGCAGTTAATGTGGTTCCAAACTGGATTATATCTGGCAGTCTGTTCAGGCCCTAAGTAGGGTGAGCCCTGGATAGTACTTAGATAGGAGATTGCCAATGAATGTCAGGTGCAGTAAGCTATATTTCAGAGAAAGGAAATGATAAAGCCATCTCTGAGGGCATGTCTACACTGACCACTTAATATGGGACCAGTCCAGAGCATTATGCCCTGAATTGGCATATGACTCATCATGACTGTAACCACATGCACTGGGCTGAATCCAGTGCAGCATTATGTCATTGTATCAGCCTTACTGGGCCATTCCCCATGGTGTTACCAATGCTGCTACTACTACCTTGTGGCCAGGAGATGCCTGTGAGAGCTTCCTAGCATGCCATTGCATCTACTGAGATCAGAACAGGGTGCTTGGCCATGTAAGCAACAAGGAGGGGGTGTTCTCCTGTCTCCAAGAGGCATCCTGCCATATGATCTCTCTCACATACACCCTGATTGCTGGGGAAGCCACAGTTGTTCACCCCTACTTTAAATAGATATAGTGCCTTAGGAAAACTAGAAGAATTTTTGCACAGTTCTAACCCACATGCTCCTGCACTGTACAGTTCAAGAGCAATTTAAATTGAGTGTAACACCAACCTTATTTATTTGACAAAATATATATTTTTTTTAAAAGCACAAACCAGGTGCTACAATGGATCCAGAGTTTTATGTCTCTCAAGGGCTTCTCTAGTGCTACTTAAAGTGATTGTCCGTGGACAGGTGCCAGTTTTTAAGTTCCAAGTAGGCTTCCAGCTTGATCTGCTCTAGGATGTTTGTCTTTTTGGCTGTCCATGGGATTCTCAACACTCTTCTCCAGCACCACATCTCAAATGAACTGATTTTCTTTCTATCATCTTTCTTAACTGTCCAGCTTTCACATCCATTCATAGTAATAGGGAATACAATGGCTTGCATGATTCTAACTTTTGTGCTCAGTTGTATATCTTTGCATTTTAGAAGCTTTTCCAGTTCTTTCATAGCCACCCTCTCCATTCTTAATCTTCTTCAGATTTCCTGACTGCAGTCCCCATTTCTATCAATGTTTGATCCCAGGTATGAGAATTATTTTACTATTTCTATTTCTTCATTGTCTAGGTAGAACCTGTGAAGGTCCTCAGTGGTCATTTTTTGTTTTCTTTATGTTCAACATT
>CM034701.1:322939633-322950471 GCA_020142125.1 Phrynosoma platyrhinos
GAGGTTTTCTGCTAGTATTATGCTGTCATCTGCATATCTTAGATTGTTAATATTCCTTCCTCCTATGTTCATTCCTCCTTCTTCTGTGTCCAAGCCTGCTTTTCTTATAATATGTTTTGCATACAAGTTAAACAGATAGGGTAAAAATATGCAACCTTGTCTGATCCCCAGCCATCTATGATCAGGGGTAGACAACCTTTTTGAGCCAGGGGCTGGGTTGCTGTCCCTCAGACAATTGGGGGGCCAAAGCACCAAAAATAAATAAATTAATTAATTAAATTTAAATTTAATTTTTTTTAAAAAAATGGGAAAAAAATGCATGCATACTCTCTCAGCCCCATAAAAGTCATGGCAAAACCCCTGTGGAGATTTTGCCAAGAAAACCCCAATAACAAGTAATAACAACAATAATCAATATCATTATGGTAGGTGGCGGGGGGGCGGCGGCGGCGGCAGCGGCAGGACTGGCCTGGGGCCTGTCCAAAGGCCTCGGGGGGAGGCATCTGGCCCCCGGGCCTTAGGTTGCCTACCCCTGATTTATGCAGTCAAAGGCTTTGATATAGTCTATAAAACACATGCTGATTTTCTTTTGGAATTCCCTGTTGCATTCCATTAGCCATTGTATGTTTTCAGTGTGGTCCCTCATGCCTCTTTCTTTCAAGACCCCTGCTTGGACCTCTGAGGTTTCTCTCTCCATGTATGGTTCGAGTCTATGTTGCAGAATTTTGAGCATAATTTTGCTTGCATGGGAGATCAGTGCTATGGTCCTATAGTTGCTTCAATCTCTTGTGTCTCCCTTTTTGTGGATGGTGATGTATATTGACCGCTTCTAATCTGTTGGCCATCATTTTGTTTTCCGTATCTGTTGACATATGTTAGTCAGCACTAGAGTTGACTCTGTCGATGTAGATTGGAGCAATTCAATTGGAATAGTGTCTGTTCTTGGTGATTTGTTTTTCACTATTTCTTTTATTGCAGTTTCCACCTTGTTTTTCAGAATTTGGGGGTCATCTTCATATGGCTCTTCATTCCATGTGTCCTTCATTTTGACATCTCTTTTGTAAAATTCTTCTGTGTATTGCATCCAATGTCCTTTTATTCCTTTCTGGTCTTGAATTATGTTATTTTTATTGTCATAGAGCATCCCGGTCCTTGGTTTGAAATTTCCTTTGATTTCTTGGAACTTGTGAAATAGTTCTCTTGTTCTTCCCTTTTTGTTGTTGTCTTCTATTTCTCTGCACTGGTTGTTGTAGTAATTTTCTTTATCTTTTCACTGTTTTATTCATAATTTTTAGTTTGTTCCTATCTCCCTTTTGTTTTTCTTCATTTTTCTTTATTGCTTGTAGTGTTTTTATTTTCTGTCATCCATGTTTTTTTCCTCCTTATTTATGTTTATTGAAAGTTTCTGTTTGCATTCTTTTATTATGTCCCTGGCTTCAGACTGTAGTTCCTCTGGTTCTTCGTCTATTATGCTTAGTAGTGTGAATCTGTTTCTTATGTTGTCAATAAATTCTGTTGATATATTATTTAGATCATATTTTGGTATAATCACTGGTTTTGTTTTCCTCTTGAGTCTTACTCTTATTTTTGATATGAATAATTCGTGATCTGTGCCACAGTCAGCACCTAGTCTAGTCTTCACTGCCAGTATAGAGTTCCAGCATCTTTTACTTCCGATTATATAATCTATTTGATTTTTTTTGTTGACCATCTGGTGATGTCTATGTGTGTAGCCTTCTTTCTGGTTGTATGAAAAATGTGTTTGCAATGAATAGATCCACTACAGTCTCTCATATTTCCAAAGACAATTGGCCCTTTGGCTTGTAAGACTACCTGTAAGACCACTTTCATAAATCTCTGGCACTTTTGTTTGCTTCTACCTGCACACTGTGTGTCTTTCTGGAGTCTTCTGTAGCCTTTTCATTCCCCACCATACAATTCAGTGGAAACTGTTCCTGGATCTGATAGATTATTGCAAATTACATCTGCCCACTTGCATTTTATCCAGCCAAAGCCCACAGTATTCACCTACTTTCTTCCACTCCTTCCACTGGGACCTTTTAGTTATAACATTAGGCCCTCTACAGATCCATCTCATGAATGGTTATGATAACACAGAGACCCAGATAAGAGTGTGTGAAACTCCTTTTGTTGCAGGAACAAAAACACCAGCCTGAGCATTTAACTAGTGACACATGCGATAAAGCTGACTCTTCTTAAAGAGAAGTGATGAATTTACACATTCACACCAAAGCATTCAATTGGTACCACTGATCTTAGCTGTGTGTACAGCTGATACATTACACAGGGCAGTAAACATGAATTAGCTATATGGTCATGTTGCTTTTTTATATGTATGGCTTACAATTTTAATATGGGTAAGGGAAATATTTAAACCAATTTCCATTTACTCCCCCCTTCAATAAAATGAACAAAGTATGGCAACAATCAATGATAGGGTATAAATTCAAGGGAAAGGGTTTGTTCTGATCTGATTTTTCACAGGCATGCTGGTGTTTTATTTTCCATCACTGCCTTATTAGTCTTCTGTGACTTGACTGACAACTGCAAATGTGCAATTTTAGAAAGTCTGTTATTATTACTGCTTTTGTATCATAGCAGACTGACACTACACAAACCTGAAAATTAAATGGGAAGCTTTTGAGAACACAACTGTACAATTAACAACTGTATTAAAAATAAACAACAAAAGAGAAATAATTTTCCTAACAGTACAATATTCATATTCCTGTGAACCAGGAAAATGCAAGATGAAGACGATCTCTTTCTTTCTTTCTTTCTTTCTTTCTTTCTTTCTTTCTTTCTTTCTTTTTTTCTGTTTTTCTTGTCTTCCTATGGATTTATTTACCATTCCTGTTATTATTATCTCACAGAAATACTGATTTTTCAGTTTGGAATAGGAACTTTTCTTTCTCTCTGTATATTAGGTGGAGACACTGTGATGAAGTATAGCATAAAGTTCAAAGTGGATGAGCAGTGCTCTGCTAAAATGATTGAAGGCTAGATTTTATAGAGGAAATTGTTTTTTAAAATTGTAAATTCAGAATTGGCAAACTATCCAGTCAGAAAGTTCCAGAGCTTGGAAAACTTTTTGGATTCTAATTTCCTAAATAGCCATGAATATTGGGATGATGAATTCTAGACGTCTGGGTTGAAAGGGTTATTTTTCCAAGCTCTGGGAAGTACCTTGTGGTTACCCACATTTAAGTGAAATATTTACATGTACAGGCACAAACATCAGCACCTCAGAGAACACTACCGTACATGAGATGGCTTTGATGCAGAATTTAAATGTGATGGATTGATTCCATGCAGAATTTGGCACATGAGAAACCATTCATATGTTTGATACAATATATTCTCTGCTTACAACAGGGGAAATCCTCCAGATTCATTTTGGACCAGTAGTTAAGCGTGAAAGTGGTGATGTTTCAGAACATAATTTCTTGGCATTTAATTTCATCTTCAAGCTTCCTTCTGAACAGTTGGTGAATTTCCTCAAGAATATTAATAAATAATAATATTTTAGCCTATTTTCTTCTCAGTTTTGTCTTCCATAAATAGGATGGAGAATTTGGGGCACAACTTTTGACTACTGCTCCTTCCCATTCTCTCTTAGACCATCCTTGTTTCTTTCATTTATCAGTAGGGACCAACAATAAATAGTATCTCATTCAAAAAGGCAAAAATTTTCAGAAGAGAATTTTCAGGGAAATTTGAGGAAAATCTTCTTCTTCTTCTTCTCTCCCCTAAATTGTTGAATAATTTCATCGCCCTCAACAAGAACATTAAGTGAATTATTTTCTCCACTGATGTTGTTGCACTTTTTGGTCAAGAAATGTATGTATGTATTTACAGTCATCCCTTCCAATCCACAGGGGATTCATTCCAGACCACCACCACCCGCGAATTGGAAAAATCGCCAATATTGGGGTCCCATTTATTTTAATGGCAGCACGCTCCTGTCTCTGCATGTGCCATAGGCTCGCACACCATTTTGCTCCCTTCCCACTCACCGGCCACAAAGAGCGAGACCATGGACCCAAAGTCCGTGAATGGGGAGGGACACCTGTACTTATTTATTTCCTTTCTTTTTCTCAATATGACACCCAAGGTAGCTTATACCACAGATTTTTAAAAGTGAAACTAAAATACAATGGTTATATTGAAAAAAGTTTTAAAATACAATTAAATAAATTATTCTATTTAAAACAACCCCAGTTTAAAACTTTTTTAAAAAGGATTTAAAACATAACAATGAGGGTAAAATTACAGTATGCACACACTCATAAAAAGACCTTTCTGCACAACCAGTTAATAGCCAAAAATCTATTTAAATAGCTGAAAATCTACCAAAATAAAAGGGTCATTGCCTAGCTGTTGAAAGAGAACAGAGAGGGGACCAGCTTAGCCTTTAAAATATTGCATAGCCTGGGAGCAACCATCAAGAAGCCCTCTCACATGTCATCATAAGGTGTTTATGCAATGGTTATTGGGCAAGAGAAAGCCTTCACTCAAAGATACAAAAATTCAGGCAAACCCAAATAGACTGAAGGATCTTTCAGAGCCCTATTGTTGGCTCAGTCTCACTCATACTAGTGGCTTCAATAAGATGGTTACTTATAAGTGATTATTTATGGTAAATATTTATCTTCGCGCCATGTAAACCAGAGTTGAATTCTCTCAAGTTCAACTCTTCAGAAATTCCTGTTGTTTATTTCTTCAAGTGCATCTGCTCTCACTTGCTTTCTTTTGAAAAAGAAAAACTCTCAGGGCTGAAATGATGATGTCAAATATGTCTCATTTACAGCATGAGTGCAGCTATATTTTTATTTATTTCTTGTTGTTTAATGTTCTTCCAAACATCTGAAGATGTGTCAAACAATGGCTATTCAGTTTGCATATCTGCAGATCGTCACAAGCTAAGGAGTCAGCATTTGAATGAACAATGGCTTCTTGTGGATTTCGCTAAAATATCAGCTGCAAAGTAAGGGCTGGCTGTTACTGAAGTCCAGTATCATCTTTCTGTGCAAGCACATTATAGATTAGCCATAAGGGTCTTCAGTGACTATGAGCAGATGGGAGTTGTTGCCCTCAAGAAATATTCTATTTGATTGTGATGCAATAGGCCTGTGACAAACTCTGATAATTGTCAGCCCAGGTCAGATTAAGGCATAGTTGGGCAATGTGTGGACTGTGAACCACATCTGGCCTCCAAGATCAATTCTGGCACCCAAGGACCTCATTAAAGGAATGATTTTGGGATTCCTCTGTTTTTATTGATGATGTTAAGAGTACCCTCCAAGTGTTCTGATTTGGCAGGGGAAGTCCTGGTTAATCCTATGTCACCCCACTTTTTCAGCTGCTTTAAAAATGTCCCAGATTCTCTCTCTTTCTCCCATCGCCGCCCCATTTCCTTCAGCTTACTTCAGTTGCTGTAAATTGTGGTCACAGTTAAAAAAATAGTTTGCTTTCAATTAACTCAGCAGAGAGGAGAGAAAAGGAGGGAGCAGAATCTTACCCTCCCCAAGAAGCCTTGGTTAAAGCAAACTGCAATAACCTCTCCTCTCTTGTGGATAACTTTTGTTACCTTGACTATACTCTGTTGTTGCTTGGTCCACATGTCCAGGTTTTCATTTAGTAAATGCTAACGGGTATGCACCAAGCCTTTTCTTGAATTCATCTTACCATTCACATGAAAAATAATGTTCCAGAACTTAAAATAAGAGTACCTGAATGAAACACACTGTTTTCCTTTGCTGTATCAATTTCACACAGAACATGAGTCACAAAGTACCAGTGGTACTGAACTAGAAAGAATAGAATTTCATACACTTCAGATGTCATAAAGCAGCTTCATTTAAAGCAGCTTCATTTATATACCACTTCATATCATGCTATGAGATGTCTAAGCGGTTTACAACTGTAAGCTCATTGCCTCCCAACAGTTGGGTACTCAATTTAGTGACCTCGGAAGGATGCAGGCCTGAGTCTAGCCTGAGCCCTGGCTGGTATTGAACTCGCAACCTTGTGGTCTATGAGTGCGTGGCTGCAGTACAGGCATTTAACCACTACGCCACCAGGGCTCTTATGATTCAGGAGCATCAGTTTCAATTAATCCTCTGCCATGCCACTTTTTCAGCTGCTTTTAAAATGTTGCAGTTTCTCTCCCACTTCCTTCCTTTGTCCTCAGCTTACTTTAATTGCTGAAAACTGGGTTCAAAGTACAAAAGTGTTTGCACTCAGTTAATTCAGCAGAGAAAAGAGAAAAGCAAGTGGTGGAATCTTGCCCTTCCCAGTATGCTCAGGCAAAAGCAAACTGTTGCAGCATCTCTGAGCTTATGTATTCTTTCTCATTAATAACTTTTACCATCTTGACTATACCATGATGTATCTTGGCCACATGTATCCAGGCTTTCATCTGTAAAATGACTTGAAGACACATATCAACAAATGGTATTTTGATTTTTTTTAAAAAAAAAAATAAAAGCTTTAATTTAAATGCATGTATCTTTATTCTACACTGCATACTATTCTCAGTCTTCACCATTTTTTTCCTTGCAATACTCACACATCTCATACAGTCTTCCTAAAATACTACCACTGAAAGCCCTTTACAGAAGGAACACATAATATAGGAGATTACAAACCTATACACAGAAAACAAATCCAGTCGCTCCATTTATCTCTAAAGGTATATTATACATAGAGTTATTGGTAACATAAAAAAGATTTAAATACTCTTGAAAGAGGGAAGAGATTTATTGATTGCATTTTGTTCAGGAGGTGTTCTTGCAAGTGAAAATTTTTGCATTGAAAATTAATTATCAGACTTCATTCTTTCTAATAAAAATTATTTTCCAGTCCACTTTTTAAAAACAAATTTTTGAATAATAAATATTTATGCTACTTTGTTCACAGATCTTACCCAGAGGAGATCAGAAAAGCTTAACTTTAGGGAATGACCCCCCAATATATCCAAATATGGACTGGAAAAATGTCTGGAAGTGCAAGTATCCAACAGGGGTTGCTGAACATTTCTAACTCCCAAGAAAGTGACCAAGCCAATTGCTGACTGAATCTAGGTTATGTCCGGGTGAGTCATCCATTCTGATCTGTCTTTCAATTTTGTATGCAGTTTGGAAGTCTTTTTCTCCTTAGTGTTGTAAACTTTCCAGGAGTGAAAAAGCAGTGTTTTGACAGAAGGAGTGGGAAGGCATGTTGGATGTGCCTCATGTTTCCTCCTCTAGGTAGTCTTGGAATTATTTTGTTTTCTATTTGCAAATTTTATTCATTTTCAAAATAGAAAAGCACTGAGTCATCCATTACATATTTTCCAACATACATATCAAATCTAGCCTATCCCACCTAAAAATCACCTGCCCCTCCCTACCCCACAATTAGACAATACAACACTAACAAGAGCAAAAAGAAAGGGAGTGAGAAAGGAAAAACATTTACGAGGGTAGCTATGGTTAAATCAGGACTGCAGTTCTTTTTCACAACATCATTGCTTTGGTTCATTATTTAAATAATTCCATTAAAAATTGTTCTGTATATCATACACCTTTTTCAACTTTTGCTGGATCAAATACATCTTCTATACAAGATGCTCTTCTCTTCAAAATTGTATTTGCTTACCTCTTTATTTAAAATATTTACATCCTGTATATTGTCAAAAGATCTCAGATTGTGGCACAACATTTTAAACAATATAAACTCATCTAGCAATTTGATTCAAAACAATTTTTAAAATGCACTGAGACACGACTTTACAGCCTAGCCACATGATAATTCCTGTGCCCTGAAACCTTTAATAAAGGGACATGTTATAATGGCAATGATTTCAAGCCAATATCAGCACCAATCAGGCTGATCCCATTTTGGGACAAAAGAAGGATATGAATCCAATAAATAATATAAATAAATTGAAATCTGACTGAAAGTGTACTAACAATTAATGGATTTCTTAAGAAACAGTGTCATGTGGTTCCTGTAAGATGTGTCCATTACAATGAAGCTGCTGTATATTGCATTACCGTATTTTTCGCCATATAAGACACAGTTTTTCTTCCCCAAAACGGGGGTGGGGAAGTTGGTGCATCTTATAAGGTGAATATACAGGAATGGCTGAGGCCGCAGCTAAAAGGAGGCCTCCTTTCAGCCGCGGCCTCGGTGGTTCAATGGGCTGCTCCTGGGATCAGAGGACTTCTCCGATCCCAGGAGCAGCCCACTGAATCACTGAGGCCATGGGTGGAAGGAGGCCTCCCTTTAGCCACGGCCTCGGTGGTTCAATGGGCCGATCCTCGAAATGTAGGACGCCTCCCTCTCCAGGGTCAGCCCAAGGAAAGCTTTCCAGGAGGCTTTCTTTGAGGTGATCCTGGAAAGGGAGGTATCCTACGTTTCAAGGATCGGCCCAAGGAAAGCTTTCCAGGACGCTTTCCTTGGACCAATCCTGGGGTCGGAGGACACCTCCCTCTCCAGGGTCGGCCCAAGGAAAGCTTTCCAGGAGGCTTTCTTTGGGCCGATCCTGGAAAGGGAGACATCCTCCATTTCGGAAAGCTTTCCAGGACACTTTCCTTGGGCCGATCCTGGGGTTGGAGGGTGCCTCCCTCTCCAGGGTCAGCCCAAAGAAAGCTTTCCAGGAGGCTTTCTTTGGGCCTATCCTGGAAAGGGAGGCATTCTCCATTTCGAGGATCGGCCCAAGGAAAGCTTTCCAGGACGCTTTCCTAAGGCTGATTCTGGGGTCGGAGGATGCCTCCCTTTCCAGGATAGGCCCAAGGAAAGCTTTTTTTCCTAGATTTTCCTCCTTTAAAATTGGGTGCGTCTTATATGCCGGAGCGTCTTATATGGCGAAAAATATGGGTAACTTCAGCATTGCTTCATTTTCAAGGGCAGCCCCACGTACAGTATATTGCAGTAGTCTCACCAGGAAGTTACCAGCACATCAAGACTGTGGCCAGACTAGCCCTGCCCAGCAGAAGTCATAGCTAGTAGGCCAGCTTTCCTTGAGCAAGCCACAGAGTCCACTTGAACTGACCCAGCATTAATCCCAAACCATGTATCTGTTCCTTCCAGCAGACTGCAAGTCCATCTGAGAAAGACATATTCAGTCTGTCCTCCAGGTAACTTTATGGACCATTCTGTGTTGTCCTATGAAACCTGACTTTTGAAGCCTACTTTTTAATATTACAAAGTGACCGGCTAACCTTCCTACAATTCTTAATTTTTAAACATGGTTTATTCTAGGGCCTTTCAGATTAAAAAAACAAAGGGGGGTTGCAGACTGCCAGAAATAGTGCAAATTGAGTCCACTTTTAGGGTTAGGGTTAGTGCTAGGGAATCATGGGAGCTGTATTTTATTGTGGCACCAGAGCAATCTGACAGAGAAGGCTCAATGTCTCAGAAAAAAATACAATTCCCATGATTCCCTAGCACTAACCCTAACCCTAAAAGTGGACTCAATTTGCACTATTTCTGGCAGTCTGCAACCCCCCAAAGTTAAAACAGAAGACTGTCCTTTTCATAGCCCCTCTAACAGAGGACTATTCTCTGTAAAACAGGACATATGGCCACTATAATATCATTATAATTGAGGCTTTAACGTTGTCCAATGAAACCTGTTTGAACCCCACTTTTTAGAGTTAAAAAAAGATTGATCATTTGTTCCAAATACACATTTCAACTTATCATTTTCAACTTCAGCTGAAGTTTAAACATGAAACACAATAAATGAGTTGAATTATCAGGGGAATCACTGTCAAGATAATGAACTTCCAGAGTTTGACATTCTCAGCAGAAGCTATAAAGCCATCACAAAAATTACTGCACTTTTCTAAAGAATCTGTCTATTGATAGACACAATCAGTATCACTGGCAGATGACGCCTCCCAAAACTGTGGGTGCTAATCCTCCTACACTGTGAAACCACCAACCAACAGAACTTGGCAGGTCAGGAGAGAAGGACTGGCAGAGCTTGGTAGGCTGCTGAACAATTGTACATACATACAGTTCTCTATATACCAAGCAACACCATCTACACATGAAATCTGACCTCAACCAAATGACACAAAGTACAACTGGGTCACAATCAGAATTCAGGAAATAACCAAATACAGAGCAAATTCCTCAGCAGAAAACACACATAAACTAAACCATAAAAGAAAGATCAAAGCACTCATGGAGTAGAATCCTGTTGATGATAGGGGCATAAACTCCTCTCATATGTGCATGTGGTTTTAAAGGTATTGTAAAAAGAAAACTCACTGCCTCCTTGCGCAACACCCCCTTCATGCACACAACTTTTATGACTGTGGCTGGAGTGCAACTTTAAGGCCCATTAGGGGCTGGGGAAGGGTGCATTGGGTCCAGGCTGCATCCAGCTATGTTTCTGGAGATGGGATCACAGTGATGGCATCATCCTTATAGATCTCTGTATAGGCTTGTTTTTTTCTTCCAGCTGTAGAAATGAAGCCATACACTGCCTGATTATCCCCCATCCTTCCCCTTTCCACTAGATGGCCATGGAATGTTATCCAATAACAGTGAGGTCAGTTGTGCACATATATCTGGGAGAGAATAGAAACATGGCAGAGGTACACTAGAAGAATGATCTACCAAGAAGCTGTAGAATCCCTGGTATTTTATGCATTTATGATCAAGAAATAACACCCTTTTTAAAGAAAAGATTTGCCCATTTTCAAGATGAGCATTATGATGGCAAAGTATCTCATTATCTTTCTCATTTTCTCTATCTCATCCTCACAGATAGGGATTACACTAGGCTTGAATGGTCTCAGGCCATCAGCTGAAGTCTC
>CM034701.1:322973761-322985371 GCA_020142125.1 Phrynosoma platyrhinos
ACCTCTCCCCTCCCCCCTGATCTGTATGGGACATGTTTTGTGGAGGACAATGGAGTATCTTTTCAGTTGGGAAACCTGTTCCTTCACCCCAAGGGTGGCACAATCAGACAGTGGCACCTGCCTACTGCACCCACTCCTTGGGGAGAAGCGGAAGTCAGTGAATCCTTGCATGATCTGTGGGTGTATAACAGGTCCTGTGCAAGTGCACAGGGATGCCAAACTTCAGTCACCTTTGTGCACAGAGAGTGACAGATTGTATACCAGCCTATGACAGGTCCTGTGCAGGCACGCAGGGATGTTTTCCAGCACAGGTGCACAGGTGTGCAGGTGTGCAGAGATGTGCTCCTGTGCACCTGCACATGCATTTGAGAGAACAAAAAAAAAATTAAAGCAGCTGCTGCCAGCCCATACAGTTGCTTCGTCTCCCTTTGTGGTGTCCTTGGGGCTGGCGGTGCGGTTGGCGAGGCTTCAATACAGCCTCGGAAAAGCTGCATTGACTCCCTCCCATGTGGTTGCTCCATCCCCATTAAGGGCATTCTTGGGGCAGGCGGTGCAGTGGTTACAGCTTAGGGAAAAGGCAACTTCTGGTCACCTTTTCCTGCCCATCTGGATAGCCCCTATGACAGAAATGATCTAGTTTTACACTGTTTTAACTGCCATGGTTAAATGTTATAGAATTCTGGAAACTGCAGTTTTAGCCTTCTCTATCAGACTACCATTTCCAGAATTCCATAGCATTGAGCCATGACAGTTAATGCGGTGTCATAATGGATTATTTCTGCAGTATGGATACAGCCCCAGCAGGTTTCCAATATCAAGCTAAGATTCAAATCTTGGTCTCTAGTCATCGCCCAATAATCAAACTACTTGAACTGCTTTTATCTGATTGTTATTCTATTAAAGATGTATGTTTTAAATTGTTTTAATATTGTGAATAATTTATTTCATTTTAAAGTTGACCTTTCTATGTTTTTAACTATATTGTACTTGTTTTAAATTTCAAGCCACATAACACTCCACCAGGGGAGAAAAGGAAGGGTATAAATCAAGTTAACAACAACAATTTATGCCCTAAGTATTATTTTGTTTGTGTGCTTCATTTGTATTCTAACTTTCCATCAAATGGCACTTGCATTATTAATTATGCTTAACCCAGAACATTAGTTTTAGAAAAGGGTAGGTTTCACTTTTAGATCAATTTCCAGCTGAGCAAACTGAAATCAATGCATATAGAAACAAGATAATAACACTTAGGGCCTTTACAGACTGCCAGACATAGTGCAGCTTGAGGCCACTTTAACTGTCCTGGCTCAGTGCTAAGGAATCATGGGAACTGTAGTTTATTGTGGCACCAGAGCTCTCTGACAGATAAGGCTCAATGACCCAGGAAAAAAATACAGTTCCCGTGATTCCGTAGCACTGAGCCAGGACAGTTAAAGTGGCCTCAAGTTGCACTATTTCTGGCAGTCTGTAAAGGCCCTTAGTAAAGGAATAAGCATTTTAATACAGCAAATATTATAATCATTCTCATAATCATTCCTGGTTGAATAATTTACAAGAACTTTTCCCTCCTTATTTTGCTTAATTTAGTTGACAAGTCAAACTATGGAATGAACATGAGTCAACAGTGCGATGCAGCAGCTAAAAAGCCAATGTGATTTTAGGCTGCATCAATAGAAGTATAGTGTCTAGATCAAGGGAAGTAACAGTGCCACTGTATTCTGCTCTGGTCAGGCCCTACCTGGAATACTGTATCCACTTCTGGGCACCACAATTGGAGCATGTCCAAAAGAGGGCAACAAAAATGGTGAAGGGTCTGGAAACCATGCCCTATAAGGAATGACTTAGGGAACTGGGTATGTTTCACCTAGAGAAGAGAGGTTAAGAGGTGATATGATAACCTTGTTTAAATATTTGAAAGGATGTCATATCGAGGAGGGAACAAGCTTGTTTTTTGCTGCTCCAGAGAACAGGACCCGAAACAATCGATGCAAGCTACAGGAAAAGAGATTCCACCTCAACATTAGGAGGCACTTTCTGACAGTGAGAACTGTTTGATAGTGGAACACACTCCCTTGGAGTGTGGTGGAGCCTCCTTCTTTGGAAGTCTTTAAACAGAGGCTGGATGGCCATCTGTCAGGTATGCTTTGATTGAGAGTTCCTGCATGGCAAGGGGTTGGACTGGATGGCCCTTGTGGTCTCTTCCAACTCTATGATTCTATGAAAGATAGAGCATTGACACGGCATATTCCAAAGAAAAGTCTTTTTTTTTTTTTTTGGCTCGCTTTACATCCTCTTTAATTACGCAGCTATGCAACTTCTGTGGCAGCAAAGGGCCCTCCAGTCTGAGGCACCAGGTCAGCCAAAACAAACACAAGGGCAACAAAAATTAAAGGAAGTCAAGATAAGACAGCCATAAACATTCTGTCCTCAAAGCACCCACTTCATGCAATGCAATCAAAAGAGCCACTCAGCTGGCCTTGTTGACGCAATTGCCCAATTGCCGACACTTTCCAGATTTTTGAGATACAGATAACACAGTGAAAGTTAAATCAGCTGCTCAAAATGGTTTACATTACTTCCCTAAATTGATTTACATATCAAGTACGGATGCTGTCAGCACTGAAGCATTCACTTCTGCTGCACTCTGACATCCACGTCTGCAGAGAACTTTGAAAAGTTTCTCTACCTCTGTCTCTCTTTCTGGACTTCAATATTCAGCCAGTATGGAGATTCTGGAAGTGGCAATAAAAAAACCCAACTTTTCCAAGTGTCGTTTCTTAGTCCTGACTCTTTACAGGGTCAATTACAGCTGGCTGTGTGTGGTATTAAACGGGTGAGGACCAAGACTGTTCAAACACCAGCAGCAGCAATGTCAGGGAACCAAAAAAGATGACTTCATAGAATATTTTTACTCTTGCTCCCTTCACTTTTAAAGACCTTTGTAATTTTGGATCAAAAATGGAATTGGTGTGTGCGTGCGTGCGTGTGCATGTGTGTTCATGCACGCACTCAAGACTGTGTATGCTGGCATGTGTGAAAGAACTGCAGGTGATCCTCAGGAAGGATGTTCAAGTCTCTGCGTGGCAGAGGGATACAAGTCCTTGTATTAAAATCTTGTATCTTATATTGTTCACATAGATGCAACAAAGGCTTCAAAATGAGAATCAACATGCCAAACTGGCATCTCCCTCCAAGTTTATTAAGTACAGGGGAGAGGGTGAAAGCCCTGGCACAAGATAGTTTTTCACACAGAATGTTCACCTCTTGATTCCCCAGACTCAGGGAACAAAGAACTGGGTTCCCTCTGGATATGACGCAAGAACTAAGGCCTCTTTTGCTGGTCATAGGCTCATCTAGCAGCAGTAACTAGATCAGGGGAGCTAACTACCATGTTACATTTCCCACAATGCCATGAGATACCTACATCACTAGATTTTATACTCCAGAACATAACATGGCATACTAGGAAATTTCTCATGCTGCTGCCAGGTAAGTTCCACAATGGAATGGGAGGAATGCTGACTGGAGGACACTGGCACTAAACTTCCAGTTTAGTGTGAGCCTCAGTCTTCTCCATCTTACACTTTAGTCACTTCTGGAACAACCTGTAACAAAAATAAAGGACACAATGAGCTGATTTTCTTAACATCATACACTTAGGGATCAATGATGGCACTGACAAAAATTCCATCAATATACCATAATAACTTCTGGGTGATAATTATTACTTTACGATACCTCCTTGTATGTATAGACAGCTGAGTGGCATCACTATGGAGTGCTCCAGGTTTTCCTGCAAACTCCAGAACAAAAGGTGAGTTATTTTAAATTGATTTAAATTGATATGATATGGATTTGAATTTTCAGTCATAAATTCATTCTGTTGAATGTATGTGCATAGTTTTGCATTTTTGTGCATATACACAAAAATAAAACTCAACAAAAATGCACATTTACTTTCACATGCATTTTATAAGATTTGTATGCATCTTTTCTTAACAGGTGCATTTTATATATTTCTTTCCCTAAAGCCCACATCTCTTTTACACAATGCTCTGTAATATATACATTTTCAACACAACATTTGAACTGAGATGCACATCACAACATTCAGAGAAATACAGATTCCAAAGGATTTCTGTGTTCTTCTTAGACCAGGAAAAGAGAACTAGCTCAGTTCACTTGAAAATGTGGTCCAAATGAATTTTTCCCACATCTTACCAACTAACAGAGAAATCAAAAGTAAGGCATTATTTGAGCAAACTAAAATAAGAAGGACCAAGAAGGGACATTTCAGTTTGCTTGGTAGGGTCTTCCCAGCCAGTTATACTTTTGAAAGCATTTTCCTATATTCCTATATATATATATATTGAAAGCATTTTCCTATATTCCTATATATTTAACACACTCACAGAGACACAAAACAAAAAATGGATACGCTTATTGCAAACCAGAATTTCACAAGACCAACCATAGCTCTGCTCTAGCCCTGTTTGAAATTTGGCAGTCCTATAATTTATGAAGGGCTTAAACCTTTCCCAGTATTGAAAGACAAAGGAAAGTGTAAATGAAATCTATATCAGATGTAGTGACTTGCATGTTTCTGAGAAAAAGATAGTGCATCAGTAAAAAAATTCATGTCACAAAACAAACCCAGTCAGTACTCCATATTAACTGGATTCTTAAGTGTGTACGCATATGTACCTTCAAGTTTCCTGTCGACTTATGGTAACCCCATTAATTTCATAGAGTTTTCTTAGGCAATGAATAATCAGAGGTAGTTTTGCCAGTGCCTTCCCCTGAAATAGCACCTGGTATTCATTGTTGGACTCCCACTGAAAAATTAACCAGAGCTTACCCTGCTTAGCCTCCAAGGTTCTAATGCCTTTAGGTATTTAGGCAGCTTTTTCCCCACTGAAAACATGCTGTATGCCCCACCCCTGATCCCAACTGCCTTCATTTTCTACAATCCCTGTGATTTGTCCTGTAGGGGAATGGATAAACAGTTTTCTTGCCAAGTCATAGTGTGTGAGCAGCAGCAGTGGCTATGATAGAAGAATATGTGCAAGGGTAAGAATTACAATAAATATTCCAGCTGTAACATGAGATGAGATGCTCAGGGTGAAGCAGCATAATTTGAGGGAACATTTACATGTTGCAGAAATGATGCCCAGCATTTGGACAGAGCACAAGGGCAAGTTCAGCGTCACGCCTGCTCTAACATCAAAGAACACTAGCCCAAAGCAATTGGTGCTTAAACTCCAAAAAATTCCACAGCTGAGCTGTATATATACACAAAGATTTATACTAAGATGGGAGGTCAACAAGAAGGACCAAGCTACATCAAGGCACAGCCATAATGATTCTCCCAATGGCGGTGTGTTGAAGTTTTGAAAATGAAATATCAACTTGGGGACCTATGGCTTTAATTGCCACTGTGCTGTATAGTGATGCTTAAACTTCTTCATACATCCATTTTTCTAACCAAAATTATACAAGGAGATAAATCAGCTGCTTCCCCACTGGAGCTAGATAATGTACAGGATGCCTGTATTTTCTCCTTATTGATAGGAAAGCACCTGAAAGGTAGACAGGGGTAGGTGTTTGTGTGTAAGAGAGAGAGAGAGAATGAGATTGAAAGTAACGAGTCACAGGTAATGTAGTTCCATTTCAAAAGTAACATGACAAGAGCAATGAAGAACAGTTACTTGACTGGTGCAAAGTGCAATATTTTCTAGTTACTTGTACTTTTAAAGTGCTTTTTAAAGAAGCATGTTAACATTTTGTTCAAGTTCTATGCATTCTCTTATCAATCTGAACAGGGTGTTGTTGCTTTTTAAAGAATAATTAAAAGTAACAAAAAAGTTTCAAGAAATGCAATGGGTATCACACATTACTTTTCAAACCACTGTTACTAGTACTTACTTTCCAAGCACTGTAATGACTGATAGGAATGAACTGCAGATAAAATATAATTTTCCAGGCCTGGTTGAAAGGGGACTGGCAATTTGTTGCCTTTTCATGATACCCAGACACATTGCTGGAGGCAGCTGCCTCTCTCTACTTAGTGGTAGGCAAGGGCATTAGAAAAGGATTGTCAGTGGGTTTCCTCTATGGTGAGAGAGAATTTGTCCTGGAGCACTGCTAAGCTGCAAGCATTGTCCTTGATAGTCTAACCTATAACAAAATGAATGATAGCCTTATCAGCTGCCAACTGCTCATGCAGGACATTTTTGTCTTGACATTTCATCCAATTGCTGGAATGCATCCTGGCTTTCCTGGCTCGCTGTGTCAGGGTACATTAAATAGGATGTTCCAGATGAACATTTAGAAATACGTCTTTCTTTTCCCAGGATCTCATGTGTGACCTGAACAATTGCCCAGTCAGCAAAATAAAACGCAGGGGAAAACATTGTTCCCTAATTGTTGACTGAGACTGAAATTTCAAGCTGCAAAATAGCAGCAGGAGGAATACTATTTTGTCTCTTTTCTCAGAACTGTAAATTTCCAAGGCCTGGCAAGATGGATCAAGCCCCTAATTATGACAACAATGCCAAGGCACAGGTTTATATTTCAAGATTACATTCCATCACCATTTAAGATTACCTTTTTCATTTCCTCAGAGCATGCTTGTCATCATGAACTGGGCAACATACCAGCCACAAGGTGCTGGCAATTTTATTCCAAATCTAAAATTGCAATTCACTGTTATGACAGAAAAATGTTGTTTAAAATATTATTTAACACAGAAATATGCCTTGTCAAAACATTTGTATATAACTTTGCCACTCTGCTTCAAGAGTACTGTTTGCTTTCCTTCACATTTAGTATGAATTTCTACTTGAAATATAAAAGTAAAAATACAGTCCTTTGTTCCAGCTTTACAGTTAACCTTTCTATGGCATGCAGACCTCCTATAAGTATCATAGAATCATAGGGCCATCCACTGCCATGTAGGAACTCACAATCAAAGCACTCCCAACAGATGGCCTTCAAGGAAGGAGACTACACCACTCTCTGAGGAACAGCTCTTACTGTTAGGACGTTCATCCTAATGTTTAGGTGGAATCTCTTTTCCTATAGCTTCCATCCATTGTTCTGGATCCTGTTCTCTGGAGCAGCAGAAAACAAGCTTGTTCCATCCTAAATATGACATCCCTTCAAATACTTAAACATATCATCTCTTAACCTTCTCTTCTCCAGGCTAAACAAACCTAGCTCCCAAGTCTCACTTCATAGGGCATGGTTTCCAAACCTTCCACCATTTTGATTGCCCTCCTTTGGACACACTCCAACTTCTCAACATCCTTTTTCAATTGTGGTGCCCAGAACTGGACACAGTATTCAAGGTGAGGTCTGACCAAAGTGGCACTATTACTTCCCTTGATCTACACACTATACTTCTATTGATGCAGCCTAGAATCACACTGGGCTTTTTAGCTGTCCCATCACACTGTTGACTCATGTTCAACTTGTGGTCTACTAGGACTCCTAGATCCCTTTCTCACATAGTCTTCTTGAGTGAGATGTCCCCCATCTTGTATCTATACATTTCAATTTCTTGCCTTAAGTGCAGTACCTTACATTCCTCTGTGTTTAAACTCATTTTGTTAGCTCTGGCCCAGCTTTTAATCTATTAAGGTCATTTTGAATTGTGATCCTGTCCTCTGGGGTATGAACTATTCCTCCTAATTTGGTGTCATCTGCAAATTGGATAAGCATGCTCCCTATTCTTTCATTTAAGTCATTCATAAAGATGTTGAATAGCACTAGGCTCAGGACAGAAGCACGTGGCACCCCACTGGTCACTTCTCTCCAGAATGAAAAGGAACCATTGCTAAGCACCCAGTCACAGCTATTGCCTTGCTAATCCTTTGGCATGGTTTGATTGAAAACATACCATATAAAATGTATGCATTTGCTGCATATTTTTACTGAAAATGTGCTGTATAGATTTGACTGAACCATTTCTAATTGCTTTTTTA
Organism: Phrynosoma platyrhinos; assembly: GCA_020142125.1. Lineage (NCBI taxonomy): Eukaryota > Metazoa > Chordata > Lepidosauria > Squamata > Phrynosomatidae > Phrynosoma > Phrynosoma platyrhinos. Next base: position 322,981,750 of record CM034701.1, read on the forward strand.
TCTTTTTCATGTGTATGTTTTCAATTGTTTTAATATTGTGAATAGTTTCACTCTATTTTAATTTTGACTTTCGTATGTATTCCTTGTTTTCATGTGTGAAAATGACAATGTGGGAAAAATGACAACATGGGAAAGTTTGCCTGCAGGTGGAATACGAAAGCAATCACAAGAGAAGATAGTCAAGGACAGTATGTGTCTGGGAACACAGAGGCAAGCTGTAAACATATTAGATCATCGTGTTTTGTGAGAGCCATTGTCCATGTGACTATTAGTCACAAGAAGAGGCTGGACTTTGAGGCTGTTTAGCAAGTGTCCACAAATGAATTAAGCCCTCAGCTTGGGGGTGGAGTTTTTTTTTCTTCTTCTTGCTGGTTAGCTGGTTAGCTATTATGATTCTTTTGTTCCTGCCTGCCTGCTGATGTTTTGATTTACTTGTAAATAGTTACTTTGTATTTACTACAACTGGAGAATAAAATGTGCCTCTTTAGAGTTATCTTCTGCCTCCAGTCTGATTAATGGGAAGGCTGCATTCTTAGGTGGTAAGGTCAGCACCAGAGATGACCGGCATGGAGATCAACTCGCAGCAGAGGAAGGCTTCAGCAGTGGAGGTTTCCATGAAGATTTATCTACTCTGCTCATCTTACAACAACATTCCTTGCCTAAGAAAACCCTATGAAATTCATGGGGATGCCCTAAGTCAACAAGCTTAGTCTAACACAGATCTCATACCAAATCTTATCCTGAAAATCTCAAACTTATACTCTGCTGACTAGCTCTATATAGGCAAGTCCTCTCAGGAAAATAGGAAGCCATGGGTGAAATATTTCCCAATAGCTTTTGCCTTCTTATGTAACTGTTTAGATTTTCTCTTGGTCCTCTTCTTAGTTACTATGTGGGCAACAGACCTGACTTCTCAGTGTAGAAAACCTTCTGAAGTCTTTCCCAACCCATCTAAAACCTGGAAAGGTTTTCTTGGGGGGGGGGGGAGGAGTGTCCTCAGCCCACATTGCCAGTTATGCCTTAACTTGCCCCAGATCTTAACTCTTCCTTTGTGCACCCTGTAACTGTGCCCTTGAATATGTGCAGATGGCCTCTCTCTTTCTCATCATTAACTTGATTCCAGGCTATATGGTTTGATAATAGGAGATCTGAAAGGCCATCAAACAGGTGGCTCTTTCCTTTAGGTTAGGGCAGCTTTTCTCAAACCTTTTGTCTTGGAGGAACCCTTGAAAGAATTGTCGGGTCTCAAGTAACCCTTGCATAAAAGTTTTTATTTTTTATTTTTATTTCCATGATTCCTTGGCACTGAGCCAGGGCAGTTAAAGTGGTCTCAAGCTGCAATATTTCTGGCAGTCTGTATAGGCCCTAAGTTAAAGACAAAGAAGGATAATGGGAAGAGGAAAAAGAAACAGGGATGTTTTAAAATCATCTGAAAAAGTGAGGTGACAGCAGACAAGGGCATATGAGGGCCCCCTTTCCAGCACTTTCTCCAGTTCAGTTTTCATCACCTGCTAGGGTGAAAGAGCTGTGAGAGATAGAAGAGAAAAAGATGGGCCAGGGCACTGAGATGTGAGGGAGATCCATCAGCCAGTGTTGCTTGCCTGCCTTCCTCCTTCCCTCAGCTGCCACTAGACGAGTGACCTCCACAGGTAGGAACAGCATGGGGGGGGGGGGGGGGGGTAGAAGGAGGACTGCCATCCATGGCACACAACAGCATCTTCCCCTATCAGCAGACAGGGCAGGTGCCTTGGTTCCTTGCCCACATATTGGTTGCTCTGCCTGTGATGCAGCAGCAGATTGGGTAGGAAAAGAGGTATATTTCCCACCTCCTGCACTCCCTGCCTGTGGCAAACTCCTCACACAGCCCTATTATGCAAGCCTCCACAGTTCATATGTTTCTTCATCATGTACAGATGTTTAAAAATCTTTCGGGGGGGAGGGGAATGTGATGATGGTGAATCACAGAGCTGCATTTTTCTTGAGATGTCAAAGGTGCTGTTTAAGATGGTCTTGGTGGAGGTAGAGGCCACCCCACCTTGTTGGCCAGGAGGTGTCTGGGGACACGAAAAGTGAAAGCAAAGCAATCAAATTTCCTTCTCCATGGCTAGAAACAAGGAGACTTTTATACTGGGGGAGAGTAATTTTTGTTGGGGATTTGTTTTCTAAGGCTTCAGCCTTTGTTAGGGAAACAAAAATTATCATAATATCAAAAATGTCAAAGCCAAGCCTGTTAGGGTCTAACTTTAAATCAGCAGAGTAGTAGAAACATGTCCTCATATAACAGTGCTCCTCTAAGAATTGAGGCTGACTCAAAGACAACATAAATAGCTTATAGTTTAAAAAACAAAACTTTACTAATGGCCTGAATCTACATATGCATAGAGGCTACATCCTAACCTAGCTAATGAATAGTTCAGGTAAAAGAAGAAAACTTTATCTCACCATTTTTCAGAAGAAAGTAGATAGAGCAGGGAGATGAGAGACTAGATTGAAGCAGGAGAAGCACTTTGAGAGAAAACTTCCCAAAGGAAGAACACTGAATCACATGATTTGTTTACCAATTTACAAAGGTACTTATTGTCCCTGTGATTCAGCAAGAATCAAATGGGATATTTAGAAAATGGGGCACAGTGGAGTTTGCATGCAGGGAAAATCCTATCTATCTGAGTAGAGGGAGAGAAAATATAAAGTTTTTCCAACAATTTTAAATGAAACACTGCACTATTTATAACCTGTTGTCCTGCATTTAGAGAAAAAATGGAATAGGGAAAAAAGAAAGGGCATTTCTCTCCTTCTTTCTCCAATCATAGCAAAGTGAGAAATCACTGTGGTTAAAAAGTGCAAGTCTGCCCAATGCTTTCTCCTCCTTCAGAATCATCCCAAATCCTGCAAAATATTATCTTCCAGGGATGTAGCAACTCTTCACATGTCAAACTGTGCTAGATGCTACAGCTACTATAATGAATGTTTTAGGGGTAGCCATGTTAGCCATAAAACAAAACCAATTACAGTGGTCCCTTGGCATATTCAGGGGATCTGTTCCGGACACACACATGTATGGGGAAAAAATGTGTATGTTTAAGTCCCATTCATTTTTATGGTGGCATGCTCCCACTTATGGTGCCATGCACACACATGCCATTTTGTCCTCTCAGGCTTGCTGTACACATAAGCTCAAAGCCACATATGGCAAGCCCACGTATCGCACGGGCGGACTGTAATAACAGCATCCCAAATCTTTCACTGGGCCAACTAAAAGGCACAAAATACACCATCCTAGAAACTTCATGGGTTTCTTCATCAGGCAAAGATAATAAAATAACATTGTGGTCACAAAGTCTACATTTTTCATGTTACAGGTCATATAAATGAATAATGAGGCTACATGAGGAAAGGCAACAAAATAGGCAATGACATTTGGCTTTTCCATTTGAAATTACAAATCTCTCTCTCTCTCTCTCTCTTTCAAACACACACACACACACACACAAAGAGAGAGAGAGAGAGAGAGAATGAACTGTATTAGCATCTATCTAGGACAGTGGTTCTCAACCTTGGGGTCGCGACCCCAGCTGGGGTCGAATGACCAAAACACAGGGGTCGCCTAAAGCCCTTACTTCTG
>CM034701.1:323012174-323042002 GCA_020142125.1 Phrynosoma platyrhinos
CTGCCCCAAAGCCCCTCCCAACCCCTGTATCGGGTGACACCCTAGTGTGGGACACCACTGCAGGAAAATCCACTTTCAGGTGACAATTCAAAAGAAGAATGCTCAATTCAACGAAAGTAGGCCTCAACCACAGAGAAAATGTATGATCATTCTACAAATGGTCTTCCGCTAACAATTTAACAAAACGATACCAAGAGCAGCTGGAGCATTTTGGGTCTATGTAGCTTCCTCCCGATCCTCCTATGTACGCTAAACTTTTACAGAATTATCTCACGAATATAACTTTTACCAATGGAGATCGCACAAAACTAAGAAAAGCCTGCAAAAATGTTTTGTAGGAAAAATCCTCTTTGTGAACAACTAACCAAAAAAACTAACCTTTATACAATGGCTCAAGTGGTTAAGATGCTGATTCTGTTGATTGCAAGATTGGCAGGTTGGCAGTTCAAGGCATGGGTACTGCATGATAAGGTCAGTTCCCATCACTAGTCCCAACTTCTGTCAACCTAGCAGTTCGAAAGCATGCAAATGCAAGTAGATAAATAGGTACCACTTTGGTGGGAAGATAAACAGTGTTCTGTGCAATCATGCTGGCCACAATCATGCTGGCCACATGATCACAGAGTAGTCTCTGACAACACTGGCTCTTTGGCTTAGTAACAGAGATGAACACCGCCCCACTAAACCTTTTCCTTTACCTTTAACCAAAAAATGTATGGGTCTCCCCAGTCCCTGTATCTAAATGAACCACTTCTCTCAGACTCTTACCTTATCTTACCAATAACACACACAATCATTTGAGGGGATACGACTATGAATGCAGCTCTAGAGAGCTAAACAGAGATTGCAACTGCAATGCCATGACAACACTTCTCTTCTTGGCTCCTCCAAACCAGTCAAAAGCCCCAGGATTCAGTGGAAGCTGTAGAGGCACTTATCATTCTTGGATTGATGAGTTTTTAAAAAAATATCCATATGATGTCCTTGGTCTTCCTGTTCTTTCCTCCTGAACAGCTGGCCCTCAGTATCCAGATTCTTTATCTATCATCCACAGCTTAAAAATATTAAAAAATATATATTAAATCCAAAAAGCAAAACTTGATTTTGCGATTTTATATAAGGGACACCATTTTACTGCTCCACTGTATTTAATGGGACCTGAGCCACGGATTTTGGTACCCACAGGGGGTTCCTGGAACCAAACCCCAGCAGATACCAAGGACCCACTGTAGATGGAAGTTTTTATACATCCTGCAAGTTATTTTCTTCCCCTATCTCAGGAATTTCTAGTTCAGGGCAGGGTAAATGTTACACATTTTGTACGCATTATCCTAGTTCCTCATGCTATATTTTTTAGTGGTTCAATTGATGGTATTTCAAATGGAAGTTTCCTACTGACTGCATTGCTTCATTACATTTCTGGTTGCCAGACTTAGTGTTTCTCCCCTCGCCTTCTTTTTAGAATTATAGTGCTAAATGGTATAGCCTAATATCACTATGGCTGAACAAATTTCTTTTTTAAAAAAATAAAAAAATATTCACAAGAGAAGGAACATGATTAGGAAAGGGAGGGTATAGGAGGAAGTTTTCAATAGATGGTGGGAATAGCAGATATGGAGGGGAAAATCATGCTCACACCTCAAGCAGGAGAAAAGAGCAATGCACATAAAGTTACAGAATCATAGAGATGGAGCAGTCAGGCAGGAAGGTTCAGCCCAAGGCCACTCTAGCCAGAACTGGGCTGGGACTGTGCTGACCATATGGCCCGGTCCCAAAACAGGCTGAAGACACCGGCCCCAACCCATGCTGCCAGGAGTTGGATTATTCTGTTTCCTCTTTGCTCCAGTTCAAAGGACCAGAGTGCGTCATTGGCATGGCTTTGGGCTGCTTTGCAGGTGTGCATTGTCTGTTCCAGGCCAAAGAATCATAAAGTTGGAAAGGGTTTCATGCGCCATCTATGCCAACACCCTGTTCAATGCAGGATTTCCAGCCTAAGCATCCCAGTAGGTAGTTGCCCAGCATCTTTTTGAAGCCATCCAGAAAAGACCCCACCATGTTTCTAGGCAACTGATTCTATTGCCAAACCCTCTTACTGTCACAAAGTTCCTTCTAACGTTCAACTGAAATCTACTCTCCCATAACTTCAAACCATTAGGCTTGATCCTATCCTCTGAGACAGCAGAGAACAAGCCAGAAGCCTCCTCACTGTGATAGCCCTTGAAGTATTTAAAGAGTGCAGCCATGTCACCCCAGTCTTCTCTTCACCAGGCTGAACCTAGCCAGCTCCTTCAAACTTTCCTCCTATAGTTTCTTATCCAAACCTCTTATAATCTTCATTGTCCTTCTCTGAAACTGTTCCAACTTGCCTATATCCTAAAATTTAAGTGCCCAGAACTGAACATAGTACTCCAGATGAGGCCTGACCAGCACAGAATATAAGGGAACAATTACTCCTCTTGTGTTGGAAACTATGCTTCTATTCATACAGATTAGGAGTAGTAGTAAAAGTTGTTACAACCAAAAACAAAGATCAAAACTGTGGTGTGCTTAGGACCCAACATCATAGAAGAGTGGAAACAACTGCTGAAAGGTGTTACAAGGCATGAAATCCTGAAACAGACTGCCCCAACATTTGCTGGAACCATGGGATAATCTGGATGAGCCCATAGACAGAAACTGCTGTTACCAGTTTTAAGCACCTCATCCCCATGGTATAATTCCCATTTATGTGCAAGGCGCGTGTGTGTGTGCCAGTTTAGAACTTTCTTTGTAAACATTTTTCTTTTATCTTTCAGTATTTGCAAATGACACTTGCAATTGGCAACCTAACTGTATCTCATGTGAAAGGGATGGGTGGATGGGAAGCAAGCAGTTATTTGACATCAGCTCAACTGATCCCAAGACTGATGGGACATAATAAGAGAAAGAAAAACAAGTTATAGTGAAGCATGCTTTCAGAATGATTAGTACACTGTGTGTTCCATTTGCAACCAGGCTTTTCATTCTAAAGGTAAAGGGTAAAGGTTTTCCCTTTGACAATGTGTCAAGTCGTGTCTGACTGTAGGAACCAGTGTTCATCTCTGTTCCTAAGCCAAAAAGCCAGCGTTGTCTGAAGATGACTCCATGATCATGTGGCACGGAACACTATTACCTTCTCACTAAGTGGTACCTATTTATCTACTTGCATTTTTATATGCTTTCAAAATGCTAGGTTGGCAAAAGTTGGGACTAGTGATGGGAGCTCACTCTGTCACATGGCACTTGGGCCTTGAACTGCTAAAAAGTAGAAGGCCTATGTCTGTACTACGAAAACAGAAATGGAAGGTTGTGTTCACTGCCATGTAAAGAATGTGAAACAGAGAAAAATATCAACACAGACAACTCAACTAAGGAAAAATAACAATTTATTTTAAAACAATTGTGTGGCTCTCCAGATACTGTTGGACAGCAGTTCTCAGTATCTTGCACCACCAGCTATGCTAAATAGGGTTGCTGAAAGTTGCTTCTCAGCAACACTTGGAGGACCCCACAATTCCTTCTTTTGGTTTAAAATGACACAGAGAGAAGGACAGATGTAACTTAAACATTAGGAAAATGTACAAAGGGAGCTGTCATGGGAAGAAGTAGAATCTCTTTCACTGATAGTTTTCAGGAAAATATTTGGCAAGCATCTGCTTTGCTGTTTCAAACTTATGGTGACCCTAAAGTGAACCTATCATAGGGTTTTCTTGGCAAGTATTTTCAGAGGGGGGTTGCCATGCCCATCCTCTGAGGCTGAGAGAATGTGACTTGCCCAAGGTTAGCCAGTGAGCAAGGATCTGAACCCTGATCTCCAGAGTTCGCTGGCCCCCAGATCTTCCAGGGGGGCAGAGGCATGCGCGCATGTGCGTGCGACACCGGAAGTCATTTTGTGTTCTAAAATGGTGCCTGGCATCACGCGTGCATGAGCACTACTCCAAGGCCATTTTGGATTCCAAAATGGCATCTGCAGTTGTGTGCATGCGCCCAGTGTTGCACGCACATGCGCATGCCACCAGATGCAATTTTGTATTCCAAATGGCACCTGGAGTCATGCGCATGTGTGCGCAATGCCGAACGCATCTGGACAACTCTGGACAGCATTTTGGAATCCAAAATGGTGTCCAGCAGCGTGCGCAAGCAGCGGCGGCGGCAGGAGGCCTCACGGGCCGGTAAGAAGGCCTCAACAGGCCAGGTCCGGCCCGTGGGCTGTAATTTGGGGACCTTTGCACTACACCATGCTGGCTCCTAGGTGTATTTTAATTATAAAATAATCTCCTGTAGGATAGGTGATTGGATTTTTACCTGGCTGATCTTCAAATTTTAGGCCTTAGATAACAAACCTACATAAGGAAGACACTAGCAGAGCTATACTACAGAGCTACCTAGTGAGGCGAACAGCAGAATGAGACATAAGCAATGTGTTCTGAGGGGTTCTTAGGAGGAAATTGAGATTAGGCCAAATTCTCAAAAATTAGAAATAATGTGATAAAACTTTTTCAGGACTATACCACTTCAGACTGCAAACAGTAGTTTACTGTGTATGTGTATCTGTGCCTTCAAGTCATCAATTGACTTATGGCAATCTCATGAATTTCATAGGGTTTTCTTAGGCACTCAGAGGTGGTTTCACCAGTTCCCTCCTCTGAAATGTATCCTACAGCATCTAGTATAGTGGGCCCTTGGTATCTCCTGAGATTTGGTTCCAGGACCCACTGTAGATACCAAAATCCATGGATGCTCCGGTCCCATTAAACACAATGGCATAGTAAAAATGGGTTCTTTATATAAAATAGCAACATCAAGGCTTGCTTTTTGAAATTTATATATTTTAAATATAATTTCAAGACACAGAAGCTTGAATCCATGGATATGGAGGGCTGACTGTATTCCTTGACAGTTACTATATTGTATGCTACACACACACACACACACACACACACACAAATCCTGCATATAGAAAATTAGATGTAAGGAAGATCAATTCTTAGTGCTGCCATCTCCCTTATATACTACTATTCTACCTGAGATGATGGTTTTGTGTTTTTACAGATATATAGATAGAGATGAGTGATGCTACCTCATCAGAACTACTGTAAGTCCATGCCATCCTAAAAACTTTACAGACACTGGACAGCATGTTTTAAATGCATTCACATCCTACAAAAGTGATATAAGGAGCAGTTGCACTGAGCTCTGATACCTACATAACTGTTGCTTCTTCCAAGCTGTCCAAACAGAAGTATGCTAGAGGCAATTTTTAGCATTTTCTGGAAATAAGCTGAAACATTTTCTGAAGCACAGTTGTGTTATTTTTCCAGATGGCCCTCAGATCTGTTATTCTGGCTCTCTAAAAGACAGACAATGAAACTGGACATTTTCAGTACTTCAAGTTGCAAGCTCATGAAAATGTATTTAGTACCGTAATTGTGAGTTCAATTAAAATGCAGGGGATTTATCTTGTAAATACATTTTTTTCATTGAGGATTTGTAATATTGATCACTTTTGAAAACTGAGGCTGCATCTGCATTGCAGAAATAATCCAGTTTGACACCATTTTAACTGCTGTAGCTCAGTGCTATGGAATTCTTGGGATTGTAGTTTTGTGAGACATTTAGCCTTCTCTACCAGAGAGCTCTGGTGCCACAAGAAACTACAGTTCCCAAAATTCCAGACTACTGAGCCATGTCAGTTAAACTGGCATAAAACTGAATTATTTCTGCAGGCGGATGCAGTCTTAATCAGAAATAGTTTCTGTGACATACAATATTCACAGAATAATTTTAAAAGGGAATAAGTTTTTCTCTTATTTCACTGTTTTGTGTACTATACTTTCCAGTTCATCCTTCCAGCATTTTTTATTTACAGCATTTTTACCACATATATTTGACTATAAATTGACCTCATGTATAAGTTGAGGACAGGTTTTGTGGCCAAAATTATGGATTTTGATATGACCTGTGGGTAAGTAGAAGGTAAAACTTGGGGGCTTGTAACAAAGGATCCAAAAGATGAAGCAGAGGAAAACAATGTCAAAGATTCCAGCAGGCATAACTTTTTGTGCTCATCCTAAAGGCTAGATAGATGAGAGAGTAGATGGGGGGGGAGGGGGTCAGTGCTTCCAGGACAGATTACATACTTGCTTTTCACCAGGGGATGGTTCATTTCTCAATAAGAGTTAAAGTACAGGAAAAGAGGTTTGGAAGTATTGAGAGAAAGGCAAGATATTAATCAATCAATCAATCAATCAATTAATTAAATGATTTTATATGTGGTCAGTGGCTGATGGCCAAACAGCTCTCTATAGTGCAAAGTGCCCACACTTGAGGGCAGGGGGGTTGCTAAGTTTTTTCTTCCAACTTGCACATCCTGCTGAATCCTTGCCTTGACTTTTAGGTACAGCTGCAGGAAGAGGTGCAAGAGATTTCAATGTGTATGGAAAGGGCCATTTTGTTCAGAGCATCATTCAGGGTAGTATCATTGTACTGACTGACCAGCTGAAGACAATAAAACTAGAATGTCTATCTGGTCCAGTTCAGCATTAAAGCAGATGCCAGTTCTAGTAGAAATCAACAAATGGTAACAGTTGGATTCATGGGAAGAATATGCAAAGTACCACATTTTAATGGATCCACCCAAAAGGCTGCTCCTGCAGGTTGGGGGAGCCTTGGAACAGTACAGCACCTAAGGAGGATCAACAAAATGTGGGTGTTCTATCTTGTGGGTATTACCAGGCCTGGGAATGCTTTTAAAATTATAATAAATTGGAAGGAAGCGTTTTCATGCACCTTTTCAGGTTCAGGGTTGGGGGGGGGGGCATCTCTATGGCCTGTCTTAAGCCAAAACTGCCTCCAGAAGCAGGGGAAATGCTTTCTAATTAAAAAGAAGTCATAAGGGGGTGCTCTGGGCAAACTACAACCACACCTTTGCTTTTAATTCAGCCTGCTGGGATGGGCAAGATTTCTTCCCGCTCCTCTCTTCTTCTCCCTGCTGAGTGAACTAAGAACAAACTCCTTTCGTAGTTTGAGCACAGTTTGCAACAAATGAAGTAAATTAAGGAGAAACGGGAAAAGTGGAAGCCACAGGGAGAAACTGGGACAGTTTAAAAGCAGTTGAAAAAGTAAGGTGGAATGATTGGAACTATCCCTGCCAAATAGGGACAGTTGTGGGCATAAGACAACTTGGGCACTGACTGACATTGGATCTTGTGATCATATTATGCCCATACTGTATTAACTACATTGTGCTGCAGCCCAGTTCATTTCCAGGCCCAGTTCAAAGTGCTGAAGAACTAAAAAGTTCTTCACATAGGAGCCTAATACCAAAAGGACTCCTCTTTCCCACATATTTCTGTCTGAGTCCTGAAATCATCATCAGAAGTCCTGATCCAAATGTCTTTGCATTCTAAGATATGGCTTTATGGGAGTAGCCTTTTCAATAGTTCCCCTCACCCTACCCCATTAAAGGATACATTCCTCAGAGAAATCTATCTGGGACCTACTTTGCTATTTTTTTAATGTGCTAGACTTTTAAAATCCTCTTGCTACATTTTAAAATCACTTTTATTTCTACTGTGTTTTATATTTTCTTACGCTGCTTAAGTTTCTGCTCTAGCTGAATGCTGTTTTAATTGATTGTTTTGAGGTGCTTTATTTTTTAACTTTGATGGATTGTATTTGTGTAAGCTGTCCATCATTCTGATACTTTTAGCTATAGAGTGACTAATTAATTTTAGCAATGAATGAATAAATAAAAATAATGTGGTTCATGGATGGTAGCAATCTTGTTTCAAGGTCTTGTAACCTGGGACAATGAATGGCTGAGTATCCAGCAGTATTATAGTCCCAGTATTTCATTATGGGTCAGTTCACATATGATACAGGGAAGAAACTGCTTTGGAACTATTTTTAAGAGACCAACAAAGGTAAATTGAATACCAACAAATATAAAAGATGATGCTAGTTATGGCAAAATACAATGCTAAAATTGTTTCGTTCTAAAAACCCAGAATTACTGGTGCTATACTCAGTATACTACAATTCAACAGTTATATTTATAGTTATTTAGATTTTACTTATTAGTTGAGGAGTCAATGCAAAGAAATTGTAGGGATTGGGTTTTTCATATATAGTATGACCACATGTAATATCCAGTCCTGTTTGGAAAAGACGGTTGATAATTGCTGATTGTCAGTTTGAGCCTTCTTTTTCAGTTAAGGGACTTAAGTTAGTATCACCATGTTTTGCTATGGAGCTTCTCAGAACAATTATGATAATATTGGCTAAGAAGCAGGAGTTCATAAACACAGGCATACCAGTTAACAAAACATCTTACATTAAAGCTCCTCTTTACAAAGGCTTTTTATGCTTGCCCAGCTCCTCTCTCTCGTTTCATCTAGCTGGAAGTTTTTTTAGAGGCATCAGCACTGAGGAGAAGGTGAAGGAGGGTTGGAAAAACACACACTTTTGTTTTCATGTTGCAGTTGTGTGTCTTTAGTAAACAGTGCAATAAACAAAGTTTGAGCTGTGAAAAGGCTTTTCCTATTTTAACTGTATGTGCATCCCTACAACAGACAAAGTAAACAGCCACCTCTAGAATCCATTGCTGAGCATGTATGAAAGCAAAACAGAGGACAGTAAATAAACCTAATGCATCTGAGGAAGTAGACTGAAGACTACAAAAGGTCATGCTGCCAATTTATTTATTTCAGTTAGTCTCAAAGGTGCTACAAGATCTCTCTACATACTGATTCTACAGATTTTGTTGTTGTTGTTAGCTGCCCTCAAGTCGGTTCCGACTCATGGCGACTCTGTGGATGAGACATCTCCAAGAATCCCTATCTTCCACTGCATTGCCCAGATGCTGCAAGTCCTTCCTCATAACCCCTCTGATTGAGTCTATCCATCTGGTTTGTGGTCTTCCTCTCTTTCTTCTACTCTCTACCTTTCCTAGCATTATTGTTTTTTCTAGTGATCCATGCCTTCTCATTATGTGGTCAAAGTACAATAGTCTCAACTTGATCATTTTTGCTTCCAAGAACAGCCCTGGTCTGATCTGTTCAAGAACCAATTTGTTTGTCTTCTTGGCTGTCCATGGTATCCTAAGTACTCTTCTTCAGCACCACATTTCAAATGAGTTGATTTTGTTTCTGGCTGCTTCTTTCACTGTCCAGCTCTCACATCCGTACATGGTAATTGGGAATACAATGGCCTGGACGATTCTGACTTTAGTGCTCAGTTGTATGTCATTGCTCTTCAGTATATTTTCTAGTTCTTTCATAGCTGCCCTTCCCATTTCTAGTCTTCTCCTTATTTCTTGACTGCAGTCTCCATTCTGCTCAAGGCTTGATCCTAGATATGGGAAGTCTTTAACTATTTCAATTTCCTTGTTGTCTAGACTGAATTTGTGTATTTCTTCTGTGGTCATTATTTTTGTTTTATTTATTTTCAGCATAAGACCTGCCTTTGCACTTTCATCTTTGACATTTCTTATTAACTGTTCCAATTCCTGAATGTCTTCTGCTAATATTATGATGTCGTCCGCATATCTTAGGTTGTTAATGTTGCTTCCTCCTATCTTAACTCCTCCTTTTTCTGATTCTAATTCTACTTTTCTTATGATGTTTTCAGCATATAAATTAACAGTAGGGTTATAGGATGCAGGCTTGCCTGACCCCTTTGTCTATTGGGAAACTCTGTTTCCCCAAATTCTGTTCTGATGGTGGTACAGGACTATCAGATGTAGTGGCATCCTATGTCTCTGAGTTCATTCCATAGCTTTCATGATCTATGTAATCAAATGCTTTGCTGTAGCCTATGAAATACATGCTGATTCTTTTTTTGGAATTCTTTGATGTGCTTCATTAGCCATTGTATGTTTGCAGTGTGTCCCTAGTGCCCCTTCCTTCTCTGAATCCTGCTTGCATCTCTGGAATTTGTCTCTCCATATATGGTTGGAGTCTATGCTTCAGACTTTTGAGCCTTACTTTGCTTGCATGTGAGATTAGTGCTATTGCCTATATTTGCTGCAGTCTTTTGTATCTCCTTTCTTATGGATTGGTGTGTATATAGAGCATTTCCATTCTGTTGGCCACCACTTTGTTTTCCATATCTGTTGGCATATTTCAGTTAGCACTATAGTTGCATCTAACTGTAGGCACTGTGGCAGTTCAATTGGTGTATCATCTCTTCCCGGTGATTTATTTTTTCCCATTTCCTTTATTGCAGATTCCACTTCTTAGAATTTGGAGTTCATCTTCATATGGCTCGTCAGTCCAAATATCATTTATTCCCTCATCTCTTTTGTGTAACTCTTCTGTGCATTGCCTCCAGCATCTTTTTATTTCTTCTTGTTTCTGTATTATGTTCTTTTTTCCTCCGTAGAGCATCCCTGCCCTTGGATTTACAGACTATTCTACAGACTAACACAGCTATATCTTTGAATTCTTCTTCAACAGTTATTCTCAACATGTTAAAAAAGCATAGATCAGTATGTCTGAGCAGTAAAATGAAAATCATAAGTGGAGTCTATTGGGGAAAAGAATAATCCCTGTATGCATTTTGGAAGAAGCCTTCAAGTGGTCTCTAGAAGGTTCAAAATGTTTTTTCTTTATTTATGCAAGGATTACTTGACCTGGGCCCTGTCTGTGTGGCTCAAATAAAATGATCTCCCCTCATCCTCTCAGTGGGAAGACTGGATAATGTACAGCCCCAACCCCCGTTTTGGTGCAAATGAACCAGAAAATGTCTGCTCTGCTCTGCTGAGCACTAGAACCGGGGTATACCCCCCCCTTAAAATGCACTCTTTTTGCACTGATTTTCCCTAGAAGCCTTGGTGGTGCAGGCGTTAGATGCCAGTACTGCAGCCACAACATTTTGAGTTTGATCCCAGGGCGCCAAGGCTGACTCAACCTATCTTTTTGTAGGTTGGTAAAATGAGTACCCAGTTTGTTGGGGGGCAATTGGCTTACAGATTGTGAACTGCTTAGAGAGTGCTGAGTTCACTATTAAGCAGTATAGAAATGTGTTATTGCTATTTTTAAAAACTTACTTTTTACTCCAGATCTTTGCAGAAGATCCTGAGCCACTCATTCTCATGCCTTGTTGTTATTTCCCATGTGCATATTGTTGATTTTGAATCAAAAGTTTGCTCAAATATGTTGAATTGCTCTTCTTTTTTATGGTGTAGGAACTTATCCCTATTCTTCTGTTATTTCTGCCTCTGGTAATATATTTTCTGTTAACAAAATAATGCCCAGGAACACATCCATCTTGTTAACCAAGGTATAGCTGTATACCAACTCAAGTGGAACAATTACTTAATGTTTAGAACATTGGGTTAGATCTGGATTTATCTATTTAAGGTTAAAGCACAATCCTAACTGGCAAAGACACCAAAGGGAGGCAATTGCGCTAGCTGAAGCTCTGTAGAATCAAAACCTAGGGGTGCTGAAAATGATTTATGGTTAGCTTTATCCTTGCTTAGCTTTGATTAATAGCAGCCACATTTGGAACTTCCTGAAATTATCTAAGGAAACAATCATTTTTGCAACACTTGCATTTAAAATTCTAGTGAATTTTCTCCTTTTTAAAAATTGCAAATTTGTTTTTAAATTGTAAAAAATAAATCATAGTGATACCCAAAAATGAACTGAACTTCCCTCTATAAATTAGAAGCTTCTTTTTCTAAGAATATATAAAGTTTATGAAAAGATAAATAATGCTGATCTCTTCAATCTAGATAAAATAATTCTGCAAGTAATTAACCAATAATGCCCCCTGCCCCATTAAACCCATATTTCACCAACAGAACTTTCCAGAGTGTTTTAGCATATAAGGAGCTCATGGTCTTTTATTGCAAGATATACAATGTAGTTATTTTTGTTTTGTCTCCTAAGACTGTGGTCTATTTCATCCACAGATTTAAGCAAACAAGCAAAACAAGAACTTCTTGCATTTTTTATAAATAATTAAAAATATATTTGGTGTGATACATTGTACACACACACACACACAGAGGCCTCCCCCTCCCCAAAGTGTCAACATTTTGAGGATGTGTAATAATGCAGCCTTGAGGTTCCCATGGCAACATGTTTCATTTCCTAGGTGACAGTGATAGTATGTCGTCACCAGTGAACAAAACTATCTCGAGTAGAAACACGTTGAGCTTCCTTCCTGCGTAGCTATCCTGAAATAGCTGTCCTCGCCCAATTAGAAGTGATAACATTAGTGAACTCTAAAAAGCTTTGGGGACAACTTATTTCTATTTGCTAGTCCATCATTGGTCCACGAGAATTAAGATGAGAGACAATAAGTAGTTTGGAACAACGGCTTGGTCTTAAGAATATCATTTATACTTTAGCTTTTAAAGGCAAAAGAGACTGCTGAGATGCAGTGTGTAGTTTTTCCAACATGCTGAAGGTTCATTTCACATTCTGTTTCAAAATGGATGTAATAGCATTGATGAGTAGGGTTGCCAGAGTAAAAACTGAGGAAGGCTTCTGTTCCTGTAATGGTTGTGCAAAAGTGGGAATTTCAGCAGTGTTGTTTGTTATGTGGTTGTATGACAAACAAGAGCTGCAGAAATTCCCTCTTCCCACAACCATTAAAGGTACAGAAGCCCTCTCCAGTATTCAGATTGGCAACCCTATGAGCCTTATACATACATTTTATCTGTTCACATAATTTGAGGTCACAGCAAACAAAATGGCAGGATATGTACTAATATTCCTCCTTCCCTTAAAAAAAAAGTTGAGTGGAAGCCAAGATGACTAAACTGAGGCTGTCATATTTTGGGCACTGAGAAGGCATTTTAAAAGACAGTAATTCTAGGAAAGGTAGCAGAAAGAGAGGAAGACCACATGCCAGATGGTTAGACTCAATCAGGGAGGTCATGGGCCTGAACATACAGGAGCTGAGCAGAGTGATTTTGGATAGGGAGACTTGGAGATATCTCATCTATAGGGTCATCATGAATTGAGGTTGACTCAAAGATTGTTAACAACAACAACAGTTGCTGAGGGGAACTGTTTCAAGGCCCAAGTATTGCCAGAGTGACTAACTTTGAGAGCGACTTCTGTTTTTAAAGCTGCTTGAAAGATGTATGGAAAGGATTATAGGTCAGTGATAAGCACAGATTTGACCCTTACCATCTTAATTTAAAATGACTGGAAACACCTCTGGCTGAAGGTGATTCCCTAAAGGAACACTGCCAGTCAGATCAGACATTGGTAGGCTAGGGAGAGAACAATAATGTGACCTAATGTAAAACAAGTTCCTTTAAAATTGTGTTCCACTAAAAGAGTTGTTCTTTGTTGTAGAAGTGGGATGTGGAGAGATAAAGAGGGGGACTCAAACTACAAAATGGAGAACTTTTTTACCTAACTTGAGGCAATTGATTTGTCCAGATTCTACAGCAGATGACTTCATTTGCAAAAACAGATTGAAAATGCCTCTTGGGTAATGGACATAATTTATTAGTTACATTTGTATCATACCATTCCTTCAACCTTCTCAAAGAAAAATACTTATCACTCCTTCTTGGGTCAAGAGAGTGTGATTGATTCAAGATCACACAGTGACTTTCATGGCTTAGTGGGAATTGAAACTTGGATCTCCCATGTCCCAGTCCAACCACCATATTACATTGGTTTTCTTTTCGGAGGGGAAAAGTAAAGCTAGGAACTCTTTGTTGATGTTTAGAGGACAGGTGATGTAGTTGGTCCTGCTGAGATGCTGTTTCAGTGGTAGGGAGCTACAGAAGCTTCTCCTGCTTCACTTGCACTGTCTGCAGAGGCATTCACACTGCTTGTTATGGTCTCCAAAGCTGGCCCTGGAATGACACAGTCCTTTCATGATCAATAAGTAGCCCACATGAAAATTTGGAGGGGGGGGGGTCTTAAAAAAAACATCAATGCCTATCATAGTCCCAGGATGCAAAAGAAGTGCATAAATTAGCAGTTCTCAATAATGCTACATATATGCATTGTGGAAGCGCTAACATTGCTATGGGAACATTAACTTGGGAATATATAATTAAATCACAAGAGAAAATAATCATTGCAGATTGTGCTGGAGAAAACTACAGCCAATTTCTGATTTGCAATCTGTTGATCCAGAAATGTGAAGTCCCCAAAGCTAACAGAAATCTAAAACCAGGTGAAAGACATCAACCATGGGACTTGGGACTCCTGGAAGTATTTGTATCTGTCCTGAATACATGACTTGCACTTAAGGGTGATACCTAAACCCAAATCTCTCATGCAGTCTTAAAATACCAACATAGCAAAACTTTATCAAGGAAAGACAACGGTGGGAGGAATCTACCATTTGTTCAGTGTGTTTTTACATATTTCATATTTTTGTTCAACAGGCTGTATATTAGTTATTGGCATTAGGGTTTTCTAATACAACTTCCTTCCCAGAATCAAGTTGTTTTTCAGTGGTGTCTTGTATAAACTGCACAGACAGTTTAGGCAGGTTCCAAATGGATTAACAGATTAACTGTTTCATCATCTGGATGTTGTGTACCTCTATTACATTTTGGTAGAATTCAGATTCACATCTGCAGTGGCAAAAAAGTGCCTTTGATTTCTGTACATTTCATGTTTTAACCCAGGGATGGGTGAAAGGTTTGGTTCTTTGGATTTTAATTTTTGCAGTTTCCCTTATCTCTCACCACTGACAATGCTAGCTGGGTGTTGGGAATTGCAGTCCAGCTGTATATGGAAAGCCACATTTTCTTGTCATGACATAGGCAAAGTATTAACAAAGGAGATTATATGATCTTTGTAACAGCTAGTTGTGTCATCATACAGGCTAATGGCCGTTAATAAGACTAAATGGTGTGAAAATAAGAATGCAAGTCAGTTTTGACAATCATCTGAGCACATGATGGCCAGCAGGAAAAGCAATGCATGTTTAGGTTTTTTGGGGTTTTTCGGGCTGTGAGGTCATGTTCTAGAAGAGTGTATGCCTGGATGTAGCCTCCATCTGTGGCTGGCATCTTCAGAGAATGGTGGCATGGAAGTGTGGTGGGTATATATACTGTGTGACCCCTGGTAGAAAGGATTAGCCTGTAAATCTATGTATCGTTCTGTTGAGGCAAGGCCTCAGGATGGAAGGATATGTGAGGAGGATTAGTGTCTATTTAATTAATGGTCTATTGTCTGCTGGGAAACCCCCTGACCCTGGGCAAAGTTCATTTGTGTTTGCTGATTCCTGATTTTGGTGTTTTTGAAGACTGGTAGACAAACTTTGTTTACTTTCAGGGTTTCTTCTTTCCTGTTGAAATTGAATAAATACATATTTATTCCCTACCCATTGTGAGATGGCAGTGTGTAGCATTTTCTAGATCCAGAATGGTCATGTATCCTTCTTAAGAGAGGAAAATCCTCTGTTTGATGCCATTCTCCTTTGCAATCCAGTCCAAATTTAGTTTAAAGATAAATCACTATCAGAAAGGAGGCATTCCTCATGAACAGTTAGTTCCTGCACAGCAGACTGAGCAAAGGTCTCCTGTCAACAGAGTTCCCCAGGATAGTGAGTTCTATTAGATTTGTGTTTAATTTAAATTAATTATTTCTAAAGTTTAACTTAGATAAATGTAACAAAAAACATAAACACATTGATCTGTGCATCCAGTTTCTAAATACACACACAGACAAAATTTCATATAAAACTATGGTCATGGTTGATTCACTTGGCCTAATTATAGAGCCAGCCCTGCTATTACTAAAAACATAGGGAGTTGCTTTTCACCAGTAGATTACTGGTCCATTGTTTACTCCTGTGGCTTCCAAACTTTGGTTCTCCAGATGTTTTGGACTTCAGCTCCTATAATTCCTGACTGTTGGCCAAGCTGGCTAGGGCATCTGCGAGTTGAAATCCAAAATACCTGGAGGACCATGATTTGGGAAACACTAGTCTACTCCAACTCACAGAGATTCCAAATTCTGAGGGGAATATAGATTTAGGAGCTTACTGCATTTTTAAATAAGCTGACTTACCTCTTCCATTCTAAAGTCAAATGCAGGATATAGCTGGGTATTATCGCACAAAAAATGCCACCAATGCTGCCGCCTGGCAAATCAGCCATCTGAGCATGGCTTCTAGCTGGGTATTAGGCTGGATGCAGCCGGGCGGCAGCAGCGGAGGAATTTTCTGTGTGATAATACTTGGCTGCTTCCCGCATTCAACTTTAAAACGAAAGAGGCAAGTTGGCTTATTTAAAAATGTGATAAGCTCCTAAGTCTTATGGTGCAGTTCTTTGGTTTAAATACAAATTCTGTGCCTCTTTATTTGTGAGAAGTCCTACAAAATTCAAGGGAGAGACTGTCAGCCTTACAAAATTGTTGACCTATAAACATAGGCCTGAAACAGACAGGCATTTTAAGCTGGTTTCTGCATGATTTGGGGGCATGGCGTTTAGATGACACATGCCCCCAACCCATACCTAAGCCATGCTGAAGCTGCGTCCAGGCCTCTTAAGGCAGCCCAAAACCAGGAAGGAGCGGATCTTTTCCACTCCTTGATGCGGTCCATTTCAGACCATGGTGGGGGCTGGATTGGGGCCACACGTGTGGCTGCCACAGCCCCAGTGTGAATTATGCCAGTGCATCCCCAATCCACCCTTTTGGGGCAGTCTGTTTCACCTCATAGTGGGCTAAATCAAGTGTTCATCCCAACTAGAATAGACTCACTGAAGCAAATGGGGCTTGTTCATTAACACTTATATGTATTGATCTTCGAACTAGCACTAGATTTAGCCTGATGTTTGCAATGCTTTTCTATTATTACAAATCCAAATAAAGATGTATTAACCACAGAGTTTAGAATCCATGGACTATAACCACTTAAAGCCTAGACTTTCTCTGAACAAGTTCTTATTAAGAATAAAAAAGCTATTTGCCTGTTCCCTCTCCCCAACACACACACATATGAAGATGAAAGAATAGAGTCTGGGATTTGTTGTTGTTGTGTACCTTCAAATTGTTTCTAAATCATGGCAACCCTAAGACAAATGCAGTGCGTTTATAAATGAGATGCATTGGCTCAAGTGGTTAAGACGTTGACTCTGTTGATTTCAAGATCAGCAGGTTGGCAGTATGAAGCTCCGGTGCTGCATGATAGGGTGAGCTCCTGTCACATGTCCCAGCTTCTGCCAACCTAGCAGTTCGAAAGCATACACGTGCTAGTAGATAAATAGGTAAATCAGGGGGAAAGTAAATAGCATTCTATGCAATCATGCCGGCCACATGATCACAGAGTAGTCTCTGACAACGCTGGCTCTTTGGTTTAGTAATGGAGATGAACACCACCCCCTATGGTCAGACATGACTTGACAACCTTGTAAACGGTAAATACTTTTACCTTTTAAGACAAATGTATCATGTGGTTTTACCTGGCAAGATTTGTTCAGTAGGGTTGGCTTTTGCCTTCTTCTGAGACTGTGACTTATCCAAGATCACCCAATGGGTTTCCATGGCTGAGCAGGAATTCAGGAGTCTCAGGAGTCATAGTCCAATACTCAAATCATTACACCACACTGGCTCTATAATCTGGGATTTATTGCAACCCAAGTCAATAACATGACAATTTGATCTAATGTTTCCAAATTCTAATCCATTTATTGAAAAAATATTATATTATTTCTGTCTTTCAATAAATACCCATCAATTTTTATGACTTTGCCTTTGCAGCCATGAATTCCTCCTCCTCCAATAGTGACAATTATGCTCTTGGTAGTGCCAATCAGTGATGTATATCTGCATTGTTAGTGTCATTTTTATGGCCCTTTTAATCTGTGAAATATTTGTTCTCTATTCATAGCAGCTTCATTACATATACATAATGGGCCTCAGTAAGATGAACAGTTTGACCAAGTACACCTCTTATGAACCTCTCATTATTCAGAGTCTGAGGGGGGCCGCAAAGGAGCACTTGATAGTATAACCTCAGTTAACATAATGGAAAGGTGAGCCTTGCAGTTGCACATTATTTTTCCAAACACCTGCTGGACATCTGGCTGGTTATCCCAGCATTTGGTAATGGCAAGGGCCTCTAGACCTTGGCATATTCCAGTAACTGGCTATACAAGGTGCAGCATAATATAACACTGAGAATAGAACTGTCTGTCTATCTTGTGGGAGTATCTGAGACTTCCTTGGCTCCTGAGTGCAGCACACTTGAGGGCATGGCTACATGGGCAAATTACACTGGTTACCCCTCAGCCTTATGACAACCTGTCTACATGATGAAGGGCCAAAGCCCCAATTCAAGTATGGACTGTCTTCACGAGGGATAGCCAGTTCTTCACTGAATTCACCCAATCCCTATCTATTTCAAATTTTAAAAAATCATCTTTTGCTGCAGATTTTGCAAGAAAATCTGGAGTGCTCAGGGGCAACACTAGGTGGCTGTTTGCTCACACACTTGCTGTGCCATCCAGCACTGCCACCACTGGTGTGAGTCCCTCCCTGTGAGGTTACGAAAAGGCCCCCCACCATGTGATTGATGCAGGTGCCTTGTTTCTGATCTCAGAGGGAGCGACTCACATCAGCAATAGTGCTGCTGTGTGGCACAGCAGGACACATGTTTGACAGTTACTTTGCATCCATCCAGAGTGTGCAGGTAAAGGGGAAAATCTATGACAGCTTCAGGGCCAGAATACTCTGGGAGCAGCCCAGAGTATTCTGGCCAATGTAGAAGAGCCCTAAGACCAGATATGTTTTTGATCTGTAACTCTTTTGCATCACTCCAGACTGTGGAGGTAAAGGGGGAAATCTATGACAGCTTCAGGGCCAGAATACTCTGGGAGCAGCCCAGAGTATTCTGGCCAATGTAGAAGAGCCCTAAGACCAGATATGTTTTTGATCTGTAACTCTTTTCAGCCCTACTCAGCAAGAGAGCCAAAGATAAGGGGTTGTAGTAGGGATGAAAAGAAATGTTGTTGGACATGAATGTAGAATTTTCAACCCTTCTGAAACTTGTGAGAAAATGAGCACCTTACTTTGACCCTTTGCATGTTTCCAAAGCTTACAGGCCATTTCATGGAAATAATATGCACACAAAACTGCACTTACCGGTATTTTAAAAATACAAATGGATGAAATGCACAGTTTTGGGAGTGGGGGCATATGCAATAACATGTTTTAGTCAAATGTGGGAGCTACAGGACTTGGGTAAATTGTGAAAATGTGCAAATTAGAAAAAAAACAACATTTTTAAAAGTATGGATTTCAGTGCAGGAAAAAGACACAAAGTCTCATAACATAATACAAACCAAGGATAAGTAGAAATCCAATTGGTGGAATTCAGAGAAACTCAACAAAATGGATACTATAGCTGTATCCACACTGCAGAAATAATCCAGTTTGACACCACTTTAATTTCCATGGATTAGTGCTATGGAATTCTGGGAAGTGCAGTTTGTTGTGGCACAAGAGCTCTCTGACAGAGGAAGCTAAATGTCTCACAAAACTACAGTTCCAGAATTCCATAGCATTGAGCTAGGAAAGTTAAAGTGATGTCAGGCTGGATTATTTCTGCAATGCAGATGCAGTATAAAATATTTTTACACACTGTGGCCCAAAATATCTGGAAGGACAAATCCCTCCCTCCCTTTTTCTGGAGATGACTAAAGTACCCCATGTGGGCAACAGCAGGTAATTTCTAGGCTAGGTACCAACAAAACTGTGGTTTTAATTACACAATAGCTGATCTGTGATAGATAGGATTACTTTAGATAAGGTATTATGTTATAAACCGAAACTTGTCAATTGGGAATGGTTATAGGGTGATGCTAAACCCACTGCTCACCCAATTGTGCTTCTTAGTTGCTCTTCCCTCATGTTCCTGAAAAGTGTTTCTCAGCCTTTGGCCCTCCAGATAATTTGGACTACAGTTCCCAGAATATCTGATCCCTAACCATACTGGCTAGACCTTCTGGGAGTTTAAGTCTAAAAATTCTAGAAGATAAAGGTTGAGAACCTATGCTCGAGGTGCGCTGGGGGTGGTGGTTATATATCGCAAACATTTCCTAGAACAGATGAAAAGAAAATAGGTCAGAAGTTAGATGTCTGAGTTCCATAATAACTCAGAAGAGCATTCACCTGTTTCAGGCCTTATCATTGTATAGATACAAATATCTCACTGTGATATCCAGATGATACCAACCTGAGCAGCAATCTTCTTGCTTGTGGGGTTTGTGGGAAGGATATAAGACCTGCCTCAGCAGAAAAGGAAGCTGTGGGGGGGGGGGGGAATTCAAGGAGCTCAGAATGCCTACAGAAGGTGGAGCATGGACCACCTGCTGGCTGCCCTGTAAACTTTAGGTTTTGTCATTAGTCTTCACAACTTTAAAATCTCTGTAGGTAAGAACTCTCTCTATGTAGTTCTGTTCTCCCCTCCTCCCCTAAAGCCCCTACACAGGCCTAGATCCTGTTGGACAGCATAAGTCTGGCAGTGCAGGGAGTGGGTACAGCAGAGGCAGGAGTGAAATGAAAGCAAGGGAAGCAGCAGATGCTGGAGGGATACAGAGAAAGCCCTCTCATTGCCATTCAGAGAGAAAGCTGCTGACTCCCATATCAAGCAGCCTGTTTCTGCAGCATCTTGTTTCCAAGTCATTCCTCAGAATTAAAGGTGCTTGGCAGATGATTTCCCAAGTCAACCTTCCAAGAGTGGCTTTATTTCTGATGAAGGCAGGCACTATGAAGATACAACTTAGGTCCAGACTGTTAAGCTTATCGCACAGCACTTACAAAAATGGAAACAGAATGGAACGGGGCAAAAACGCATTTTACTGGACAGGAGAACGCCACCAATGCCGTCAGGAGTCCCCAAGGTGTTCCCCAGCCGTTCCTGGTAGCCAATTTTTGAAGGAAGTTGTCCAGTAAAATGCATTTTTGCCCCATTCCGTTCCTTTCTGTTCCCATTCCTTAAGTGCCATGTGATAAGCTTATATCTGAAAGATATTCCAAAATAAGCATGCTTGAGTTTTAAGAGCCTTGGGGGAAGGTTGTCTCTTGGACTGCATCTCCACTGTAGAAATAATGCAATTTGACACCATTTTAAGTACTGTAGTTCCATCCTATGGAATCCTGGGATTTGTCATTTTACAATGTCTTTAGCCTTCTCTGCCAAAGTGTGCTGGTGCCTCATAAAACTACAGTTCCCAAGATTTTGTATGGTGGATCCATGGCAGTTAAAGTGGTGTCAAAATGCATTATTTGTACAGCGTAGATGCTAGGCTTCACCACCATCACGTGCACATTTGGTGAAGACATGGGAGAAAATCTTCTTGCGGGGCTGTTCCCAAGCATTAGAAGGCTAGGTTTACCTATGACTTTGACTATTAAATGACTGTTGCAGGTCATCTTTTAATTAGAGTATGCTGTGTTTTTACCATTATTGTTGTTACTATTTTACCTGCCTTTTGAACTGTTTAAAGTGTTTTAATATTGTTGTTTAATTGTATTATCTATTGTTTTAACTGCATGCTATTTTAACTAATGTTATGAGCTACCTTAGGTCCCACATTGGGAGATAGGCAGGATATTAATTAATTAATTATGGATAGAGATTGCTTGGGCACCAGCAGCTTCCTCTCTGTATAGGTACAACAGGAATTTCCCTGCTTTCTCCATGCTGCTGGTGTAATGGACCATTATGCACACCAGCAGGCTTCCAGCCAGTATGTGAATCTGTTATTAGACTAGTATGTGCATTTATTATATTTTGGTCATTGGAAAAATGATGACAGAAACAAGACAGAGCAGCCTTCCCCAACCTGGAACCCTGCAGATTTGTTGCACTAGGAGCCCCATTATCTCAGCAGCTTGGGAGATAGAATCTAACAAAACTGGGAGCACCCAGGTAAAGAAAGCTGCTCCAGAAGGGTGTTCTATCTCAGTGGCCAAGGGCTGATGTTCTGTCATACCTGTGGATGCCTACTGAAACCTATGAGCCAGTATGGTTAGTGGCCTGAGTGCTGAGAATGGTGCAGCGCCACCACCTCTGGGCTTCTGTAGAGTAAGAATGGGCAAAGAGTCAGTCACAGGCCATACACAGAGCCCCAGGACTGTTTTTGTACCCAATCTGAAACTCTCCTGCGATCTCCTCACTCCAAAACTTTTTTTTTGCAAAAATGGTACCCCTGCACCCAGTGGCTAATAATGTCCCCCAAAGCCTCAGGAGTGTGGGATTTTCCAGGTAGGTCCTCTGGAGAAGACAGACCTATTGAGGCCTGTGTGGTCTTTAAGACACCCTGATGTTCAGATGCTTGGAGAGAGTGTTCCATGAGGACACTTACTGACTGTTTGGGAGAAATGACAAAAAACTGACATTTGCAAAAATTGTGGGGGAGGGATGTGAAAATGGGTCAGCTAAAAGGACAAACAAGTGGGTCCTAGAACAGATCAAGCTGGAAACCTCCCTGGAAGTAAAGATGACCAAATTTAAACTGTCACACTTTTGACACATTATGTGAAGTGAGGACTCTTTGGGGAAAAACAATAATGCTGGGAAAGGTGGAGGGAAGTAGGAAGAGAGGACAGCTACATGCTAGATGGATGGGCTCTGTTAAGGAGGCCACAGGAATGGGGTTGTAGGAATTAAGCAGAGCAATGGAGGACAGAGGGTCTTGGAGATGTCTTATCCGTAGGGCCACCATGAGTCAAGATGGACAGTTGACAACAACAAGGGTACAGGTGTGGCACCCAAACCCAGAAAGCTGTTGCAGAGCAATAGGACCAACTATATAAACTAACTGAAATCTTTCCAAATGTTCAATAATCAGGGGAGGGGGTAGACAATAATGGTACTTGCTGTTCCCACTGCTGCTCTCTATCTGTTAATCCAAAAATCAGAACAGCACAAAGGTGTTCTCAGGACACTGAGGAACACTGCAAAATCAGGGTCCCCAATTGCCTGTAAATTCTCTTCTGACATTCAGATGAGCACACTGTGGTTGGGAGAGGAGAGGGCAGGCATGATCCTAGTTTCATTCACACATCAACTTATTAATAACTGTGTGTCCCTGATCCAAACTCTTGAACAAAATTGTTAATGGTATGTCTGAGTTCAGTTCAATAAGAACATAACACACACAAAATGTTATGCAAGTGTTATAATCTAAACCTCTACAATATTGCTTATAGTCATACCTTTGGTTGTCCAGTAGAGGGTGATGGCACACATGTTCAAAAGTTGGTTAAGAATTTATTCATGTTTAAAGACACAAAAAGGATCGGAACTAGTTTCTGGTGTTTTGTTTGTTTTAAAAATTTATACCACAGCTAGTGATTTTAAAAGATGCAACAATAGCTGGAGACTTAAGCAAAGGGAGAAGCTGACCGTGTTTCATCTTCCCATTCTCTCTCTTTGAAATGTGATTTCTTACAGTTGTAGAAAAATATCTCCACATATTATTTTCACTTTTTTTGCTTCATTTCTTTTTTTAAACCAGCATTTTGGTTATTAGTTTACATTAAACAGGGGTTGTAGAGCATGGTACAATGAATGAAACAGATCTGTGGTCAGAATCAGATGCAGCTTTGGAGTCCATGCTGGGAGAAAGATGGAATATGAAATAAATGCATATATACCGGTATGTTATTTTCAAAAAGTAATTAGTTACATTTATTATTCCAAGCCCCTTTCCCAAAAGATGTTAATTACATTACAGCTTTCCTTTTAAAAAGCAGTTCTCTACTCATTTCTGAAAAGGAGGCATAACTGTTACTTTTTCATGAGAAAAACACCTGAATCCTCCAAGCTGTTGGCCTGTGATACAAAATACACTCTTCTCCTAACCACCTTGCTATTGACTCAACACCCACCAGCACTGCAATGGAATATTCTCTTCCTCTTATTTAGTGAGGACACACTTGAAAAGTATAAAAGTAATAAAAAATTACGGTTGCACTACGGAAGTACTGAGGCTATGTTACATATTATGTTACAATTGTCATGTAGTTATAACTTTGCTTTCAGAAAAGGAATAAATGGCAAACAACCAGTTATTTGTAAGCTATTATTTCAAAACACTGTTTATGACTATTTGTAAAAACAGGTTATACAATTCTTACTACAACAAAAACAAATCTAGGCAAATTCTTTCTACCGAGCTCTATGTTAAGAGTGAGTAAAACACATTTCTTTTTTATGGTAAGGACATGATGGAAAGTCAATCAATATTAGTTATCAAAGAAAGGCTGCATTTTCCAAGAGATCCTTATCGGTACAGACGAGGCCACAGAATAAGGTGTAGAGTTTAGAGTGTTTGACTGGGACCTGGGAGATCTATGTTCTTGCTCCCACTCAGGCATAAAGCTAAACTTTAGATCAGGGGTAGGCAACCTTTCCCCTTTAAGGGCTGAGGGACTTCAGCTCCCAGAAACCCGGGAACTATTGGCCAACATGGGACTATTGGCCAACATGGCTGAAGCTTCTGGGAGCTGAAGTCCCTCAGCCCTTAAAGGGGAAAGGTTGCCTACCCCTGCTTTAGATGGATGCAGTTACCTATTTCTGACTAGATGCATAAAAAGGCAAGTTTTAGCTGTCATTTATCTGTGGATGGGTATTCTCCACAAAATAGTGCCCTAGGCAGCAAAGTATCCTTGGTGCTGTCACTGTCTCCCAATCTGATCTATTTCACAGGGTTGTTGTGAAGTTAAGTGGGAAATAGGATAGTAGGATTCCACGAGATGAGAGTCTGAATCCCTGCTCAACCACGGAAGCTCACCAAGTCACAGCCTCAGAAGAAGGCAATGATAAATCTCCTCAGAATAAAATTTGTCCAAAAAAACCCCCTATGACATAATTGCCATGATTTGGAATCAACTTGACGGTACATAACAATATGTATGTAGTCCTTCACTAATTTTTTTCTCAAAGGAAATAACAAGTAATTTTAGCAATTTTCTTCTGGCAGTGAGAAAGGCTTCCAAAGCACAATATTTGCACATGGTTGCTTTGTGCAGAAAACAGGCTGTTTTCTATGCAAATCAACCACATGTGACTTTTGTAGAGAATAAATCCCTAATTAAACCATTTTCTATGCATATTTTTTTCTGCACATAAAATATTACTTTTGTGTAGAAATATTATTTTCTGCACATGAAATGCTGTTTTCTGCATAAAACAATCATGTGCAAATCATGTGCAAAATAAGTCCCGAACTCTTAAGATTATCATCAGTCCAGGATTCTGGTCTACAGAGGTTCTCAACATGCAAAAAAACATGTTTTTGACCATTTTTCCAAACATTTTTGAATATTTTTTCATCCCTACATAACAATAACAAGGGCAGCTGGTGTAATATTCATTGGGCAGTATGAAGGACAGGTCAGATAAAAAATGAATTACTTAAAAACTGTTAGATTAATGAGTTTAATAAATAACTAGTGTGTGTGCATGCTTTTAAATCGCCTGTCAATTTATGGCAATCCCATTAATTTCATAAAGTTTTCTTAGGCAAGGAATAATGAAAGGTGGTTTTACCAGTTCCTTCCTCAGAAATGCAGCTTACAGCAACTGGTATTCATTGCAGTTTCCCATCCAAGTACCAACCAGACTGACCCTACTTAACTTCCAAGATCAGATGGTATCTGGCAAATTATCCTAATTAGCCCAACAGCTGTCTTTAATCCAGTCTTGCAAATAAGATAATTCACTGCAGAATATGATCTAATGATTTGATAGAAAATTTGCCATCTTTTCTCTCCAGTTTGTAGTTAGAGGCTTGAATTCTTTGGGAAAAAGAGGGCTATAAATTTAGCTAGTAAAATAAATAAGAACTGGCCAGGTTTCTACCTCTTGAACTACTCTTCCGAACTCCAGTAATTTCCATTATGTTTTCACTCTCAGAAGAAAATTGGACAAATAAATCTCCTTGCCATCACCAACAACTCAAGAGTGGGTTCCAGTGAGCAAGAAGAGGAGAGTCACTGGGATTGGAACTTGCATCCACCTGTCCGTTCCTCTATATAACCTGGTAATACATACTGTGTAGTCTTGTTCATATGACTTCCTGAGCCCTATTCAGATATCCTCATGCTAGATTTACTAAATATATGAGTGTGCTCACTGCATTCTCACTATATATCAAGGGTGACTTTCTGGAGGAGAAAGGCTTCTCCTTCCCAGGGCTCAAAACAATTATGTGGAGCCTCTGTAGATAGAGGTGATCCTCCCTTTCAGAAAGTCACTCTCCACATATGGGGAGCAAGGAAAACAGTGATAGAGGGGCTGGAGCCAGCACATTCCCTCTATTCATAGTAGGTCTGTGGTCATGATAATGATGAGAATGGAGAAGTGACTTATCTGGTTCACATTTCAAAGCAAATGTACTAGATATTAGGTGGACACTAAGATCTACAGTCTTCTGAAGTTAAGATTGCACTTTGCATTTTTTTTTAAAAAAAAAGTTGGTACATTTGACAAGTTTGCCAAAATGAATATAAAAATAAGTATTTGAAAAGCAAATGCATAGATGCAGGGGAAAGTGTGCACAAAAATGTGTACATTTATAACATGCATAGAAAATACATAAACATTTCTATATTACTATGTGGACTAATAAACAAAAAACATTTGCATTTCAATGAAACCAGGACAGAATAAAGTAAATTGAGGGGGGAAAGAGCCTGTAAGTAAAACAAAGTTTGACAGATTTGCTCCCCTGTAAACAAAAAGACAATTTGTATATGAAGATTCTAGTAATTCAGTTAACAACAGAGTTAACTCTGGTGATCCAACTCCTCATTCAGCCATGCAGTGAATTAAGTGATATTTGGTGAGTCATTCTCTTCAGACTGTGACTACCTCACAGGGGTGTTGTTGAAAAGAAAACAGAGAGGAAAGAACTGGTGCACACTTCCTTAAGCTTCTTGAAGGGTAGATTATATATACAGCAAATGAATAAAAACAGAGATTATATATACAGCAAATGAATAAAAACTTGAGAAGCAATAACTCAAGGAACAGCCATTACTTATAGCAGGGCCTGTGGAGTACAAAACACATTCAGACATGTAATGGTTATTTTGCCTGAAACATGCTCTCTCAAGCATTTCTGGGATGTTCCCTTTCCACTCTGCCTCTTTGTGTCATAAAATGGCTGCCTGATTTATGCTCCCCCACCCCACCATACAGTTTTTTTTTTTCATGTAATAGGGCAGTTAATATGAATGCTCCCTGCCATTTTATCCTTACAACCCTGTAAGGCTGTTTTGGCTTATTGATAAGAACTGGATCAGAGTCACCCAAAAAGCTTCCTGACCTCAAGTGACCACGAGTCTATTCTCCCTGGACACTTCATCCTTTCTAGGGCTGCTAAATTCATCTAAAATTACAGTTCTGCTAAAATTACAATAGGAGCTCCTAATTTTAGGAATAAACAGCTTTTTTGTATGCTGGGGCATGAAAGAATATTTCCACATTTCAGCTTCAGCTTGAAGCAGCCAGCACAAGTACATACACTTTTAGTTTGGTGAATCTTTAAAAAGATTTAGGAAAAACATCTGCAACATGTAACTCTAGGACAACTGAGCTTTTTATGCCACCAGCCAGCCCTACTTTCTCCAAATACTGTAGTATCAACTTACGTTCCCTCTATTTTGATGGGAAAAAAATAAATGTAGAACAAGAGAAAGAGAAAAGCAAGAAGGAAGCAAGAAGGAAAACAGAAAATTGAAAGGGACCCCCCCCCATAATGTGTTACAAACACAGAATGTGAAAACTACTTTTAAGAAGAATTAACTATATAATGGCATGCTGAAGCTAACCATTACTGAGCTGTAGTAGGACAATCTCACAGCATTATCCTAACATGGCTTACTTATGGATGGCTTTAGCATGTTACTATATACATCCTTCCTCTTATAAGCAGACCCTGGACAAGGTAGCCAGCTAGGGGGTTCTGGAAACTGTAGTACAAAGGTGACTCTGCTTCATAATAATTTTCTAAGGACGCAGTGGTGAACACAGAAGGTGGGGGGAGGAGGAAAAGGCACATGCCTGTTCCTTCCTCCCGGCTATCCTGGGCCTTCAGCTGCCTCCAGAGAGGCAGCAGAAGGCCTGAGCGGGCATGAAGAAGAAGTCCTACCCCCCCCCCCCCCAGGGCAGAAGTCCTAGCCCCCAACACTCGATGCCAGAAGGTCTTTTAGTTTGGGCACTCAGTCCCTAAAAGGTTTGCCATCACTGTTCTAAGGTCTGGAATAATCAGTTTTGTCTACAGAAAGATGGAGAAAAACCTTTGCTGACAGACAATGGGCCTTTACAGAATGCCAGAGATAATTCAGCTTGAGTCCACTTTAACTGCCCTGGCTCAGTACTAGGGAATCATGGGAACTGTAGGGTTTTGGGTTTTTTGCGCCATTGACCCTTCTCTGTCAGAAAGCTCTGGCGCCACAATAAACTACAGTTCTCATGATTCCCTAGGACTGAGCCAGGCAGTTAAAGTGCACTCAAGCAGCATTATTTCTGGCAGTCTGTAAAGGCCCAATGTTGCCATTTTAAGGCATCATCAAAAAGGGCAGCTGAAAAGGCCACAGATTTGCATATGCCAATTTATACATATGATACAATATGATGTAATGTTTTGAACTCGGGGAGACCAGGGTTAAGGTTAGGGTTCTGTGATTAAACCCACTGGGTAGCCTTGGGCTTTAGCCCTGGAAGAAGGTAAGGACAAACCTCCTGAATAAATCTCACCAAGAAATTCCTATGACATGGTCTGCATAAGTCAGAGTTTATTGATAATGTTAGCACACCTCCATGCTATTTATGGGGTTTCATATTTTCATATCTAAGGCCTGGCATGTTGTAAGAGATCATGACAACCTTTGAAACACTAGGAGGCTTCCCCCTCATTGACCCAAAAACATGTGGAGGACCTAGGTCCATGTTGGCGAACCTATGGCTCGTGTACCAGAGATGGCACGCAAAGCCATTTTCCCTGGCATGCAGAGTGGGGAAGAAGAGGAAAAGGTTTGCACCTGTTCCTCCTTCTTCTTGCTGTCCCAGGCTTTCAGCTGCCTTCAGAGAGGCAGCTGAAGGCCCAGGAAGATGCAGGGGGAAGAGGTCCTGCCCTGGAATTCCCGCCCCCATAGGGTGGAAGTCTCATTCCCCCGGGAAGTCCTTCCTCCAGCACGGGGTAACACCCAGTGCCAGAAGGCCGCTTAGTCTGGGCAGTTGGTGTCTAAAATGTTCACCATCATCAACCTAGGTAATACCAAAATAAAGGTTAAATGTATTTGATGATTGCCTCCCCTTCCCCTAGACTTTCCATATATCCTTTTATATTAGAGACAAAGACAATCTCATTGAACTAAGGCAAATAAGACCATATCTCCTACCTATCCCCTGACGTGTTATCAGCCAAGTTCCCGATTCATTCATCTTGGGGATATCCTAAATCCAATCAATGTTTTTGTAAATCTGAAGTTAAAACTCTCAGTCATTCTGGAATCCCATTGTCAATTCCATGGGAAGTCAATCAGATTTTTATTACACAAAGTATCCTCAAGGCTAGGAAATCAGATATGAATAGCAGCCCAGCTTGAGCTTCATGTGTGCACAGAGGACCTCCTTCACTCACTGTGTCACCCTCAGACACTGTCTGTGCTTTCCATAGATACCTTTCCAGGATTGGTATATGTCACCTTCTCTACAACCCTAAGCCTCCACTATCAAAGTTCCATACCTCTATTTTGGTTAGCCTTGTATGGTGTATTAGATTGAATTGTTACTGTGTGCTTGTGTACTTTCTTGCCTATTTCTAAATAAAACCTTCTTTAGTCATTAAATTA
>CM034701.1:323042102-323053052 GCA_020142125.1 Phrynosoma platyrhinos
AAGCAGTTTACAATGTGTAAGCTAATTGCTCCCAACAAGCTGAGTACTGATTTTACCAACCTAGGAAGCATGCCAGGCTGAATCAACCCTGGAGCCCCTGGCTGGTATTGAACTCACAACCATGCAACTGTGAGTGAGTAGCTGCAGTACATCTACACAGATACAATTGCCACTGCTATTCAGTCATGGTGTTTGGGGTGGGGGGCATTTGGGCTTCAGGAAGAGAAGCAAAATATTATGACCAAGCACTGTTCCCAACATTTCCACACAATGGTCCATGTGCAGAACTCACTACAGACTAGGATTTCAAAATATACTGCTGCATGAACAGCCTATCGCCTCTCTAAGAACTCCTTCAGTTAAGACTCGAACAAAGGATACTCTCTAAACCAATGTTTTCCTGTACTGTCTTGTAAACTCTTTTACATCAGGAAACTGCCAATTCCATGTTATGCAAAGGTATTGCATTCTGTTTCCTCTTCTCTTTCACCTACTGTTTTGCAAGGCAAGAACAGATGGGAATGAATCAGTGGGCAGCTACAGTTGCCAACACTGCAGTCTCCTCCATACGACATGATATGAAGCCACTCATTATTGCTCTGGTAAGCCAACCAGAGAAAACTGTTTTTCAGAAAAACAATCCCTCCAGTGAAGATTTCGCCCTATGCCTGGAGCCTCAGAACAAGAAGGCCAAATTAGCAGACTTGGATGATTTTTCACATGTGTCCCAAAGTTCTAGTGAAACAGGTGATATGTGGCATGGTATTCTGTGGAAGCAAGATGAATGTGGCTGTGTGATCCTGCACCTTCAGTGCATGTGATATCTGCATAGTGGGAATCAATCACACACAGATCAAAACAATGGCTGATACTCAAATAAAAAGATCTTATTCCCTACAAACTCATTCTCCTGAGAATCCCCCCGGCACAAGATAATATAGTAATATAGATAATATAGTACAGTCTACCCCAATTTCCTCCAGATGTGCTGGACTAGAACTCCCATCAGTTTAGCCAGCACAGAAACACCCTGAGCAAAAATATAGACTAGATCCATTCTAACCTCAGAATTTCTTGTTCTTTTTTTTTAAAAGGATGCTTCAGAGCCACTTGGGTTTTCCTCCATAGAGTTAGCAGTGTACCTGCTCCTGGTCCTTGGAAGATGTGTAAGTGTGTTAGTGTTAAACAAAAATAGCACCTGAGATTTATCTAGACTGTAGAAATTATTATTATTATTATTATTATTATTATTATTATTATTATTATTATTAATATCCCGCCTCTCTGTAAAATACAACCAAGGCGGCTTATAAGATAAAGCAAACAATCCCATCCCCCAAAAGACAATTAAACAGACAAAATATAAAAACATACTTAAAAATTATAAATCACAAATAATATGAGATAGCTACAGCAGAAATCAGGGACAAGCATAACTATTTTCGGTGGCCGGCTACCTACTCAGGAAAGGCCTGCCATTAAAGATCCGTCTTAACAGCTTTTTTAAAGCTGTTTAAGGTAGTCAAGTGATGGATCTCATCCAGCAGGCCGTTCCAAAGTCTGGGAGTGATAGCTGAAAAGGTCCTCTGGACAGTTTCAGATAATCTAGTTTTTATGGGTTGCAATAAATTTTATGGGTTGCAATAAATAAATAAATAATGCAGTTTGATACCACCTTCAGTATTGTAACTCCATCCTATGGGATCCTGGGATTTGTAGTTTTACAGGGTTTTTAGCCTTCTCTGCCAAAGAGCAATTTGTTTGTTACGTGATTTTGTTTAAGAGTTATAGCAACCCTAAGGCAAACCTATTATTGGATTTTCTTGCCAAGATTTGTTCAGAGGAGGTTTGCCATTGCCTTCCCCTGAGAGATGTGAATTGCCCAAGATACCCAGTAGGTTTCATAGCTGAACTAGGAATTGAACCCTAGTTTCCAGAGTTGTAGTCCAATGCTCAAACCACTACACCATGCTGGCTACCCAAAAGTGCTGGTTCTTTATAAAACACAAATCCCAGGATTCTGTAGGATGGAGCCATGGCAGTTAAAGTGGTGTCAAACTGCATTGTTTCTACACTGTAGATGCACCTTGTGTTTCTGGGGTTGTGGGGGTGGTCACAATCTTGGCAAATTCAGTTTGTTCAATTCATAGTAACAAAATCTGAGTATTGTTGCCTGTATTAAAAGGAATTCAGCAGCCAAAAGATGTTAGGTGGAGCCACTGAGAAGGCACATGTTTCTCCAGTCATACTGCAGGAGGTTTCAATTCTATTTATGTTTCTTTAACAATGTATTGACAATAACTGGTTCATATGTCACATTTTAACCATTATTCCTCTTACAAATAAAAAATCAGACACCTAAATATATTTTTGACTAATTTGAGCAAGTTGCCAACCTTCCATGTAATAAAATAATCACAGCATTTTCTAAACAGTTTTAATTTGTTTTACCAAAGTCTTACAATATTTTTGTTTGCTTTTGACTGAAAGTGACTTTGAAATTCCTAAACCACTTTGAAACTCCTAAACCAAAGTTGCAAATTACATTGCAATTCAGCCAAAACAAAAGTAGTACACTTCATAAAAGCTTGTAGGGGGCAGGGGGAAGAAGAGTCCCAAATGTGAATTTGCACTTGGTAAGCTTCTGCTGAACTTCTGAGAAGCCCGTATGAAGTTGCATGTTTTGTTTCAAAACAAATAATGATACCCCACAAGGGAGGTTTTAAATTTCACAGAAACCATTATGTCAGCCCTTGTTTGACGCATACAAACAATTTTGCCTCTTTGGAAGAAGCATTATACAAGCTCATAGTTTATGTCATCATGATCTTTGTCTTGTGAGTTGCCATACACAGCTGTGTATCATCCTGGTTTTTTACAAGCATGAAAAATGTGCAGTCAGAAAGCAATTCCAGGATTACCCCAAGACCTTTTGCAATTTAAGGTGAAGAACAAGGTGGTAATTTAAGTTGAAGTCCCTTCTTCTTTCCATGTAAAGAAGCTGCCTGGTCTACTTGTCCAATCTTACTTCAGTGATGGCTGGCATCCCACACCTAAACTCTTGGTATGCAGGAAAATTTAGAGCTGCAAGACAAACCATGCAACAAAACAGAATGTCCAGGGGGCTTAAGAGAAATAGCTGAGTAGGGCCTTTTATTTCTTGCCCTCAGCATTTGTCAGCTTAAGTGGTCTTACCTTTATTTAGTGGTGGAATAGGCTCTGAACATGTAGAAGAGGATGAGTGGTAGATATGACCCATGTAGCAATGGAAGGCACCATTGTGAAGATACAAAGCAAGACACCTCTTTTCTTCTCCTCCATCTCACCAACCTCAGCTAATGCCAGTGCAGGATCTCTCCTCTCTCCTTACCTGAACATCAGGAGCAGGAACTGTGCATCTTGTGGGTTGTAAGCAGCTTGCCAGGAAGTACTTTGGCAGCCCATTCGCATGGCTGGAAAAAATGTTTGGCTCAAAAATGGATTCTCACACTCCCAGAAGTAAGTAGCACTTCAAATTTTGTAACAAGGGGTGGGTGTCACCAGTGGGTACCAGGGGTAAAACATTCAGGATGTGTGACCCTTGGACTCCCAGAGTTGCCCATTAGACTAGAGAACCATTAAATGAGTTGATTTGATTTAATATTGCAACAACAACAACGACAAAATAACCTTCTAAGCTTTTGAACAAAATATATTATTCTCTCCTAAATATTAGCCTAAAGGTAACATAGAGGTCAAGAAAAGTGGGAGATCCAAAATGGGATGGAGCTCAAAGCAAGATTTTTTTGCTGTTTAACTCATATTCAACAATCCTTATTCTGTGCAATAGCATCATACTTTGAATCAAGCTTTTCTTGATAGTTCAGGGTTCCTTACTTTTCTTAGCTCTTATTTGAATTTAAGCTTGTCTAGAGCAGAGACAGGCAACCTTTTTCAGACCTGGGCTGGTCTGCCGTCGGCCAGGTCTCTGCTGGGCCAAGGGAGGGGGAATGGCAGCGCGCGCGCGCACCCTCCTCCGCCATGCGTGACCCCCGCGCACGCGGCTGCCATAACCGCTACCACGGCCGCCACCGTAGTGCGCATGGCTGCAGCCGCCACAGCGCATGTCGCGGCTGCCATTTTGGAAGTCAAAATGGCGATCGGCACAAGCGCAGCTGAAAACGCACTCTGACGGCAGCAAGCGGTGGTGGCGCGCAACGGCGGCGACGGCGGTAACCTTCAGCCTGGGCCAGTAAGTCTGGGGCCCGGGGCCCTAACCAGCCCCCGGGCCGTAGGTTGCCGGTCCCTGGTCTAGAGCTTCACCACTTTAGCTATGAGAACCTCAGGCACTCCAAATGTTTTCACAATGTAACTTCTATCAGTTTTTAGCCATTACCTAAGCAGTAGGGGATCCAAAAAGAAGTGAGTCCAATATCTAGAGGCCAACAGATTTTTCCAGAGCACCAAAAAAAAAAAAAGGAAAAAACCACCAAGTTCTCAGTAGTTGTGGTTTGACAGGAGTTTATGAATAATCGGGAAAAAACAAAAATATTTAAAGTGCTTATTCAGCTGTTCAGAAGCTAAATTCAGCTACATTCTATTCATTCTAACAGATACTCATAAATAGGTGTACATATTCAAAGCCATGGTCACAGCCAATGAATTACAAAGAGCTGTACAGTTTACTTAGGGGCAGATGGGTGGCCATGGGAAATGGAGGATTGGGGCTGAGGCTGCCCCACACCTCAGCCCCAATCCTCTCTTCTGCTGGCCCTGGAAGGAGCACTAAAATGCTGGTCCTTCCAGAGCCAGCAGAAGGGACACATCAAGAGCCACCATGCAGCTCTTCTGCACCTCTTCCAGCACAGCACGTGACGACGCTGCACCAGCAGGACGTATGACATCCTCAGGGAGGGGTTGAGGCCATGCGGCTGTCCCTCCCCTTCCGTGCCTCCAGAGAGGCCCTTAGACTATTTTATAAAGGAACATCCTTTTTACCATAACAAGGAACTGATAAATGTGTTTTAAACAACATGGGGAAGATATATCAGTTCAGAGTAGTTGTCAAAGTATTCAGACGTTTAGCAGAAAACAGATATTAACACTTTGAAGGATAGAACACAGGAAAGACCAGTTACAATGTACATTTTGGAGCAAAGAACAGTAGATTTGCATGACTGAACCATTAACTTGAAGTAGTTTCTGTATTTAGGATTGCCACAGTATCAGTTCATTATTTCATTATTTGCTTTAACAACAACAACAACAACAACAACACTATAAGGAACTCTATAAACCATGCAAGTACTGCTCCTACTTACATATTTTAATATTATCAGTGCTTGTATCTTATTCAGCAGCTGCTCCACTTGCCTCTCAGTGACTCAGCTCCTTTTCTCAGAATGAAATGGAAGAAGGAGAAGTCAAATAAGGTAGAAGTCTCGATTTCAGATAATGTGTGATCTCTGAAATGACTTTTATTTATGAACTTAAAAAGCAATTTGCAGGAAAAGATATAGGGCACTGTGTGTGCAGAGGTTTAGAAAAAAATAAACATAACCTGATGAATTATGTCATTAGGTTAGGTTATGTCATATGGGTTATGTTATATTTGTTATGATTATTTTTAAAAATAGGTGGCATAAAAATCAATAAATATAATTATTTTTAAAAGGAAAAAATAAACATAGATGTTTTCCAATTATATATTCTAATTTAAATTATAAGACATATCTCTTTGGACTTGCCATTCAGTGAGGAGTGTTCACAATACAAGTACACTCATTGTTTCTCTTATTATTTTAAAAACAATAATTTTGTACCCCACATTCTCAGCCCCATTTAGTAATTGAAATGGCTTGTGAGCTTCCAGATGAGGCAGGGACTGTTTGGGGAGAAGAACACCACGGCACCCACCCTGGGATTCACATATTGGGGGGAGGCCTTCAAACATTGAGATTCTTCATCTGCATTGGCATAAGCTGTATTTTTACCAGTTCAGTTACCTGAGCTCTGTAAAGGTTGGGGGAGGGGGGTCACAAAACAAACTCCACTGCTGGTCATGTCCTTTTGCCATGATACCATGGAAAAATGGTTAGAGCCACAGGTCATGCTAAATATAACAATCCAACCCAAATCACACTCTGACTGTTGTTGTTTTTGTTATTATATTTATAAACCCTATGTGTTTTTTCCTTCAAGAAAATGAAGACACTTTACATGGCACTTTTCCTTCCTTCCATTTTAGCCTCACAACAGTATGGTGAGCAAGGCCAGGCTTAGACTTAGTGACTGGCCCAAGTCACTTAATGGCCTTTGTGACTGAGCAGATATTAGCTCTTGGATCCCCATGTCATGGTCCACAACTCTAACTACTATATCACACTGAACCCAGGGAAGGGACCTCAAATGACCATGGACCTCTCAGTGAATTTAAAAGGCCTACAAATGAGGCTTTTTTTTAGATTTTCGTCCTGCCTCAAACATGGAAAGGATGTAAAAAATGATTCCAGTTGTAATGCTAGAATTTTCCACATTGCTCATTCTGCCACCCCAGGAGAGAAAAGATGAGGAAGTGCACAAGGCCCTTTAATTGACAACAGTAGAAGCCAACCAGGTGGAAGCACCTGTTGACTACATAGAATCACAGAATCATACGTTTGTAAGGAGCACTATGGGCCATCAGATCCAACCTCCTACTCAGTGCAGGATCTCCAGCTAGAGCACCCTAGTGCCTTTTGAAAGACATCCAGAGAAGGAGACCTCACCACTTCTCTAGGCAAATTGGTTCCACTGTCAAACCTTTCTCATTGTCAAGAGTTCCTCTAATAATCAGTTGAAATCTACTCTTAAACTTAGTTCTACCCTCTGGGCAGCAGAGAACAAGTCTGTACCCTCCTCTTTGTGGCAGCTCTTGAAATATTAGAAAAGTGCCCTCAGTCTGCTCTACACCAAGCTGAACATGCCCAGCTTCTTCAACCTCTCCCCATATATTTTATTCTCCATACCTCTTAACATCCTTATTGCCCTTCTCTGAACTTGTCAACATCCTTCTTAAAATGAGGTGCCCAAAACTGAACACCATACTCCAGATGAGGCCTGACCAGCACAGAATTTAAGGGGACTCCCCTCAACTGGGAAATGACACTTCTATTAATGCAGGCTAAAATAGCACTTGCATTCTTTGC
Organism: Phrynosoma platyrhinos; assembly: GCA_020142125.1. Classification (NCBI taxonomy): domain Eukaryota; kingdom Metazoa; phylum Chordata; class Lepidosauria; order Squamata; family Phrynosomatidae; genus Phrynosoma; species Phrynosoma platyrhinos. The sequence goes on from CM034701.1 coordinate 323,049,269, forward strand.
TGCAGCATCATAATGCTGGCTCATGTTCAACTATCAACAATAATCCCAAGGTTGTTTTCACAAAGTGTGAAAAATAATTTGCTCTATTAAATCTAGTTGACCAGGAACCAGAAGAACTATGGTCAAAAGTCAGAAACACACTCAAAGTGAAATGCAGACTGATGATAACTGTGGCCAAAAGAAGGAGAAAAAACAATGGATGAGAGAAGAAACACTTCAAGGAGTTAGAGAAGAGAAGCAAAAGCAAAGGGAGACAGGAACAAAACAAGAATAGAATGCTCTACAATCAGAAGGGGAACATAATAGACCAAGATTAAATTTAAAAAATGGAAACAATACACAGAAGAACTATATAAAAATGTGAAAAGATTAAGAACACATGGGTAGAATAAACATATGAAGACAAATCCCAAATTTTGAAAAGTTAGGTGAAAGCTGCACCCAAAGCAGAAGTTCAACTACTACACCAACATTATAGCCATGTCACCATATATAATATTGATTGGGAACAATCAATATACACTCCTATACACAAAAAGGTGGCACAAAAGATTGTCCATTGCAGTAATTTCCCACACAAGCAAAGTCATGCTCAAAATTCTGCAGAAAAGGCTCCTACCACATATGGAGTAGGAAATCCCAGAAGTGTAAACTGGATTCAGGAAAGGAAGAGGCACTAGGAATCCCACTGCAGACATATGATGGATAATGGAGCAAAGCAGGGAATTCCAAAAGAAAATTTGCATGTTCTTTGTTGACTATAGCAAAGACTTTAACTGCATAGACCACAGGAAGCTGTGGAACACTCTCAAAGAAATGGAAGTGCCACTACACTTGATTGCTCTGATGTACTCAGGACAAGAGTCTGTACTCAGGACAAGAGCCTGCCATCAGAACTGGCTGCAGAGAAGCAGAATGGTTCCCTTCTACCAAAGGGATCAGGCAATGCTGCATACAATCACCCTATCTATTCAACCATCATATGCAGGGCAGGCTTAGAAGTCCAAGGGAGGAGGAGTGAAGACTGGAGGAAGGAACATTGACAACCTAAGATATGCAGACAACACAATACTACTAGCAGAAACCAACAAAGACCTGGAGCAATTACTGAAAAAGATCAAGGAGGAAAATGTCAAGGTAAGCTTGAAGCTGAACATCAAGAAAACAAAAATAATGACTGAGGAAGATTTACATGAATTCAGACAAGATAATGAGAAAATTGAAATAATCAAAGAGTTCCCATACCTTGAATTAAACATTAATCAGAATGGAGACCGCAGTCAAGAAATTAGAAGAAGGCAGGGGTTGAGAAGAGCAGCTATGAAAGAACTGGAAAAGAACCTAAAATGTAAAGATATAACTCTGAACACTAAAGTAAGGATAGTCCAAGCCATCGTATTCCCCACCACCTTGTATGGATGTGAGAGTTGTACAGAGTAGAAAGCCAATAGAAAGAAAATCAACTCATTTGAGATGTGGTGCTGGAGAAGAGTGCTGAGAATACAGTGGGTGGCCAAGAAGACAAACAAGTGGGTCTCAAAACAGATCAAGCCCGAACTCTCCCTGGAAGCCAGAATGACTAAACTGAGGCTGTTGTACTTTGGCCACATTGTGAGAAGGCATGAAACATTAGAAAAGACAATAATGATAGGAAATGTAGACGACAGTAGAAAGAAAGAGAGACCACATGCTAGATGGTTGATCTCAATGGAGTAGAGCAGTGGAGGACAGGGAGTCTATGAGAGGTCTCAATCACAGTGTTGCCCTTAGTCAGGGTTGACTCGAGGGCAGTTAACAACAACAACAGCGACAACAATTGCAGAGACAAGTATCCTGCATCCTGTGCATTTGTTTTTGTGGCCTGTATGTAGAATTTTTTATTTATCTCTGTTGAATTTCATTTTATTAATTTCAACTGAGTTTTCTAGTTTGTCATGGTCCTTTTGCATTCTGTTTCTATCTTCCAGTGTGTTACCTACCCCTCCCAGTGTTGTATCATCCACAAATTTGATAAAGATTCCCTCCACCCCATCATCTAAATCATTGATAAAAATACTGAAGAGGGTCAGTCCTAGGACAGAGCTTTGTCACACACCATTTGAGATCTCCTTCCAGTTTGAATCACAGCAACATATTTCAACTCTTTGAGCCGTTTTCCAGCCAATTATGGACCCATCTGATGCTGTTTTCAAGTAAAAGTTCAAGTTTAAAAATGCTAATCAAAATATCATGCTTTGCTGAAATCCAGATAGATGACATCCACATAATTCCTACTATCTATTGAGATAGTGAACTAATAAAAAAGATATCAGGTTAGTTTGGCAGGATTTGTTTTTGAAAAACCCATGCTGGCTCATATTATTCACTATATTGTCATCAAGATACTTACAAGTAAAGTCCTGTACAATCCATTCTAATATTTTTCCTGGTACTGAGGTCAGGCTGACTGGCCTGTAATTTCTTGGATCTTCTTTTCTGCTTTTTTTTTTAAAGGAGGGATAATGTTTGGGTCTCTCCAGTCCTCTGGCACCTCACCCATTTTCCAAGATTTCATTGATGGCAAGCGGTTCTGCAAGTATGTCAGCAAGTATCTTCAATAGTCTGTGATGCGGTTTATTTGGCCCTGCAGATCTGAACTCATTTAGGTTAATTAGGTGATACCTGACTAACTCCCTTATCAATCTTGATTTGTAATATGGATTCCTTGCCAAGATCTCTGCTGATGCAGTCCTCTTTTTTTCTGGGGGGGGGGGGGGGGGAACTGAAGCAAAATAAGGGCAGTTCTGCCTTATGAAATAAGGATGAACAAAATGCAGCCCCCAGCCCCTTCTAAGCACATGCACAGTGACGTCACAAGGGTTGGTGTCGCCTGGTACCATAACTCATAGTGTCACCCCCATTGACTTCTCCCCATATTACACCATGCAGAATCCTTAGTCATGGTGTTTTTGTTTTGTTTTTTGTATGAATGATACTCATAGTTTCTAGTTCCCCATATCACTGAATGCAATGGCAATGGATGTGACATAAACAACTACCACAATCAAAATTATACTTTTAAATTACAATATCATATGCACAGCGTAAATGCATTTACATGCATGTAATTTCATGTGCTTAAACTGAAAATGTAGTAAAATATGATGTTTTTAAAGAAATTTTTAAAAATAAATTTTCTCAATTTTATTTAAATTAAAAAAACTTTTGAAATTTGAAATTTTAATTTAAAAAAAGAAATCTGGAGCACCTCCTTTCTCCTCCCACTGAGCCTCATCCCATTTTCATGGACACAGGTGAATGCCTCAGCCTGTTTCTGCCCAAAAGGCAGATGTTTAAGGAGTAGTGGTGTCATCCCAGCTTAGGGTGTCACCTGGTGCAGTCTGTACCCCCCCCCACACACACACACCTTATGACACCACTGCACATCCACACTGGGAAAAGATGGTATAGAAATAGTCAATTACAGTATGAAAGCATCTAAGGTGAGTGGGATTAGCCTTTTTAAGAGACACTCCATCCCCTTCAGAACTCTTTATACCTAAAACAGTTATTTTCTAAAACCTGAAGAAGTTAACTATGCTCACTTTGACATAGTGGGTGGAGGGCCACTTCCAGTGTTTAAAGATGTGTTGATGGGATTCAGGAATCAATTTTGGTAAATGATCAGGTGTCACTCGCTTAAGGCCTTGAGAGGACAAAAATGGCACCTGAATAAATAGCCGACTCCTGACGTAAAACAGGACAACCATAGCATCAATTAGAGCAGGGGTCGGCAACCTACGGC
>CM034701.1:323053152-323065540 GCA_020142125.1 Phrynosoma platyrhinos
TGGCCCTTGTGGTCTCTTCCAACTCTATAATTCTCTGATTCTATGATTCTACTACACCAACATTATAGCCCATGTCACCATTTTTAATATTGGGGGTATGAGGTAAAAATACTCATGCACTGATATATCTCAGGACAGTTTGTTTGGATATGTCTCAGAATTAAAAAGAAAGTTACTCATAAGTGAAAATGAAATGTTTCAGCTGATGCTGGGAATTTCCAGAAAATAGTCCTGTCTGGACTACCAAAAATTCATTTGGATTTTAAACACATGCACACACAAAATACAGCAACAAATACCACAATCTCCAATAATTTCCCAACACATTAGTCCTGTCTGGAGAAGCCTACAGATGTAGACACACTATCCTGGCAACAGTAGACTAAGGAGGGGATGCAGACAGGCGGCCCTGGGCCACCCTGGTAAGCGGAAGATTGAGGCCGAGGCTGCCAGATGCCTTGGCCCCACTCCTCCCTTTTGCCGCCTTGGAAAGGAGTGGCAAAATGCCGCTCCTTTCAGAGCCAGTAAAAAGGGTGCCCTAAGAGCTAGCACGTGGCTCTTTAGCGCCACTTCCAGCGCAGCACATCAAAACGCTGCACCAGAAGGACATCCTGACGCTGCACGCCATGTATAACTGTGCGTGGCATCAGGATGTCTTCGGCGTGGGGTTAGGGTGCATGGAGGCTTCCCCTCCCTGAAGACATCCTGACGCCATGCGCTATTATGCATGGGGCGAGACATCAGGATGTCCTTCCGGTGCAGCCTTTTGACTCATTGCGCCAAAAGGGGTACCAAAGAGCTGCGCAGTGGCTCTTAGAGTGGCCTTTTGCCAGCTCTGAAAGGAGTGGCATTTTGCTGCTCTTCTCTGGGCTGGCAAAAGGGAGGATTGGGGCTGCTGCATGTCATAGCAGCGGCCCTGATCCTCCACTTCCCAGGACCGCCCATCTGCATCCCCCCTAAATAGGTCATGATGTCTAAAACAGGAACAAGGGTCTAGGAGGCAAGCCAGCCCTTGGGTCAAAAATGGTTCCTCTAATGTTACATAAATTGTAAAAATGGTTTGTGCTTCTGTAATACAATGCTAGATACAGTAAGTATGGCTCAAAGTTTGTATATGAAAGCTGAGTGACAGTTGGAGAATGTTGGCTGAAATGAATGTGTACATGGCTGGTGGTTGGTGGAGAGAATGGCAGCAGGAGATGCTGTTGGAATGATGTCACAAGAGTTAAGATGAGAAAGTTATAGGATTAGGATTCTGAAGAAGCCAGGGAGAGAGAAAGAAACTATGTACAGGCCTTTGCAGACTGCCAGAAATAGTGCACTTTAAATTGAGGCACTGCCCTGGCTCAGTGCTAGGGAATCATGGGAACTGTAATTTATTGTGGCACCAGAGCTCTCTGACAGAGAAGGCTCAATGTCTCAGAAAAAAATACAACTCCCATGATTCCCTAGCACTGAGCCAGGTCAGTGCCTCAATTTAAAGTGCACTATTTCTGGCAGTCTGCAAAGGCAATTGGGAAGGCTGTGTTATATGGTATACAGCAGGGGTAGGCAACCTTTCTTTCTCAGCTTTCATATACAAACCAGACACCTACACAGGCTGGCTGAGAAGGAACCTCTGACTGATAATGCAGGCAAAGACTAATCAGCCAGCCTGTGTAGGTGTTTGGTGGACCAGGACACTGCGTGAGGCAAGGGAATACTTGAAATGAATATCTGAGGTAGGAAATTTCAACTGAGGATTAGTAGCAGGACAACCAGTGGGATCTAGTGGCATCATTGGGGTTTGTGGCCCGCACCAGGTGACACCCTTAAGGGAGAGGTCACACCACTACTCCTCTAACATCTGCTTTTTTTTTCCAGAAATGCTCTGTGGCATTCACTTGTGTCCTTTTAAAATGCTGAAGAGATGGTGTGAGTGTGATGAGGCTAAGTGGGAGGAGAAAGGAGAGGCCCCGTGTTGTTTTTTTTAAATGATTTTAAAATTTTAATTTTTAAAAAAATGTTCTTTCAAAATTTTCTTTAACATCATCACATTTTAGCAAATTTTCACTTTAACCACATGAAACTATGTATGTATAAATACATCTAGGCTGTGCACATGATATTGTAATTTAAAGGTATACTTTTAATTTTGCAAGTCATTTATGTCACAGGTATTACCATTACATTCAGTAATATATAGGAATTATGATTTATGAATAACATTAGTACAAAAAATTACTAAGGATTCTGTATGGTTTGTTATGGGAGGAGGTCAATTCAGGGGTGACACCAACTCTAGTGACACCACTGGTGGGACCATCGCAGTTAACCACCCACCACAACTTTAAGGGCTTCTCTAAGAGTTCTTGTGCAATACTTGAGTGAAGCTTGTCTCACTAGGATGTGCATCACTATGCATCAGGGCTAGGTATCATGTACCCTAGCCAGTAGAGGATGGAATGGATATTGCAGTCCAACTTTTAGAGGTCCACATGATCCCCACTGCTGATCTAAATAGATTCATAGGCTGTGAATGGCTAACATATTACATACCTGAGATGTTTCAGTAATGCCACAACACACAGTTCCTTCTTTTGTTGAGCTCCCTTTACTTTTGGTGACATGCTGAAGACAAACCATATATGAAGGATGGAGGAGTGCCCTCAAAACAGATTTTGTTTGTTGTTTGTTGTTTTATGAATTCAATCCATATCCAACTTATTGAAACCCTAGCGTGAACCTATAACAGGATTTTCTTGACAAGATTTATTCACATTCTTCACAGAGGAGTTTTGCCATTGCCTACATGTAAGGCTGAGAGTATGAGACTTGCTCAAGGACACCCAGTGGGTTTCCACAGCTGAGTGGGAATTCAAATTCTGGTCTCCTAGAGTCCTAGCCCAATATTCAAACCACTACACCCCACTAGCTTGCAAGAAAGATGTATTATTTACAAATTTTATTTATTTGATTTCTATCCTATCTTTTTGCCACATGTGGGACTCAAGGTGAATTCGAAAATCCCATTTACATTTTGCTTTGGCATAAAATCTTCACATGCTAAATTCCTAGATTTTAGAGCCTGAGCACTCTCCGATCCTCAGAATAAGGGAGAGGAATCTCATGGGACAGCTCTGTCCTGAAAATTGTGAATATATTCCTCCTTGTTATACTTTGAATTTTCTATTTGAATGGCATACTCTGTCCAACTCTGGAGGATGCTTAATATCATGCTTAATGTCATCACCAGGGACTGCCCCTTTTAACATTGGTCCTAAAATATCATCAAGGCCTTCCCCTGTGACATCACAATGGTGTCTTCTTAGATCTCTGTAATTTCATTCCTGATGTTCCTGACCTAGCAACCCAATCACATGGTTATTGCAAAAAATACTTCTCTAACACAACCTATGGGCTGAACAAACTGGAAGTGGTCATTTCTAAGAAAAGGTTTTTCCTCTAAATATAAAAACTTTCAGGTTTATCCATTTATATATTTTTGCCTCAACTAATTTCCCATTAAGCCAGTGTAGTGTAGTGGTTTGAGCATTGGACTCCAACCCTGGAACCTGGGTTTGTATCTCCACTTGGCCACAGAAATTCTTTGGGTGACCTTGAGCAAGTCACACTCCGTCATCCTCAGAGGAAGGCAAAAGCAAACCCCTTGTGAACACCTCGCCAAGAAAACCCTATGATAGGTTCACCTTAGGGTCACCATAAATCAGAAACAACTTAAAGGCACACAACAACAAAATTCTTATTAAGTGCGGAAATAACAAGGTATAGTCTTGAGATGGGAAGAAGATACTCTGGCATTTTCTAGTAGATCTGTGGATGGCTTGAAGTGGATCAACAAGCACTTCTCATGGGGAAGGAATGTGAATTTACTACTATGAACAAATTCTAAGCTTCATATTTTTTCCCAATTCTATTTGTATGCCTTTTGCAACATGCTTCAGCTGGTACAGCTTGGGTGACACCCAAGTAAACTAAAATAGAAAAGAACAAACCAGATACCACAAGATCTTCTTCAGCAGTAGGCAACTGTGTTGGGGCAGAGGCTATTTTTCATACACCTCTGGTAAGACATGCAACACTGCTGTGCTAAAACCAGTTTTGTTGTCTGCCAATTTTCTTGGGGGTTGTGTGCATTTCTGGAAGCACTGAGGGGTGGTGGAAGCAAATGGTGGTGTTTACAGTGTCTTTAGCTGTTTGGGGGGACATCCAGATGAGGAAAATTATCAGGATTTTGTCATATTTATTGCTGTAGTTTGGGGGGGGGAATTAAAAATACAGACAATATGTCTACCATCCTTGATTATTTTTGGCAATAATTTTGGCACTCGCATAAATATTTTATTCCCAATCTCGAGTATCATTATCATCATCATTATCATCATCTTCCTGGGCATATTACAACAACATAGTCCCTTCCCTTCTCTATTTTCTTTCTTTTCTTTTAGTTCTAGCACTAAATGGTGCATCATTCAAATAGTGTTTTCACACTACAACTCTAGGATGTTAAAAAAAAAACTAAGAGAAGAGAAATTGACAACGCAAAGTGCTGGTTTTGACCTATAAGGCCCTATACAGCTCAATTCCAGGTTATTTGAAGGACCATATTCTCTCTTGTGAACCAGTCTCTGAAATTTTATAGGGAGGCCCTTCTCTCTGTCCCACCTCCCTCACAGGCACATCTGGTGCCAACACAAGAGAGTGCCTTCTCAGTGACTGCCCCCAGAATCTGGAATTTCCTACCCAGAAAGGTTAGACTGGCACTCCCCCTACCTTCTTTTTGCAGACATGTAAACTTTTCTGTTCAGACAGACATTTGATGGGTGACTGTAACAGTGTAAGGCCCATCTTACCTAAACAATGTGCTTTGTTTTTGTTGTTGCAGCTGCTGTTGCTGCATTCCAAGATGTTTCTGACTTGTGGCGACCCTAAGGCAAATCTATCATGACATTTTCTTGGAAAGATTTGTTTAGAGGATGTTTGCCTTTGCTTTCCTCTAAGACTGAGAAAGCATGACTTGCCAAAGTCACCCAATGGAGTCCCAAATGGGGAAAAGGCAAGATAGAAATAAATATAATGGTAATAATAACAACAACAGTTTAGCAGAAGTAAGTGGAAATGAGGGGGCAGAATCATGCCCCCCCCCTTAGTATCTTGGGCAAGAGCAAATTGCTGCAGACTCTCCTGTCCTGTGCTTCCTCATTGATATCATTTGTCTTCTTGACCACACTCTAATCTTGCTTGGCTACATGTGCCCCTCTTTTCATCTGGGAAATGTTATATGGCACACTTTCTGATTTAAAAGATAAACACAAACTTTCAAAAGAGAATTCTCCAGTCCTACGATTCTGATCATAATTCTTGCTCTACTATTTGCAAGTTATTCAAAAAGGTAAGATAACTGTTTTTTCTAGAGCTTCTCCAACTCACACTTATCCAACCAAAGAACCCTTCAGATATGCTGGACTATAGTCAGCAACACCAGCCTGAGCTCCCATCATCCCAAGCTAGGAAGACCAATTGATATACTGGTTAGGGATGATGTAAACTGTAGAAAACATAATAAAAACATCAGGTGGGGTATGGAAAGTCAACAGGTTACGCACCTAGCTATGATTCACCACTGTACAAATTCAAATCAGGCTGTCATCTGAGGTTTTCCCATGGACAATATTAATTTGCCAATTCCAATACCTAATAGAGGGTGTATCTACACTGTAGAAATACTACGGGTTGACATCAATTTAAGTGCTATAGCCCCATCCTATGGAATCATGGGATTTGTTGTTTTACCAGGTCTTTGTTGTTTTACTTCTCTGTCAAAGAGTGCTGGTCACTCACAAAACTATAAATCCCAGGATTGTGTAGGGTGGAGCCATGGCAGTTAAAGTGGTGTCAAACTGCATTATTTCTACAGTACAGCACCCCAAACCCCTTATAAATCTGGATTTGCATTACAGAGAGTTCTGGCCCTCTGATATTGTATGGGAATCTGAAGCATTCTTCTGATGAGCATAAGACTATAAGTATGTCATCATTCTATATCATCTTCACAATACCCCTGAACAATGTAGGCTGAGAGAAAGATGAAACTTTTTAGTTTATGGATAAATGGAAAGTTTAACGTGGGTCTTCTCAGTGCAAAACATGCACTTGTTTACTGCACCTTTCTTCCTAGTTTATGCAACACAAGCCCTCAAAAAATTATATGTAGCTTAAGAAAATATATTCAAATTTGTGTAATTGATTGGGTCAAGCAATTAACTTTGTAAGACAATTCACTGCAAGATTTTCCAGCTTGCCAGCTATAAGGTCATTGACCTCTTATTGCAATAAATGTTACTCATTTTTAAAGAAAAATTTATCAATAATCATTGTCATTGTCTTGCTGTCAATCTAATCCTTGTTACTCCTGAGTTCAATCATTAAACCTGTTTTAAAAACAGCTATTAAAACAGAATTTCTATGAAAATCCATATACCTAGTCTGAAGCTGCAACATATTCACTCAATAACATATGCATTCAAGAACTTGCTATCATACATAAGTTTTGCTCTATATAGTTACATTAGCAGCAGGTAATTTTTTTTATTAAATTTTATTAAACATATAAATAAAACATACATATACCCAACCATACGTAATTTTACAAAATATACATATACCACAACTTTCTTATCTCTCCTACTTTGTTCTATCACATATAGTTATACAATCATATATAATTATTCCATCATCTTATATACTATTATAACTTATCTAACTACCAGCCACATTCAATTTCCTATCTTCTTTAGCTCATTCATCACATAGTCACCCTTCTTTCCTTAACCTTCCATTTCTTCCACCTCCTTCATCATCATTCCCTTCTATGGATCCCTCCATGATTTTCTCTCCATCCTTTCCAACCTCTATCTCTCCCTCTAGATCTCAACCTCTCTTACTTCCTCCAATCACCCTTCTCTTTCTCTCCTTTCCCTTTTTACTTTATTCACAGTCACTACCTCCCACCATCTTCTCACTTTCACAAACCCTCTCACCTACATATTTTCCCTTTCTTCCCATCCAAACAGAACTTTCTTCTTACCATTGCTGGTTTTATTTTTGCTCACCCAATGACCTCCTTGCATCACTTTCCCTTCAAAATCTCATCTACTTATGTCATTTATTTTAATATGTTTCCATATTTCCTTTCTTTTTAAACTTAGTGTGTCTTTACTATTCTATTTACTTCTATCAGCAGATAAAGATTTATTAACTCCCATTCCATACTGTGTGAATCTACATTTCTGCAACTGTAAAAGCAAATACAAATACATTCTCAGGGGTTAAGGACACAGGACCTACATGAAAGTGGAAAAAATGTAAATTAAAAAAACTCATATTTTTTTTACCTGAGAGAACATCTCTGTAGGAATCTCTAGGTCCTCCAACACAACTCTTCGGTCAACCTTTGCCAGAGGTTAACCACAGTTGTGCTGAGGACCTACAAATGTCTAGAGAAGTGTTCTCTCTAGGGCTCTCTAGGTCTTCCAGTGCAACTTCTGGTGAAAGTCGGCTGTAGAGTCACACTGGAGGATCTTGAGAATCCCACAGAGAACATATTAATCAAATCCATGAATAATCAAAGCCACAAAAGTCAAAGCCGCAAATATGGAGGGCTGACTATATTACCCTTTGCAATTAAACTGCCTGCTTTCTCACTGGATGTAGAAGTCTATGTTTTCCAGAGCTCTATTTTTATCAAGATTGCTTGTTGTTTTGTTAATTTCTTAGTATTTCAAAGACTTCAGAACTGTACCAGTCACTGTTACATATACAGTAGTGGGAGGCGAATTTGAATGCAAAAAGAATTAATCATTGTTTAGGGACATTATCTCTCATTAAAAATAAACATTCAATAAACTAAAGACTGCAATCCTAGGCACATCTACCTAGTAGTAATCTTCGCCAGACATGACAAAGATTTGAAATAATGCTGAACATAAATAGTCATAGGGTCATACTGAAAGATTTGCAATTTGCACATTCCTTTCTATCCAACTGGGATTCAAGGAAGCTAGCAGTAAGATTCAGTAAAAGAGTGCAATTATGGGACAAAATGAAATAAACTATTAAAACACAATTAAGTTAAAAGTCACATGCAGAATTGACTAAAGAAATGTGTTCTAAGGCCTAAATAACCTAATGGCACCAGATCTCGTCTGATCTTGGAAGTTAAGCATGGTCAGTTCTGGTTAGTACTTGAATGGGAGCTCAGTAATGAATACCAGGTGCTGAAAGCTATACTTCAGAGGAAAGAACTGGCAAAACCACCTCTTGAGTATTTAATGCCTAAGAAAATGTTATGAAATTCATGGGGGGGGGGGTCATCAAAAGTAAATAGACATCTTGAAGGCACATATACACAATGTGCTTTACAAGAACCTGCCTTCGAAAAACCATCAGTTGGTCCAGTATGTGCTAGTAAGCATGTTAAAGGGTATTCAGTCGTGAGAGCATATTGCACCATTTTATGACAGACACACTGGTTGCCAATTCATTTCCAAGTAAAATGTAAATTTACTGGTGATCGTCTTTGGAACCCACAACAACTTGGGTCCAGGCTGCCTAAAGTCCCATTTTGTCCCATATAAGCCTGGTTGGGTTTTGAGAACACCAAATGATGCCCTCCTTTTGTCTCAGTACCTTGAGAGGCACATTTGGGGCAAATGTAAGACACATACTTGTCAAGGGTTGTTTCCAAGCTGCTGGATTCCCTCCCAAGGGAGGCTTGGCTCCTGCTTGTCCTTCTGGTGGCAGGTAAGCCTTCTTTCCCTTTTAGAAGGCAACTGACCAGCTGCTGGAAACAGGAGCTGTTCTTTTCTTAGTGGTATCTAATTATTTTAGATTGTTCCTTCAGTTTAGTTCTCTTTAACAGCTGCTTTTGTTTTGTGTTTTAATCATATTCTTTATTTAGTCTTACTATGAGCCATTTGGGAGGGGCAGGGGAAAATACCTTTTTATTCAAGAAGTTTTTTGACAATTTGCTGGGAACAAAGGTTTTTTCATGAGGGATGCTGTAACTGTCTGCTCACCAAGTGTTCTTAAATTATTTTTAAACAGTTTTCTTTGGGTGTGATTTTAATATGACAACTCATTTAACTGCATTTTAATTTACTGTGGTTTCAGTTGTATCTGTTTAGTTGTATAACTTTTTTTAAAAAAAATAGTGTTGTGAGCTGCCTTGAAACCAAATATTAAATAAAAGATAGGATACACGTATACTGAAATGAAATGAAAGGTTTAAGTCCAGGGTCATAGATGTTATGCCCCATATATCCTGTTTCCTGAAACACGATGGGGAAGGGTCATCTCACCATCCAAACTATGACTAAAAAATCTTCAGCCTGGTTATACCTGCACTACAGAACTCCCAGTTCTTTCCTTAAAAGGTCCATATGGCCTATTCAGTCTATCTTCCACTTGTGAAGATTTTCTTCAGGTTTCTTTCTTTCTTTCTTTCTTTCTTTTTTTATAGGTCAGCTCTTCTGTTTCCTGAATTGAGAACTGAACAACTGATCTCACTGTATTTGGTTGGCTTGCTCAGCCACAGTTGTCCATAGGTGTTGTTAACCTAATAATAATAATAATAATAATAACAATAATAGCTACATGGTGTGTGATTTTTTTTTTTAATAACGATATAAGCCACCTCAAACACTGTGGGCAGTGGAAGGGCAGGATATAATTTTCCAAAATAAAACAATAAAAATATTAAAAGGACATTTTCACTACAGTTCTCTAAGTAGGTGAAAATTTCCTTGTTGCAACAGAGAACATATTCATACAATTTCCTTAAGTGAGGTAATCCTTTTCTCGTAATACATGGATTTTGCTGTTACTTTCAAGCTGGTATTTCAGATGAGAAAATCACTCATTCTTGTAGCAATCCAGTTTTTTTAAGGTGCAATATCTGAATATTAGACATTCAAACTAAATCTTTTAGAGTTACATTTGAAATACATGGGTCAAACTGATAATAAGATCCAAGCAAGTGATGTTGCCAAAGTTCATTATTATCTGATTCCTAGTTCAGGATACAAATATGTCCCATTCCACCTCATGATGATTGGGTATAATGCAAATGAAGCACCATTTCCCCCAAGAAAAGATTCTCCTGCTCGGAACGCTGAGTGAAATTCTGCGTATGCCTCGTCAGCATTCAAGAGACCAGGTGGTCAAAGCCTTGGTACATGCGCAGAAAGGCAAGCTTAAAGACATCAACATTATATGGCCTTGCTCATGCCACAGAAGAAAAGATATAAAAGCTTGTTGTGCGTTTATGTAGGAATTAGGCGGTGCTGGTCAAAAATTTTAAATGGAAAAAGAAAGAAAGTTCAGTAGCAAATAGTATTAGCAGAGTATCTTCTCGATTTGCCATGCTGGGCCAATAAAAAAGGTAATGTGTGGATCAGCGGCTCTAACCTCCAACTGCAATCTGTTTTCTTCCTGTTGTTTCTTTAAAAGAACAAGGTTTTACAGTTTGCTGGATTTTGTTCAATTTCTAAAAATCCTATCAGATTTACAATAAAGATCTCTTGTCTGAATTGAGCAAAACCATGGGAAAAGATACTTAAATTTTATGTATATGGCTTTTCATTGAGTTACAGATGCCCAAATAGGCAATGGAGCCTATTTATTTTTAATGTTATATTGTAAAATAAAATAGAATAATTTCTAAAATAAAAAATAAAAACATTTTGTTTTTATAGAACACAGATGGTCCGTATATAAACCACAAATCATTTCAGGATAATCCACAGGAATTTTGCAAAAGGAGTTAGTAGGAGAGCAAGACACAAATACAAATATTCTCTCAGATATTGTGGTATACTGTGTACTCCAAATAGTTTCTACAGTTGTATTTGTACAAAACCAACAAGCAGAATTCTTTTTTCCTGTCAACAATGAAGAGAGACCAAAAAAGAAGCTTATTTGGGGGGGGGGGTGATTAAAAAGTCATTTTAAGTTTAATTCTATCATACGGCAATATCAATGTGTATGTGAGTCTGTATCAGATACATTTTATATAGGTGTGTGAACACAGCTGCTTGATTTGGCTTGCATGTGCCAAACAATATCTGTTTGTAGTACATCAGGCTTGTAGCATTGCATTTACCTGCAGTGAGAGCCACGTATTTTCAGCAATGCCTTGCATAAGGCAGAACTGAGTAGAACCTCCTGGATACGAAGAGCCAACAATCTTTTGAGAACCACATATATAGTACCTTGGCCACAATGAAGGAAAGGGGAAAGAAGTGACCAGAGCATGAGAGATGTGATTGCTCTATAATTTATTATTTGCAAAACTGTACTTCTCTTGGTCCCTCACATTTTTATTTTCACTATAGTTCCACCATAAGAAAGGTATTCCTAAATCACTATTTATTTTTATTTTTAAAAAAACCATCATACTTGCACTGCAACCATGTTCGCAGCAAGCCCCCATATACACAGCTAGTAACCTGGTGTAAATGGCACTTCATTTATAAACCAGCTTTCAGTCTAGGCTCATTCATGTTTTCTGGTTAAGATCAGTCAAAAAAAATCATGGACTTCCAAGCAAATGCCAAAAAACAAGCAAAACAAAAACAAAAACCCCTCAACAACTTTAAAAGAAATCCCAGCTGGGAATGAATGAATAAATATATATTATGTTTTATACACACACACACACATGTACGTGTGCATGGTTTTGCCTGCAAGTGATTAGTCTCACAGATTAATGATTCTGGATAAGAAGGGGAGATCTGATTATTGTTGATGCTAAAATAGTAAAGCTAAAATAAAAAGTAAAGCTGGCATGAAAACCCTCAACAAGCGCCTTCTAAGCAAAGGGTGTTGACGCCATCATGGCATCTTTGTAAAATGAGCGCTAGCAGAAAACACACCACAAACTGGACCTAATGCACTGAAAACAGATGAAGCCCAGGTCATCCCATCCCCCCAGGGTTCTCATTTGTGGGAGACACTGCATTTGTATAATCTTGGGCAGCATCTGCAACATTTCAATCCCCAACATTTTAAGAATAAGGACAAGTGACTCCATATTGGATGACATACATTCCAAATCTTTCTCTTTCTCTTTCAAACTCTCTCGGCTTTAAAGCTCAGAGGCAAAAGGCACAATCTCAATCTTGGCAAGGGAAGAAGCAAATGAAAAATTGGTGCGACACAACATCACATAGCCCATGATCTTCAAGTTGGCCTTCCTGAGACATCTCCAACATCTTGGACCACTATTTTTGCATCCCTCTCTTGTCCTTTCTGTCCATTATAACCACAAAGCCCTGCAATACTGTAGTTTGGCTTCCAGTTCATTCTAGGCCCAGATTGGCAAAACAAG
>CM034701.1:323072279-323085993 GCA_020142125.1 Phrynosoma platyrhinos
AAAAATATGGTAATGTCTCTGTCACATCCAGCAGGATACCAAGTCCATAAATTCAAGCTTCAGTAGTTAAAACTTGGAAAACCTTTATTAAGAAACTATAGATTCTGTCCAGTGGCATTCACTGTCAGAACTGACCAGCAAGCATTAAAAATGCCCAGTTAAGCTAAAAACAATTTCACATTTCAGGTGGGCTTAATTCTTATTCCTTATAATTAAGAAACACATTTTCCTTTCTTCCCCAAACCACCCCCCTCTTTGTTGCTTCAGCTAGACTCTTTTACAGAACCAGCTTTGAACAGGCTTGGCTCATGTTTTCCTCCTTTCCAGTATTGTCTCAGCACCTATGACTGAGATCACCACAACTTAACAATACCATTTCCACTGTATATCCCATTACACCTACTTCCCAACAATTGATGCCAGGCAAGTTGCCTATGCAACTCTTGACACTCCCAAGCTCTGCTGTGCTGCTTCTTGTCTCCCTCTGGTACCCTCTATATCCCTGTAAGGCATGTATAGACTATATTGGTTCCCATACTGATTCCTCTGAAACAGATTAGCAGGACTTGATACACAACAGAGCTTCACTCTGTAATTAAACCATAGCAGATTATACAGGCCTATTTCAGTCACTCAGGATATGAGACTCAAACTGCTTTGGTCACCTTGGTGTTTGACTTATGTTGACAACTGGATGGGAAGAAGTGTGGCCCTATCAGTTCTTCCAGCCCCTGGGATGACTTTCATTACCATCAGCCATGGTATCTGGGATCACCTGACAAGGTTGGGCATTAGAAGCACTGAATTGCCATCTCTCCAGTCCATCTTATGTCATATCTAGCAGGTAGTGTTGAGGGACTACTGCTAGGCAGACCCACCCAACACAATCTGGCCAAATTAGACCACCAAAGCCTATGTGTAGTTGAGTCTCCTCCGATGTTATTAGGACCACACCTTGCTAGAGTTTTATGCTAGTCATTGTTGATTACAATATTGTTGACTGCATTATTTATTTATTTATTTATTTACTGTATTTGTAGTTATTGAAAACTAGTATGTCTTTTACTGAAATTTATTCTGTTGAAGATGACAATTGAAACAACTTTGTAAGTCCCTGGAGTAGAATATTCTACCACTATTCACAGACTGAGTTCATGATGACCTGAGTTTATTATGTGCTTCTTTATGTTATGGTAGATAGGGTAGTTTTGTTATGTTTTTTACAGATTGTGTTATGGTGTAGCGATTTGGGCATTGGATTATGATCTGGAGACCAGGGTTTGAATCCCTGATTGGCCATGAAAATCTGCTGGGTGATCTTGGGCAAGTCATACTCTGTTACATCAGAGAAAGGTAAAATCAAACCCCCTCTGAACACATCTTGCTAAGAAAATCTTAGGGTTGCCATATGCTGGAAATGATTTGAAGGCACGCAAGAAGGGGGAGGAGGAAGAGTTGTTATAAATAGATATACAGAATTTTTTTAAAGGCTCCCATTCCTGTGATTGTGAACTGCTGCTGCTGCTGCTGCTTTTTCTTCTTAGCTGCCAACATATATGCCTGCCTGAGGAATGAGGTCTGTTGTGAGGGTCCTCCTCTGTGTCCCACCAGTGAGATCAATGCTGTGTGTAAGAACATGGGAGAGAGCCTTGTCAGAAGTGGAACCTCAATTGTAGACTGTCGTCCCCTTGAAAGCCTGACTGGTGCCAACACTGGTTTCATCTAGGCACCAAATAAAAGCATAGCTACTCATTGAACACTTTTGGTCTTACTGGTTTATCTCTGTTTTGCTGTTTTAAACCTGTTTTAACTTCTTGATTGCATTTATATGTTTTTAATCTTTTACAATAATTTTTATTGTTTTAAACTGTTTTAACTTGTTTGCATTGGTTTTACTTGAACCACCACCCTGATATTTTTTGATAGAGAGTGGGGTAGAAGTATTTAAATACATACATGCATACATGCATACATAAATTATTCATTATGGGATTCTATTTATTTATTATCTGCAGGGGCTCTGTATTTGAATAGCCTTTGGATTTGTCAGCGTTCATAGACTATATTCATACAGACATGAGTTTATCATGTGTTTCCCCAGATGTATGTGTAAAGGTAGCAGCAGTTTATTAAGTGTTTCTGAAGTCAGATACTGAGGGAAAGATGAGATATAAATTGAATAAAAAAAATAAATGGATGGATGGATGGAATTCTATTTAAGGCCTGCATTTCTGTCATTGTTATTATCTGTGTACTTTGTTTATTTGATGTTGTTGAACTTATCATTTATTTGAAGTTGATGTTTTCATCTTTTGCTCTTGTTACATGTGTAATTTCTAGATAGTTATATTAAGTTTTATGTATTTATTTAACATTATTATACCCACCAACATTTCACAGGACACATGTAACCAAGCCACATCAAAGTGTGATCAAAATGGCAAGAAGTTATTAATGATGAACTAGGAGAAGCTGCAACCACTCACTTTTGCCTGAGCCTACTGGGAGGGAAAGATTCCAGCTTCTCCTCTCCCCCTGCTGATCTTTGATCTTTTGTACTTTGAACTTAGTTTGCAAGAACTGAAGTAAGATGTGAATAAAGGGGGAAAGCAGGAGGGGAGAGGCATTTTAAAAACAACTGAAAAAATGGGATGACAGATGAGTAGTCAGTACTGTCCCTGCTAAATTGGTAAAGTTAGTAGGTATGCATTATTTCTATGTTTTTGATTCTTTGATTCTTATTTGATTTGGCTTTAATAGTGTTTCTGTGGGGTTTTCTTATTCTATTACATTTAGATACTTTTTACACAATTGGTAAATGATCCAGTCCATACCTCTCCCTTTCATTGCATCCTGAGCTCTCCATGCTTAGACAAGAGCGTGGGAAAGTTTAGGGTGGGGTTGAGTACTACTTCCAGATTTCTCCAGCTAGCATGGTCAATGGCTAGGAATTTTGGTAGCTGTAGCTTAAAAATGTAATTTCCCCAATCTTTAGTGTAAACCTTATGTATACAGCCTGAGGAAAATATGAGCTGGAACAGACCGGCTCTAAAAGCCGGTGTCCCAGTGGCTTGGGGGCTTGGTGTTTAGATGTCCTGTGCCCCCAAGATGTCTTGAAGCTGCCTGGCTGCCCAGACATGAGAGACTTCATGCCACTTCAGCAGTGCAGTGTTTACACACCATACACTGTCGGAGTGTCCTGAAGCCGCCATGGGGCCGTTGTGGGACAAGAAAAGGTGGCTTTTTGCCACCTGAAAAAGGAGCAGATCTTTGCCACTCCTTTTTTGGGCAGTTTCAAGGCGGATTGGGGCCACGGCCTGTGGTTGCTGCAGATCAAATCCATCTTCAGAAAGGGCGGCTTCAAGCCTCCCCTTGTGCCCATCTGTTTCACCCCTGTGTTGTTTATGTTAAACATCACAGAATCCATTTTAAAGAATTACATAAGGATTTTGTTGTTCTGTGAGGTCCCTTGCTTTTTCTTGCTCTGCAGAGAAGGGTCCTACTTACATTCTTTGCACACAGAAAGTGTGTGTATGTGTAAATTGGAATCATACAGACTGAGTCCTTACACCAGTGGTGGGAATCATGCTTTCTTTCACATGCTGCTAGACTAGGCTTACCATTTGTCCCAGAAAAGCAGGAAAATCCTGGATTGAAGAGTTTGAAAAATATCCCTGCTGTCTGGGCCAATTGAAGCAACAAACTATAAATCCCAGAATGTAAATGGATGGCAATATATAAATAAACCACAACTGAAATACAGTGGGACCTTGGTGTATCTGGTTGAGTTTGGTTCAAGGTTCTCCTTGGATACCAGACTCTGTGGATGCTCAGGTCCCATTATATAGACTTGCATAGTCAAATGGTGTCCCTTATATTAAAAAAGTAAAATCAAAGTTTGCTTTTTGGATTTTGTATATTTTTGGAATATTTTGAAGCCATGGCTGGTTGAATCCATGAATTATGGGGGGCTGACTGTATGCAATGTTAAATATCAAAAGGTGGGGTGTTATAGGTGGGGGGGTTAATAAGCCTCCCCAATCATGTCTTGAATGCTTTTGTCCTGTTTTTGTGGAAGAGAATGATGGCAACCATATGCTAGACTGAAGCTCCAGCATTCTTCAATGTTAGTGCTGGTTAGGGCTGCTGGAGGATCCAGTTCAATATCTGGAGGGCTGCTTGATTGCCACTCCTCTCTTACACAGAAAATCTATGTAGAGGGTTTTTATTTAAGCAAGCATTTAAAACATAAACATGCCATGGTAGTTTTTATATTGAACATGTGTATTTGTCATGCCTTTTAAATTTTGTATATTTGTAATTTAATTTTATATTGTTTTTAGATTATTTTAACTGTTTTAAACTTTATTGTATTTTTTAAAAAATCTGTGAGCTGCCTTGGGTCCCTTTGGGGAGAAAGATGGCATATAAATAAATAAATAAGTAAATAAATATGAAATTCTTGAGAGTTTTAATTTTGAGGGGACTACTGTTCCTAAGATTTCTCATCCCACATGGCTGGTGGGGAACTTGGAAGTTGTAGTCCCATGAAGTAAGTTTTTCAAACTCTCACCATGTATTCTGCATAACAGAAGACAGTCGTCTATTGGAAGGGCTGTCAGAAAACAATATTTTGTTTGAAGACTCTTTTGAAGGATGAATTGTAGTTAACATATTGGAGGGGAACAGGTAGGGGGTGGAAGGCTGGTGTAACTATTTCCAGAGCCAAACTTTGCTCCTGGGTTTTCTTTTAAAGACAGAACAATGTCATGTCAGATTTGTACAAGTCCTATAATTATCATTTTAGAAGAAGAAGAAGAAGAAGAAGAAGAAGAAGAAGAAGAAGAAGAAGAAGAAGAGAAATTCATGCCAATAATCTAGAGGTGTACAATTTAAAGTTACTTTTGGCTTACAGTGTCAGCTTCTTACGCCAGCCTTTTTTCTCATCCATGAAAGAATGTAGGGTAGTTGGATGAGATTGTGTTTTTTTTTTAACCTCTGCCTTTTATTAGGGAGGGAGGGGAGAAAACTTTCAGATGCAGCCAACACTTATTGTCACCACAATCTGCTATGTGTCTTGCAATTAGCTAGCCCTAAATATGCAACATTTGTGATCTTCATTGGGGGAAAAATATGTCTGTTTTGTACATGAGTGAATTCAAATGCAAAAGAGCACCAATATCAGATGCTTTGGGGTAAATCTATATAGAACAGCTTTCCTTTCCCTAAGCACAGTGGTTTTGATGGATGCATAAAGGAAACAATATGCTGTCATTGAAAGTTAATTGTGATCAAAAGTAGTTCATTTCCATTATGTGTTTTCATTAACTGGGGTAATGTGATGAAATCAAAATCTGTCTTACATATGTTGATAAGGCACATCAGCTGGATCTTCTAAGGCTGGGAAATCTCTTTCAGTCCAAGGAGCACATTCAGTTTCAGAGATGTTTTGGGGATGGGTTTTCCACTGGTAGCAGATGCAAGGGAAAGTTGTTGGATCAAAAATATCAGCATGCTTCAGCTTTTATTGCTAGTAGCTAAATTTTGGGAGAAGCTTTTCAGTCTTTTAAAATGGGAGAAACCCATACAGAAACATGGCACACTAACTGGTGGTGCCAGGCAAATTGTGATCCCAAGAGGAATAGATTTAGCCTAGCAACTGATGTTATTTGCTGTCAACTTTGCTTAGAGTTATGGCAACACTGTATGGGAGTCCTCCAAGAGCCATGCTTGGAAGCTCAATGCCATGGTTGCTTTTACAGAATTGATCTCTTGGTAATGTAGTCTTCCTCTGTTCCTACTTTCTACTGTCTTCTACTTTATTGAGCATTATCATGAGTGATGTCATCTTATGATACATCTAAAGTATGAAAACCTCAGTTTAATCAATTTGGCTTCTATTGAGCGTTCAGGCCTGATTTGTTCTATGATATTTTTGGCAGTTCATGGTGTCTGGAGAAACCTCCTCCAGCACTACATTTCAAATGAGTTGATCTTCCTCTTGACAGCTTTCTTCACTCTCTGAGGTTACCCACTCCTGTCATACAGCATTAGGAGCACCAGGTTAGAGGAGCTTGCCAAACTTGATGCAGGATCACAGAACGTATTTTGTGGCTATATGTAGCTTTGGTCAATATGCATTACAGCAGTCTGTTGTTATTGTTGTTGTTAAAAAAAAATTAAGGTAATTGCTGGACTTTAATGTACATTAAAGAGCCTCAAGCTCTGACTGCAAGCATCTCAAATTGTTTGAGAATTGGTTCTGTTGAATTAGAGTAAAGTGAAGTAAAGATGGTCCAAACATATGTGTTATGGGCTATCAATATGAAAGTGTTACCAGGTTTGTTTATATGGTCCAAATTAGGCTGACATATGCAAATGTGATTGGACATCAGTATGAGGCAGATATTTTGTTCTCTTGACTCCCTGATGTATAAATGTTTGAGCTTCCTGTGCAATGTTTCTGGTGGAAGCATGAAGATTTTATTCAGGAATGTATAGATGGGTGGAGGGCTGGAAGAACCTCCACTTTGGTGGGGGGGAGGCAGAAACCACCACTGTTTCACTTCACTGGTGACCAGTGAAGAAGTCTGACTGAGTCAATTTTACTCTGGCCATCATGGCTACAGTTGCCTTGCCCTACTTGTAGCATCCATTGTTACACCAGAAGGAATAACATTCTAGCCTTGTATCTGTTTAGGGATTAAAACACAAGGGTCACTTCTACAAGAAACAAGTATGCAAATAATCCAGAAATGAATCTGTACAGGGCACAGTAGTACAGGATTAAATTCAGTGCCATTGGGTCTCATGCTTATGAGTATATGTAAGCAGCCTGCCCTCCCTGAGTGAATTTCCATTTATGTCCATAGAAATGAGAGAAGAAATTTATATTCAGAGTGTTAGTCTGCATGGTGAACTATCCCTTAATGAACAGAATATAGTATAGGAAAGAAATGGGTGTTTGACAGTTTTGGATAAAATGTGAGGCACCACTGAATTTCAGAAAAGTCAGCTTACACAGCCAACTTTCTTATTAACTTCACACTATTAAAAACAGCAATAAAAACCACATTTTATATTCCTTCTTTCCTCCAACAAGCTTAAGGCAACATATGTATCTCTGTTGTTTCTCACTTGATTTTTCACAACAATCCTATAAGTGAGTTTGGGCTGAGAAGAAACAATTGCCTAGTGAATCACAGGGTTCAATGGAGACTTGAACCTGGATCTCCCAAGTCAACCAATGCATGTAAAATCTATTAAGATGATATTTGTGTGTGTGTTAACAATGTGCAAAAATGCATGTTTGAGTATGTGCTAGTAAAACGCAACACAAAAATTACTTTGATACAATATACAAGAAAGTTTGAGGCTAGGTTTTCATTTTGTTTTATTTTTGCAGTCAGTACACACCTGCAAATTGGTTACATGGGACTACACCAAAGCAGTATAAAGTCCTAATACACAGTCTTCAATTCCATCATTAATATTTGGAATTTTTCTAGCTATGCCAGAATTTGGGAAGAGCAAAAAGAAACAATAAAAGAAAGGATTAGAAGGAAGAGTCCTTTCATCCCTATTTAGTTTTACTTATTAAAGACTGTGGTGGACAACCTGGAGCCCTAAAGAACCACGTGTGACTCTCAGGTTAATATCAAAACATCCAATACAAGTTCAGACCTCTGGGAAGAATCCCTCCCTTAGAAGCCAGCTGACATTGTGTTGGTAGCGGGGATGATTCCTCCCACTTTTGGCTTTGGTTCCACTTGCCATCTACAGATGGTAAAGAATGTGGTCCTTCACACTAGAAAGGTTCTCCACCACTCTTTAAGTGCTTTCTACCCCATGTTTCTCAGACCCTCACATTACCCATTCACCCACCAGGTAATTTCAGTGAGGAGGGGAAAAGTCATCTTATCAGCATTGACAACAAGTCTCTTCATGGGAATTTGTGTGCCAATTCCCAAGCACTTTTGGATGGTTTCATACAAGGACTGAATTGCACTAGGAGATGGAAGACATTGGAGATGGAAAGAATATTCAAAAATATTGAAAAAAATTAATGATGGAATTTTTTTTTTTTTTGGTAGTGTTGAGAAACCATAACAAGAAAGCTCTTGGACTGATGAGAATCTTTATAGTTTGAGACTTATTCTAAGCAAAATTCTCACATGGTAGTTTTAGAGAGAAAACAGCCTTTTCTGCATAAAATATTTTATAGAATCATAGAGTTGGAAGAGACCACAAGGGCCAGCCAATCCAAACCACTGCCGTGCAGGAACACAAGAAAGCACCCCTGACAGATGGCCAACCAGCCTGTTTAAAAACTTCCAATGAAGGAGATTCCACCATACCTCAAGTGTGGAGTGTGCACCACACTGCAGAGAAATATTATTTCTACAGTCCATATCTACAGATTCTTTATCCAAGGATTCGACCATCCATGGCTTAAAAATATTCTAAACAGATATACATTCCAAAAATCTAATCTTGCTTTTGCCATGCCAGTGTATTTAATGGGACCTGAGCATCCATGGATTTTAGTATCCATGGGGGGTTCTGGAACCAAACCCTAGCAGATACAAAGGGGCCATTGTATGTTGAAAATGCTGTTTCCTATGCAAAACATACTGTTTTCTATGCAAAACAACAATGCACAAATTTTGCACAGAATAAATCCTGAATTGTGAATAGACTTTGAAAACTATAGGGTTTTCAAAAACTTTCTTGCTGTAGGGAAAAATGGTTAAAATTGTGTCTTGCTTCCTTAGAGAAGACAATTAGTGAAGAATTACAATCCTAGAAGACACTTTGCAGATATTCTTTTCTCCCTAATGGATTTTCTGAGATAAGAAAAAAGACTGAAGAAAACAGGGATAAATATAACACAGATTTACAATTAAGTATGGCATCATCCAAAGCCCCCATGAAATTATATGAATGAGGCAGGGCAACACCATGATAAAAAGCCTTGTCTCAAATTATCTTCCCAAGAGGATTCAAGAAGCAGCATAGTGCTTTAGATTGTTGGATTTGGATATGACAAACCTCAGTATAAATGTGCAATTAACCACACATTTTCTTCAGACCTGATTATCGTTCTGCCTAATATTCCTCAGAACAAAAAGACTACACCAAATTATCCAGGAACTGACAGAATCCAAGTATAGCAAATAAAAAAGGTAAAAGTAAAGGTAATTCCTTGACATGAATGTCTAGTTGTAACCAACTATAGGGGGTGGTGTTCATCTTCGTTACTAAGCTGAAGAGCCAGCATTGT
Source organism: Phrynosoma platyrhinos (assembly GCA_020142125.1). Taxonomy (NCBI): domain Eukaryota; kingdom Metazoa; phylum Chordata; class Lepidosauria; order Squamata; family Phrynosomatidae; genus Phrynosoma; species Phrynosoma platyrhinos. The sequence continues at coordinate 323,081,563 of CM034701.1, forward strand.
CCAAAGATGACTCCAGTGGTCATGTGGCCAGCATGACTGCACCAAATGCTGTTACCTTCCCACCAAAGTGGTATCTATCAATCTACTTGCACTGTTACATGCTTTTGAACTGCTAGGTTGGCAGAAGCTGGGACTAGTGACAGGAGCTCACTCCATCATGCAGCACTCGGGCCTTGAACTGCCAACTTTCTGGTCTTCTGATCATCAGAATTGGCTTCTTAACCACTGAGCCACTGCATCCCATATTTCTTTTGTACTAATCATTTTGTATTTCTGTTTTAACTACTATTGTTTTTGTCACTGCCAGCCACTGCATTAATCTCTGCATGTGGAGAAACACTTATGCTAGCTGGCAAAGTTGTACAACCAGATGCACATGAAGATGTGCAACTAAATATGCATTCACATCTCCATCACATATGCACCAATAGGCACATATATGTGCAGAATACTTATGGTCTGCATCAAACAAATATGTTTGACTGCTTCCACAGAGGAATTTATGCCTTGGTAAGACACCAACAGGTTTCCAGCCATAACAATCAGAAAATTTACCTAACTCTGCCTGCTTGAATTTAGGAAGCATCTCCATAAGCACATACTACTGAGTATGGATGGTGAAGGAGCTGCTGCAGGTCACGTGTAACTGCAGTACTATTATTGTGTTCTTGCCAGAAAATGTGCACCTGCAGCAAGTAAAAGTTGGTTTCCCAATTGGAAAAGAAGATCCAGCAACTTGAGGCTCATTTGTTCAGCATATTAAGGAGCATGAGGTTTTCTTGGACAGAACAAAGCAGGCTGAATGAGGAACACACTGAGTTCTGAATGAGGAACATACTGAGGATGTCTTTGAGGAGGAGGTCAGTTCCCAAACACAGAAGGTTGGCATTGGGAGAAATGTGACATATAGAAGTAGAAGGACCAGGTAGAGTGGAGCTACAGAATCCATTCAAAGTTCTGTCACTTTGTGATGATGAGGATTGTCCCCTGCCAATCCTAAAAGGAGAAATATAGTGGGTGTACGCCCTGCTGAACAGTAGCAGTGGTTTACAAGCCTGACTAAAAGTCTCAAGAGGTGTTCTGTCTTCCTGAATCCATGGTGTAACAGAAAATCTGACAAAACCTGTCAAGCCCACTGACTCTTACTTCTTCCTTTTCATCCACATGGGAACCATTGACACTGCAAGGCATAATCTTCAGGATATCACAAGGCTCTGGGTAGGGAGAGTAGTGGAGTCTCCTTCCCTGGAGGTCTTTAAGCAGAGGCTGGATGGCCATCTGTCAGGGATGCTTTGATTGGGAGTTCCTGCATGGCAGGGGGTTGGACTGGATGGCCCTTGTGGTCTCTTTCAACTCTATGATTCTATGATTCTATGATTCTAGGGAGCTGAAGAAACTTGATGCACATTTAGTCATTTTGTCACTCCTTCCAGTTGAATGGCATGGTTCAGGAAAGAATCATGGTGGTGAACAACTGGCTCAGCAGATGGTACTACTGGGAATGATTTGTCTTCTTAGATCATAGTCTGTGGCTTCATGAAGATGGACTTTTGGCAAGTTATGAGTTGCACCTCACAGCAGTTGGTCAGAATGTTTTTGCTAAGAGGCTGATCAGGAGGGCTTTAAATTGAGTTATGTGGGGGAAGGAGACTGTATTCTTGAGGGCAGGAGTTTATCAAGTGCTGGAGATAATAGCCCAAATATTATAGGAAAAACAGGGAGAAACCAACAGTGGGAGAGGGGAAATCCTCCTAATAAGCATGTGATGCAGCAGCTAAAAAAAAAACAATGCAATTCTAGGCTGCATCAGTAGGTAGAGGTACAGTGTCTAAATCAAGAGAAGTAATACTATGATTTTGTTTTGCTTTGGTCAGACCTCTCCTAGAATATTGTGTCCAGTTCTGGGCACCACAATTCAAGAAGGATATTGACAAGCTGGAACATGTCAGGAGGAGAGTGACTAAAATGGTAAAAGGTCTAGAAACCATGCCATATGAGAGATGGCTTACAGAGCTGGGTATATTTAATCTGGATAAGAGAAGGTTAAGGGATGACATGATAGCCATGTTTAAATATTTGAAGGAATGCCATATTGAAGATGTGTTTTCTGCTGAACCGTCAGGAAGTTCTTTCTAATGTTTAGGTGGAATCTCTTTTCCTGTAGCTTGAATCCATTGCTAGAGGAGAGAGACTAGGACACAGAGCAATGGATTCAAGCTACATAAAAAGAAATTCCACCTAAACATTAGGAAGAACTTCCTGACACTAAGAGCTGTTCAACAGTGGAACATGATGCCTCAAACAGTAGTGGAGTCTCCTTCTTTGGAGGTTTTTAAACAGAGGTTGGAAGGCCATCTGAGTGCTTTGATTGTCTATTCCTGCTTGGGAGGGAGTTGGATTGGAAGGCCCTTGTGGTATTTTCCAACACTCATTCTATGACTTCTTGAGCTCCCAACCCAGTCCACTGGCACTAAAGGAAAGGCACAATAAGTCCCTAAAAACATGAGCACAAGGTAACATTTGGAATACCACAGGCACTTCTATGTAAAAGCTCTCAAACTCTGTTCAATTCCCAGAATTCCTGCTACTGCCCATGTGAGCTGGGACCTCTGGGCACTAAAGTGCAAAACATCTAGAAGACTGAAATTTGAGAACCCCTGTATTAGTGGACTGTAGCACCCATGGCTAGGGTACCAGCACTGGCTGACATCAAATTCTATAGTGTGCATCCCTTGTTTGCAATGAAAAGGCACATGCTGTACAATCCTGCCGCAGCAAGTGTATAGACTCTGTTCCTCCATCACAGCTGCTTCTGTTCTTCCATCATCCACTCCTTCGAACTGTCATTCCTGTTGTGCTTCTGCTCTTTATCTGTGGCATAATATGTCAGTTATTCACTTGTCCTTATGTGCCTTCAAGTTGACTCTGACATGGCAACCCTCATAAGGGTTTCTTGGCAATATTTACTCTGAGGAGGTTTGCCATTTAGGCTGTGACCTGCTCAGGGTCACCCAATGTGTTTCCATAGCTGGGTAGGTATTCAAACCTTGGTATCCCAGAGTCCTAGTCCACCACTCAAATCACTACACTGTGCTGGTTCTGCACACTAGATGTTTAAAAACACTTATGAATCTCATGGATTTTGTGCTCTTCATGTACAAAAGTACACAGAAGAGGAACTGAATGGACATTTTCCCCACAGAGGATTTTACTGTCCCATTAGATGCCAATTTAAAGAACAGTCTTACATGTTAAAATGCCCTATAACCATTTTGATGTGACATTAAAAGTGCCTTTGAACTTCTCTCTGTGTGATTATTTGTGATGTGCATAATGATCCTTCATGCGTAAGGTTTGTGTGGGCTTGTGCTTGGATAAGCCTGTTGTGAGAAAATAAAACCTTTGCAGTCGAGAGTGTACGTTCCATTTCCACTCTGTCCTAGAAGAACACAGAGAACATGTGCCATAAATTGTGTGGGTGTGATTTTTTTAAAGGCACCTGTTAGCATCACAAGTGAAGATAGCAGGGCCAGCCCTATCAGTAGACAGTGTAAGGGCCTTTGCAGACTGCCAGAAATAGTGCAAATTGAGTCCACTTTAAGGGTTAGGGTTAATGCCAGGGAATCATGGGAATTGTTTTTTTTTTTTTCTGAGACATTGAGCCTTCTCTGTCAGAGAGCTCTGGTGCCACAATAAAATACAGTTCCCATGATTCCCTAACCCTAACCCTAAAAGTGGACTCAATTTGCACTATTTCTGAAGTCAGCTATTTTGGGGTGTTATGAAAAGCAGACTCAATGGCTTAATTTATTTTTATTGGGGGGGGGGTTCTACCTTGAAGAGGGGGTGGTGATGGTGGTGGTGTGCCTTCAAGGCATTTCCAACTTATAGTGACCCTAAGGCTGTGAGAATATGGAGTTTTCATGGTGGATTTTTTTTTTTTTTTGCAAGATTTATTCAGAAGCAGTTTGTCATTGCCTTCCCCGAGGCTAAGAGGATGTGATGCCCAAGGTAACCCTGTTGGTATCATGGCTAAATTGGGAATCAAAGCCTGATCTCCAGAGTTGTAGTCTAACACTCCAACCACTACGCCATGCTGGCTCTACTTTGAAAAGATGCTTCTAGGATTTTCTTCCTCAGATGTCAAAATAAGTTGAACATCTTTGGTTACTGTTACCTGAAGGGCCCTTTCCTTTTCTGCTTCAGGCAAGAAAATGCCTTGGTACCTTACTGACTGAAGATTATCAAAATGAGATAGCCAGTAGCATTCATAAACCAGTTGTGCATTCTGGTCAGAGTTCAGTTTTATACTGGGTGGCACAAGCAATAGCAGTTTCATTTATATAAAGCTTCATATCACACTAAGCAGTCAGTCTCTAAACAATTTACAACTATAAGCTAATTGCCCCCAACAAGCTGGGTACTCATTTT
>CM034701.1:323092752-323103630 GCA_020142125.1 Phrynosoma platyrhinos
CGTACATAGAAAGACATCCCTAAGTTTAGAAATGCAGTCTTGAACAATCTATTTCTGCCCTAACAATGCTGAAACTCAAGACAGGCCTCATGACAGCCTCTGGTCTCTTTTGATCCATGTTAAGAAGCCATCCTGGTTTCTTAAGCTGCTTTCCATGTTCAGTCTTGGAAGCCAATTATATTAAACTTCCATGGGTCCTACAAAGGGTCCTGATAATCATGTAATGAACACTGAAAGATGAAACATTTTGCCAATATTCATGATAAAGATGGAGTGTGCAGTATCAGTATCAGTACATCTGTCCCACATCATGTAGCTTTGCAAATGAATTCCCTTGCTGTTGAAGCACAAGGTTGCAACTTGCAAGGCAGCTTTGTGCATCATTAAAATGTCTCTAGTTGAAGCAGAGTGATGCTAGTGAGTTATTGAATCTGCTGGTGGGCTTGGTTTTCCTTCACCAGAGAAACTTCTCTGCTGTTTCATTCAGAACTTGGAAATTTTACTTTTTTGAACTGCCACTCTCAGAATACTTCATCTAGCATGACCTGTGACAGCTAAAGTTAAAAAAAAAACTTTTCCAAGTGCTGAATGTTTATATCTTACTCTGAACCCCTGGGGGGAGGGGGAAGACAAAATGTACAGTGAATGAAGAGATTACTAACTAAAGACCAAGATCACCCAACAGCTTCATGGCTGAGAAGGGATTTGACCAGGTCCTTCTTGGGCCCTTTCACACTAAACAATTATGGCATTATGGTTGCACTTTAACTGCCATGCTTCCATTCTATGGAATCCTGATATTTACAGTTTAAGAAGGGATACTGAAAACTCTCAGGACTCTTTTACATTAGCCCCATTCTTGCAGCAGTCACACAAGTAATAAAATGATAACATATCATCACCACACCTCTCTCAATTGCGTGAGTGGGGCTGCTGCCCCATCATGCTCTCTTCCTTACCTTCCCCTTAACCCTACATCCCTGCCTTATGCCCTATCCAGTAAGCCCTTTAGGGATTATTTTGGTTTGGTTTAGATGGGTTGTGTGCATGCCATGGCTCTGGGAAGAAAGAGATTTTCAACAATAACTGATAGTAAACACACATACAGCCACTCATTCAGCCTCTCTCCTTCCTCTGTGTGTCACTGGCAGTACCCAAACACTGGTGCATCCTAAGAGGAGAAGAGATGAGATGAGATGGGCTGGGTTGGGCTGGGCAATGAGGACTCACACACTGTACTAAGAGAGCAGCTGCTCTCTATGTACCCCCTCCCTCCAACAGAGCTAGCTGGAGAAAGGGCTTTTCTGATGTCTCTTTCCCCCAGGAGACTCGTTTCTTTTCAACTCTGTTTTCCCTTCAGCACCAAGTAAAAATATTTTTAATACAGCTTGTAAAGCTTTGTAGCCCCTGGCTCTCAGCCTATTGCCCTCTGGTGAGCCTCCTACTTCAGCAGGTACCATTCAACATTTCATAATAATAAGATGTAAGTCATGAGTTGTTCATTGTTATTTGCTGTCAAGTCAACTTCAATTGAATTCAACATACCCAACACGCTCTGCAATGTATATGGGGTTTTCATATGTTTATATTTTTATATCTGGAGCCAGAAATGTTTTTAAGAGGTCATAATGACCTTTGGAACACCAGGAGGCTTTCCCATGGGAAGGGCACAGAAACCCAAAGACATATGAAGAACCCAGGTAACACATGATAAAGGCTAAATGGGTTTGTTGGTTGTTCCATCTCCCCCACCCTGCCCAAGCCAACTTTCCACATATCCTCTTGCACTGAAGACAAAGGAGGTCCCATTACACTCCTACCTACAGTGCTCCCAACCAACTTCCCAATCCATCTATCTTGGGGTTGTCGTACATCCAATCACTGTTTTGTTAATCCAAAATTAAGACTATCAATTGGGATTGCCCTTTTTGTCAGTTCTGCATGAAAGTGCCCAAACTCTTTGTACTTTGTGTGGGAATATTAACTACCTCGTCAGGCTAGGATATCAGATATAAATGTCAGCCCCAGCTCTTGCCTTGCACAGACCCTCTTCCATTCTGGTCACCCTCAGATACCATCTAAGCCACACTCTGCTTTCCATGGGTTCCTCTTCAGGGCTGGTAAATATTGCCTCCTCTACAAACCTAAACCTCCAACTATCAAATTTCCACATTGTTTTTCAGTTAGCTCTGTATGGTGTTTCTGTTTGAATTACTTTCATGTGTTTGGTTGCACTCTTGCCTATTTCTAAATAAAAACCTTCTTATAGTTACAAAAATTGGAGTCGTCCCGCAATTAGTACTAGTATACATAGGTGAAAATCATCGTAAAGTTACCCAGCTCTTGCAAGCTTCCTTGAGCTAAACAATTCTCCCCAAAATTTAAGGAAATGTGACACGATTGATGGAGAACCGAAGTTCCCCTCACCTTTTGAGGTAACCTGAATGAAAGACCTCCAGGAACTCTAGTCATCTACTGTCCTGTTCAGGGCCTCTTTGATTGAATGTCCACCTATAATTCAAACTTCCTCTTTCCTGCTGTCTTCCACTTTACTGTGCATTACCCTCTTTTCCAATAGGTCATTTCATCTCATGATATGTCCAAATTATGACATTCCCAATTTAATCATTTTGGCATCTAGGGACTGTTCAGGCCTGATTTGCTCTTAGATGCTTGGAAACCTTACAGTATAAAGGAAAGAGTTACTTATAATAGATCTCTTCCCAGTGATAAAGGTATTGCAATGTCATGTTACAATTGTAACAAGAGGGGATAATTTCTCAATTTTTGCACAGTAATGACAATTTTTTACTAAGTTGTGCAGTTACGGGGGATGCCATTTCGCTTTGGAAGAATATCACATGGTTCAAGTGCTGACCTATGGTGTGTTGCAAGTGTTGAGATAATGACACAGCACACCCAGGAAAACTGTGTATAGGTCAGCAGCTTGTAACATAAAGAAATGAAAAGGTAAAAATATAGTTACTTTGAAATACTGAAAGTTACTTTGAAAACATCCCTATAACAATAAATAACTACATTGGGAATACTGGGAAGTGAAAACATAATTACTTTTAAAAATAACTTTCTAGGTTCTGGTGACATTGAGAACAGAGGAAACAGGTACAACCATAGCAGGTTGGCACAGTTGTTGTTTACTGGCCTTGCGTCAGTTCTGGCTCATGGTGACCCTGTGGATAAGACATCTCCAATATCTTCTGTACTCCTCTACTCTGCTTAGTTCATGCAAATCCATGCACTTGACCTCTCTGATTGAGTTCATTCATCAGGCTTGTGGTCTCCCTCTCTTTCTGCTACCCTCTACAATTCCTAGAATTATTGTCTTTTCTAATGAGTCGTGCCTTCTCATGACATGGCCAAAATACAACAGCCTCAGTTTGATCATCTTGGCCTCCAGGGAGAGTTCAGGCTTGATTTATTGTAGGACCCATTTATTTGTCTTTTTGGCTGCCTGTGGTATCCTCAGCATTCTTCTGCAGTACCATATCATACAGGGTGCAGAAGAAGAGCTGTTTCTGGGTGGCCACCTTTGACCGGGTGAGTTTTTTTCAAACTTGGGTGAGTGTGTTTGTTCCTGAAAGAGTGGGGTTTCTGTGAGTCACTGGGGCAGAGCTAGCAGCTTAGCTCTTTACAACTGCTGCCAGAGGTTGTCATAGGCCAGGAGCTACAGGACTGGGACTTGAAGGAAGAGGTTGAGGAAGGGGCCCAGGCAACTCTTCCAGACAGGGAACATCCTGTAGCTTTCCCTGTTGCAGAGCAATCCCAGCCAGCTCTCTTTGCTGAAGAGCCTCAGCCAGCAGGACAAGGGCAAGATTCACCTGTGATCTTAAGTCCTCAATCAAGGAGGATGGAAAAAAGGATCCAACAAAAGATAGAACTAAGATGCTCAGCCAGGCTGCGGGCCAAGTAGCCAGAAAGCTCTGATTAGAACCAGCTGATGTCAGAATATTTAAGAGCTCAGTTTGCCTAAGGCAGTTGTTGGAAGCAACTTGTCTGTTTCCTGACCACCATTTCTGTCCCTGATACCTGTTTGCAGACTCTTGCATTTCCTACTTCAGACTTCTTGGTTTCTTTGATCCTTGGACCATGTTGACCTTGATTCCTATTGTTTACCTTGACGTGGACTGCTTGACCAACGCTTTTCTCTTAATGGACTCCTGCAGACAAGGATGCTTTCTAGCTGCTTGTAATTCACTGCCTCTGCCTGCATTATCAGTTGATGGTTTACTTCCAGTCAGCCTGTGTAGCTGTTTGGTGAATCAGGACAGAGGCTTTCAAGCTCAGTCCCTGCACAGGGAGCAGAAGGAAAGTTTCCAACTCTAAGATTCTATATCTCAAATGAGTTGATTTTTCCCCTATCCACTTTTTTCACTGCCCAGCTCTTGCATCCATACATAGTAATGGGGAATACAATAGTTTGGATCAGAGTAGCTCTATATCAATAGCACTTGGGTTAATTTCCAGAAATTTATATCAGAGCTTTTTGGACTGCAACTATTGTGGGGGCTGTATTCCCCCAAGTAACCTTTCCATGCTCTGATTTAGATAGTGGCTCTGAACTATCATAATCTTTTTTTTTTTTTAATGCTTAGAAAGAGTGTGCCCTGCTGGTATACTGAGGCCTCTGCCATCATCTGAAGAGGCCATGTGGATAACCAGTGTGGAGTAGTGATCCCCAAACTCTAGCTCTCCAGGTGGTTTTGACTTTAGCTGCCAGAAGCCTCAGCCATCTTGATCAATGATCTGGGATTCTGGAAGCCAAGATCCAAAACACCTGGAAGGCTAGAGTTTGGGAATCACTGGGTTAGAGTGTTGTATTGAGACTTGGGAAATTCACGTTCAAGTCACTACTGAGCCATGAAATGTACTGGTCACATTGGGCCAGTCACATACACTCTCAGCCTCATCTATCTCACAGGGTGATACTGGGGATGAAGTGGACCATGTAGACTTCCTTCAAGCAGCTCATAAGAAGAAATGTAGCATAGAATGTAGCTAATTAAGTTCTAAAACAGAATGCTGATGCCATCCAAGTGTTCACCCACCTTTTTAACAATAGGGTTTTAACACCGTTTTCACTGCTAATCTGGATTCCCCCCCCCAATTTATATCTTGTTTTATTGGTTTGGATTTTTAAAGACTCAAATGCTGTTCTGAGAGCTCTTGTTGGCTGAAGAGCAGAAGTAACATAATTCAAGCAGACAAACAAACAAGCTTTGGTAAGGAGACTAAAAGAAAAAAGAAGGAGAGAAATGTACGTGCAACTTCTGTGGGTTGCAAGAGCCACGGCTGGATGCCTTTTCCCAAGAGACCAAGAAGACTGCAGAAGTTTACGTCAGGCCCCTGGCATCTGGGGCACATTTCCTGCACTCTGCTGTAGGCAGCAAATGGTCTCCTTACACCTTGGCAACCTGGCGTCATTAGGAGGAAAGGAATAGGCATAGCGGTGATCTCTTGGCTTTGAGACTGGAATGTATTAGTAGCTCACAGTAGGGAGACTTGCTCTGCCAGTGCCCACAGTACACATACCCTGTAGGTAAAAAATAAAATAAAATCTCCAGCTGTCCAATTTGTTGTTTATTTCTCTCCTTTACTTTCATGTTACAATGCATAAATTCTTTAAAGTAATGATCACCTATGTATCACTGGGGTTTTCTCTTCTACAGAATATCCTCTGCTCTGTATACCCTTTTCTTTGTCCACAGTGCACCCGTGGCATTTTGCTTTGCACTCAAAAGCTAGTGTATCCCTTGCCTTGAGTTAGTAGGGAGAGGGAGCTGTGTAGTTGTGAAAGACATCATTTGTACATTAGGAAGTCTCTGTTGCCAGATCAGCAGAAGCAGCAGCAGCACCTCTGACGTCTGTACTCTTTCGCTTTATTCCTGCTGCCATAAATCAGAGTGAATACAGTCCAAATGTTGCACTTGTTTAACCACAGATGTGCTGTTAGTCAAAAAAATACACCAGGACTAAGAGGACTCCAGGTAATTTTAGTGTATACCTAGATGATGAACCAGTGAAGCCTTTGAAAACTAAGGGAAGTCAGTGTATGTGAACTAGTGGAGTTGCAGAAATTTTGTAACATAGAAACTGATAGATATTTCAGCTGAAACCACTGTAGTAACATAACTATTGGAGCAGCACCACCAGAAAAAAAAGTCTATTAATAGACGCACAGAAAAGGCAACATGCATTTTGGAATGAGGGAGTTAAGCTTTATCCCACAAGTTAGATTTCAGAAAGAGAAAAACATTATATTCCTCATTTATATTTATATCCAAAATATATTGCCTCCTGTATGATTCTAGGATCCCCTCTCACTTCTGCTAAGTAGGATGGGGCCTCTAGACACTATCTATCTGAGCTGCAACCACCGGCTGTGTTTTACTTCCCCCTTACCTAGTACCTCAGTGGGAAGTTACTGGGGAACTTGACTTGGTGCTTTCTCCACCTCTGATGCTGCAGAGACCTTCCTCTGCCCCCTCTGGGAGATGGGAATCTTATGTCCATGCATGCAAACAAACACTGAGCAAAAGTATGTGAAAGAGTGTGGGAAGAAAGGAACTTTATTCTAAGCAAGAAATGTACATAGCAAAATGTATCATTTACATGAAAGTTCCTTCCTTCAAGCAGTTGCTTTAAGTTGCAAAGTTACTGCAGCCTAGGTCATAGTCAGTCCAGCTGAAAAAATAAATATAACACCCTAACACTGTGATAGTGAACCCATGGCATGTAAAGCCATTTTCCCCAGTATTCAGAGGGTGGGGAGGAGGAGGTAGAGGCAGCTGATGACTGTGGATGGTCTGGGGGGAAGAGGAAGAACAGGTGTGTGCCTGGAGTTTATCACATGGGGAAAATCCCATGCAGAAATGAAGTTTTAAATTGGAAAAAAAACCGCAAAAGTGGGCAGATTTTCAGATGACGTCACTGTTAAAATGGGGTTAACCAGAATGGAAAGTAGTCAGAAACTGGTTCTTTTTATTTTTGGAAAATCCCAAAAGTAAAAAGAAGCAGTTTCTGACTACTTTCCATTCTTGTTAACCCCATTTTAACAGCAATGTGTGTGAAAATCTGGCCACTTTTGTGGGTTTCCCCCACCTTTTAAATCCCGTTTATGCATGGGATTTCCCCTGTGTGATAAACTCCCCTGTTCCTCTTCCTCTTCTTTTTTCCTTGCCCTCCACCCCAGGCCTTCAGCTGTCTCTGGAGAGGCAGCTGAAGGCCAACGAGTGTGGGGGAAGGAGTCCCACCCTGGAAGTGCCACCTCCAGCACTGGGTAATATCCATTGTTGGAAGGCCTTTTAGTTTGGGCACTCGGCCCCTAAAAGGTTTGCCATCACTGCCCTTACACATCTTGCTACCTATGTCCTAGTCTACTCACAATACTGATGGTCTGGGCCTTGGGTGTTCATGGGGAGACTGGGAATCTAGACTACAAGGTATAACCTACAACCAGCACTTCCCCTAGTTGAGGAAGGCACCTCAGTACTAAATCTTTGTTCAACAGACAGACAGACAGACAGACAGACAGATATCTTCTTCTGGGAAGGATCTCATTGGCCATTCATACGTTCAATCATTTTCAGTTTGCTTTTTAAAATGTCAATCAAGTGATGTGTATCTTCATCATTCTTCTTCTGCTTTCATTGTTAGTGACACCACTCTGCTTCCCGCCTTTTCTCAATGGTTACTATTGTCTCCCTCTGTCCAATGGGACAGAGGAGAGTCACCCTCTGCCAACGTCAGAGGATGGCCATGGCAAACCCCTCTGAAGAATTCTAAGAAAACCCTGTGATAGGTTTGCCTTGTGGAGAATCACACTATCTCAGTCTCAGAGGATGGCCATGGCAAACCTCTTGCCAGAAGAAGAGGGGAGGGTCACTAGGTAGGAGAGCAACAGTTGGGTGGGATGTGTATGTTCTGCCCTTACTTACTAAACCCCTCCTTTCCTATCTGGGAACAATAATTACAGAGTGCTCGGAATGGATTCAATAGCTCATTCACATTTGCAATGATGTGGATTTTTCAAAAATATGTAGGGAGGGGGAAACCCGACATCAAATATACCGGGTTAAGTGGGTTTTGGGGTACTACCTCCCCCACAAAATGCACTGAGTGCAGTTGGGGAAAGTGTGAACACCCAGGAAATAACCCATTTTCCATACTGGGTTATTTTGTGGTGTGAATGCCTCCCAAGCCTCATGATTCATGCCAATTCTGCTTTCCTGCTTTCTGTGGATCCATCCTTCAGGATAAATAACTGCACCCAATCTCCCAATTATATAGGTCTGCTATCCCATTTCACTTCTCTATTTACTTAGCTCTGTATGTTGGTTGTTTGGATGAGTTATCTGCAGGTGTGTGCTCCTTATATTTCTTCCAATAAAGGTTCATATAGTTTCACATGCCTGGCTTCTCTCTGAGTTATTACCAGTATAGTTGGTTTTGAATTCTGCAAATTATGTTACCCCCCCCCTTACATAGCCAAGTTGAGTGTTCCCCAAACTAATTAAAGATAGATTGCTGCTGTCAGTGGAAGCTCTACAAGCCCCATACGTTTAGGGTAACAATACCTCCTTGTGCAATATAATAAAAAAATAACTATATTCATTTATCCTCATTGTATATCCAGAAGATGATTCCAATCTAAGACATACTGTCTGAAAAAAAATAACTTTCCTAAGCTCTGCTTCTCTTTTGCAGTTGGCCTTAACAAGCAGCAGATGTGTGTCAATGGGGAAATGATGACATTGTTTTGGAAGGCAGAACCGTTATGTGCCTTGTCACCTATGCTAGTCTGCTGTGCTCAGATGCGGTGGAGGACACTGCCCCATTGTCAGCATTGAAATACGTTTCAGCTATCAGTTGGCTACAGTATATGAAAAGAGGACAGCCGTCTACCATCTGGTAATTTGCTTAAAGCAACAAAATGTCTTGGACAGAATCTGTTAGCCTAACAAGCTGAGGCATAACAGGCCGGTATGTAAGCAGTGGTGTAATGAAGCCAAAAATCATAGGGGAGAGACAAATAGGCCTTTTTCATTATTGGGGCAGGGGTTTGTTTGGAATGGATTTTGCTGTCAACAGTATCTTGTTATGAGCTACTGATGGGATTTTTCTTGAGATTCGTTAGAAAGCACAGGAAAATAGGAGAGTGATTTAATCTCACCAGTAAAGTGAACACAGCAGAAAAGTGCATGAGCAGGAAAATAAACTAGTCAATTTTTAATCTCCAGCCTCCCTCCCATGTGTGTTCCAATAAAGAACTAACACAAAGTTCTTAGAGGAATATAAAAAAATTAATTTACTTACAAAATCATGTGCATATTCATACACAGGTAAAGCTTCATGTTGCAAAGAAAATGAGGTAGAAAATAGTCTACATGCTTGCAGAGAAAGTTTCTTATCAGCATGCTAGAAAGTCATACTGCTGTGGTCAGGGAACAAAAGGAGAAAGAGAAACATAATGGTGATTTCTCCAGAGACAAAGAAGAAGTGTGCTCTCTTAGAGGAGGAGGAAATTGAAGGGGTCATAAAACAAACTAGCATAGATATGCATCTGTCTTCCTAGAGGGATCAGCATGCTTAAGTTGCAGAATCCCCAACACCCCTTCTCAACTTGAGCATGCACCCAACCAGCTCCATCTTGACTTGTAGATTTTCAAAGGCATCTCTGGGCAGTGGCTTTGTCAAGATGTCAGCTGTCATCTCAGCAGTTGGACAGTAGGACATCTTGATCAGGCCTTTCTTTGTTAAGTCGCACACATGATAAACATTTATATCAATGTGTTTGCTTCATCCAGTTATATTCTCTGTTTGAGAAAGTCTAATGCAGCTTTGGTTATCTTCAAAGATTTCAATTGTCTTCTTTTTATTTATTCCAAAGTCAAGGAACAGTTGATCAAGCCACTTTAGTTCTTTACAGGTTTCTGATGCAGCTACGCATTCTGATTCTGTGGAGGATAAAGCCAATATCTCTTGTTTGTGACTGGCCCAAGAAATAGCCCCATTGCCTTATAAAAATAAATAACCACTGGTAGAGTGTTGACACCACCCCAGTCTGCATCACTGTAACACACAAGGCTTGTGTTATTGCTGATTGGCAACTTCAATTGCAGATCTATGGTTCATTTTAAGTATCTTGCTACTCTCTTTACTGCAGTCTAGTCTCTACACTGGCTGCCTATTAGTTTCCGGGCCCCAGTACAAGGTGTTATCACCTATAAAGCCCTAAATGGCTTGGGCTCAACCTATCTTCGAGACCGCCTCCTCCCATACAATCCGCCCCACACACTTCGGTCCTCTGGGAGGAATCTGTTACACATGGAAAAATCTAGACTGTTGGCTACTTCCCAGAGGGCCTTCTCAATGACCACTCCCAGACTATGGAATGGCCTGCCAGACAAGATACGTCATTTGTCAACCTTAGACAGCTTCAAAAGGGCTGTCAAGATGGATCTCTTCCAGCAAGCCCTTCCTGATTAGTCTTCCCAGTCACAGAGCTTGTACTTGTACCTCTTTTTCCCCCATCCCAGCGGTTATTGTATCTGCTGCTGCTGTAATTACTTTAACTTGTAATTTGTAATTTGTTGGCACCTGCCTATTTTAAAACTGCTTAAACCTTATATTGTTTAATAACTTTTTAAGGGGTTGGAGGGTTGGGTCTTGGGGTTGACCTTATCGTATTGTAATTTTATGCTGGAAGCATTGCTTTGCAGAGGGGTGGGGTATAAATTATTATTATTATTATTATTATTATTATTATTAGGTAGGTGCACTGACCTTTCTACATAGCATTCATACAGCAGCAGCAATATCTGGCCTGGTGTTCGTGGTTAAGTACAGAAGTTTTCCTAC
>CM034701.1:323117992-323143881 GCA_020142125.1 Phrynosoma platyrhinos
CTGAAAGCCAAGATGACCAAACTGAGACTGTCATACTTCGGACACATCGTGAGAAGGAAAGACTCACTGGAAAAGACAATAATGCTGGGAGAGGTGGAGGGAAGTAGGAAGAGAGGAAGACCACATGCCAGATGGATGGACTCTATTAAGGAGGTCATGCATATGAGGTTGCAGGAATTAAGCAGATCAGTGGAGGACAGAAGGTCTTGGAGATGTCTCATCCATAGGGTCGCCATCAGTCAAAATCGACTTGAGAGCAGTTAACAACAACAAAATACTGCCAATACCAATAGCTGGTGGGAGGTTGCTTTTATACTCTGCTATATATATTATTTTGGCTGTAGCTAGGTGTTTTTTACCCAGACTGTGCTGGGAGTTGGCCTTGTCCCAAATATTAATATTGGCTGACAAGTGGTATCTATTTATCTACTTACACTTTTACGTGCTTTCAAATTGCAAGGTTGGCAGAACCTGGGACTAGTAACAGGAGCTCACTCCATCATGCAGTGCTTGGCCCTCGAGCTGCCAACCTGTCAACCTTGCAATCATCAGAGTCAGCATCTTAACCACTGAGCCACCATGTCCCTTCAATAGCCTTCTATCTGATTTTTTTTTAAAAAAAATGCCAGACATTACAACTGGGACATTATGATCTCTACCACTGAGCTATGTACACAAACTGTGCAATCCATGGGTATCTGTGAAAAATCAATTTTTTTTCTGTCAACTTTATATCCAGTAATATTTTTACTATGCTCTTATAGTGGGACTTGCTGCAAGGATGTCATCTTCAGAAACCTCCTGAGGATTCCCAGAGGTTTTTGTGGACACCTGTCTCAGCATATCCAGGTAAAGGAGAATAGCTGGATGCATCCCCACTCATCCCTTCACTGTCTAACATGGAAAGGACTATGTTGGGGGGCTGTACTGTTTACAAGATGTGCTTTAGAGGAGCTAGCAGCAGGAGACATAACTATGTAAATCTCCCTTTGTAGGAGCTTGGTCACCCTATGTGAAACAGTCTTACAACACTCTTAATGACCAAACAAGTGGAGTTTGGGGGGTGGGGTGGGTTGGTTTTTCTGTGGTCAGAACAGAATTCCAATCACCACAATGAACAAAAAGTGAGTTGTGATTGCACTAATCCAATTTACCGCATTAATCCAATTTATGCCATTGTAATTCATCTCTAGAATGCCAGTTAATTTTCCTGACACACAAGAAGATCATCCATACATATAAAAGGTATCACTAAATTGTTTACTTAGCTTTCATTTTTTAAACAAGTGTAGGATCAAGTTTAGCTGTTTATTGCTACTGGGTTTTTAAAAAACCTTCATTTCTTTTTATTTCAAAATGTGTGGTAAGATGCCTCTAAGATGAGAAGCCTTAACAGCTGCCATAAATAAAACTCTTTTGTGCCATCATAACCCCTTTTGAAATATGCAGAGAGGAGAAAATCATTTTTCCTTCTTCATTTGTTAGCCTCTTTTTAGAAAAATAAGATAGAAACAACTGCCACAAAAATAATCAAGGGCATCATTATTCCATCTTTCTGGAAGCAGGGTAAGCAAAAGAGGGTAATATTCCACTACTCAAATACTGCACACTAGCTTGAAGCCTTGCTGAATAACCTCCACTGATGTCATCTGTTTTCAATGCTGGGGTATCCCTCAAGGTCAAGGATGAACCTCTTAAAATGCCACACACAATGCCTAGCTTAATCTAGGCTCTGAGACATATCAATTGCCCTTTCCTTATTGGGAGCCTGGTGGGTCATCTTCCTCTTCACAAAACTATTTGGAGAGAACCAATGCTGGCTCAGATTGGGTGGTTTGGATATTATTAGACCTCCTAGGAAGATGGTCCTGACTTCAGTTCAGAGTCTGGGGAGCTGCAACAAATACATTATATACAAAATTTGACTGGATGGGAAAACTTGCCCTGAATAATGAGAAGGATGTGTGCTGAACCATTTGCAACTAATGTGGGTGCTTCTTTTGTTGTGTATTAACATTCACACTGCAGTACTGCTCTGAGCCCCACTCTGTTGTGCCTGCATATGAGTCAGGTCTAACCAAGTTTTTCTAATGCATTATTGCCCATAAAACATCCAGTTCTTTGCAATTTGTCATTGCATGTTCCCATGAAATAAAACATGATGTCCACAAGGTGGAGCACACGGACTAGAAAGTTGATCAACAGTTTCATAAACTTTTCTCCCCACTTGAGGACAGTAAAACTTTATGAAAAGAACTAACTTTCACCCCTCATCCTTGGGTCCATATAGTAGCTTTTCAAAGCACAAAAGCACAAAATAGTATAAAGTTTAACAATATAAATTTTAAATTAAGATTAATTCTTTATGGAGAGATTCAGAAAAGTAGCCACAGATAAGCAGCAAGCATTGAAAATGAATAATCCTGAGGATTGTTTTAAACAAATCTCTTTCCTTTGAAATCAATGTGCATGATTAATATTGCTATTAATTTGATCTGTACCCTGCCCTTCCTCATAAAAGCTTAGGACAGTCACAATCTACATATTGTAGGGAGAGTTAGGGAGCTGGGTATGTTTAGCCTGGAGAAGAGATGGTTAGCAGATGATATGATAGCCATGTTTAAGTATTTGAAGGGGTGTCATATTGAAGATAGAGCAAGCTTGTTTTCTGCTGCTCCAGAGAACAGGATGCAGAATAATGGATGCAAGCTACAGAAAAAGAGATTCCACTTAAACATTATGAGGAAATTCCTGACAGTAAGACCTATTTGACAGTGAGGAAGACACTCCCTTGAAGAGAGGTGGAGTCTCCTTCTTTGGAGATCTTTAAACAGAGCCTGGATGGCCATCTGTCAGAGGTGCTTTGATTGTGAGCTCCTGCATGGCAAGGAGTTGGAATGTATGGTCCTTGTGGTCTCTTCCAAAAACAATTAAGACCACAAATTATAGATAAGTAAAACTGTAAATTACACTTCTAAAATTACAAAAATTAAATTGTCTGGGGGAAAAACAAGCAGTCATAAATGATCCATTAAACACTTGCTTGTTACCCAAAAACTTGCATATATAGATATGCTATTAACTGGTTCCTGAAAGACAAACGGGTGAGAGATGGCCACAACTCTGACAGAAAGAAATGTCATAAAGTGGGGTTCATAGATACCACTGCCCCCAACACAACAGCAACTACAATGGGCCTCATTGGGTTGTTTGGAATAAATTCTCCCCAGATTTTACCTAAAGAATTTCGTGTGGGGGGGTATTTTTGTAAACCTAGAGCTCCCCACTCTTATGCATGCTTAACACAAAACAAGATCTCCCACAGCTTGAACATTGCATAAGGAGAGAATGATAACATGCATTGGAAGAGATAAAACATTGGAACAGTGTGCAATTCATAAAAAGAGCATTCATCTAATGAAGAAGTTGTTATCTTAGGTTGATGCCAACACACACACAAACCATTCTTGTTAGGATCATAGGTACTGGCATGCATGCTAGCCATATATTTAGTTCACAGTGAGGGCACATCCAAACATGAGCTTCCAGCAAATACAGCTCGATGAGTACAGAATCCAGGTGGACAACGAGAAACTCAATTCCTCCCAATGACACACTCATCATGGGACACTGGCCCTATGAGACTCATAGCCCTGATGGCTGGCAGGACCAGCCAAAATATGAAACATCCCACAGATATGGGCAGCCATGTCATAAGCTTGCAATTGCATTTAGAGGACTGGCCCTGCCATTAGGCTTAGTGAAGCAATTGTCTCAAACATCAGGTGCTGATGGGCAGCAATGGGCACCTCTTGACCATTCCTCCTACAAAGAAACTATGCCCAAGATATTACATCAACTTCCACCAGTGTACTTATGGAAGGCCATGGAGGCTGCTCCATCTGTCTGGCTGTTTCCTTTGGTGTGCAACAACACCTAGGAGGAAATTTACACTTTCTGGCCATGATTGTACCCTAGCTTCTTCTGGCTGTGCTTGAGTGTGGAGGGAAGAAGGAGTAACCTACAGCCCCATAAGTCTACTCTTCCTTGGTGCTCAAGAGCAGGCAATCCACACCTAATCACTGACAAGGGAAACAGACCTGCCCCCAGTGTTTCATATGTGCAAATAAGGAGCCACTTTCACTTTAATAAAAACAGTGCTCCTCACTGACAATGAAGTTCCTCCACAGACACTATCTGGCCAGCTATTCTCTCCTTGCCTCAACCTCCTACTGTTGGTAGTTCTTTTTCCACTTTTCCTGCTCTTCCTTCAAAACTCCACCCCACTCCTACTTCTGGTTTTAACCCTGAGCAAATTGTTTGCACACTCAGCAGCTTCTTTCTCAAATGCAGTTGTTGCATTTTGGAGGATGCTTGCAGAAGGACATAGAGAGGTCCCTCCACATTTGCTAGGGTTAGGGCTTGAAGGACCCCCATGAATGTGGAAATACACAAATTAAAAAAAAAACACTATTCTTTTTGCCTAAGAGAACACCTCTCTAGGAATCTCCAGGTCCACCAGTACAACTCTATGGTCAACATTTGCCAGAAGTTGATCATAGAATCATGCTGGGGGACCTACAAATGCCAACTTCTAGGTTCTCCAGCACAGCTCTATGGCCAACTTCCAGCAGAATTGCAGTGGAGGACTTAAGAGATTCCTAGAGAGAATATATTAATCAAAAACTCAAATAATCAAATCCACAAAAGTCAAAGTCACAATTGGAGGGCCAATTATACTTGATATCTTCTTCCACATTGTCCAAAAAATGCATATGATGTTGTAACACCCTGCCACCACCCAGTTATGCCTATATATGTCAGCAAGATGCAGGTCAAAATTGGCAATGCAAAGCTTTCAGAATGTTTTTTCCACACTATGTTGTAACATGTAAGCTTATCGCATGGCACTTTGAAGAATGGGAATGGAACAGAACGCAAGGGAACAGAACAGAGCAAAAACGCATTTTACTGCATGGGAGAACACCACCGATGCCGCCAGGAGTCCCCAATCTGTTCCCCAGACGTTCCTGGCAGCCGATTTTTGAAGGACAATTTTGAACAGCCAAGAACAGCTGGGGAATGGATCAGGGACTCCCGGCGGCATCAGTGGCATTCTCCCATGCAGTAAAATGCATTTTTGCTCCGTTCCTTTCCCTTGCGTTCCATTCCGTTCCCATTCCTTAAGTGTCGTGCGATAAGCTTAATGGTTTTAAATCAAGTTTGACTTGACAAGATTTATTCAGAGGAGGTTGGCTATTGCCTTCCTATGAGGCTGAGAGATTGTGGCTTGCCTGAGGTCACCCCGTGGATTTCCATGGCTGGATGAAGATTCAAACCCAGGTCTCCCAGAGTCCTACTTCAGCACTCAGATCACTACATACCACTGTCTTTCTTTTCTCAAAATAAATACCATCAATTTGGTGGGCTTTACTCCCAGTGAAACTTGCAAAAGATTGCAACCTAACTGTAAAGTGTGGGGAGCATGTGACTTTTAAACAGGTTGTTTAGTTGTCTAGCCAGTCACTAAAAAAATAAAACTCTTCAGAAAATATGTGTAACAAATTAGAATCCCCCTCTGCCTCTGTACACTCCGCTTTGAAAGGGGAAGATCTATTAGCAAGAGCTATTTTGATTTTTCACAACTACATGGCATCTTCCAAGCAATGAAACACTGTCAATTACTTTTCCCAGACTCAACCGCCAGCCATCCATCAATTACACAGGCTTGCAATGGAAAAACTTTTTTTCAGAATTGGAGCTGTTTTTAATGTATTTTGGGGTGCTGAATTCAAAAAATACAATAAAAACACCATACTACAGAGAGTTCTTTCACGAATTCAATATTTTTAAAATCAATTTAGTTGTTACTCAGCTTTGATTAAATGTGGATGCTGATATTCTAGCACAATTTCTTTTAGAGCACTTGAATGGATTTTTGTGTTTCATATCAGCAAATGAAAATGTTTAACCCCTTTCTTACTCTTTACAGAATAATTGTTTGTAAGATCATTTTATTCGGTCACATAACATAGAAACATCAAAGCAAGTTATGAATAAATTGTATGTGATGGAGCAAATCTGAAGTCATTTTTGGATTTAGAATGCCAAATTCCTATAAAACCAGCATACATTTTGTAAAGTTTTGATGACCTCCAGTTTTACAGGTCTATGCTACTTTATCCATCCACAGTCCTGCAGCACTGGAAAAATGAGAATCCAGAAAGTTTCAGAAAGAGTTCCTACTTTTAAACTAGGACATCTCCCCTATTGCAGGTTTTGATTTCTCATGCTACAGAATGCAGTGGTTTAACAAGGCTTTCCTGTGTGTTTTTATCCTTCATTGGACTATGATGCCAGAGAAGAATTTATTTGTTACTCTTGGCATGATATCTCATTTGCCATAATATTCTCAAATTTAAATTAGATAAAATTATATACTAACATGTAATGGTGCCCTTCCCAATGGCTATGTTGGTTTATTTGCAGTAATTTCATACTGCCTTTCAAAACAAAATTTCTATAAGATACTTCACCGAATAAAATTTTAAAATAATAAAATTACAAATACAGTTAATTAAAATAAGATTTAAAACTACTGCAAGAGTATAACATTATAATCCAATTTTAAAATCCAATTAAAAGCAGTTTAGGATAGCCAGATTTTTGTTGTTGTTGTTGTTGTTGTTGCTGTTGTTGTTACTAACTGTCCCTGAGTCGATTCCGACTCATGACGATCCTATGGATGAGACATCTCGAAGAATCTCTGTCCTCTACTCTCTTGCCCAGATCCTCCAAGCCCTTGCCCATAACCTCCCTGATTGAGTCTATCCATCTAGCTTCCTTTCTTTCTTCTACCCTCCACTTTTCCTAGCATTATTGTTTTTTCTAGTGATCCATGCCTGCTCATTATGTGGTCAAAGTATGATAGTCTCATCCTGATCATCTTAGCTTCCAAGGAAAGCTCTGGTCTGATCTGTTCAAGAACCCATTTGTTTGTTTTCTTGACTGTCCATGGTATCCTAAATACTCTTCTCCAACACCACAATTTGAAGTGTTGTTTTTTTCTGCCTGCTTCCTTCACTGTCCACCTCTTGTATCCATACATGGTAATTGGGAATACAATGGCCAGGATGATTCTGACTATAGTGCTCAGTTGTACCAGATCTTTAAGGTCCACTTAATACACTAAAGTATAGAGCTAACTATGCATCCCATGGCTGGCTGGTGACTGCATAAGGATGGAGTCACCACAATGAAATCCTGTCTCTTAACTTATGAGCCTTAATTCATGAGAAAAGAAAACCAAAATGGAATGAGAGAGTAGCAGCTTTCTCTGTCCCTCTCTGCATGCCATTGTAGCACTTCCATTCTCTTCCTGTGGGAGATAGTCATAAAAGTGTGCCTTTTGTCAAACAGATTTTTTCCAGCATAACAAAAGGTACACTTTTGTAACTGTCTCCCTCAGGAAGAGAACAGAAGTGCTATGATGGCATACAGAGACCCATAGAGAAAGCCGCTACTCTTCTGCTCCATTTCAGGTTTCTTTTGTCATGCAATAATGTCACTTTAGTGGATCTTATCAATAGTGGAATGAGCAGCATCCTTCTAGCTAATTTTTGCATAGGCCCAGGAGGTTCTTCAGATTAAATGGGGGAAATCAGTGACCTTCAAAGCCTAAATAAAGTGGAGTCATGTTGGAGAAAACAGTTTGCTCAGACATAGAAAATGTTGTAAGTTCTTAAGTGATTTAAATTGTTAAACATTCTGAGTCTATTTCCAAAACATCTTGATATGTTCTGCTCATAAGATGGCATCCAGAACACCAGAATAAGATAAAAATAACAAGTGCTTCCTCCTTATTGCTGAATTAATCTGGAAGTCATAACCTTTGTTTTTCAATTGATGTTTTTCAATTGATGTTTTTTTAAGAATTTTATGTAAAGGTGGTTTACTAATTTGGTCAGGTTACTAGTAATAACAATATTTAAATTGTTAAACTCCAAATGATCTTAGAGCTTTAATGGACTCATAAAAGGAAATACAGTCCTTCAAATAAGTTGGATCCAAGTCGTATAGGGCCTTGTAGATCAAATAAGCTGAATCCAAGTCATAGAGGGCTTTATAGGTCAAAATCAGCACTTTGAACTGTGTCCAGAAGTGAAGAACTGAAATGAAGAACTGATGGTGGAATTTTCTTCCCCATGGATTCAAAATGTCTGTTTATCTATTTTGAATCCTGGAGGTAAGAAAGTTGCTTGAAGGAGATTTGAAAGGGAAAATACAGGGTTGAGCATCTTCTCCCCACAGTATTTCTCCATTGAACGCCCCCCCTGCATAGTTTAAAACACACACACACACAGAGAGAGAAAAAGCTAGTATCATGGCTGTGCTGTGTGTGCTCTTCAGAGCTTGGAAAATTTACTTTTTGGATGATAATTCCCAGAATCCTCCATCCAACATGGTCAACTTTTCTCATCTATGGTATTTATGTGCATGCCCTGGACCTAGATTGCTCACAAGCAGGGGGGAAAAATGATAATAGCGAACAAATGATTTGTAGGGTGGGGGTGGGATATGGACATGGTAGTTTGTTTTTCATGGCCACTTAACAGCCACCTCTTTTGGGCTGTACATGAAGGTGAATTCACAACTTTTAAAAAGATTTTGGCCAGACCCAGACAAGCAGGCCATTTCATTTTCTGACAGGCCATTTTTCTGAGGATGTTTAATTCCAAGTCTTTTCTGACAGCCAAAGATTGAGGAGGGTCAGGCACTGGTTGGTCTCTCGCCGTTTATGTTCCCAGAGGCAAGCAATCAAAAGATGACTACCATTCCTCACCTATGGTGGAAGAATGTGCTCATAAGGAAAAATACATAGAGAAGTGATTACTGAACTCACTGTCGGATTGTTCAGCTGCCCATGCCTGGATGCTGTTTCTTGTGCCCAAAAGCATCTGTTTAAATTGCCTTCTTTTTCTTATATTCTATTTTTGTTGGTTGCAATGAACTGATCATCAAAGTATTTCAGTAAACTGGGCACCCGAGACTTAGGATAAAGTATCTCTGTCCCAACTGGCTGTTTTAAATGCCATCATTCTGTTATAGAACCAAAGCTTGGTCACAGCTACCTACGATGTTTGCCCATGGTGAGCTGGCACAAGAGTTACAGATTCAGCAGCAATTTTGTAGAAAGACTTCTCAAAAATTGTTTTATAAAAACTATGTTCTTAATGTTAACAGCTGCCCTCGGCTCTCACTGTAACCCCATAACAGTATGCTGCATTCCACTAATAGTAATCTTAAAGCTGAATAAATGAAAATAACCAGTTGATTTGCTGATATAGCAATGCATGGAAGGGAGACTTCTGGACTTCAATGGAACTTCCTAAGCCCAGAAAATTTCAAAACTTAAATTTCACTAGAGCAGGAAGACCAATGTCCTCCTTTTCTAAGACATGCCCTACATTTCAACCTTCTGTCCAGGAGAGATTCCAAAATGTCCTCCATTTTGAGCATAAGAAGCATGAATTTATGTTTATACGAGTGTTTTTAGCTTTTATTTGGTCAGGTCCTCCATTTTTCTTGAATGACCTCCATTTTGCAGTGCCTCATCCATCTTTGCAGTTAGGACATCTGGTTGCCCTGCACTCAAGAAGATTTCAACACTAGTTCTGTGCATCCAAGAGTGCTTTTTATTTACTAATCACTTTTATTGACTAATTACTGTTGTTGAGAGCCTTCAGATTGTTTCTGACTTATAACAAAGTTTTCTGGGGATGAAAGTGACTCACCCAAGGTCACCTACTGGATTTCCATGGCTGAGTGGAGAACTGAACCTTGAACTCTGGAATCACAGCCCAACACTCAAGCTACTACGCCATGGTGACTCTCATTAATTACTTAACCCTGTTTTTTCAGACAAATATTGTCTCCCAAAGTGGCTCACATCTGCAAAGGACATGAGAAGGAGGCTTTGCCCTCAGGTTTACAAGCTAAATAGATAACTCACAGAAGAGAAGAGGCATGAAGAGGAAAGTTAGAAGAAAGGACAACTATCTTTCATTTTTATGTTTTTATTATTACCAACTGCATTTAATTAAAGGAGTTGTGTGTTTTTTAAATATGTGGGAGTCAACCAACTTTCTCTTGTTGGTGGTCTTGCTTGGATAGAAATCCTGTGATTGATTCATCAGCAGCGTCCCTTATTCCTCTGACTGGTGGCCTAGGCCAGAGAAGGCTTTCCCTCATTTCTACAGTCTGAGGGAAAGGTCACTTGGAGATGACTGTTCTTGCTGGCAGCAATGAAAAGCAAGCCCCTGGCAGCTGGTCATTCCCTGGCCAGTGTATGGGCTCCCCCTCACAGCACAGTAATGTTACTTTTTGAACTACAACTCCCAGAATCCCCAACCAGCATAGCTACCCTGGGTGTAGGTGATTCCAAACTCTGCTCCCTTTGCCATGATGTTATTTCTAGGCAGCAGGGTATGTGTGCAACATGTCAGTGGCCCTTTGTCTTCAGGTTGATGGCAGAAGCTGACGTGTGCCTTTCAATTAAAGTGTATATTGAAGATGGACTAAGCAGTTTAGTACACTGGAAATAGGTTTGTCTCCCAGATATGTATGTTAAAAATCCATTTTGGGGCATCATAAGATCAGTTAGAACTTTTTATCTTAGTTCAGAGTTCTTCTTGAGTTTTAATACTGTGAATTTTATGAACCTCCATCACATTCTTAGAAGTTGCCTGTTTTCTAAATTGAAACGCCCCACTTTACCCATGCCTTGTCAGAAGATGCAGCTCCCTAATCATTCTGGTTGCCATTTCTGCATTTTGTCAGCAATGCCACATTACTTTTGAGACACAGAGATCAGACATTTACAATATCTTGTACATGTGTCCACCTCATAGATTTATATGATGGCATAAACATTCCAGCAATTTTATTTTTAGCGCTTGCCCAAGAAATTTTCACCACTGGGACAAAAGGCAAATTGAAAAACAAAACAAAAAGCAAAAGCAGCGACATTTATATACCACTTCATATCGCACTATGGGATGTCTAAGCGGTTTACAACTGTAAGCTCATTGCCCCTCAACAGTTGGGTACTCGTTTTAGCGACCTCGGAAGGATGCAGGCCTGAGTCTAGCCTGAGCCCTGGCTAGTATTGAACTCACAACCTTGTGGTCTATGAGTGAGTGGCTGCAGTACAGGCATTTAACCACTATGTCACCATCCCTTTCGTGTACAGAAACCAGATGGATTGTCAAGTGCAGGGGTGGGCAACCTTTCCCCTTTAAGGGCTGAGGGACTTCAGCTCCCAGAAGCCTCAGCCATGTTGGCCAATAGTCCCATGTTGGCCAATAGCTCCTGGGATTCTGGGAGCTGAAGTCCCTCAGCCCTTAAAGGGGAAAGGTTGCCTACCCCTGGTCAAATGGAATCCTACTTCAGTACTGGGACAGGTTCCTCCAACTCACCTGAGGGCAGTAGGGTAGTTTAGGCTTGGAGGCCAACTCTACTTTCTTCTTCAAGAGGAATAGCTAGAGGGCTTGGGAACAGCTGAGGGGGCAGGAGTTAACAGTACTATCCTCATGAGCAGTCTGTGGTGTGTGTGTGTGTGGGGGGGGAAGATAGCTGTCCCATGCCTGACCTACCAACAGTATGCCTTATTCCTCTAGTTGGCTTTCCCTCACTTCTACAGTTTGAGGACAATAGTCAGTTGGAACTGAGTATTCTTGCTGACAGAAAGTAAGAAGTAAGGTTACTGTAACTGATCCTTCCCTGGTCAATGGAAGGGCTTCCTTTCAGAGTGTAGTGATGTTACTTTTTGAACCACAACTCTCAAAATCCACAGTCAGCAGTTAGCATGCTTCAGTCTAGAAGAGGGGTTCATTCCAATAGACAGTGGGAAATGTGCCCCTGCTCAGACCAGAAGCTGCTAGTAGCTACACCCACATCTATTTTCTGAGGTAATTGTCTCACTCTGCCCAATGGTTGTGCTGGCCCAGTTCAATCCTATTCTTAATAATACCCAGCAATTAATTCACCTTTTAAAATAACTGTTACACAGTAGATTGATATTATCATGGAATTATTCTGAAATCTTTCTCCTGATTTGTAAACAGAAGTCCTTGATAACCTGTATGTTTTAAAGAGAAAATTTAATTTTTGAAGCTTAATATCACAAATTTAACAATTAACTATATGCTGGCCAATACAAATGATTAATAGATAATAAAGCCACATAATTATCTGAAAGCCATTTACAACAGTTGAAGATATTATCAAGGATGCAGGATGAAGTTTATTACCAGAAGAGTAAATTTAAAAAAAAGACCTTCATATTTCATCTAATCTGACTTTTCCAGAAGTCCCTGTGAGATGCTGATGGATGTGAACACATATCTAGCAATGCCTAATCATTTGAAGAGTTTGTGTCAAGAGTATTTAACCCAGAGTCAAACGCATGTTGGCAGGAATTGGGAAGGCTCAGGTAGGAAATTAATAAGGAAGCAAACAGACTACAACTTTAAAGTAAAATTCAAACATATTGTTTTGCTACAAAGGGATATGGGACAGTGGGAACCCAGTATATAAATAATATTCAAATAGGGTTAAGACACAGCAAGCAGTTGGTCAATCCAACTGGCTTCTGTAATGAAAAGGAGTGCTGGATACAGTTGACAAAAACTTCAGCAACACAGCTGGATTCAAAACAACTAAACATATTTTCAGAAATACTGCTGCTGTTTAAACAGAAAGAACCTTGTCATCCTGATATTTCTTCAGCATTAGTATGGAGGAAGAGGTGCAGAGGTGAAAAGGTGGAGTGGAATCCTTTCACACAGGTGCATGCAATGGTGTGGAAGTGGAGGGCAAGGACAAAGGGTAAAAAGTAAGGACAAAAATTGTATACTCCTCTTTTTCTATTTTATTTGTTTTAAGAGATAATTTGTTCTCAATTACAGCCCATATTGCCAACTGCACAAAATGCTATTTCCTGCTGCAATTTTTTTTCCTGCACAAAATACATGAAGCTGCAAGTTAGAATAATACCAGGCTGGAATAGTAGCCTTCATTTGATGCAATGTTAACAGTCATGCCCCATCCAGCTGCACTTCAGTTATCCAAAGCAGCTGAGCTGGTAGGAAAGAACAAGCTTCTTCCATGCTCAATTCTCACACATTTTTGTGGTAAATGCTGAAACAAATCATCCTTTTCCCTGGGCATCTCCTGCTGGCATGAATTTCTGCCCATTGGTCTGGAAGATGCTATTAATCATCATCATCACTCCTAATCAAACCTCATAAAGCTTGGCACACTGCTGGCTTTAAGTCATCCCTTGCCCAACATGAGATGTTCTAAAGAGGGAGCATTGTAGAAATAATGCAGGTTGATATCATTTTTAAATGCTATGGTGCCATCCTGAGATTTGTAGTTTTGTGAGGCACCAGCACTCTTTGGCATTGTTTCTAGTGTAGAGAAGGCTAAAGAGGTTGTAAAACTACAAATCCCAGGGTTCCATAGGATAACTGCATTGTTTCTAGAGTAGACGCACTCAGAATGTCAACACAGGAACTTTCAGCTATCCTACTTTGCCAGGTATAGAATTTAATCAGACTAGCATTACATTATATTTTTATTTTGTTTTGTTTTATTATTCAAACCAGTTTTTTTCTTCTATTCAGTATTCACTTTAACAATTTGATTGTTTATCTTTTTATGCTATTTTGCTATTTATGCCTTCAGGAGTTAGACTGTATTACCTCCGTTGCTTAGACTGTTTGGCTTTACAGTACCAAGTTAATCACAGAGGAATGGAGGGAGGGAGAGAAGAAAGGATGGACAAAGTGCGTAAAGCATGGGTCTGGGCCATGCAATTTTTCACAACCAGAGGAGGACGTCTAACTACATCTAGTTTTTAGGGACGGGGGGTATTTTTGGCAATCTGTACAGTCCCTGGAGCCTGAACACACACACTTGGACCCATCACAATTGCTCACTCATGAGCCCACTCATACAAAAAAAAAAAAAAAGTATGAGATTGGCTGGCTGGCTGTTCTTTTTGTATGCCTTCAAGTCAGTTCTGACTTTAGTGACCATAAGGCAAATCTATCATGGGGTTTTCTTGGCAAGATTAGTTCAGAAGGAGTTTGCCCTTACTATCCTCTGAGGGTGAGAGAGTAGAACGTCACAACAGGGTTGCTGTGGCTGAGTAGTTTTGGAACCATGGTCTCCCATTGTTTTAATCCAACACTCAAACCACTGGCTCCAGTAACAGTCTGGCTGTCTACTCATAGCCATGGCCACCTGAGTCATGATTGTCCAACCATTGATCCTTTCCTGACACTCCAAAGATAAGAGAAAGTTTCCCTCCCACATTTAATCACACTCTGGAATGTCTTCTGTAACTGTCCTGGGATATTATTCCCCAATAGTTGTAGATGCTTCATGAGTTACTAAGGCCACCTGAGATAATACAGAGATTAAAGAATATATATTTTCTTTCACTGTAGTGTCTTCCATCCATTCTTTTATACAACTTAATTAAATAGTCTCCGACCTCACCCACTGTTTCTCACCATTTGCTTGTGCTCCAGATTAAGAATTGGGAATAATGGCATTTGATCTCTTCTGGCATTACCAGCAGACTTGACAAATTGCTTCATTTCGAAATGTCAGTACTCTTGAAGTGTTTCGAGCTTAAAGTCAAGGTGTATAAGCAAATGGTGGTATTTTGATATTTTGTGCCCTGAAATTCACAACCTTTCTGACTTGACCCTAATGTGGTTTTCTAGGCAGTATTGATTCAGAAACATTTTGTCATTGCCTTTCTCTAAGGCTGCAATAGTGTAACTTGGCCAACGTTACTCAGTGGGTTTCCGTGGATGAACAAGGATTTGAACTCTGGAGTCTGAGGCCAACACTCAAACTACTATACCATGCTGGCTTTCCCCTAGGTGGTGTTACCTAGGGGAAAATAGCATGCAAGGTCCTTCCCAGAAGCTCTTCCTCATCAAAAAATTACAGGGTTAGCCATGATAAGATATATGATTGACAAATTAGGAAAACAATTGTCACCCACTGAATGCATTGTGGTTCTGTTAAACTACAAGTCCCAGCATTTCTTACTACTGGTTATACTATCAAGGACATGATTCTTAACCTGATATAGAAATAGTATATAGGAGGTTAGAAAGGTGTTATCTTTCTTCTGCCTCTATCCAATGTATTTCTTGCAAACTTGTTGACTGCATACTGGTAATTATTATATGTAGATGATCACAATGTACCTGATTACATGTACCACCAACATATAAGTGCCAAAATCAAAAGTTAACCAAGATCAGAAAATACTCTACATGTAGACAGCAATGAATGGAACTATGGAACTATTACCTCCCACACATACCAAAATAATGTCTTTGGGTTCAAGAACATTTGCCTAAAATTCTTAAGATGAAGGAGATCTGATGTAAAGGAATCATCCAATCAATTCCCCCTCCAGCAGTCCCTCCCATCACTACCCATACAAAATACAGAAAGTTAAGATACAATAGTGTACAGTTCATTTAAGTATCAAGACCTTTGGCTGTAGTCTCGCACCTGGAATAAGCTACAGCATCTGCATCGTCTGGTTATTGGATTCTGAAAGTTCTTGTGCTCCAGGGGAATACTCTGTCAGTGCAATATTAGTAAAATACTTCACAAACAGGCAGCTAAGCATTTGGTTTATTAAAGAAACACTACTACTTTGTTTCACAGTTTAACTGAATACATTTAAAAATGAGTAGAAACACAATTACACACACTTCTACCAACATCTAACAAAAGACACTAAAACATAGTGTGCATACTTAATTTAGAGAATTCAGCTTTCATGGCAAAGCAGGAGAGCTTATTTACAGTACTGAAGGGGACATCTTAAGTAATGGCCACAATTCTCTTATCTTTCTTCATAATGTTTTATAAACAACACAGTTTAAATCCTTTACCACCTAGGCTTAAAGTGGAATTTGACTCCAGATCTCTGAGGATACAAAGTTCTGCTCATGTGAATTAAGATTACAGGATGAGAAGCAGGACAGGAATAAATTTTATCTTTGCTGCCCTCAAAGTATCACTGTTCCAATACATTCTATGCAAGTATAAATAGTGGAAGACATGTTCCCCACGTGATTGTCTTAAGATATACAGCAAACAGAGAGAGCATATACACATATACAAAAGCATATCCTAACAAATAAATATACTTCATTGAAAGTCAATACTGAAATAAAATAAATTAGGGAAAAAAGCCCTTCAAATGTGCACTTTCTACTTAAGGCCAGATTTCAAGCCTATTAAAACCAGAGTTCTTTGAACAGTGTCTTTTAGTATAGAAGAGTTGTTTGAACAGCCTGAAATATTTAACAATTAACAAGTAAGGGCAATTTCATCCACCTGACAGCTTCTTATACAGAAATCATTTCAGGTAGGAACATTACATATAAATTGCATTATATAATCATGGGTGACAGTTTCACCTTCTGCGTGCATAATGCTAAAATCCAATCACTTTTCACTGAATTGCTTACCATGGCTTCTCACTCAGAATATACAAAGTGGAAATATAAATGGGGACAAACAGATCTCTACAGGGGTCCTAATTGTGCTGAATCAGTCCTAAGGCTGTAGTCTTGTGCACATTCACCTTGGATTAGGTCCCTCTGCACAGTGGGATTGGCTTCTGATTAAATATGTGTATGATTGCACTGCAAATGTATAAAAACTTATACACAGAGGCACTTTAAGAAACAAGAACTTTCTTGTAAACCTTTGAAAGCTGCATTTTCTATGCAGGAAAGAGCTCATTTTGATTGTCATTTCAATTAGTCACAAGGAAGCAAACATACAGTTGTGCATAAACCTGCAATTTGGAGGGCAACAATAGAGCCAAGGCACATCTATTCTTTGGTTTCAGTATCTTTCAGATATGGGCTCCTTTTGAGGCTGGTTGTATTGAAGTATCTCAAAAATACTTCTGTTTGAGCCAGTGCACACCACACCAGATGTGCTAGGCCTTTTTCTTTCTTTCCTAGATTAATCAGCTAATGTGGTAAACATATCATGTACAGTACCTACTAGTTAAAACCATGATTTTGTATTGTACATGAAAAACCTCCAACATGAAACTAGGGTTTGTTCTGAGTGAGCAAACCCATTTATTATGGACCTAGCGTAATCTTTACTGGAAAATGTGACTGATAAACAACATACTGAACTTGTACAGTTTTGTAGTGGAAATACAACACTTCATGCAAGTTCACACATGATGCTGCAGTGATGAAACAGCCAATATAGATCAAACAATACAGAAAGAGCTTTGGTACATGTCCATTACTTTTCATGGCAAGCTGTTCACACAAATAG
The DNA here is from genome assembly GCA_020142125.1 of Phrynosoma platyrhinos. NCBI lineage: Eukaryota > Metazoa > Chordata > Lepidosauria > Squamata > Phrynosomatidae > Phrynosoma > Phrynosoma platyrhinos. Next base: position 323,135,405 of record CM034701.1, read on the forward strand.
CTGTGTTAAGTTATCAAATAAAATACTTCCAGTAAGCGAAGAACTGTGTTAGTCTGTTACAACAAAAACACCAAAAAACTTGTTGAACCTTTAAGTCTAACAAGTTTTAACTGGCAGGAGCTTTTGTGGATTCCAGCCTGCTTCATTAGATGTATCCAAATGAGATACAAATATGGATGTGTGAATCAGCATTAGTGAGACTCTGTGTATGTGTGTGTGTGTGTGTGTGTGTGTGTGTGTGTGTGTAAACAAGCAGCTCTGAGGCATATATCAGAACAAAACCCATGCTCTGCCTAGCTCCATTCTGGTTTGTTTTTGGAAGGAAGAGCAGACTGGAACATGGCTGCAGAGATAGAAATAGGCATAGTAAACATTACCAGTATAGTCTGCAGGGTCAGATAGGTTGCCTACCCCTTTCATAAGGTGTCTGTGCCAGTATCAATACATCATAATACTGAAAGAACCATAAAGCAATTAGTGCAGTTACTTTGCCATTAACACCATGACTTTTCCCTCTACCTGCCTGCAGTCTTCCTTCTGGATTACCAGTTTAGAGCAGCAACACAAAGTCTCTGTTTGTAAGGTCTACATAGAAGGAGTTGTGACAGGAGTCCATGTGGAAGCAAGTCTAGCATGCACTGAGGCATCATACTGGCTGTCAACAATGTCTGTCGGTGCGCCACTGTCATACAATGGAGATCCTGAGGAAGTAGTAGTGACTGAATGAGAAAGGGCAGGGTAATGGGTTGCAGAGCCTCGCAAAAATTGAGATCCGATTCCACTGGATACCCCACTCGTTTGTGACACAGGTGAGATGGTGCTGTTGCTCACAGACCACAGATTGGGATACTGGCTATAAAGAAAAGAAAAACAAACTTTAGAATACAGTTAAATTTGTGCGGCCAGTTATAATAATAATAATAATAATAAATTTTTATTTATAACCCGTCCCTCTGCTCAGCAATCGGGGCGGCTTACAGCAGGTTAAAAAATACAACAATTAAAACATTCCAACTTCCCACGCCCTCTCCCCCACCCCAACCCTCCCACCCCTTAAAACTAAATTAAACTATTATAGAATTAAAATCAAATTAATCATAAAATATAATACAAACCAATTGGCAAACATGTCATGGCAGCCAGAAAAGTGAGAGCAGCAGATTACCTCCATATAACCGGGCGGTTATTCTGGTTATTCCAGGCAGTTATTCCGGTTATTCCGGGAAGGCCTGCCAGAAGAGATCCATCTTTACTGCCTTTTTAAAGGCAGCAAGAGTAGTAATAAGACGGATTGATGGAATGTTGGATCTAAATTCAGCCATAAATGCACTGAGTGGCCTTGGCCAATTTACCATCTCAGCCTTCTTGTTGCAATGATTTCCATACACACTGGCTCATGGAATAGAGGAGGGTGTCCAGAAAAACACCAGTAATGTGGACAGCATTAAATAATTAAATGGGAAACATTAGGCCAGTTGCTAGTACCAACTAGAGTAGCTCTGCTAAGTCAGCGGGATTTATGTATATATAGAATCAACAGCAATTAACAGCAATTGATTCAGTGGTCTACTCTAGTTGAGATTAGCCCTAGCAATATTCCAGGTGGGGTTAGCTCTTAGAGCCACCCTATGAATTTTGTATTTTGATAAATTGGACAAATATTACAGAGATGGCTGATTTGCACACGACGCAGCTCCTGTAGAATCCCCTGGCCTGTTTTAGTTTCTGATTTGCTGGCTGCTTTATTTAATTTGTTGTAAATTTTACACTATTTCATGTTTAGGTGGTTTAATTGGATGTTTAGTTTAATACATTTTTATGGGGGAGGGTGGGGGTCTGGGGGTTTTAGATTGTATTTGTTGTAATTTTAATTGCTGTAAGCTGCCTCGATTGTTTTAACAGAGAGGCGGGATAAAAATAAATGTTATTTATTATTATTATTATTATTATTATTATTATTATTATTATTATTATTGTTATTATTCTGTTTTATAGAATTCAAATAACAAATGTCTGGCAGCTTCCACTAGATGGATGTAATGCCCATTTTTGGCAACTGATATTATCACTGTATTGTGTAGCATTTTACAGAGCAACAGAATTTCAAAGCCTTAAGGTAATTGGAAAATCTAGCAAAGGGAAACAAAGCCCTACTTTACCTGAAGGCCTTAAGACAGGAGAACACAACTGCCAAGGGTTGAGCAGCATCCTTTAAGGGTCTTACCACATCTTGCTAAGCTCCCCAATTTTTTCAATTATTTGGGCTCAAAATGTCCCCCATACTACTTGGGGGAATTGATTTGCTGTTGCAAAAAAGGCCACTCCTGGACTGCCTGCCTGAGGGGGACCAAAAAATGTGGACAAACTTTCTTTCATATTTTTCTTTAATTGGGGAGTGCTGGAGGACTCTGAACACAACAAAAATGGCAATGAAGGCAGATACCACCTGTAGGCTGTACTTTTTTGACCTCTATCTTAAGACAACAGCATATGAAAGAAAGAGGTAACTATGGAGATTATTGCATTGCATTTAAAGCTACTTATCCCCAACAGGCTACAGCTGGGGTTAATTTTAAAAGCGAGTGTTACCACACGCAGCCACGGCCAGGTGAGTGTGACCCATATGCAGCCCAGATCCCAGCTGCGTTTATCCAGAGGCTTTTCAAAAACAGCAAGCTCCCATTTCTGAAAAGCCACTAGATAAGAACATTTGCGATCCAGGCTGCATACAGATTGCACTTACCCAGCCGTGGCTGCATGCAATAACACCCACTCTTAAAATTAAATGTGACTGTATCCCGTCAGGGATAAGTCTGATCCCTAAAGGAACAAGGGCTACATTGCAGTTGTGTTGTTCTGGAATTTCTATTCGCTTCAATGACTTGCACAGCCTTCTAACAACAAATTCTTTTGAAAAAGCCACATTCCAGTTCATAAAAATCAGAAAGCTTTCTTGCTCATGAAACAGATCATACCTAGAGCTGGTTGGAGGACCAGTACTGTGACTCATAGGCAACATACTTGTCGGTGGTGGAACCCCCAAGCTGGACCAGTTGTCATGGGACTGAAGCATAGAAAGGCAAGCTGAAGAACTGTCTCCATAAGCTGCCATAAAGAAAAAGAAGTCTTTATTTACAGTGCAAAAAATAATATTTGTGATTGTGTATCAGTCAATCCACCTACCAATCCTGGGTTCAGGAAAGCATGGTAATTTATTCCTCAACAGGCTTCTTTGTACACAGAATTTATGAATAGTAGACAAGACTACTTCTATCATATTCCTATGCCATTTTAAGTACGCAAAAAAATGCAGCCTTAAAATGAAACACAACTGAAAACCTGCACAACCATATTGGGGAGCATGATGTCACTAGGGTCACCCAGTGCAGTAATTCCTGGTGTCATCCTGCCAAATGACTATACAGAATCCTTAGTAATGTTTTCTGTACTAATGTTACTACTAAATCATAATTCCCATCTATCACTTAATATAATGGTAATTGTTGTGACGTAAAACAACTAGCAAAATTAAAATTTTACCTTTAAATTACAATTACCATACGAAGACAAAATGTATTTACATGTACACAGTTTCATGTGATTAATGTTAACATTTGGTGAGATGTTATGCTTTTAGAGAAAATTTTAAAAGAATTTAAAAATTAAAAAATTAAAAAATATTTTTTAAAAAATGTGTTGTTGTTGTTTAAAGATAACATATAAAATTTAATTTTAAAAAAATCCTAAGGCCTCTGATTTTTCCTCCCACTGAGCCTCATCCCACTCACACCATCCTTTTAGTGTTTTAAAGGGATGCAAGCAAACATCACAGCCCATTTCTGCCCAAAGGCAGATCTTTGGGGAACAGTGGTGTCACAGCCCCTTAGGGTGTCACCCGGTGCACTCCCCATTCTCAACACACCCCTTATGACACCCCCATTTGGAAGTAATCCCACTTTAAACTATAGAATTTATTTTTGATTAACTATGCACTAGAAGCCAAGATGACTAAACTAAAGCTGTTGTAAGTTTCACATATCATGAGATGATATGACTTAGTAGAAAAGACAATATGCTGGGAAAAATAGAAGACAGTGGCAAAAACAAAGACTACATTCAGCAGATGCATGGCCCTGAGTCTACAAGAACTCAGCAAGACCATTAATAACACTGTATCTTGGAAGTTTCTCATTCATGGGTTGCCATTAAGTTAAAGCTTACTTTGACAACAAAAAACATCAGCAAATAGATTGAATTATGTTGCAAGAAATCATCTTGTTGCAATCCTCCTGCACTTTCGTTTAGGACTGAGCCTCGTGCAGCACATGGGTCTTACTACTAAATCAATATGTACAGAGTGCATTATAAGCATTCAGAATTTTCCCCAAGCAAGAGCTGATAAGAACTGGGCAAAACTGTTTCTAAAGAAGATGGAAAGTAAACCACTTCATTTGATTATTCATTCATAAATATCTGTAACTTGTGAACATATTGCAAAACTCAAAAATTGGAGGATATTTTAAAAACTACAAGATCACCCATGTTGCCCCCCCCCCAGATGATCTACTGATATCTCCTTAATTCAACCAGCCTTTCATAACCTGATTGACCCTAGGTCCAGAAGGAAGTGCAAATGATAAATAGAAGAAACAGGATCCATACATCTACAAACACAATGGTACTTGATCCGCTAGTTAACTTCTAGTGATACCAAACAACAAGAGGATAATACAAAACACTCACTTGGAGAATTGGTTCTGTGACTGTATGGGTTTGGATAAGGAGCAGGGCGGTGGTTCCTCAGTGATGAGTACCTTTCACAACTGTGAGCGGTGGAAAGTGACAGAGGTGCGCCAAACTGTGGGTGAGGATTGGCAGGAGGACACAGAGTCCCTGTTCCAGGAATCAGCCAACCGCCTACTGTAAGAAGAAGGAACGTTTCATCTTGCTAACATATTAACAGCACGGTCTGCCCAAGATGGTAGTGAGCCCTTCACAAAAACTGTTCAAGAATATCAAATAACTAAACTGCTTATTTACTGCAGAACTACAAACATGGCTCCCTTGTAATTAGTTCACCTCTCTCCTCCCTTGGTTACTTGTAGTAATACTTACCTGTGTTATAATGTCATCAAACTGTGCATTTTCCCAAACCCAGCTCGAAGACAGTGCAACAACACAACCTAAGTGTTAAGCATTACACAAGGAGGGGAATAACTCAACACAAACTTTCCACTTTCAACAACCTATCTTCATTTAATTAATAATACATACTTATACACTCACACTCTTCTTTATCTGTTCAGAACGGTGAACAAAGAGGATGCTATCTACACTGGCAGGATAGGAGTAACCTGGATAGTCACTTGTGAACTTAAATAATGGCAGCTACATTGTACTAAAATTAATGTACAGTTCATTTGTACATGTACAGTTCAACCAGGGGTGCTGGTAAATCAAGAGGTGCTAAAGAGATGCCATAAATAAATAAATAACTAAACAAATAAAGTTTCACTTACATCTGTGACACCCTTGATTAATTTAATCCAGTTCTTATCTTATAAGAGTTTTGTACTGCCAGTGCTCCATCAACTCTGAAGCGATGAAGTTATTACAGAAGTTGTAGAATGTTACCCTATTGTTTGGATTTATTTGAGCAGTAAACTACAGTGGCTGATCTCCTGTGTTCTCAACCAATTTAACTTCCATGAATGTGAAAACTTCTTCCATGAGACACACACAGAATGCTGTTTTGCAACATTAACATTTTAAATGTGGACCTAAGTGGTTAAAGTGATCATAGTTTTAATGCCAATTTCAGAGGGATATGGACAGCCACCTATTTTTAAGCATAGCAAATCTACTTTTTGAACATGGTGTATGAAATATACAAGTTTTACCATGGACCCAAATGTACTTATTAATAACTCAATTGCACTAACAGTAATCACTGTACAAGAGCTAGATCTCCATCTCTTCTCTTCATGGAGAATTATGCCCTTTCCTCCCTGATTATAGTGGCCATGTTTCAAGAGCTATCAGGAATCTTTCAAATGAAGGCATCCTATATTTGAACGTTTCCAATGTAAAGATCAAGAGCCATCAAAAAGAAGATCAGAGGCCTTTAAGTGACTAATCAATAGCACTTGGACACATGAATGAACCAGGAGCTTTCCCTACATGAGAAGATCTACTTATACTCCAGGAATTATTTTTAAATTTACATAAATAAACATGAGGAAATGTTATGCATATCACATAACCTTCTGCCCTTTTTTGGTCATGTGTTTTCTCTTTTTTGGTGATACAGAAATGACCAGCCATCCTCTCCTGACCTGTAAAACCTGAGTAAAGATTTTCTTCCATCTGACATGTTGAGAAGTAGGAAAGGGCAAAGAGAGTAATATGACTACTGCATTCATAGAACTTGGCATCAGAACCTTAATAAAACTCTTAACAATCTTATCAATTAAATAGGCACAGAATGAGAAAAAATGAAAAACAGCCAAAAAGACTGAGAAACAGTTAAGCTGGTATAAATAAGGGGATATTTATAATAGCACCGATATTTTTACTAATGTACAATATCCTTAGATACATAGCAAAAAGGGTACCTGAGCAAAGCAGAACTGATATTGGTGGTATATTACATAATAACTTTCAGAAGAGAGCTTAGACATACATTGTGAATACCCTGACTGTTGACCATCTCCCACTTCATCCATCATGTCTTTGTGATCACTTCTGTCAAAGAAATCATATTTTGTTAGCCCAAAAGATTGAATGCCTTGAAGAAATGTGCTTTGTAAATGCAACTAAAAACAGCCAACTCTCACCTCTCTTTTGCATCAAGAAAAGCTTTTGCAAAGGGATTGTACTTAATTTTTAAAGCTGTTATCTAAAAAACACAAACAAAGCACAAACATCATTTTTAAATGTTGTACTCATTTTTCATAAAACCGTCATGCAACATTTCTGCAATTGCATTAAGAATTTCATAATGGCTCAGAGTGAAATTACCAAAACACCCCCAAAACTTCTCTCACACTGCAAAAGCATGCTTTGAAATCATTCTTTTCACTTCAGCTTCTTCCACCCCCACCCCACCCCCCTTAGATGCTTGCTTTTATTATCCTGTTAAGGAAGTACATGGGGAGGGGGTACACTAAAAACAGTTATAAAAAGTTTCAGGTTTCTGGGGGGAAAGAAGAGATAATACAACATAAGGATACACTAACCATGGATATCATGACCACGTAGAGTAACAAATTGGTCAAACATGTTAATATATTTCCAGTTACTGTAAATGTAGAACATGATAACATGAGACTGTTATCATGTCTTTACCCATTTTTCTTAAAGGAAACACAGAAACTTAAAACTTCCTATATAAAAATGCTCTGTTATGAATTAACAAAAGACTGCTCAGTGGTTTGGTTTGGGGTACCTTATTGTTCTGTTATGCATTACTGTAAATCTTACAAGTTATCAGTAATTGGTATTTGACACTAGTTTAAAATCATCATATATATCACTCTAAAGTGTTATTTGTAAAGGAAGGAGCATATTTCCCTTTAGTTGATCTGTGCTTGTCTCCAAGTCTTTGACATTTGATACAAAATACTATAAGGAAAATTTTAAAAGATGGTTTAAATTGTAATGGTTAATCATACTGTTATGCTGCAATTTGCATAAACAGTTGACCCAAATGTATTGATTGCACCATGACAAACTATAACCAGTGGCATAACACCAAAGACATATATATGTCTGTTCCTAGTTTCCACTCTACCAGAAGCATCTGAGGAAGTAGACTGAAGTCTACAAAAGCTCATGCTGCCAACTTTTTTCTTTCAGTTTGGGCCTAAGCAGACTGCCAAGAATAGTGCACATTAAATTGAGGCACTGCCCTGGCTCAGTGCTAGGGAATCATGGGAACTGTAATTTATTGTGGCACCAGAGCTCTCAGACAGAGAAGGCTCAATGTCTCAGAAAAAAATACAATTTCCATGACTCCCTAGCACTGAGCCAGGGCAGTGCCTCAATTTAATGTGCACTATTTCTGGCAGTCTGCAAAGGCCCTTAGTCCCAAAGGTGCTACATAATCTCTCTACATACTGATATAACCAGTGGTGGATTTCCTGATGCATTTGATTGACTTAAAATGTCAGTAGTATACCAGTTATGAATAAAATTTAGCAACAGATTCAGACACAATAAGGAAAACAAAAAGAGAATTGCTTTACAGAACAAGCAGACTTGATTTCTAATAAGGAAATCCCCTGAACTGGATGAAGCTTAATACAAAAAATAGGAATATACAGACATAACTAACCTGCTCTTTCTTTTCTTTTATGAACAGCTGAGTACCCTGATTATTTTTCAGCTAGACAAGGAGGAACAGTCATGTATTTCAGAGGAAATATACCTCTGAATATTCCTTGCCTAAGAAAACCCTATGAAATTCATATGAACTC
>CM034701.1:323163676-323177362 GCA_020142125.1 Phrynosoma platyrhinos
AACCAGCAAGTCAAGCAAGAGAAGAAGGCTTATTGCTCCACTCTAACTGCAGGCAGAATACCAGGAGCCAAGGGTGCCAAAGGGCTATTGAAAGCAGAAGGACAGTCAGCTTCCTGGGAATGAGTTACACTGAATTCAGCGGGACTCAGTACTGAGTAGACACACAAAGGACTGCTCTAGGAAGGCTCTTATGAGGCTGTGTATTCTGCCTTCTCCGTATGCTCCCTGGCCAACACACCTCTCCCAATGCTGCTTGGGATTGGGGTAACCTTCAGGGATGTGGTGAGCCTGCAGGGATGGGAGGGGAAGCAGACCAAGTTTCTTTGTGTGGACAGAAGACTGTGCACATAAAGCTGGATGTAAGCCTATGTAGCTGAGGACTTGATCACATGAGGCTTTTAAACTGCCATAAAAGTTGGATAATAGCGCCTTTGGCACTATTATTGGACAATGCTGTCTCCCTCTTGTCATTGCCTTGTCCTCCAACAGTGGTTTGCCCTCACATTACCATTGACAGGGAAAACCCACTCATAAGCTCCCAATCGTACTAGTCCATAAGTGTGGTAAATGGTCCTTTGACAGTGCCACAATTGTGCAGTGATGTGGCGTCAGCGTCTCCTCCTTTCTTGTCCCCTTCCCTTTCTCTATTGCAGAACAGACAGTTTGGGGTTTTTTATTTTAATGTTTTTAATCACGGTTTAATACCACAGAGTTAGCATAACTTTTAAACTGCATTAAGAAAAGAAAACAAAAAAAAAAACCCCCAAAAAAACAGCACACACACAGGAAAGGCACCCTGGATAGGGCATAGGGCAGGGAGGCAGTGTTAAGGGTGAGAATGGAAGAGAGTGCAAAGGGCCAGGAAGGTTGTGCTAATGATGTGCAATAGGGAGAGCTCCTAAACCAGTATGTATGCACTTCCCTTCATTAATGCAGTCAAGGCAGGAATGGAAGTGGTGTGAGAAAGTCCTGAACAATCATATGGTTATGACTATATAATTAGCAGCAGCAGCAGCAACAACAACAACATATAAGAAGGATCTGTTAAAATGCTATGGCATATACAAAAACTTACATTTAAAAACCACCACTATAACAACATTGGATTCTTTGTTCCCCAAGTCATTTTTATTAAGTAGTTTCATATATTAAACATACACATGCAATAAACAAATTATAAACATTATAAACACAAATCACATTACACTATACATTTAACTTAAAATTACATATTAACTAAAACTTACATCTTGAGACATACATCTTCATAGTGCATAAAACTCCTTAATGTCATGCAACTCTTATAAACTCTTTATATCTCTTACATCTAATCCAATTTTCTTCTCTTTCTTGCTTCTCCCCTTCTTAGTCTCCTTTTCTTTACCTGTCTCTTTTCTTTTCCTCCATCCATCTTCCCCTTCAATTCCTCTTCTCTCTCACTCCACTATTCCTTCCTTCTCTCTTTTCAGTCCCCTCCATTCACTTCTTCATACCTCTTGCTATCTCCATCACACCCTTTAATTCACTTACTCTTACCTTTCTTCACTTCCTTCATTTCCAACTTCCACTCTCTTTTAATCCAAACTTTCTGGTCTTAATCTTATAGAGCTGAGTTCTAAATGTTATACTAACTATTTCTTTCTTATAACAAACATTTCATTCTTAACCACACACATGGATCAAAAACATCTTGAAATTTTAGGAATCAGGAAAAACATCAGAAAATAAGTCTCAACTATTATGAACTCATGGAACACCATCTTAATAGTAAATGAAAAAGAACTTGGCAATGTTAATATTGGGCACGGAATTTTTCAGGGTGATTCCTTATCTCTCTTTATTATTTGTTAATTCAATGATATCTCTTTCAGTAATACTAAAAGAAAGGAATTAGAGTTATGAAATATCAGAGCAAGCAGGAAAAACAAATCATTTATTCTGTGTGGACAATTTAAAAATCAATGAAAAGTCATTATCAGAAACTGAATCCTCAGTGAATACTATAAGAATATTTAGTCAAGACATCTTAATGGAATTTGGAATTGGTACATGTAGTGCACTATTAATAAATGGGTAAGACTGCTAAAACAGAAACAATAAAGTTCCTTGATGGAAATTGTTTTCATTTATTTCTTTATTTCATATCCCACCTTTCTCCCTAAACAAGGACTCAAGGTGGCTCACAACAATTGTGAAACAATATAAAGTACTGGTAAAACAATACAAGAGCATTAAAAATATAAAGTTTAAAAACAATTTAAACACTTACAAAATTAAAACATTAATAAAGACATTAACATGCATTTAAGAACTATGTACAAAACTTATAATCTGAATTGCCCAGCACTATAAAGCCCAAACCTTATCAGTTTGAAAAAGCCTGACAGGAGAAAGATACTTCTACATATCGCAGAAAGAGGTGCAGAGATGGGGCCATCCTGGCCTTTCTAGAGAGAGACTTCCCGAGTCTCGGAGCAGCCATTGAGAAAGCCATCTCCCTTGTTCCCATCAAATGAGCCTGAGAGGATGAAGGGACAAAGAAAAGGACCTCTCCAGATGGAAAGTTATTAAAAACCTAAACAATGATGGAAATGTCAAATATCTAGGAATGCTGAATAGAATAAAAAATCCTTAGGGGAGTACATTCAAAAGCATAGAAAAATGTTAACAGATACATATACAGAGAGAATTTGGTGAACACTGAAGAAAGAAAAGATGTGCCTAGTAAGAAAATTGTGGAAAAAAATCACTTTGAAGCCTGGCAAAACAAATCACTGCGTGGTCAGTTCATTAAAAGCATAGAAGGAAAAACTGAGAAGAGGAATATCTGGAAATAGTTAACTGGAAAAATCACTTACAAAAGAAACTGAAGGACTCATATTTGTGGCTCAAGAACAGGCACTTCCAAGACATTTAGCAGCAAGGCAAATATTGAAAAAATGAATGACAGTAGATATCCATGCAAAGAAAACGATGAAAGTGTTGACCACCTTATTAGATCATAAAGCAAGACTGCACAGACTGAATATAAGAAACCCCATGATAATATGACAGCAATGATATCTAGGCACCAAAAACAAAACAATACAAAAAAACAAACAATAAGAATGACATAACAAGAACAACACTCTACCATTTGCAAACTGGTGGAAACATAAGCCTGAAAAAGTTGTCCAAAATGGTGAAGTAAAAATCACATGGAACTTTAAGATTCAAAGTGATAAACAATAGCACAATGTGCTAGACATAGCTGTGAGGGAGAGGGAGGAGAGTTTAGAATAGATGATAGATATAGCAATCCCAAGGGGAAAGCAGAATTGAAGACCAGGTGAAAGAAAAGAGTATGAAACCTACAAACTGAGATTCAGCACCTCTAGGAAAAGAAAGCAACTGTGATTCCAACAGTGATAGGTGCTCTGAGAGCAATTCCAAATGGTCTGTCAAGACATCTGAATGAAATAGTCATAGACAGTATCACAACAGTGCAATTACAAAAGGTGATATTACTTGGAACATGTCACATTATTGAATGCAATAACATAAAAAAAAAACCACCACACAGTGATATCTTTATTGGCTAGCCAATATTGGTTATCCCAACAAAGGTATCATTGTTTGGTGGATTTTTGATATTATTGGATTTTCTATATGGCCCTGATGGATACCCTGGACATTATTGAATGATACTTCACCAATTATTGATAATCCACCATCATTGATGGTTCAAAACTCCATTTACTAATCATTAGTAGACTGTGCAACTGGGATTAAACAGGCTAAAATTGTATGTTAAATCTAACTAGAGTAGAACCATAGAATCAATTGGTTTACCCTTGCAGATGTCTACACTAGCTAGGATTAACCAACAGGATTCACTTTGTTGTTGTTGCTGTGTGGCTTCAAGTCATTTTCCATTTATGGAGGTTTTCTGGCAGGATTTGTTCAGAGAGGGTTTGCCATTGCTTTCTTTCGAGGCTGAGTATAACTTGCTCAAGGTTACCCAGTGGGTTTCCATAGCTGAACAGGGATTTTAACCATGGTCCCCAGAGTCCTAGCTCAATGTTCAAACCGCAGACCTGCAAACCATTTTAGTCTTTATGTTACAGATTAACTGTATTGTGCATGGGACAATTTGCCTTTAAATTTGAAAAATTGCATCTGTCTAATTGCACAAAAGCAAAACAAAACAAATCTTTTAATTCTGTTCTGAAAGGGATTTGCCCCTTTAATTTCAATGGTATTTTCTTAGCCATGACCAACAACACCATTCACAGGGATCATATTTTTATCCTAGGACTCTGGACATGTTTGGAAGAGAAAAACCCTGCACCACATCAATCACAGTTTTAAGAAAAGATTAGCTCTATTTACTTGCCTGTATGGTTTTAAAAATGCAAATATTCAATTTTGAAATGGGAAGTTCTGCTTTTATGCTGTGAGACTGTATAAGAAACACAGCTGATTTGGGGCATGGTGAGTATGTGCATTGAGCATGTTCAAGGTGCTGGTTTTGTAGTTGTCTGTTTTTACTCTGAGCACAGCAGGTGATCTGACCAAATGTTTATCATGCCATCTCTTAACCCACTATGGTAGCTTCATGATTATGTACCTCCCAGACTTGGAATTAGTGATATTTTTGTGCCTGAGATGGAATAGCATATGCTGAGACACACACTTGCACATATATAATCATTTCATAGAATCATAGAGTTGGAAGGGACTACAAGGCCCATCTACTCCAACCCTTACCATGCCAGAATACACAGCTAAAACACTCCTGAAATATTTGCATCTATTGGTTCATGTTCTATAGTCTTTGGATCAGCAGCACACAACTGGCTCCATCTTCTACATGAAATCCCTTCAGATATTTAAAGATAGCTGTCATGTCACCTCTCAGTATTTTTTTCTCCAAGCTAAACATATCCAACTCCTTAGATTGTCCCTCTTAAGGCTTGGTTTCCAGACCTTTAATCATTTTGGTTGCCCTTCTCTGGACACATTTCAGTTTGTGGAGATCTTTCTTGAACTATGATGCCAAGAACTAGCTACAATATTCTAGGTGAGGTCTGACCAAAAACAAAATAAAGTGGCACCGCTACATACTTAGGGGGGTTGCAGACTGCCAGAAATAGTGCAAATTGAGTCCACTTTTAGGGTTAGGGTTAAGGTTAGGGAATCATGGGACCTGTATTTTATTGTGGCACCAGAGCTCTCTGACAGAAAAGGCTCAATGTCTCAGAAAAAAACTAATTCCCATGATTCCCTAGCACTAACCCTAACCCTAACCCTAAAAGTGGATTCAATTTGCACTATTTCTGGCAGTCTGCAACCCCCTTAGTCTGGACACTGTACTCTTGATGCAGCTCAGAATTGCATTGGCTTTTTTCATCTACTGCATCATACTGTTGACTCAGATTTAACTGGTGGTATACTAAGACCCCCTAGGTCCTTTTCAAGCCAGGTATCACCCATCCTATATTTGTGCATTTCATTTTTCCTGCCTTGTATTATCACTGTTGAAATTCATTTTGTTAATTTTTGGCTTAGCTCTCTAATATGTCAAGTTCATTTTGAATTCTGATCCTGTCTTCTGGAGGATTAGCTCACCAGCATTTGGTGTCACAAAATGAAATCTTGATAAGCATGTTTTCTTTTCTAACATCTAAGTCATTTAGAAAGATGTTAAACAACACCAGGCCCAGGACAGAACCCTGAATCATCCCACTTGCCACTTCTCTCCAGGAAGAACAGCAATCATTAGAGAACACTCTCTGAGTTTGGTTTGTTAACCAATTACAGTTTGTTAACCTAACTGTAGCACCATAGTCCACCAGCTTTCCTGCATGCATATCACAGGAGATCTTGTTAAAAGCCATACTGAAATAAAAATATACTACAGCCACATCACTTGCCTGATCTACCAAATTTGTAAATGCCAAAAAAAGATAAGATTAATTTCACATTACTTGTTTTTGAGAAACCTATGCTTGCTCTTAGTAATCACAGCATTTCTTTCTAACTGCATGTAGACTTTAATGATATGTTCTAGAACATTTCCTGGTATGACATCAAATAGTTGCCTAGGTCCTCGTTTTTTGCCCTTTTTGAAGATAGGGACACCATTTGCCCTCCTCCAATATGCTAAATTCTTAGCCAGAGAGTTCTAGTGTCAAACTACAAATTCCAGGATTCAATGGAATGTTGCCATGGCAATTACAGTGTAACCATAGCACTATAATGTGAAAGTCATGAGAAAAGGCCCCTGGAACTTGGGGCCTTTGCAGACTTCTAGAAATAGTGCAAATTGAGTCCACTTTAAGGGTTAGGGTTAGGGTTAGGGAATCATGGGATGTGTATTTTATTGTGGCACCAGAGCTCTCTGACAGAGAAGGCTCAATGTCTCAGGGGGAAAAAAACAATTCCCATGATTCCCTAACACTAACACTAACCCTAAAAGTGGACTCAATTTGCACTATTTCTGGCAGTCTGCAACCCCACTTGATCATCCTTTTTTAGGGGCTAACATTCCAGCTGGCGCTTCAGACAGGGAGTGTATGATGTCAGGGAGCCTCATTTTCACCCTGATGTCATCTGGCCCACAGAGAAGACAGAGGGAGAAAATTCGCTCCTTACCTATCTTTCATCTTTCTCCATACTGATCATGTTGGTTGTTTTATAGTCTATTTTTCTAGAGCTATTCTTAATGATAAGTTGTTAGTTTATATTTTGCTGATTTTTGATTGTACACTGTAGGCAGGTTTTTATCTGTATTTTGGTATGACTTTGTAAAGCGCTGTGTAAAACTTATGGTGCTAAATAAGTAAACTTTAATAAATGATGATGATGATGATGATGATGATGATGGTGTATGAAAATACTGTACACTGAAATCAGAGATAACTGCTTTATGTGGAAAATGGCTAGCCTTGATTCCCATTCCTGCTGTAAAGTTTATAGGTTTCAGTCTGTCTAATTTGCTATTCCAAGCTTAAGAAAATATGATAGAAATTTATTTAATTTATTTAAGTCCAGAAAGCATTCAATATAGATATTTAATCTTTAGCAATACTGAAGATAATTACTGTAGAATACATTTTAAGTACCTAGTGTTGCCATAAGCTGGAAATGACTTGAAGGCACACAACAACAATGGATATTTTAAAATAATTACTGCCAATGCACCATAAAAGAACCACTTAATCATTAGCCCTCCGGGATATAAGCAAATTATTTTCCATTTCTGATTGTTAGAGACACTAACAACTTTTCAGGAGATGGAGAGCCACTGAAAAACAGCCCTTTTCTGCTTTTGTACCCATCACCTTCCATAAAAAAGAATTCCTTCAAAGAAGGTGCCATCCTGTCAGCACCTCTATCTTGAGACAAGGCAGGAAGGGCGGAGGGTGGCTGTTCATTAATTGCGTCATATTAAACTTTAAGGCAGACAAGTATTTCAGACAGCCAAAAGGTGAGGATTTCCAGGTTCTCCTTCACCACAACCTCCATCCTCTGATTCCATCCCCCTTCCATGAGGTTTGTTTTTGTTTTTGCAAAGCTCATACAGTCTTAGAAGGAAAAGGGATAGTAAGGGGGGGGGGGGAGACCTGGAGATCCTCCTCAGAAAGACAATGAATTTTGTAAAAAATATTAAATGTCATACATGGTTTGATCCAAAGAAAAGAGAGGAGAAGCTAAGGAAAGTGCTACAGAAGCAATGTCCAAAACATGAGCTAGCAAAACAAGTTGATGTGTTTAAGTCAGTTTTGTTCTGTGACTTCAAGGAGACTGACAGCCTTTGCAGACTGCCAGAAATAGTGCACATTAAATTGAGGCACTGCCCTGGCTCAGTGCTAGGGAATCATGGGAACTGTAATTTATTGTGGCACCAGAGCTCTCTGACAGAGAAGGCTCAATGTCCCAGAAAAAAGTGCCTCAGTTTAATGTGCACTATTTCTGGCAGTCTGCAAGGCCCTGAATCTCATTGACTCTCTCTGTGTGTGCGTGCACAGCTTCCAGTCACCTTTTGAATTATTTACAGTCCTGTGTAATAATTTCATAGGTTTTGCTTATACCAGAAATAGTCAAGAGGTGGTTTTGCCAGTTCCTTCCTCTGAAATATAGCCTACAGCACCTGGTATTCATTGCCAGTCTCTCATCCAGCTACTAACCAGGGCTGATCTTGCTTAGCTTCTACGATCAGACAGGATCTGGTGCCTTTGGGATATTTAGGCCAATCATTGACTGACATACAATGGTTTGTGGACTGCATCCATGTTGTCTGGGAGTTATACATTCATCTGTTCAGGAACAAATCCCACTGTGCCCACTTTAGATTGCCTGTTGAACTAGTTACTCTTAATATATCTGATGGAGGAGAGAAACATAGATGCTAACTTTTCAAAATGCTTATGAACATATTGAGAAGGCGAAAGAGAACTTTTTTTTTCCAAACACAGGAAATGTTAACAAATGAACATTGTTATACTTCATATGAGCTGGAGAAGAAATGTCAAAATCCGGTTATCTGAAAAGCATGGATTGTAAGTCCCTGAAATGTTGTGGTTTCATTTATTTTATTTTATTTAGATAATATGTTCTTAGACATTTACAAAATGCAGGGAGTGAAAAGTGGCCTAAATAAACTTTGATCCCTTGTTGGATTATGGTAAAACTTCTTTGAAAAAAATAAAACCAGAGGTATCATTTCACAATTAAATAGAATACATTCCTTTTAACTTGGCAGCAGAGCCTGAGAAAGTTACAAATTGTGTATTTACTAATAATATTTACTCCTTATTACAACATAAATTTACTAGCTGAGATTCAGAGATTGGTATGGGCAAACAGGTTTGCCTGGAAGAAAACCTGTCCTGTTATCACTGATCCTCCCATGCAATGCTACACAGGAGGTGGCCATGTTTGATGGAAGATTCTGGGCTCTTTGGACAGAACAAATGGGGGGAAATGCATGGGCAGAGCATTATGCCATGCCCATTTGATCCAGGATTTTATCCTTATGTTAAGAGGTAGCAACCTTAGCATTCTTATACTCAGTAGTTGCTAGTTTCCCTGTCTAAGAGTTTGAGCATAGCATGCATTCATGTCATTTCCTATTTGTTGTCTTTTCCTGCATCAGGTAGTCTACAATTAATCTGAATTTGTTCGTCCATCTTGTTGTCTGAGGTTTTCTCTCTCTCCTCCATATTTGAAGAACCTCTCACTGTAAGATGTCATATAAACTTTAGTATTTGTAAGCAAACCTACTGCATATGTTTTTACAAAGATGTTTGTACAAAGATGACTAAATGTGCTGTATTTCTCTGCTACACCCTGTGTCTCAGTGGTGGTGGTTGTATGGGACTAGTTGGTGCTTACCTCCTCTTTGTGAATACAAAATACTCTGCTTGTGAGATACAGTAGTGTTTCTTACATTTGCCAACACTTCAGCTTGAAAAGTAACAATTCCAAATTCTGCAATAGTGGACATCACTGGCTTTATTTGGACTATATGTAAATAGCATTGAACTGAACAATTGGACCCAGTTTTCCCATGCTGAAATATGACTTCCTTTTCTCTACTAAGATATTTCAAGCTAGATCTGCCAGTCAAGGAAATTCTTTAGGATTTTATTTCTAGAGCTTCCAGAACATCAATAGCATTTTAGAATACTAAGAGAGCTCCAGGTGAGCAGATGGTTTTATTCTTTCTTCAAAGGGAAGGAATGCTCCCAGCCATTCACAGTATTTTGTTTACTGAACATTCAGCAGACATTTCAGACACTGAAGTAAATAAAGTAGACATTCCTCACCATAGAAATCTCCATACTCAAAACAGAGCCTTTACAGCATTTTGAATCCTGAACAATACATTCAGTTTTGTTTCAAAACTCATTACTAGTGCAAAGCCTATGGGTGAATTGCATACCTTCAGTACTTTCTAGAGGCAAAACTAAGCCTGAGAGCAATGTTCTGTCTGTTTAAGCATGGAACTATGCCAAGCAAACAAAATGATGGTAAATATTTTGGTAGCAGAAAGGAAATACGGGTAAAACAAAAGACAGAGTCATCATAGCCCCCCTCTCTAAGCTGTACCTTGGGGAAAAGTTTTGTACACACAAAGGTTTTGCACACCTTTTGTTGTTCAAAACTTTCTGCATTATAACAAGATTCATGCTTAAACACAGACATCTATGAAGTCCTGAAAGAGTTGCACCAGCTTCAAAAGTATGATCAGGCATTTACCCTGGCCTGCA
The DNA here is from genome assembly GCA_020142125.1 of Phrynosoma platyrhinos. Taxonomy (NCBI): domain Eukaryota; kingdom Metazoa; phylum Chordata; class Lepidosauria; order Squamata; family Phrynosomatidae; genus Phrynosoma; species Phrynosoma platyrhinos. The sequence goes on from CM034701.1 coordinate 323,173,933, forward strand.
ATATACTCAATCATCTCAAGGAAGCTTGCTATAAGGCATATTACAGCAACTGTTTTAACTGTTTTTCCCAAGTGCAAGCAATGAACTCACTGCTCTTCCCACTGGTACTAATTCTCCCAGTTGCAGATTATTTGTGAATATGCAAGGCACCTATTCCTTTCTACAGGTCCTTCTTGGATGGTGTGAACAAGCTTAATCCTAACTCTGATCTGTGACACACACCACTTCTCACTTCCTTAATACCTGCACTGCAGCCATTTACATCCCCCTTTGCCACTTCTTTCAACTTTGGGGCTTTTTTAAAAAATTGAAGATGTTACAAGCCTCTCTAAAGCCTACCCATTGAATTTGATATTGATAATTATGCTATCACCACAGATCAAACTAAATAATCCTGCCAGAATTACTAATGACCATAACCACAGATTATTACGTTGTTAGATTTCTTGTTGCTCAAAAAGTCCATAAACGATTCCCAATCTTTCAAAAAATCTTCAATTGCCTTACCCTTTAGAACCCATGCTAATTTGGTAATTTGGGATAACTCAATAACCTTAATAATCCAGTCTTCCATTGTCCATGCTTCAGTCTGTTTCCAGGTTTGTGAAAACAATAATCTTGCTGTTGTGATCATGTATAAAAAAGAAATAATTCAGATTTATCACCCAGTTCTTTATTCATTATGCCCAATAGAAACATTTCTGGTAACATTACAAAATCTACCTCTACATTTTTTTGAATTAATATATAAATCCTAGACCAATAAGTTTTTTGCCTTCTTATATGAAAGTAGGGGCCCTTCTTATCTTGACAACCCCAACATTCATCTGAAACATTCTTAGACATTTTCGACAACTTATTTGGGAGTTGCTATAGGCTATATTTCAGAGGAAAGAACTGGCAAAACCACCTCTGAGTATAAGTCCACAGGCAATTTGAAGGCATATACACACCATCTATATGTCATCTTATATATGTTTCCTTTTCAATTACTGCTCAAAGTAAAGAATGCACAGCTTTCAAAGCACTTGATTAAAACAAGCAGGTTCATTTTGTTGCAGTTACATTGTTTTGGTCTTATTTTCACATATAGACAGACCTACAAGGTCACACGCATTATTCCACCTTCTCATAGTAAAAGCATGGAGAAAGGAGATGGCTCTTTTCTCACCATCAGGGTAGAGGTTTGTTTAGTTTACTGCACATATTTTGGGCAATGTTCTACCACATGTTTGCTTGTTGGTATATTTCCATTGACCCTGGATCATCCTGCTGAAAGGCAGCAAAAATGAACTTGGCTTCTTGCTGCTGTGATGGGAAAAATAAATTGTTTGTTTGGAGCAGTGGCAACCTAAAGAAGTAGGTGAGATGGCAATAGGAAAGCCAGGGAGCAAAACAGAGAAAGTGAAGCCATAATTACAGGAAATAGCCAGGATGCTTTAAAGTACTTAACACACCCAAGAGCAATATATTCCCAAGCCTTCACACATCTCAAGGATTTGGGTGCAGTTTTTTTCATGTTCTTTTCTCAAACCAATTTAGGGGTTAAGAAAATTTCATAAGAGGTTTCATAAGAGCAATGGTTTTGGAGAAACTATTCCCTGAAAGTTTCTGGTTGTCATTCTGTTCCTGTATAAAACAAACAATACTTACCTATCTGTCAAGCATTTAGAATTCTTGGTGAATTTATTTGTGTTTTTATGATAAGTGTATGCAAATATACTCTAATAGTAAAAAGTTACTGAGGATCCGGAAAAGAAGCCTCTTTAAAGCCAGGATTATGCAAATGTGTGAAGAGAGAAGCAAAGGGGTTGAAAAGCATGTATGAAAACTTGTTTTTCTGATCCTGAAATGCCCATGGTTATGTCTGCAGTTCATTTTTGCTTTTGTTTCCATGAGTTTCAGATTGCACATTTATGCAGCATGTGTATGGAAGTTATTTCTGGGTTCTGTGATCTGCTTTAGAGAACATGGAAGTAAGAAGGTTGTGAAATACCCTAACAACACAAGAGCCTAGCTGATCTTGGAAGCTAAGCAAGGTCAGCCTAGGTTAGTACCTGAATGGGAGACTATCAATGAATACCCTGTGCTGTAGCTAATGGCGTCACTAGGAGTCACCCGGTGCAGTAACTCATGGTGTCATCCCCCACATTGACTTCCTCCCATACCATGCCATACAGCAGGGGTAGGCAACCTTTCCCCTTTAAGGGCCGAGGGACTTCAGCTCTCAGAAGCCTCAGCCATGTTGGCCAATAGCTCCTGGGATTCTGGGAGCTGAAGTCCCTCGGCCCTTAAAGGGGAAAATTTGCCTACCTCGCCATACAGAATCCTTAGTAACGTTTTCTGTACTAATGTTACTCATGAATCATAATTCCTGTATATCACAGAATATAATGGCAATAGTCATAACATAAAGAACTAGCAAAATTAAAATTCTTCCTAAACCCAGAAACAGTTGGAAGATCCTCCCTCCATTCCAACTGCCATCACCCTGGCCTTGGAGGGAGAGAAGATTCCCTTCCCCACTGCCATTTCTTTCTCCTTTTGTGTCATGTCTTGTTAGATTGCAAGCCTGAGGGCAAGGAACTGTCAAATTGACAACCTCTAAGCCACTCAGAGAGCCTTTGTGGCGGAAGTGCAGGGTATAAATACTCTAAATAAAATAAAGTAAAATAAATAAAATTATACCTTTAAATTACAGTATCATAGGCACTGTCTAAATGTATTTACATGTACATAGTTTCATGTGGTTAAAGTGAAAAACTGGAAAGATTTGGTCATTAAAAGAAAATTTAAAACCTGGGGCCTCTCCTTTCACCTCGTCCCACTCATACCATCTCTTCACCATTGTAAAGCAGTGCAGGTGAACATCACAGCCCGTTTTTGCCCAAAGGTTTGGGAGTGGTGTCTCCCCTTCCTAGGGTGTCATCTGGTGTGGACCACATGCCCACACCTATCACTCCACTAGTGACACCCCTGGCTGTAGGCCATATTTCAGATGAAGGAATTGACAAAAACCTTATGAAATTCATGGGCAGCCATATGTTGACTGCCAACTTGAAGGCACATACACAGAGAAAGAGAAAACCAGGAGGATAGGCATGGCTGGATTGCCCTGGCAATTTCTTCAGAGCAAAGCTACATGGGGTGTTTAGGTCCTCCAGATGGAGTAAATGTGTCAGGAGGCTGTGATACTTGTTGCTTTAGTTCTCCTTCAAAACAGAATTTCAAATGATGCTGACAAGCTGGAGCGTGCCCAGAGGAAGGCAACCAAAATGGTGAAGGGTCTGGGAAACAATGCCTTATAGGAGAAGACTTAGGGAGCTGGGTATGTTCAGAGAAGGTTAAGAGGTGATATTATAGCCCTGTTTCAGTATTTGAAGGGGTGTCATATTGAGAATGGAACAAATTTGTTTTCTGCTGCCCCAGA
>CM034701.1:323177462-323194592 GCA_020142125.1 Phrynosoma platyrhinos
TGGACTGGATGGCCCTTGGGGTCTCTTCCAACTGATTCTATGATTCTATACTATGATTCTATACTGTCTCAGACTATTTTCTGGCAATTCCCAAACTAGCCACAACATTTTATTTTTATCCCTGAGTGCGTTTCATTTTAATTGTGAGGCATAAGGGAACAATATGTTCATTTTTATTCTTTCTTACAAAAAAAAAATTTAGAGTTACAGTATATCAGTGAAATGGCACTTTTGCTATACAACTCCAGAATGCTTAATTTAAAAAAAAAAACTCAGGAGAAAATATGCCCAGCAAGCCAAGGCCTAATTTTTAAAAACAACAACTTTGAAGACCCCTCGTGTAGATCTAATATAACTCTACAAACAATGCTCCCCCCAAAGAATGGAATGAGTGGATGCAGAGGCAACAACAACTCACAAAACCCAAGGAGCTATACTGCAAGAACCCATGCTTCTTTAGAGAAGAAAAGCCCTAAGAAGGAACTGCTACACTACCATGAAGGGTTGTGGGAGAAGCCACACACAAACATACACAACCTCTCCCCACAACAATGACCCACAAAACCATTGTTAAAGTTCCAAAGCTGACAAGTGGTCAGGAGACAAAACAACTTTGTTATTGCTGTTCAGTTACATTTAACAATGCTTTTCATTTAGCTAAAGTGTCATAAGCCTGATGACATGTTAGGGTACAATTATATTTACTATAAAGAAAATGGCTACTGTGGAAAATGGAGCTGTGGCAATAAGGGAAATACTAGGAAAGACGATGAGAAGCATCAGAAGCAACCAAAAACAACTCAATTTAATCTACAGGGGAGCAAGTCGCTTGTTTGTTACATTTATACCCTGCCTTTCTTCCAGAGAACTCAAGGCAGTGGACACAACTCTTCTCCTTACATCTTTTTTTACATTTCTGGAAGCTGCCTTGGATCCCATCCTGGGAGAAAGGTGGGGTATAAATCCAACAAATAAATAACTAAAGAATAAATATATTCCTATTTCACAGTTCAGGACTCAGGGTGTCTTACAACAGATTATAGAAACGTAGTTTAAAATTCACAAAATAAAAGTTAAAAAGTGATTAAGTAAGTAAATAAACTTTGTTACAAAGACTAGTACATAACCCTGTGAGATATGTACTGGGGTTCTCTAGCTGAATTTCAAATGGGTAAGGGGAGTGGTGAATGCCCAACTAAAAAAGACTGTGATGAAACTGTAACTTTTAAAAAAGAACCCTCTCTGAATCCCACCATTCTGAATAATAACTGGCCAGTCTCTAATGTTCCATTTTTGGGCAAGGTTCTGGAGTCTGTGATGGCCTCCCAGCTCCAGGGATTTTCAGATGAAATGGATTATCTAGATGAGGGGTTGGCAACTTTTTGTTGCCAGGGGCTGGGTGGCGCCATTTTGGAATGCCCAACGGCGCTGGCCCTTCCCAAATGGCGCTCCGCATCACGCACGCATGCACACAACACAGGGTGCCATTTTGGAAGGCCCAACGGCGCAGGCGCCGTGCAAATTCGCATGCCATCAGCGCCATTGGGCCTTCCAAAATGGTGCCCCGCATCACGAATTCGCACAGCACCGGCGCCATTGGGCCTTCCAAAATGGCACCCACTGCCTTGTGCATGCACGTGAGAGCGCAGGTGCCATTTTGGCATCCAAAATGGCATCCATGCCAGCGCTCAGCGTGGCAGGTTTAGGCGCGGCGGCAGCAGCGCCAGCAGGACCGGCCATGGGCTGGTCCCAAGGCCTCCATGGGCCGCACTCAGCCCGCGGGCTGTAGGCTGCTGACCCCTAATCTAGATCCACTGCAATCTGGCTTCAGGCCTGTTTATATGACAGGGACAGTTTTGGTCACCTTGGTGAATAACCTATGTAGGTAACTATATAGGGAGATTGTGTCCCTGTTGGTTCTTCTGGACATCGAAGCAGCTTTCAGTATCATCAACCATGGTATCCTTCTGGGCTGATTCTTTAAGAATGGGATTTGGGGGCAAGGTTATGCAGTGGTTCCAATCTTTCTTGGATGGGTGAACTCAGAAAGTGGTGCAAGGGGGTTCATCTTTGATCCCCTGGCTGTTGGCCTGTGGGATCCCTCAGGGTTCCATTTTGTCCTCCATGCTGTTTAACATCTACATAAAACTGCTGGGAGAGGTTATCTAAAGTTTTGGGGTGTGGTGTCACCAGAAGAAACCCAACTCTATATCTCCTTTCCATCTGACTCCAAGGAAGCTATCTCTGTACTGAACCAATATATGTTGTCAGTAATGAACTGGATGAGGGCAAACAAATTGAAGCAAACAAAACAGTCAGTCAGTTGTAAGGCAGATCAGAGAATAGGACTCTGCCTGTGTTAGATGGCTTTACATTCCTCCTGTAATCTCAGGCTCACAGCTTGAGTGTTCTCCTGGACTCAATTCTTAGCCTGAATGCCCAGATTTCAGCATTGGCCAGGAGGGTATTTGCACAGCTAAAACTAGTGTGAAAGCTGCATCCATTCCTTGAGATGTCAGATCTGGCTTTGGTGACACATGCCTAGATTACATCGCCTTTGGACTAATGTAACACACCTTACATGGGGCTGCCTTTGAAAACTGTTCAGAAACTTCAGCAGGTCCAAAATGCTATGGCTAAAATGCTGACCAAGATCAGTTACAGGGTGCATATAATTTCCTTGTTAAAACAGCTTCACTGGTTACTGGTTCATTTTTGGGTATGATTCAAAGTGCTGGTCATTATCTATAAAGCCCTATGCAGCTTAGGTCCAGACAATCTGAAAGACTGTATCCCCCCCATAACAACCTGCAAGGGTCCTCCTAAGATCTATGGCAAAAGACAATTTCTTGGTCCCACCACCATCAAAGGCTCCCTTGGTGAGAGCACAAGACATAGTCTTGTCAGTGGCTGCTCCCACCCTCTGGAACTCCCTTCCATGGAAAGCTAGGCTTGCCCCTCCTTGCTTTCCTTACACTACTCAATGTTATAGAACAATCTTTTTAAACAAAAGTAATTTTCAGCTATAATTAAAGGAAAGGAAGCAAGGGAAGAAAAGGTGGAATGATAGGACGAAACACAACACGATCATCCATAAAGTATTTGTGTAGGACCACATATATAATTAATATTTTTCCTTATTGTTGATGGGGTCTTGGTCAGCATAGTTTGTCCAGTAGTTGTCTAAAACCTTGGCTTCCTAAAAACAATCATGTAAAGATAAGTTTAATATAAACAGTTGTTTGCTATACAGTCCAAGGTATTTAACAATGGTTAAAAATCAACATAAGCAAATGAATAACAGCATTGGCTTGAGCAATAGAATTTAACAATTGTAGAATACTTTGTTCTATTGTAATCTTAACTATTAGTAACTACATGTACATCTGCGTGAAGAGAAGCACGTTCTCCCACATAATTTACTGTTGACCTTTGAAATAAGATGCTTGACAGTGCAGTCCTATGAGAGGAAGAAAGAGAGGAATTGAGATAGTTTTCCAATATTCTTTCAGGAGGAAGTTTTTTTTTTTTTTAAATTGCCATTATCTTTCTTTACTTTGTTACCTGTTGATTTTAATGGGAGGGAGATGAACTGCCAGTTCTTTCCTAGTTTTGGCACAGATCCCTGCAGTCCCACATCTGTCTATTGCTTGTCCTCCCTCCCTCTCTCACACACACACCATTTGATTGTGATCTGAGCAGCTGGGATGCGGACAATGCAAGGCAAGGCACCTCCTACTAAGAGCATGGGCTGCTTTTGCTCTTGGCACACCAGAATTTCTGAGCTCTTCATGTCAGAGAAACAAAAATGGCTTAAGGAATTTCCACGCCTCATAGACTTATCACGTTGGGTCTCCCATTCTGAAGACAGACCTCCTCCCTCCCTCCCTCCTCTCTCAATCTCTCTCTTTTTCCCACGACTCTTTATCTTCCCCTCCCCACCTTGGAGACAGAGATTGTAAAAAATTCTATGATCCCCAGGGTATCCTCCTAGGAACCATAGCAGTACAGTCTAAATTACTTATTTCACAAAAATAGTATACGGTACATTATTAATTATGGATTAACTTCAAATGCCTGGCAGGAATTGTACAGCTACTTTATATACAGTTAAAGTGTAAATACAGATGTTTGAAAACTCCTCTGCTTGTTCTGTTGTTTGTTTGTTTTTAACTCCGTTGGTAGTAAAGCCCAAGAGTAACTTTCCAGTAATGTATCTACTTCAATGACCCTACTAAATTGCAGTGTTGAAAAAGACTTCAAAATCACCTAGGCTAGGAATACCTATGTTGAGTTTGCCATGTTGGCTACGGAATTTTGGAGATTGTACTTAGTAAATAAGGAACCTTTACAATAATCTGGTGCAGTTGTTGCCAAAAACCATGGAGAGGACACCCACTGGTTAGATTTTGTTGATGAGCTAACAGATACCATGTTCTAACATGTGAACAACTAATACAATTCTATGCAACAGGATCCAAAAAGTCAAAGAAGAAAACTAAAACTAAAAAGAACCTACCAAAACTGGATTATAGAGAGCAACATCTTCCAAAGTTAAAGGCACAGAATTCATTTCATCTTTGGTAAAGGGAGTGATATTATTTTTCTCATCTTCTATTCTATAAGGTAAATTCAGAACATATTCAGTTTATGAGAAATTACAATTATATTCCTCATCATACAAAATATTTAGCAACATAGGACGTTTTCACACTTGGGGTCTCAAAGCTGCCTGGAAGCAATCAAGAGCCATTCCAGAATGGATCCTGCAGCTTCAGACCTGTGAAAGCAGCATCATTCCGGAATGGCTCTTGATTGCTTCCGGCAGCAGCAACTCAATTCCTTTTTTAAAAAGGAATTGAAAAGAACGGGGATGATGCAGAAATGCACCGGGGATGGCACTGGATGGGGCGGGGAGGGGAGGGGCTTGCTGCGACGTCGTGTGAACATGCGGAGCAAGGACCCGGACTGACGCAGGATTGCGCCGGGGATGGCACTGGATGGGGCGGGGCTTGCTGCGACGTCATGTGAAAACTTTGCAAAGGAGCTGGACTGGGACCGGATGGAGGTAGGATTGCGTCTGCCTTAAGCCCCGTGTGAAAACGTCCATACAATCACCAGGATGTGAAGTTCCATCCCTTCACCAGTGAAGGTTACCTGCAATTTTACACTTGCATACTTGAAGTCTAAAGAAATGCTATACTCACTTAGAAAAAAATTAAGACAACTATTTCTCTCTTTGATCTTTAATAATATTGCAGAAGAACAAAATTAGCTCAGTCTGCAAACAGCTGTCATCAGATAAAATTTAGAATGAAATAAAAAAATAGTTACATTTCCACAAATTCTTTCTTTTTCTCTTGCTTCAATGTCTTCTTTTCTTTTAGAAATCTGAATATTTTTGAGGTGTCCTTATGATGCATTTCCTGCTGCTTTGCACCAACTAGTTTTTTATTTTGATTCACACCAGATCCTTCATGCTCACTTGGAAATAAATATTCCATCTTGAGACCATGAAAATAAACATTAGTACAATGCTTTAAAATAAAATAAATATGCTATTATGAATAATAAAATCATCAAGAAAATGAGTGAACTTATTAAAACTTTAATAACAAATGCTACCTGAGAGAGAAGACAGCATTTTAAAAAGTTTAGAGCAGGTAAAGTAAATTTAACTATCTGCAACACATCAGTATGTCTCCATACCTAATATTTGGCATTCAGTCAATCCCACACACTCTTTAGTATGGGTAAAAGGAATGTGTGGCCCTCCAAATCTTGCTGGAATGCAACTCTCATCATCCTTCAAGACTGTCACGCTGCCTGGGCATTGCAGGGAGTTGCAGCCCAACATCATCTAGAAGGGATTGCATTCTTTTTCCCTAAGCTAGAAGGGTCAGCTTTGGGAGAATACAGTAAATAGGTATGATTCCCCAAGTATTCAATTTGGTAACAGCTAGTCATATGCTCATCTCATGGGCATTCTTTCAGTTCTCTTCTGAAGCTTATATACTGGTGTTCATAAGTTTTATTCTAAGAAAAAAATTTCATAGTCAACTATGTGCTGTTGTATATAAAAATTCTCCCACAGTTGAGAGAATGAAATAACTGATTGATGACATTACAGGAAAGCTTTTTGAAAGTCACATATGAGCACAGAAGCACTTTGACTCTTCATTTTAGATTGAATTTTTTTGTCTGTCTGTACCCTGGAATGTAAGCAGGGAACAGTCAAAAATCATAATCAAATTTTTGATATGAAGCATTTCCAGCAGTATTTAAGGAATAAGTCATTTTAGATCTGCTTGTAATTTCTTAACATTCAACATGTAGTAAAACTTAGTTTATTCTTTAATGTCAAAACAGAAGTAAACAAAGGAAAAAGTCTGAATCAAATGTGCAGAGATATGATGTAGGAGAAACCTACTGAGAAACATTTGCATTATACAACTCATCCTGTTAAGATGAAAGTAGTGAGTGAATACTGACCAAATCATGAATGGTTTGCTCTTTTCTGATGTGGTCAAACTGTCCATTTTCTTCTAGAAGTCTATCAGAAAGCATCAAAGAAAGAGGGGGGAAATGAACTAAGGGAAGAAAACTATACATCAGCTGCTCAAAAACTCAATAGGTTTTATTCTAGGTGCCTTCATATTATTGTCTGCATGCTTCATTGGAAACACATTATAGTTGGGATGGGTGTGTATGAAAGCAAGGAGATTAGTAAATAAATTTTTTGTAGCGGTTGAGATGCTGACTGTTGATTGCAAGATCAGCATGTTGGCAATTCAAGGCCCAGGTGCTATGTGATGGGATGAGCTCCCATCACTAGTCCCAGCTTCTGCCAACCTAGCAGTTCAAAAGCATGCAAATGCCAGTAGATAAATAGGTACCACTTCTCAGTGGGAAGGTAAACAGCATTCTATGCAATCATGCTGGCCACATGATCACAGAGTAATCTCTGACAATGCTGGCTTTTTGGCTTAGTAACGGAGATGAGCACCGCCCCCTATGGCCGGACACGACTTACAACCTTGTCAACAGGGAATACCCTTATCTTTGTATTTTACACACAGACATACACAGAGAGAGAGAGAGAGAGAGAGAGAAAGAGAGAGAGTGTGTCCTGGAATTTGTCTGATAAGATTTATCACCTCCACTGATACTGCTACAAATTATTTTAAAAATGTCTTTCAGCATCATCGTTAAAAAACACAACAACTTCTAAATGTAGCCAATGTGGTATACAATGCAAGAAGAATCCTATTTAATGTGAGTAACAGTCCTTAGATATTGCTCAGGTTTGGATCTGAAATGTGGTAATATTTTTGCTCCTCTACATAGAAGCAACCACTATATTTTGGCATGGTTTTGCTCCACTGGAAAAGGTGCATGCATGAGACTTCTCAGAGTGTGAAACATTAATGTTATAAACAACTAGTCAGTGGAATAGTATGTAGATATGAAACAACACATCAATGTGCTCTTGTGAAAACAGCCCAATATCCTAAATATCCTAAACTTTTTGAAATAAAGAGCTACTGCAATAAGAACATTTTTTTCACTCTTGATGAAATGCAGGCGTTCCCATATATTCCCATATGCAGAGGCATGCCACATAAAGAAATAAATACTACCAAGGTTTCTGCTGAGGGCAGTGTTATGACATGGATGTTACCCAAAGATAGCAGTATAATTCCCCTTTAACTGCCATGGTTCTGTCCTATGGAATCCTGATATTTGCAGTTTATGGATGGGTATCTAGAATTCTCTCTCCTAGGATTCCAGTGCCTCACCAACCCAACCTCACGATTTCTTGGGATGTAATCAAAGAACTTAAAGTGGAATTATAGTTCTATATTTGAGTGGTATGAAAAGGCTCCTAGTTGTTGTTGTTCTCTTTTTTAAGAAAAAAACTGCATTTCAACAGGTCTTAACAGACTTGGTTTTAAGCAATAAACATTTATTTCAGTACACTCACACATTCAAAACAACAATGATCTCAATAAATTCATTTTGGAAAATTGCAGGTTTGCACATTTTCATTTACTAAGGGACACCACTACTGACAAGCTCCACTGTCTGGTACTGAATATGATGTGGGCTGGGAGCAAGGAACAGTAACATTTTACTTTCCAGAATCCCCCAGCTAGCACAAGCATTTGTCATGCTTTCTGGAGGATTCTGGGAACTGTAGCCCAAAAATAACCTTTGCCAAGCTCTAGATGAGGTCTTACATTCCTCCTAGGTTTGGAGCTGTAGAATTGAGCAGGGATAGACTTAGGAGTTGGCTGTTTGGTGGTCCTTTCCTCATCACAACTTAAAGATTGGGATAAAGGCTGGGTGTTACTTGCTTTGTTTCTAAGATGCTCATGGTATTGAGTCTTGCTTGGAGCCAACTTGTTCAGAGGAAGAAAGGAAAAAGGCAGGATCTTTTAAAGCTAAGTAGGAACCAAACAGGCAAACTCTGCTTCCCAAGCAGGCAACTTCTTTGGTTGCTTCTCACTTCTCACTAGGACTGCAAGTTCAAGGAAACTTTTTTTTAAAAAAAATGCTTATATTTTTTGAAAAAAGGATGCCCATTGCCAGACTTTTCAAAAAATGCCCTCTTTCTTGTTAGTGAAGCACCTTACTTGTTCTGGGAGGAGGGGAGAAGCTTCTTGCCTCAAATAAATATTATTAATAATGAATAATGAAATCATCATCATCATTATACCCTAAAGTGTGTTATGTTTTAAAAGCCACACCTGAAAGTTTTTTATGTGATAAGTATTCCAGTCAGATCAAATTTGGGATTGTGAGAACCGCAGGCCAAAATGTTTGGAGCAGCAGCCATTCCTTAACCATGAATTAGATAGCATTGTTTTTCTTCTCAAAACTTCAACCATGTAAATTTTATCTAAACATTAAGTGAGTTTAACTGTCATTTAAGGGTGCTAGGTGCTTAAATAAACAACAGACCAAAAAAAAAGGTATTATGATACTCAAAGGGAAACCTCTGGCCTTCTAGATGTTGTTGGACCACAACTAGCCAGGACAGTGATGAGGAATGATAGGCATTGTAGTCCAAAAAAATCGGTAAGGTTTCGTTTTCCCCCATCACTGCTCAAACAGCTCCTTCTAGCTCCAGCTAGCATCTGGATCTCAATGGACTTTTCCTGTACAGTCCTTTGAGTACAGAATCATAAGCGCTCCTTATGAAATTGTATATTTGACAACAAAACAAAATATGTGCAAATTGTATCATGCAATTTGTTCTGAATATAACCCACCTCTTGGATAAAGCCATGTTCAGCTGGGAAAAATAATACATATGGCGCAAACAATAAAGATGTTTTTCATTTTTTCTTTGTCTTTCAGATGTTTCAATCTATCAGTCAATAAAAAGAAGTATGTTAGTACTTATCTGCACATTTGTTTCAGAAGCTTTTGCTTTAACTGCAGCATACAATGTAAAACTCCTAACAATCTTCTCCATGAAGCAGTTTTATGATGACATAGTTTATTCTGAAATTGCATATAAAAATTTCTACTGCTGCTGCTTTTTCTCTTTCACATAATTTTCTTTTAAAAACTGTATCAGAACTAAGACAAATATTTGTCCCAAATGTAACGAAGATACTAATGGCATATTTACAACAGAGAGTTTGAGTAAAAGTTTTCTCACTTATGGAAGCAGGTCTTTTCTTTATTCACTTTTTTGGGGGGGCACGATTGTTGTTCCCACTAGTTTGTGCCCCTTCAAAATGCCTGTCAATCATCTACATGTCACTGGTGACACAACTAGCAACACATTCAAGAAAACACGGGAAAGAGTCATAAGTGCTGTGGCCAGAATTCTCCCCTGGGATGCATGCAGTCATGGGTGCCATGGAGGACCCTCCCCTGGGAAGCATGCAGCCATGGATGTCATGGAGGACTCTCTCCTGGGATGCATGTAAACATAGGTGTCATGGAAGACCCTCCCCTGGGATGCATGCAGCCATGGGTGTCATGGAGGACCCTCCCCTGGGATGCATGCAGGCATAGATGTCATGGAGGACTCTCTCCTGGGACTCATGCAGGCATGGGTGTCATAGAAGACCCTCTCCTCGGATGCATGCAGCCATGGATGTCATGGAGGACTCTCTCCTGGGATGCATGTAGACATGGGTGTCATGGAAGACCTTCCCCTGGGATGCATGCAGCCATGGGTGTCATGGAGGACCCTCCCCTGGGATGCATGCAGCTATCGGTGTTATGGAGGACTTTCCCCTGGGATGCATGCAATTTTTTAAAAAATTGACAGTATATGTGCTCCATTGTTTTTGCAATTACTTGTCTCACTGAGCTGCAGTGATCCACTTGCCTGGCTCGCCACCCGCAAGTAATTGCAAATACAATGGAGCACATATACTGTCAGATAGATAGATAGATAGAGCCCATAGGTCATAGAGGAGGGGGAATGGTGGATTCCCCCCAAAATTGGTGAAGGATGTGTGGACGCTGTGATGGAAGTATGTCTTTGGAGCACCCGTTGTATGGAGCGACAGGTGCTCTAATGACATGTTCGGGAAGGGGTTGGGGTACTCAGCATGAAACTGCCCCTCCCCTTCCTTGCCTCCAAGACAGCGCAAAGTGCCATCTGCTTCCCTTGATAGTTACTCTTTATCATGCATTTAACAAGGACAGAAAACAAGAATTTGTGGGATGGGTCTTGAACAACATTCTAAGTTCTCTAGTGTAAACAATAAAACAGGCAGTATGGAATAGTGGTTTGAGTATTGGACTAGGCCTTTCAGAAACTGGGGTTTGACCCTGGGCAAATCACACACTCTCAGCTTAAGAAGAATCAATTTGTCTGTTGAATCAGTTTTGTCAAGAAAGCCCAAAGATAGGTTCACCATAAGTTAGAGTCCACTTAAAGTCACATTTAAAAAAAAAAAAGAATTGCATAGCTTTATGAAATACTCCACCACATGGACAATTTATGAGTTTAATGTATGTGGTTGTTGTGTGCTTTCAAATTGTTTCTGACTTATGCCAACATTAAGGCGATTTTTTTTTCCATTTTTGACAAGATTTCTTCAGAGAGGGTTTGCTATTGTCTTCCTTTGAGGCTGAAAAAGAATGGCTTGCCTAAGATCAGGAAGTTTCCATGGCTGAGTGGAGATTCAAACCCTGGGTTCTCTACATTGTCCAGCAATCAAATCACTATACCATGCTGGCTCTTTGGGCTCATTCCCACTATGATTTACATTGATTTGCTGATCACATTAAATGTGTCTTGTCCCCATTTGAAATGGTTTGGACTTGCTTTGAAGTGAGACTGATGCAAAAAAAATCACTTGTCAATCATCTGTACATCATCGGTGACACAACTGGCAACACATTCAAGAAAACATGGGAGAGCTCTTTTCAGACACTAGTTTTTTGCCAGGCCTTTTAAACAGAAGCAATTAGCAAACATGTTCAGCAAGTGGAAACTACGGACCTAAGTTACATCAAACTGAAGGGGAGAGATTACTGTGGCAGAGGGTTAGCACATCCTTCACCAATTTTGGGGTGAATCCACCATTCCCCCTCCTCTATGACCTATGGGCTCGCTCTATCTATCTATCTATCTGACAGTATATGTGCTCCATTGTATTTGCAGTTACTTGCAGGTGGCGAGCCAGGCAAGTGGATCACTGCAGCTCAGTGAGACAAGTAATTGCAAAAACAATGGAGCACATATACTGTCAATTTTTTTAAAAATTGCATGCGTCCCAGGGGAAAGTCCTCCACAACACCCATAGCTGCATGCATCCCAGGGGAGGGTCCTCCATGACACCCATGGAGGGTCCTCCATGACACCCATGGCAACGGGTGCTCCAAAGACGTACTTCCGCCGCAGCGTCCACACATGCTGCGGCAGAAGAGACGCCAAAGGTGTGCCCAACACCTCTTGCAGCGCACCTTTGGCGCTTGCGGAAGGAGCACTATTTTAGCGCTCCTTCCAGGGCCCAAAAACAGATACACTGGGGCCAAGGAGTGCAGCTACCTCAGCCCCAATCCGCAGCTTCCCGGGGCGTCCCATGGCCACCCGTCTGCTTAAGCCCTATGTTGGTGTAGTCAGATTTTATCCAGAAAAAAAATGGTCAATCGGAGTGATAATTTTTTAAAATCATGCTATTGTCCCTCAGTTCAGTAAGGAATTTTGCACAGAGTTCATGAATTCTGATTCATTCAAACAGAAATAACTTCAACACTGAGTTTATACATAGAAACAAAACTAATATTTTACTGTGATCAGTGTGCATATGAATATGGACTTTGTTTCTTATTTCTCGACAGAAGAAGGATGTTGGGTTTTTTTGCTTTTCAAACTTCAGGCAAAACACTAATTTTAAATAATCTAAATGATGCAATACATTAAGAGGATTTGAAGAGAACTGGAGAAAAGGGTAGCTAGGCTAAGACACAATTTATAGCCCTCACTGGGAGAAGCCAAGAACCTGTTCTTTATCTGCATAATTGATTAGGAAGCTTGACTGCACCTTTTAAGAGCCCTAGTGCCCTGGAGTAAAATGAAAGAGGGAAATTGCATTTTTGAAATAAAGACCATGTTGACACAGACCTGGAGCCTGCCTCTGAATGGTTAAGGACACTCTCTGAAACAACCCTCCCCAAAATTAAAGTGACCCCTGCCCTCTTTTACAAGCAAGGAGTGCATCTTGACTTTTGGTAAGCTGAATAGCAATTACTCCATTCTGATGTAACTAAGACTTTAAAATCCCACCTACATCAATGGCAGTGTTAAGGACTTTGTTGCCTCACACAATTTCTGGCACTTTTTAGAAAATCACAAATAGCACTCACTCTATGCAATGCCAATATCAACTTTTATCATTTAATATAACCTGTCAGATCAGGAATACAAAAGAAACTAACTTGAGCAGACAGTTAAGTGAGTCAGATGAGCTCCAGATAAGAGTGTGAAACCTACCACTCCCCTTGACTTTGTAGTTCTCTAATCATCCTAAGTAAAGAAGACTTGTGAATCTCTCTAGCAGGAAGCAGCTGATGGCACAGTAGCCTAGCCCCATTGTGTGGGCTGTTTCTGACCAGCTTCATTATTATCATCATAACAAAGCCAGTGCTTCCCTTTCTCCTCCTTCAGATCTCAGCTTGATCTTGAGTCTTCAGAAATTCTCCTCCATACTGTAACATTTGGGTGTCTCTTCCAGACAGAGAACAAACACAAAAACTCACCGTCCTCCTCCTCACCTCACCCCACCCCTCTGTAAAACCCTCTGGGGAAATGGAGGGATGGGAATGGGGAGATGCAAACCTGATGATGATTAGCCCAAGAAGTCACCACCTGCTGGGTTTGGGATGGCTCCCCATGCCTTTTCTGCACTTCAGAAAGCCAAGATAGCAGCAACTGTGGGGAGGAAATGAGGAGAAAATCTCCAATGATATTTTAAGAAATACTCAGACAGAGGGGGGAAAGAACAAAAGAACAAACAAGTAGCAAAAATAATAATAGATAAGACCCAATTTCCCATTTTGTTTTGCTCTCTTAAGGGGTAATTTGGCTACCCTTTGGAATATATCAATATTGTTTATTGCAGCTTTGGAAGCCATTCAAGTTTAGGACAAAGTTAATTATTTCTTTAATTAATTAATCCTCCTACTTTTCTGCCCAAACATTTGCTCAAGGAGCCTAATAATTATTATATTATATTATTGTTATTAATGCCCTTCATCTCACCTCTTACTTATCCTCATCCTTTAATCAAAAGATCCAAGTTAGCTAGCTAAAATATATAACAAAGGGTTGACAAATACATAAAAGGAAACAGACCTGAAAATAAAATACAATGAAATATAAACCCAGCTCCCAACCAGTACAACCGCCTTTAACAGCAGATTAGGATACATGAAAGTTTGTTGTGGTGGTGGTGTGCCTTCAAATCCTTTCCAACTTATGGTCACCCTAAGGTGAATCTATCACAAGACAAAGTACTGCCTGAACAAAAATGTCTTTGCCTGCTGGGGAAAAGACAACAGAATAGTTGACAACCTAGCTTTGCTCAGCAGGCAGTCCCAGAGTTTTGGAGCAGCCACCAAGAAACCCCTCACATTCCTTGTGGCCAATAGCAGCTATAGACTGAGAAAAGAGCCTTCCACAAATATATTAAAATCCAGACAGATTTGTATGGAAGAATGCAATATTCCAAACAGCCTGTTCCAATCAGTGTAGGACTTAATAGGTCATGAGCAGCACTTTGAATTGTGTTTGCCTGGAAACAGACTAGTACTTAGTGAAATGCTTATAACAAAGTAGTTGCATGCTCACTGCCCCCCCCCCCATCAACAGAGTGCCTACAGTATTATAGAGTAAAAATAATGGCTACTCCATGGAACATGTGAAATTAAATAGCTATGGCCTGAAACAACAATCATAAACCATCTGATTTCCAGAAGTAATACATAGCAATCTGGTATATGTACATCAGATCATTTTTCTTCCCTGGATTTTTTAGAAAAGTGACACAGTGACTGTCCTTGACAGGACCAATAAAGACCATCTATTACAGGGGTAGGCAACCTTTCCCCTTTAAGGGCCGAGGGACTTCAGCTCCCAGAATCCCAGGAGCTATTGGCCAACATGGGACTATTGGCCAACATGGCTGAGGCTTCTGGGAGCTGAAGTCCCTCGGCCCTTAAAGGGGAAAGGTTGCCTACCCCTGATCTATTATATTAGAGCTTCACATTTGTCTTGGCCACACTGGCATTTATTGATGACATAATCATAATCATGTTCATATTTTCAAGTGAAAATATCTTCTAATTGGGTTTAATCTACTGTTAGCTATTAGTCTGAGCTTAATACTGTATAACATTTTGTTAAACATGAGAGTGATGAGTACTAAGATGACAGGGGGAAGTTAATTGGAGTCTGGAAGGAAGTGGAAACTACTCAGCCACTGGGTAGAGAAGGGCCAAACTATGAATTAGATATGTTTTTCAAAAGCATGTTTGATGTGGCCACTTTTATTCTGAAAGAGAAGCAGTCACGGGACCTTGATCCAGTGTCATTCTCTTGATGCAGATTGGGATTTACCATCAATCTCCTAGCAACAATTCTCTGGCTCCCATTTCATACCCTCCAAAATTTCACAGATGAAAACTGGGATACATGTGGCCAAAATGGCAAAAGTTATTAATGAGGAAGAACACAAAAGCTAGGAGAGGCTGCTGCAATCTACTTTTGCCCAATCATCATGGAAAGGGTAAGATTCCATCCTCTCTTCTCCTCACGGTTGAGTTGAGTGCCACCTACTTTTGCATTTTGAACACTGTTTGTACTAACTGAAATAAGCTGAGGAGGTAAGTGGGAAGAGGAGAGAGAGAAACAAACATTTTAAAAGCAGTTGGAAAAGGGGATGGACAGAAGATTATTTGGGATTGCCCCTGCCAAATGAGGAAAGTTGGAGGGTATGTCATTTGTTAGTGATGCACAATGTTTGCCTATAACAGACAGTATGAAAGGATTCAGAAAGGATTCTGTGAGCCCAACAATAATTATTTGTACTACTCTATGAGTGGGCAAAGTGCTCCTCTCCTGATGTTGGACTGCAACTCCTAGCATTGCTCACCATTGGCTGTGCTGACTGGAACTGATGGGAATTGCAGTCCAGTAATATTCTGGAGAGCCACACAATTTCCTTCCTCTGCTTTAAATCATTGACCTGGCACAGCCTCCTTGCTATTTCCAGTTCCAAGCTGAAAATCAAACTTGCTGAGAGCCATCATGTTTTATTCTGAAATCTTGCTTTGTTATGGGCCAGAATGCAAATAGTAAATGGACTAGCAACTGGACTAGTGCTGGCAGTTGCTGTTTCCCAGCTCCTGTTTCTTGCCTGGATCTCCTCTTTCTTCTCTTTGCAACTACCTGTGTTCTGGACCTAAAGATTTGGTAATTGTATTTAGTTATTGTTACTAATGCCCTTCATCTCACCCCTTACTTATTCTCATCTTTTAATCAAAAGATCCAAGTTAACTAGCTAAAAAGTTACCATATTTTTTTAAAAGCAAAGCAAAGCAGCTTCATTTATATACCGCTTCATATTAAATCAGGGTACAGACACAATCAGAAAAAAAAGATTAATATTTTTGCTTCATTAATTTTGATGATAAAGATTTTAAATACATTGCTGTTGAGATCAAGGTGTTAAAGGATGGTGGGTTTTTTTTGTTTTTTACCAGACTGCATATACATAGACTTCCAGCCTTATTTTCCTACCCCAATACAGAGAGAGAGAAAGAGAGGGGGAGAGAGAGGGAGAGGGTGTGTGTGTGTGTGATTGCATGACAAGGTCATTTCAATAACCAGAAGCCAGATCTAAGTCGGTTATTTGTTCCTTATTAAAGAATTGTTGGCTTACTGCAGGCCATAGACACATGCTTTAAAATGTAAAAACTAAAGTGATTCTTCTGTTTCTTAATAGTTTCAGTGTTCAGTCTGATTTAATTTTTCTTCTTCTGTATAATTTTTTAATATCCTTTCTCTGATTAAGAAGCCAGTAGACTCAGAGTTCTGAAACCTTCCATGAAGTTTTGTGCATTTTGGTTGGCCAATGTTGTGTGTTGGTTAATGTTATGTATTTGTTAATTGTTGTTGTTCCCTGCCTTGATCCATGAGGAGAGGCAGGTAAGAAGATAATAATAATAATAATAATAATAATAATAATAATAATAATAATAATAATACCACCACCAGGGAACAACAATTAACAAATACATGGCATTAACAAATACACAACAGTGTTTGTTTATTATTATTATTATTATTATTATTATTATTATTATTATTATTATTATTATTATTTACAGAGTCAAGTTTATATGACTGTGAAGAATGCTTTAACATTGGATGTACAGTAACATATAACATATAGATTTGTGTTCAAAGATGTTTTTACATAAGCAGAAAATGTGCCTAGTACTGACACAAAACACAACTCCCCTATTTTTACTCATCCCACTATATGAAGGGCCCCCCACTATATCTCAAACTGTTAAGGAGGGTCTCCAAAACTCAACAGTAGCTGTTCAGGATGAGATACCTTTTCTGTTTGTGCAAAAGCATCTTTGGAT